>OZ005737.1:245796133-246997389 GCA_963930755.1 Eudasyphora cyanicolor
GCATAAATCGGAAGTTTTTATGATCCAAATATATTCATAAAATTTTTGTTGTAAATTTGACTAACTTATTAATTAAAAATTTATACGTTATACAAAAATATAAATCATTTCACTCACTTACTTCAAGACTGTCCTAACTCAAAATTGAAAATTGTCGAGATGTGTAACTTTAAGTCCGTATAAAAAGATAAATAAGATGAAATAGGAAGTTTAAAAAAATAAATTTCTTTGAGATTAACGTATGGATATTTACAAATTTCGCATTTCTGTCAGACAATCAAAAAATTACAAAATTTTCATTTTCTCAAAAATCACATATTCTGCGATTTAAAACCGCTTCTTAAACATGTATCATAAAATTTGGTTCTATGATGGCATAGGTGAATGCCTTCGACAATTTTTGTTGTTTAATAAATTTTTAAATAATGACACAATTCTCTTTAATTTTAAGCGTGTGGAAAGACAGCGATGTCAACTACAATTGTGGTTACTGTCGAAGATATACTTTTCGTGCGAAAACGTTTTTAAGCAATTTCCAATGAATTGATTTTTGAGCACCCTCTGCGAACTCTGTAGTGCAAACTGTTCTCGGTAATCCTATTGGCAAAGATGCGTTCATTTTTTTTACCCAAAATAACTGGCACCTAAACCACCGGTATCAGTGTCGGGAAAGACGAAGAGCCAATGTTTCCAAGTCAGTAGTTTTCTTGTGCGTTCAGAACACAAGTATGCGATTTTATTCTGTTTCTCTCTTTTGTTCATCTTAAGGTATTATTATCAGTTTCCATTATTCTCTTCTCTAAAATGCGTTCTTTGCCCTTTACAACATCTGGGTTAAAAAAAGTTGTTATTTGCAATGTTTAGGCTACCAACAAAATGTTAAGATTGTATACAGTGGTTCACAGCTTATAGTATTCGGTTTATCTGAAAGTATACAGTTTTAACGATTTCTATTTTTAAAATTAAAGTAAATTATAATAATACTAAGGAAATTCTAAATAACGTGTTTAAATGGTAAATTTGTTTGTAAATATAAGAAACAATTGTACTTTATCATCTTTATTGTATAAATAACTAAAAATAGATATATATGGACGTATTCATAGTGCTAATAAATTTTTTAAAGCTGTGTATTTTGATCGATTTTAAAAATGACTGAAATGAAATGAAATTGCCATATGATTTTTATACCCTACACCACACTGTGGTACAGGGTATTATAACTTTGTGCATTTGTTTGTAACACCCAAAAGGAGAAGAAATAGACCCATCGTTTATTATACCGATCGACTTAGAATCACTTTCTGAGTCGATTTAGCTATGTCCGTCTGTCCGTCTGTCTGTCTGTCTGTCTGTCTGTCTGTCTGTCTGTCTGTCTGTCTGTCCGTCTGTCTGTCTGTCCGTCTGTCTGTGCATGTATTCTTGTAATCAAAGTACAGGTCGCAATTATGGTCCGATCTCGACGAAACTTTACACATGTCTTTTTTTTGACCCAAGGACGATCCCTATTGAATTTGGTTAAAATCGGTTCAGATTTAGATATAGCCCCCATATATATGTTAGCCCCGATTTGACATGTAAGCGCTGTAAAAACTTTATTTTATATCCGATCAGTATGAAATTCGGCAGGAAAAGGTTTCTTATTACATGAATGAACTCTGTTAAATTTGGAAGAAATCGGTTCAGATTTAGATATAGCCCCCATATATACATTACCCCCGATTTGACATATAAGCGCTGTAAAAGTGTTATTTTATATCCGATCAGTGCGAAATTCGGCAAAGAGAGGTTTCTTATTACATGAAGGAATACTGCTAAATTCGGAGAAAATCGGTTCAGATTTAGATATAGCCCCCATATATATGTTACCCCCGATTTGACATGTAAGCGCTGTAAAAACTGTATTTTATATCCGATCAGTGCAAAATTTGGCAGAAAGAGTTTTCTTATTACATGAAGGAATACTGCTAAATTTGGAGAAAATCGGCTCAGATTTAGATATAGCCCCCATATATACGTTACCCCCGATTTAACTTGTAAGCGCTGTAAAAATGTTATTTTGTATCCGATCAGTATGAAATTCGGCAGAAAGAGGTTTCTTATTATATGAATGAACACTGTTAAATTTGGAAGAAATCGGTTCAGATTTAGATATAGCCCCCATATATACGTTACCCCCGATTTGACATATAGGCGCTATAGAGACTGTATTTTATATGCGATCAGTACGAAATTCGACAGAAGGAGGTCTTTTTACATGAATGAGTATTTAGGGAAGATCGGTTCAGACTTATATTGATTGTTCCTCCTGATTTGGTATCAAACCGCTATAGAAGATGTATTTTACTTCCGATCATTAAAATTTTCCAGAAAGATGTTTCTCAATTTAGGAACGAATATTACTTAATTTAGCGATTATCGTTTCAGAATTAGATAATATGTTTCTACCCATTTACCAATTATTCCAAATTATTATGGCAATGACCCTTATCGCATTGTTAGGGAGGTGTATGGTATTATATAGTCGGCCCCGCCCGACTTTCTGCCTTTCCTTACTGGTTTTAGCTATAATCACACTAACAAGTAAACCAGGTAAACCCTGCACCTTGAGTCCCAAAAAATATTCGTAAATTTACTTTTTTTGTTTTAATTAAATTATTATCAACTTAACTTGTATTTAATAACTTAAAAGTACGTACGCACGTATTTAATAACTTTAAAGTTATAAGGTGGTAACTTTTGGTGCAAAATGGTGTATTTTTGTGGGAGGTACCAAAAGGGACGTTAGCGACTAACAAACTAATACTATATGTGAAATTTCAGAAGATTGTAGTAAGTAGTATAGAAGGTATTAAATAATCAATATTTCACTAAAAGTTAACCCTTTGTGGGGAGGTACTAGAAGTAGTGGACCAATATGGCCCATCTTTAATTTGAAGTCAATCGGTTACTCATTTCTAGAGTTACAGTGCGCACCAGCCAGCAGACAGAGAGGCCGACGGACAGACAGACAGACAGACTGACGGACGGACGGACATTGCTCAAACGACTTAAAATGACCCAAAACGGATTTCCACCGAACATACTTAGGGTCTTAGGTCACTCCCTCGATGTGTTGCACTTCTGGCTCGTAGCAAATGATGTATAAGGACTGTCCAAATTGGATGGTGTTGAATATTGACATTTTGGTCCAATGGCGCTTTTATCCCATCCGTATAACTAATTATGTACCTATTAAATTTGGAAAATTTCGATAGCTTTGTTTTCAATCTTTTTAAGAAAATAAAAAAACACCAACAACTTTTAGAATGTCTGTGTATTTGACCAGCAAACAATTGTTTTGCTATTTTCTAATTTAGGCAATTCTTTTGCAGATTTTTTTTAGATAACCGGATGATTAATGATTTTTTTTACAAAAATACAAGTTATAACCATTCAACTCAAGAATGAGCGATGTCCGCACCTACAGCCCACTGAAAAATGGCGTTATTGTAATACCTTTTTTGTACAGTGTAATGTTTTTATGGTATCCACAGTCTGTCGAAAAATTGGCTTTATTATCATGCCCCTTTTGGTACCTCCCACACAAACGTACCATTTTAAAGTATTTGTATGCACGGGTATTAAAGTTATAAGCTGTTAACTTTTAATGCAAAATGGTCCATTGTGCGGAAGGCATCAACAGGGCGTGTCATCATAGCCCATTTTCCTTGAGGTGTTAACGACTAATAAATTAATACTATGTTTGGAATTTCTGAAGATTCGAGTATAGAAGTATAGTATAGAAGTTATTAAAGAATCAATATTTCCATAAATGTTAACCCTTTGTGGGGAGGTACTAGAAGGAGTGGACCAATATGACCCTTCTTAGAATATAGCCGGAGATGGAGCAAACTATTACCGCGTATCAAATTTTAAGTCAATCGGTTAACCCTTTCGAGAGTTATCGTGCGCACCAGCCAATAGACAGACAGAAGGACGGACATTGTTCAAATCACTTAAAATAACCCAAAACGGATTTCCGTCAAATATGCTTTTGGTCTTATATGTGTGCACCTTATGTGTTACACTTTTTTATTTATACACTGCATTTGTTCGTAACGCTTAAAAAACAAAGAGATAGACCCATACTTTATTATACCGATCAGCATAGAATCACTTTTTGAGTCGATTTAGCCATGTGTGTCTCTCTATCCATGTATTCTTGTAATCTTTACGAAAATTGGTACAGAGGCATTTCATAGACTAGAGATGATTCCTATGGAAAATTGGGCATATCGGTCCACGTTTAAATATAGCCCCTTAATAAAGGTCGCCAACGATGTCACTTCTTTATACTCGTATAAAGAACACATCTTCCCAGAGTCTGTCTGAATTTCAACAATTTAGACATTAGTGAACCAAATCGTTCCTAGCAAAATAGGGGGTACTTCGGTCCATGATGTGGTGTAGTCCCCATATTGAGGTCCCCACCGATGCAACTTCTTGACGCGCTATAAAACGGATTTTTCAATTGATTAGCCTGAAATTTGAGAATTTATACTAAAACCTAATCGTTCCTAGCAAAAATAGTTTATGTTTTGATATAGCTCTCATATAAAGGTCCCCACCGATGTCACTTCTTGACGATCTAGAAAACACACTTTTCAATTGATCTGGCCGAAATGTAAGAATTTCCACTTTATATTGAACCTAATCGTTCCTAGTAAAAATGGGGAACATGGGTCCATGTTTTGCTATATCCCCACATTAAGGTCCCCATTGATGCCACTTCTGGATGCTCTAGAGAACAGATTCTTCAATTGAGCTGGCCGAAATTTAAGAACTTACACTTTATATTGGACCTAATACTCCATAGTAAAACTGGTGTATGTTTTGCCCATTTTTTGGTATAGCCCCCTTATAAAGGTCCCTACCGATGTCACTTCTTGACGCCCTAGATAGATTTTTTCAATCTGGCTGAAATTTACAAATCTATATTATAAATATTGTATATTGCGTTCTGGGAAAAGCATTTTTTAACCCATTATATGGAAATTTGAGCTTTTGTATTTCATATTGAACTAAATCGTCTCTAGGGAAAATGGAGTATACCGATCCGTGTTTTGATAAGTACAGGGTTTCTAATAAGAGTGATATGATTTCGTTGAACACTAAAAAAACACTTATTGTTAAGGAAATTATTTTATTTGATGTGAAATACAATCGATACAATTAAATTCTAAATAAAACGTCATTCAAATGGCCTCCATGACTTCTTCTGCAGGAACGAATTCGATGAACCCAATTTTCGAGCATTTTTTCCACTAAATCAAGTCGTATGTCATGAATGGCACGTTCAATATTGACTTGTAATGCTTGAAGAGAGTCTGGTTTATTTCGAAAGACCAATGACTTCAAATAACCCCACAAGAAATAGTCTAATGGTGTTGAATCACAACTTCGAATAATCGAATCTCCAAACCTTTCTCGCAACAATTCAATTGTTTCATTTGCTGTGTGACAAGTAGACACAATCGGTCAATGGCAAAGATATAGCTCTTAAAGAGAGCTAAAATATTGCTCATGGGTGTCGTAGGTCGACTGGAAAGGGTTTTTTTTCGGATTTGATAATAAAACTGAATACTTGTAAAAGTTCTTCTTGCATATATCTCTCCGTGATGAAAATGTAAACACTACTGAATACAATTAAAAACAAATGACAGATCATGATATATTACAAATGGCCGAAACGTCACTTCAAAATCATATCATTCCTATAGGAAACCCCGTTATAAGCCAATCATGAAGGTCACGTTTTACAAGATACGTACCTGAAATTTTGAAATTTACTGTATTTAACCTTTAAGTGTTAATAGTAATAATGGTAATAATGGGGCCGACTGGTTACACTAGCCAACAGTCGTTTTGTTATTTGGTTCTAGCATAGTTTTTCTCATTGATTTTGACCTCCTGAACACGAAAATGAGTTTTAAAAATTTTTCTGTCGATTGGTTTTCGAGATACAAATTTTTGAACTTTTTTTTTTAAATTTTTGGAGGTACACTTACAATTTTGAGCATATCTTTCGTCTTCTTTGACGTATTTGATCTTACTACTACTCAAATTAAAGCAAATTGAGCCGTCTACAACTCATTCTCAGAAAATTTTCAAATCGGGTGAGTAGTTTTGATGTTGGCGACTTAAAAAGGTTAAAAAACTGCGTTTTTTTAGTAAAAATGTGGCAGAAAAATTCATATAAAAATTCATATAAAATATAAATCGCGATGCTAACAGCGGTTTTGGTTTTTTACGTATAGCTGGCATTTTTCCAAAGAAAATAAGCACTTACTTAACAAAACCTTTTTTTGGTATAAGACCGAAATTCCGCTATTTTACGATATTTTGATTTTCATTATTTGCACAGCTAACATACTAGGAGGGATCGAAAAAGCAAGTTTTTTATAATCCTTTTGGAATAGAACGGAACAGTTGCTCCTATACATAAGTTACTTCTGTTCAAAATTTCACCACCCTGGGTTAATGTCTTCTGTTCTGGCAAGGGACGTGAAATTTCAAAAATTTAGTGAAATCAGCAATTTTTTTTTGGAAATTTTTTTCAAATGTCACAGCACTTTGCAGTTTTGATAAAATGTTTAAATTAATATTAATAACACAAATATTTCATAATTGTAAAAAACCTATTTACAATACCGTAGGGACGTTTCGTCGAAAATGGTATAATGAAAATGCAGAACATAGAAACACAGGTGCATTTTACGATACGAATTTTGGCAAACCCACTTTACATGTACAAAATTGTTTGGAAAAAACGTTTACGTAATTTTT
This sequence comes from Eudasyphora cyanicolor, assembly GCA_963930755.1. Classification (NCBI taxonomy): domain Eukaryota; kingdom Metazoa; phylum Arthropoda; class Insecta; order Diptera; family Muscidae; genus Eudasyphora; species Eudasyphora cyanicolor. The sequence continues at coordinate 245,802,962 of OZ005737.1, forward strand.
ATGATTCTCAGAATTAAAAAAACATAAGTAATACACAAATAGTTATTTAATTTTTATGATTGTGGTTGCAGAGTAATATACGCTTCTGAATGTGCGTGGACGCTCTTCGTGTTCCTTTATGACTGCTACTCCGTTCACAGTCAATTAAAGGGAATTACACTTTTTTATTGGTGTGTGTTTTCCCGGTGGCTACCTGTATCGGATTTTTTTTACAGAAATTCCCCCCACATTTGTGAGTGGTCATTATTTGGAAACTTTTCCACAATTTGAAACGCACACTTGCTGAATCAGGTATATAGCCACCCTTAAAAGATGCGCCCATTCATAAGTACCTGTCAGTAAAATATTGTAACATACTTAGTATTTATAGGTGTTCATTTATCGTTTTTTGTCATTCAACAAGTGTCTACGAACGCGAGTAGTACGAGTAAAAAGTGAAACAAATTGAATTTAAGTGCATATAATACAAACCCAACAAGTAAGACAATGAGTAAAAGACTACGTGTGTTCGAGTGTTTGAACAATCCAGACAATTTCTGCAATGTTTGTGGCGAGTTTATAAAGAATAATCACGCACATACGTTTACCCCAGCAGTGCAATTGCACTATTTGAATTATTTTGGTATTTCACCAAATATCACAGAACCATGGACACCTAAGTCGCTATGTGATCTTTGCTATATAATCCTAACCAACTGGGCAGCTGGCGGAAGGTAAGAATTTTTATTTAAACACATTAAGCAAAGCAAATATAGTAATTTATTTTAATTTTAGGCGCCATATGAAATTCGATACACCAATGATGTGGAAAAAGCCGCTATGCCATTCCACAGACTGTTATTTTTGCCTCACCACAAACAGTGGGGTAGGGAGATTTTTAAAATGGAACTACGCTCAAGTGGGATCGTTTGCACTTCCAGTACCACATTCGAATGATGTACCATATCCAGTGTGCCCTGGTGCATCTCTTCAAAAAGCAGAATCGTCAGATCAAGAGTCCGAGTCAAGTGCAAGCGAATTTGGGGCGTGCAGAAAGCGAAAATTACTGTCACAGGCCGAACTGAACGATTGGGTGCGCGATTTTGGTCTCACTAAGGAGAAATCCGAACTTTTTGCGTCTCGGATGGTACAGTGTGGATTTGCGGATTCAGAAGTGAAAGTAACAGCGTACAGGAAGCGTCACCAGCAGTATGCAAAATTTTATACAAAGAAAGACGAAATACGTTTTTGCAGCGACATTTCCGGCTTGTTCCAAGAGCTTCACCAAATTCACAACCCCAATGAATGGAGGTTGTTTATTGACAGCAACAAAGAGAGCTTGAAGGCAGTTCTCTTACATAATGGGAATGAAAAGCCATCTCTTCCTATTGCTCATGCGGTTCATTCAAAGGAGAACTATGAAACTATGAACATTTTGCTGAAATGCATAGAGTATGGAAAGGCTATGGAACGACGCTATCAGGGCATCTATGACACGGCTATGATGGGTGACTACATTTGGACCCTAATACGTGAGACCAATTGCAGCGAATACAAAAAACAAAGAAGAAGTCAGCTGTTTTTCCACATGGCATAAAATGTACAGTTATATCTTTGTTTCTACTCATTTTTTTTGGGCGTTGATTTGGTTAATTTCGTTAGTTTAGCTAACCTGGCACATCCATTTCTAATTGTGCCATACATTGAGTATGTAGTGCTCTAAATAAATTAAAAAATAATATACTAAGACTAATTTGTTTATTTTAAATTAAGTTCAAATGTATTTATTTGTTTGCGTTGGGTAGGTAAGCTGTACAAATAATTAAAATCAAAATATCGTGAAATAGCGGAATTTCGGTCTTTTACCAAAAAAATTATAAGTCCGCCATTTGTTGTCAGATTTTGTTAAGTAAGTGCTTATTTTCTTTGGAAAAATGCCAGCTATACGTAAAAAAAAAATCGCTGTTAGCATCGCGTTTTATATTTTATATGAATTTTTATATGCATTTTTCTGCCACATTTTTACTAAAAAAACGCAGTTTTTTAACCTTTTTAAGCCGCCAACATCAAAACTACTCACCCGATTTGAAAATTTTCTGAGAATGAGTTGTATACGGCTCAATTTGCTTTAATTTGAGTAGTAGTAGGATCAAATACGTCAAAGAAGACGAAAGATATGCTCAAAAATTTAAAAAAAAAAATTCAAAAATTTGTATCTCGAAAACCAATCGACAGAAAAATTTTTAAAACTCATTTTCGTGTTTAGCTCTACAAAACTCTTTCATGCACATCATTACTAATGACTTAGGAGACTCTGCATTGACAATTTTTTCCTTGATCGGGTGAAAAATATAGCTTCTATAACACTTAGATCTCAAATCGGAAGGAACATACTTATATACATATATGTATGTGGGTTATATTCAAATCTGAACCGATTGTCGCTAAATTTATTAGTCTTTATTACTGGCTGAAAAGACTTCCGCCGTTACCAAGTTTCAGATTGATGGGGTATAAAATACAGTTTCTATAGTGGCTAGATTTTAAGTCAGAAGAAACATATATCTATTTGGGGCCATATCAAAATTTGAACAATTTTTTTTAATCTTGCAAGTAAATATTCTAGTATCAGGATATTTCCCTTCGCCGAATTTCATATAGGTCGCTTAAAAAATGTGGTTTCTACAGCGCTTTAATTCCAAATCGAAGGAACATATATATACTCTCCAGTTTCAATAGGGATCGTCTCTGGGCTAAAAAAGAGCGCTGTGCTTAATTTCATCACAATCAATCCTCAACTACGTCCTGCAATCTGATTACGTCTACAGACGGACGAACGGACGGACATGCATTGAATTAAATCGAATCAGGAAGTGATTCATATTGATCGGTATAATAAACTATGGGTCTATATCTTTTCCGTTTAGGTGCTGCATCTAAATGCACAAACTCATAATACCGTAGACCACAGTGTGGTGTAGGGAATAACCATTATGCAGTCGTTTTAGCGAAAATTTAGTTTAATTGAAACTTTTATAACTCAGGCAATTGCTAACGGATTTTTAAAAGCAAGGTAGAGTTTTATTCTTTTCAAGAGCGCCCCAGCAGGTGAGTTGGTAGCGTACTCACCTATGTGTTTGGGGGTCGTGGGAATCGAACCCCACCAGAGGCTCTGGTCTGTCGCTGCACAACCTAGCCACATGGTCTTAGTAACCCGGCTTTTCCCTGGGCCATAAAATTAGAATATAAATTTACTTTGAATTGTAATTCAAATAAATAAATAAATAAAAATAGTTCCTTACAAAATGTGAATTCGCAAATTGTGCGGTTATCTTTCAAACTAATTTTTAAAATTATTGCTTAAATGTGAATATGGAGAAATAATATGTTTGCTGGACATATATTCGCATATTACTCAAACTTTAAGTATGCACCGTATATATCGTTCAAAAGGTGTAAGTTTCTTCTTTTAAAATATATTGAGAGATCTAAAATCGGTTGGAAATAGGCATAAAAGTACACAAGTGTACGAAAACCTGGTTTTTTTACCCGGCAGTCTGGATTTTGGAGGTATCTGGAAAATTAAAAAAAGATTATTTTTTTGCTGGACAGGACCAACAATAAAAATAATATCGCGTCCCATGGTTTTCATTTGTCGTACTGTATATTCTATGCATAATTTAGAAAATTGAAGCTAATTAAGTAATTCTACAAATTCTTGGACACAGCCCCACGACTTCTCAACGCCCTCGAGATCATAAAATGCAACCGATAGTGCTGAAAATTGGTAACATGGAAAATTGGTAAAAAGAAAATGTTTGATGTTCAATGCATCTTTAATTCTTAGCACAAAAAACACATTAGATTGTTCAATTCAATTGTTTGCAGAAAAATTTACCCAACCACATGGAAATGAAAAACTTAACAAATTATGCCAAACATTTAGCCGTATTCCCTGCAGTTGTTTGTATGTATTACTGTATGTGTGCATTTTAAAGAATGTTTTATTTTATGTGTCTATAGTAAATGTGCGTGAGATGTTTGCCTCTGAAGACCTACATCTTACTGAATAAGTTTGAAGGAATACTTGCACTTAAACCCTACCAATACTTGACATACACTCTTATACGCTCGCATAGCCCTTTTCTTATTCTTACGCACATATCGATATACACACCCAACAACGAATACACTCTCATAAAACAATAACAATAAAGTTTAAATTAAATGAAAACTTTTTCAATTACATTTCAAACAAAAGCAGCAAGAACAACAGCAGAAGCGGCAGCAGCAAAAGAAGGAACAAAGAAAGTGAATTGAATCAAACCCCTCTAAGCTCCGATCAAGAAGCGGTAGTGAACAAAACCGGCTTAAAGGAGAATAAACCAAAAAAAAAAACAACGAAACGTAAATCCAAATAAAAGGGGAAGAAAACCAAATGCAACATAAAGTGGGAAAAATCTTTCAAGAAGTGGCTCCAGAGGAAACTCTAACAATTCCAAAAGCCCGAGTAGACTACATCTGTTGGGGTATAGGGCGTGGAGGTATATTTTATTTTTCCTTTAAAGAACCACCCCGCACACCACTTTCAGCAATCCTTTTCAAATCCTACTTAAGTTTTGTCGGATTGTGCCATCGCAAGAATGCAGAGAAAATACATTCAATTGTTTAATGATAATTCGAATAATAACATTTCAGATTGGCGAGGTGTTATTTGGAGGAACGCATTCGTTTTAACCAATACTTTTGCATTCGCCATAAACTTTATTGTTATTGATTGTTATTAATATAATTGATTGATTGTATATAATATACCTACCAAATAGTAGGACAATGAAGAGTAATCGTAATTATACACATTTTTAAATCAGTGGTATGGAGTCGAGGTTGGTGTCAAAGACTTAGAGTAGGAGTCTATAGTCCTATAATCATATAATCCGACCACTTATTTTTTCAAAAATAAGTTTCCGGGTTCTTAGCAAATATCTTTAATTAAGGTTTAGAAATCTGATATTATTTTTCCGAACATATGAATTGAATTAAAAAATGCCAAAACTACAATTGCACAGAGAGGTTAAATTTCTTAAGTGTCCGAGGGTGGAAGCACATACAAGCCGATTGTTTAATATAAGAATAAGGAATTAATTCATTTGATTTAGTTCAGTTCGAACATTTTCGGTGGTTGACGAGAGGCTGTCCCTCATTTCCCTTTGATTATCGGATTACTTCTCTGCTGGCGTAGAGTTGTATTTTTTAAGAGTTTTATCATTGATATAATCGTATCGTTTGTAGAGTCGTATTGCTGATAAAGTCGTATCGTCGGTAGAGCTGTATCGTCCATGTCGGTCTGTCCGTCCGTCTATCAGTCCGTCTGTAGATGTATCATTATAAACAAAGTGCAGGTCGTATTTATATTCAGATTTAGCACCGTGCTCTTTTTTAGCCCATTTGTTTGTAACACACAAAAGGAGAAGAAATAGTCACATCGTTTATTATGTCGATCGACCTACAATCACTTTCTGAAGTAATTTATTTATTGTTAAGGAAATTCAAAAGCTTTTTATTTAATGTGAAGTACAATCGATACAATTAAATTCTAAATAAAACGTTATTCAAATGGCCTCCACGACTTCTTCTGCAGGAAGGAATTCGATGAACCCAATTTTCGAGCACTTTGTCCACTAAATCAAGCCGTATGTCATGAATGGCACGTTCAATATTGACTTGTAAAGCTTGAAGAAAGTGTGGTTTATTTCGAAAGACCAATGACTTCAAATAACCCCACAAGCAATTGTCTAATGGTGTTAAATCACAACTTCTTGGAGGCCATTCAATATCACAATTCCTTGAAATAATCGAATCTCCAAACTTTTCTCGCAACAATTCAATTGTTTCATTTGCTGTGTGGCACGTAGCCACAATCGGTCAATAGCAAAATGATAGCACTTAACAAGAGCTAAAATATTGCTCATGGGTGTAAAGGTCGTAGGTCGACTGGAAAGTGTTTTTTTGGATTTAAAAATAAATGGACTTAGCATCATTTTCAAATGTGAACGGAAAGTTTATTTTTGCTCTAGCTCCTTAACGATACGTCTGATCGGGAATCGGCCAATGGTCAAAAGATAGCTCTTAACGAGAGCTAAAGGTCGTGTGCCGAGCGGAAATTGTTTTTTTGGATTTAAAAAAATTGACTTAGCGCACGAAAAGTTGCAATTGTAGAACGATTATTTTGATAATAAAACTGAATAATTTGTAAACATTAGGCCGGGTCGATTTGTGGCGAGGCAAAAAAAGTCGACATTGCTCAGTGAAAATCTTATTCTAGGGATCAAAATAAGAAACTTTGCCGAAGGAACCATAACTCTTAAACGAATTCTGATGTCCCGGAATTTGGGTCGAACTTTTGGGTAGGGGCAAATTTTGAAAAATCCCACTTTGACCTATTTAGAGTGCTCCAATCCTGGAACCCCCTGGGGGTTCCATACATTTGGACTCGATTGGAGCACTCTAAATGGGTCAAAGTGGGATTTTTTCCGGGTCATCAGAATTCGTTTTAGAGGTATGGTTCTTCGGCAAAGTTTCTTATTTTGATCCCTAGAATACGATTTTCACTGAGCAATGGGCGATTTTTAAATCGACCCGCCCTATTGTGTATACAATGAGAAACAAATGACAGATCATGATATATTACAAATGGCCGAAACGTCACTTTAAAATCATATCATTCCTATTAGAAAACCCGTTGTATCGTTCAATAGGTCTAAATGTCTTCTTTTCAGGCCAGTGATCGGTTGATAACACAGTGCGACAGTTCAAAAACCAAAAACTGCGATACTATTTTTCTTGTAGGACTGGGCGAGTAGAACAACGTTTGTTCTACGAAATTTGCCGGACACCCCCAAAATCCCGATTTACGGGTAAAAACCGATTTTCTTGCCTTTTTTCACTTGAACGCCTATAACTTGTATAACAATAGACCGATTTTTAATACCAAAAAGGATTTGGAAAGAAGAGAATTGGACCTTTCGAATGATGTATATTCTGTTAATTGGAAGCTGTTGGAATGTAGGTTTATTTGTCCTACAAACACATTTTCAAATACAAATACAACTAAATTTCACGACGATAAGTTTTCAAGATATATTCAATAGCGAAGCCGTATGGGCTGTGCCATGACCACTTTTAGTGGTATAAAACCGTATTCACATTATTGGCTTGCCATCAAAATAGAGAAATATTTTCCATTTTTATATATTACCAGCTGGCCCGTTCCACTTCGTTGCCCCAGATTTCAGATTTCCGATCCCGTTCATATTTGGACTAATTACGTAGACTGACACCAAATATGTATGCACAAAATTACATTGATCTCTCTAACAAATTGCTCAAAATATATTAAACACACTCTTGCTAACAAATTGTGCAAAATATATCAATTTAAAATATTGACTTATATGACCGGGGCCACACCCATTTGTCCGATCCCGCTCATTTTTGGACCAGTCACGTAGACTACTACCAGATACATATACGCAAAATTTCAGCACTCTCGCTAACAAATCGTGTTAGATATCTCAATTTCAAAATTTGGCTTATATGGGCTGGGCCACGCCCGTTGGTCTAATCCCGTCCATTTTTGGACCAATAACGTAGACTGCCACCGGATACATGCATATGCACTAAATTGCAGCACTCTCGCTAACAAATTGTTCAAGATATCACAATTCTAAAATTTGGCATATATGGGCGGGGCCACACCCATTTGTCCGATCCCGCTCATTTTTGGACCAGTCACGTAGACTACTACCAGATACATATACGCAAAATTTCAGCACTCTCGCTAACAAATCGTGTAAGATATCTCAATTTAAAAATTTGGCTTATATGGGCTGGGCCACGCCCGTTGGTCCGATCCCGCCCATTTTTGGACCAATAACGTAGACTGCCACCGGATACATATGCACTAAATTTCAGTACTCACGCTAAAAATGGTCAAGTTATCACAATTCTAAAATTTGGAAAATATGGGCACTCTCGCTAACAAATTGTTCAAGATATCACAATTCTAAAATTTGGCATATGTATATGGGCGGGGCCACGCCCTTAGGTCCGATCCCGCCTATTTTTGGACCAATAACGTAGACCGGATACATATGCACTAAATTTCAGTACTCACGCTAAAAATGGTCAAGTTATCACAATTCTAAAATTTGGAATATATGGTCGGAGCCACGCCCATTGGTCTGAATCCGCCCATTTTTAGACCAAACACTTAGACTGCTACCAGATACATGTACACAAAATTACAGCACTCTCACTAATAAATTGTGCAAGATATCTCAATTTCGCGCCCTTTGGTCCGATCCCGTCTATTTTTGGAACAATCACGTAGACTACCACCAGATATATATGTACAAAATTACAGCACTCTCGCTGACAAAATTTTCAAGATATCTCAATTTTAAAATTTGACTTATATGGGCGGGGCCACGCCCAATGGTCCGATCCCGCCCATTTTTGAACCAATCGCGTAGACTACCACCAGATACATATACACAGACAACACTCTCTCTAATATATTGTGAAAAATATCTATATTTCAAAATTTGACTTATATGGGCGGTGCCACACCCATTGGTCCGTTTACGTCCATTTTTGGACCAATCACGTAGACTACCACCACATACATATGCACAACATTACAGAACTCTCGCTAACAAATTGTGCAAGATATCTCAATATTAAAATTTGTCTTATGTGAGCGGGCCACTTGATATATCGAAAATTCAAGTACCCTATTTTCACCACGCCCCGAACGTGTACATTCTGTGAAAATTTGAAGAAGATCGGTCCAGCCGTTTAGACGTCTATACGGTACAAACAAACCAACAAACAATCACACATTCTTCTTTATATATATAGATATTGTCACGCTCACTTTTGGTGAAATAACTAATATTGACTCAAATAATTTACAATCCAAATTTCGTTTATCTACGGTCAATAGTTTATAAGATTATAAATGTTTAACTAATGCTACGCCCAATATTTCCACACCCACTAATCCAATCCCGACCATTTTTGTTGAAGATTTAGATAACAACACAACTAACGTGTGTTTCAAATTCCGTTCTTCTATGACCTGAGATATTCAATTTTTTAATAATGCCACGCAAACTTTTTAATTTTTTCCGAATCTTCTCTAACCAATAATCTTTCAAACAAAAGAAAAATATTAAAATCGGTCGAGAGGGTTCTAATTCTATAACGAGCATACATACAGACCTAGTAAACTTAGACCGTAAGTATGTTCGGTGGAAATCCGTTTTATGATATTTGAAGCCATTTGAGCAACGTCCGTCTGTCTGCCTGTCTGACTGGAGCGCACGATAACTCTCAAAATTAATAACGGATTCACTTCAAATTTTGGTATGTGGTAAAATTTTTTTCTATCTCAGGCCCCTCCCCTTTTGGTACATCTTCTCGTTTCTCATGATCTACCATATAATCGCCTCCGTCCAACTTTACTTCCTTTACTATATACAAGGTTTTCCAATAAGAGTAATATGATTTCTTTGAAAAAAAACACACTTATTGTTAAGGAAATTCAAAAGTTGTTTATTTAATGTACCCGTTAAGTACAATCGATACAATTAAGTTCTAAATAAAACGTCATTCAAATGGCCTCCACGACTTCTTCTGCAGGAAGGAATTCGATGAACCCAATTTTCGAGCACTTTGTCCACTAAATCAAGCCGTATGTCATGAATGGCACGTTCAATATTGAATTGGAAAGCTTGAAGAGAGTCTGGTTTATTTCGAAAGACCAATGACTTCAAATAACTCCACAAGCAATTGTCTAATGGTGTTAAATCACAACTTCTTGGAGGCCATTCAATATCACAATTCCTTGAAATAATCGAATCTCAAAACTTTTCTCGCAACAATTCAATTGTTTCATTTGCTGTGTAGCACGTAGCCACAATCGGTCAATGGCAACATGATAGCACTTAACAAGAGCTAAAATATTGCTCATGGGTGTCAAGGTCGTGGAAAGTGTTTTTTTTTATTTAAAAAAAAATTGACTTAGCGCACGAAAAGTTGCAATTTGAGAACGATTATTTTGATAAAAAAAACTGAATAATTTGTAAACGCTGTTCTTGCGTATATCTCTCCATGATTAAATTGTAAAGACTACTGAATACAATGAAAAACAAATGACAGATCATGACATATTACAAATGGCCGAAACGTCACTTCAAAATCATATCATCCCTTTTGGAAAACCCGTTATAAGTATACACTGTAAGAATCTGTGAAAAAGGGTATTATACGAGTAAATTTGTTTTGTCACAGTTTTTGTAACTCTTAAAAATACTGGAGCTAGACCCAACTTAAAGTATCTGCTGTTCGTCTTAAGTTTGTGAGCCAAGGTGGCCTCACAATTTTTGGAAGGAATATTCGTCGCCTCTCACAAATCCAGAACAGTAAAAAATTTTTGTGAGACTCAATATTGGTAAAAGTTATGGACGAAATACCAAGGCTAGTCTGACAATTTTCTTCTGTTTTTGCAAATCCCTGCACAATGGTACGAATTAAACTGCACAATAGTACGAATTGAAAAAGGGGAAATAGTTCGACCGTCTTCACCAAACAACCGATTGCGACCAAACTTGGCATTGTAGATGAAGAGGTGTAAGACAAGTTAAGTTTTATATTTGGGCCCCTATGTCAGACAGGGGCGGAGCTAGATGACCTCAAAGTTGGCCACATCAGGTAAAGAAAATGTTCAAGCACGTGTAACTCGTGTTTCTCTTCCGATTTATAAAATTTCTTTTTGTGTGTTTTCTACTAATTGAGGTCTACAAATAAACTGTTTACACGTACGAATTATCTCGGTTAGTTACCGAGATATCTGCAGTTAAAAATTGAATTTTTCATTTTTTCCCTTGCAGTGTGCTAGTATTTTGTAAATATCGGAGCACAATATGCGCCGCTTCCATCCGTGTCAACATGGGTCATAACTTTTGTACTTTTGGGTATATCAAACCAATTTTTTTCGTCATATAGGAAATGTTATTGCCCATCCAGAATTGTGTCCTCTTTAAAACAATATAAACTTTGCAAAAATCGGTTCAGCCGATCAAGAGCAATTACAAATTTCGTAAAACACAAATACTAATGTTTTTAAATTTTTATACCCTACACCACACTGTGGTACAGGGTATTATGACTTTGTGCATTTGTTTGTAACACCCAAAAGTAGAAGAGATATACCCGTTGTTTATTACACCGATCGACTTGTAATCACTTTCTGAGTCGATTTAGCTATGTCCGTCTGTCTGTCTGTAGATGTATTCTTGTAATCAAAGTACAGGTCGCAATTATGGTCCGATCTCAACGAAACTTGGCACATATCTTTCTTTAGACCCAAGGACGATCCCTATTGAATTTGGTTAAAATCGGTTCAGATTTACATATAACTCCCATATATATGTACCTCCGATTTGGCATATATGCACTCTATTAGCAACATTTTTGAACTGATTTGTACACAAATTGACAGAGAGTAGTCTCGTTCAAAATTAAAATGGACACAAATTTTTTTCAAAAAAAAGATTAAAAAAAATGACACTGAGATCTTATTTTACCTATTTGTAACTGCTTATAAACATTAGGTCGATATTAAATATTCTATATAAAAGTATGGGTATATATACCGACTGTCAAAAAATTGCAATAAAAGGCACATTTGGAACATATCTTCAAAAATGTTTGTGTGTGGAGTTAATATACCACAATCTCTTTCAATTTGGCATAAATATGATACAAATATGACACATATAAAAATTGTTTTCACAGATCTACAATAAACTTTGCAGATAGCCCATTTACCTTATTTTAACCTAAGGAAATCGAAATTCACATTCAAAAATCTTCAGATCATAAGATATACAAGTTCCTGTCAATCTTTATGAAATCTGTAGAATAGATGTTATCTGAATTATAGGCAAACCGTAAGGAATTTGAAAAACATCTTATGTATTTATCCTCTGAATTGGCATCTATATGTAGTAGGGGAATATTATGTATAAAGCCGGCACTATTAAAATTTGGCGGTATTCCCTTATTCTGATCTCACATGGAATGACTTATAATCAAACCAGTAAGAAAAGACAGAAAGTCGGGCGGGGCCGACTATATAATACCCTACACCTACCTACCAATGCGAAAATGGGCATTGCGATAAGAATTTGGCAGTGTTTATACATGTAATAAGCAAACTCTCTCTGCCGATTTTCGTACTGATCGGATATAAAACACAGTTTCTACAGCGCTTACATGTCAAATCGGGTGTAACATATATATTGGGACTATGTTAAAATCTGAACCGATTTTTCCCGAATTTGGCAGTGTTCATACATGTAATAAGAAAACTCTCTCTGTTAAATTTCGTACGGATGGGATATAAAACACGATTTCTACAGCGCTTAAATGTTAAATCGGGTGAAACAAATATATGGTGGCTATATCTAAATCTGAACCGATTTTCCACGAATTTGGCAGTGTTTATTCATGTAATAAGAGAACTCTCTCTGTTAAATTTCGTACTGATCGGATATAAAACACGATTTCTACAGCGCTTAAATGTTAAATCGGGTGAAACATATATATGATGGCTATATCTTAATCTGAACCGATTTTCCCCGAATTTGGCAGTGTTTATTCATGTAATAAGAGAACTATCTCTGCCAAATTTCGTACTGATCTGATTTAAAATACAGTTCCTACAGCTCTTACATGCCAAATCGGGTGAAACATATATATGGGGGCTATATCTAAATCTGATCGGATTTTCTCCGAATTTGGTAGTGTTCATTCACGTAATAATAAAACTCTCTCTGCCGAATTTCATAAAGATCGGATGTAAAATGTGGTTTCTACGGCGCTTGCAAGTCAAATCGGGTGAAACATATATATGGGGACTATATCCAAATCTGAACCGATTTTAACCAATTTCAATAGGAATCGTCCTTGGGCCAAAAAAGAGCACTATGCTAAATTTTATCACAATCGGACCATAAATACGACCTGCACTTTGATTACAAGAATACATGGACAGACAGACAGACGGACATGGCTAAAGCGACTCAGAAAGTGATTCTGAGTCGATCGGTATAATAAACAATGGATCTATCTCTTCTCCTTTCAGGTGTTACAAACAAATGCACAAAGTCATAATACCCTGTACCACAGTGTGGTGTAGGGTATAAAAACATAAAGCCCTTTTTATAACGACGACACCGTTAAAGAAGTTTCAAATATTGATACCTTGATTCCAAAGTATGTTAACCCTTTGACGTTCATTGGGACATATATGTCCACGCCACTTTTTTTTAATTTTGACCAGACTTATGTCTAAAATGTTCCAATTTGCTTTAAATATGTATTTAGACAGAAGAAAACCTACCTAATTTTTTGATTTCACTGAAATATGTATGTCGAAGATATTTTTAATTTTTCGAGTAGTAATACAGAGAACTACAAAAAGTTGGTATTTTTTTCAAACCTTGTGGTCGTCAAAAGGTTAAGACAAATTAGAATATTTTAAGAACATATCATTTTTAAATTCGAAATATTCATTATTATATTCAGTAAAAATTAAGTGTTTATCTGTCTACCAAATCAAAACTTATGCAAAAATCCGTATAAATCATTTGATTCGAAAATTCGTATAAGTCATTCGACTTACTTTATAAAGTAATTATATACAAATTTAAAATTTGCATAAAACTTTGACAGCCGCTTCTGCACACCAGCATGTTTCCATTTAGCATACTTTGGAATGGAGGCACCAATAAGTACACGTCAATGTCTAATGCAATTGCAAATTTCCAAATCGTAATAAATTCCACTCTTTAATACAAATTTAAATCACTTTTTACTTAGGTTGATTGATTTCGATAAACGAACACTTGTGTTTGTGTTTTATTTTCACATTCAATTTTTTTTGGTTGACTCAATCAAATGTACATTTTCAATTGAATCCATCTGCATATTTAATGAGAATTTGCGTTTTTTCCAGTTTCACTGGAAGCACAAATTCGTCTTTTTTTCCAGTTGAAGGGAATTTGTCCGCATATCTATAATACATTTACTGTGAATACATTAAAGTGATAAAACTATGTTTATACAAGTTTTCAATTTGTGGATAAAAACAAAATAAATATGGTTCAGGAGATTGAAAGTCATACTAAAGATGTTTAATAAGAAATGTTTTTGGTATTTTGTCTTATTGAGAATTAATTTAATTTAAATTAAGATGTTTTATTTGTACATTAAACTATGAGCCAGTATAGAATTTGTTGAAAACTATAACAAGTAACAATGTTCAGTCGGTTAAACCGAACTAAGCCAGATGATATATACACTCCACCCTGTAAGGTGAGGGGATAATTATTTTCAATCAAAACTTGGTTCTTATTCGTCAGCCCAATCAAATGTTATTTAAAAAACAGTACATGTCGTTCGGTTTGCATTATAAAGGAATTCCACACAAATTTACGAAGGTAATAAAACTTTGATCGCCTTTTCTGAAAAAGTACCTTGTTCGATAACCCCATGTTTTTGGAATATAGTTATCGATATTCCAGTGCATATTGCATTGCTCAAAAAGTGAGGGTAAACCTTAGTCGGTTTACACGACTTAAATTGCTTACTTGTTCTTGAATTGATAGCGAATAAAGCCTTTTTCTATATTTAAAATTGCAGAAGATTTGACTGAGTTGTATACAATTTATGGAGGATTTAATATTTCACTAAATGTTAAAAAAAAGTATTTATTGTGATAAGTCATCTCTGAATTTTGACATCATCTCCTGCCTGCAATTTTCATGTGGCTCATTACAGCGGCATACTAGAATAATATTTGCTGAGAATTTGAGAAAAACCACGATTTTTTGATAAAGAACTACATATAAATATACGTGTTTTAGTAATTGTATTACTCAAAATCTGTATGTCTTACAGATACTTCATATTGATTATAGTGAGGTTATTGTTTAACTATTTGTTGAACTCTCATAACCTCTATACAGCTAAGAACAATTTAGTACACTGTATATCTGACCGAGAATACCATTGAATTCGTTTGTTCAGGTTGTTTAACAATATGAACTTCTTATTCTTATTTATATTATTTTAAGCTGACAGGTCTTCTTCTTTGACCGAGACAGATAATGATAAATGTTCGCACGAGACAGATGTTGGTCAGACATATGTATACTTAAGGCTGAAACAGACAAAAGGTCGAAAAACTTGTTTTTATCCTTCAGACCAGTGATGCCAACTTTTTCCGAAGCAAAAGCGTAATGAAAAATTGAAAAACCGTAAAAAGGCACTAAACTATAATATTGCTTTAGTCGGGAGAGACGACAACATTATATCCGCCCCCATCAGAGCATAATAGAAAGAAATATGTTTTGTCAAATTGTACCAAGTTATTTTCTTAATGAGAGTAATATGTTCAAAATAATTTATTTTATGGCGCTTAGATTCAAAATCATGATATAGAAATTTACAGAGGACATACCTAAATCTGAACCTATTTTCGTCAAATTTTTCAACGTTAGTTGAACAATTTAAAGCTATATCTAAATCTGAACCAATTTTCTTTAAATTTGATGTGTCCATTTCTGGTTGAAGGAACCGTTATATACTAAATTGTATCTACTTATAGATCTGATGAGAAACGGATATTCTATGGCGCTTAGACTCAAAATTGGTATATCAGTATATATGACGGATATATCTAAACCTGCCACAAATCTCATAAAATTTGCCAGAGTTTATTATTGGCTCCATCAACTTTTCTATGCCAAATTTCGTAAAGATTTGATGCAAATTGTGGCGTATCATGCCAAATCTTGAAGTACATACATATGGTGTAGCAAAATAGTTTAATTTCTTTATGTTACCAGATGCGTTCTGACAAATGTACGAAAAGCGTCAAAAGCACTAACGAAAAATGTGAAAAGCGTACAGTTAGTGCTTTTTTTTTCATTTGGCACTAACTGACAACTTTTCGCGTATTGGGTGGTATGAAAAGCACTAAATCTGGTGCGAAAAGCACTAAGTTGGCATCCCTGCTTCAGACAATTTCATTAAGATTGCGCGAGAAGGTTGTGTGTCTGTCTTTTTTTCTTTTAGATATTCTATAAGTAAATTAAATGTAATCATGCGAGTATAATATTGCCATATGTTTAATCAATAGTTTGTGATTATTTTTTTTTTTTTGTTAAAAAATCTAAAGCCAAACGTTATATGCATACTCAACTTGATATCACTTCAAGGCCATATTCCCAATACACAACATTGGTGCGTATGGATAATATTTTATTTTTATTCATTGACCATAGGCTCTAGTGTTCACTGAGATTATTTCACGCAAATATGAACGTCAAGTTTTCACCTTTGTTGAAGACAATTTTAGTAAATATTTGAAAAAGCGGACAAAAATTTGAAAAATGTTGAAGGGGCTATAATATTTAATAATAGCTATAGCAAACAACTGAAATGTTGTTCAGTACTTTGTGTTTATAGTCCATAAAATTAGCTTAAAATGATCGTAGCTATCAGGCACCTTTTGGGACATAACACACTAAGTGGCCAAATCGTACATAAACTAAATAGATGATATGAATACACAAACAAACATTTAAAATTCGATAAAGTCCAATGCTTTTGATGTACCAACCACCTTCTGGTGATGTACCAACCAGCCACACACACACACCGGCATGACAAATTCATACGAAAATAATTTCCCAATATCATATATACCGAATGTTCTCTATTTTAGACTACTTTTGAAACTACAGGGTTTTCCAACAAGAGGTGTTATTTTGAATCACTCGGTATTTCGGTAGCTGTCACTTTTGAAGCTTTTATTCTTTGACAAGTAATATTTGACTACGCCATTACTAAATATGGAACGATACAAGATTCAACAACGCATTAAAATTATTAAAATTTACTACAAAAATGGTGAGAATCTTGAAGTCACTGTTCGCAAAACTAAAGCATTTTTGGGTCGTCGTGAAGCACCTTGTCGGACAGCAATACAGAAATTGGTGGAAAAATTCGAGCTATTGGGACAAGTTAGTGATGTGAAGAATAAAACCCGTGCACGTCGCTCAAGAACAACTGAGAATATTGCTGCTGTAGCCCAAAGTGTTGAAGAAAACCCAGGTTTGTCCATTCCTCATCGTTCTTTGGAATTGGGCATTCCACAATCATCATTACACCGTATCTTGCATAAAGACTTGGGTCTTAAGGCATATAAAGTTCAGTTAATACAAGAACTCAAGCCGGCCGATCATCAACAATGTCGTGTCTGTGCTGATTGGGTCCTTGAAATGCATGAAAATGATCCGGAATTCCATCGAAAAATCATCTTGACTGATGAGGCCCATTTCCACCTTGGCGGCTACGTCAACAAGCAAAATTGTCGCATCTGGGGCTCGGAAAACCCAAGAGTTATTGTTGAGAAACCTCTCCATCCTGAACGTGTGACTGTTTGGTGCGATTTATGATCCGGCGGGGTCATTGGACCTTACTTTTTCGAAAATTAGGTTGGATCAACAGTTACGGTGAATGGATTGTGCTATCGAGAGATGATTAATGATTTTTTTATGGTCGGAGTTGGATGGTATTGATCTGGACAACGTTTACTTTGAACCGGACGGCGCTACGTGCCACACAAGCAACGAAACCATTTATCTGTTTCGGGAAAAGTTTCCGGACCGTGTTATATCTCGAAGAGGTGATCACAATTGGCCACCGAGATCTTGTGATTTAACACCTTGCGACTTCTTCCTTTGGGGCCATGTGAAAGATAAGGTCTACGCCAACAGCCCAGCGTCGATTCGAGACCTCAAAGATAGAATTCGTGAGGCTATCGAGGACATAGGGCAGCCACTTTGCGATTTGGTTATGGAAAACTTCATGACAAGGATATGGTTCCGTAAGCGTGGTTGTGGTGGCCATTTGGCTGATGTTGTTTTTATTATTAACGACGTACCTTCTTCTTTATTATGAAATAAACATGCGATCAGTTATTTAAAAAATGGCATTTTTCTTTGAATACCAAAATAACACCTCTTGTTGGAAAACCCTTTATTTTAGTCTTAGACCGAAAACAAATTAGTTTTTAAAATACTACTTTGATAAAAGATTTTTTAAACTTTTTCTCAACTGGCATGTTATAATTATAAAAAGGGTGGTTAAATTTTAAGGGCTTATGTTGATTTTGAATAAAACAAATTATTTAGGAAATTATTGTCATTTCTTTTTATTATGATAATATTGGTATGGTTCAATAATGTATGGAACAAAATATCGGCCAAATGGCCGCCTCGACCTCGTCGGCACACCTCCATCCGATGGTCCAAATTTTCGATGACGCTGAGCCATAATTGAGGTTCTATGCCGTTAATGTGCCGAATTATCTTATCCTTTAGCTCTTCAATTCTTGCTGGCTTATCGACACACGCCTTTTCTTTCCAATAACCCCAATGAAAGATGTCCAACGGTGTCAAATCACATGATCTTGACGGACAATTGACATTGCCACGACGTGAGATAACACGGACATTGAATTTGTTGCGCAAAAGAGCCATTGTTTCGTTAGCTGTGTGGCAACGTCCTGTTGAAACCACATATTGTCCACAACCATATCTTCCAATTGGGGCATAAAAAGTTCGTTATCATCTCACGATAGCGAACACCATTCATAGTAACTGCCTGACCGGCCTCATTTCGAAGAAGTATGGCCCGATGACGTCGCCAGCCCATAAGCCACACCAAACGAACTTGGCGAACATGCACAGGTGTTTTCACATCTCCTACAGACTCGGTTTGCTGAAATTTGCGCTCAATTCTCTCGATTGTGGACACATTTGGTCGATTATGCTGATGAAAAAAAACATCACGAAGTGCACGAAATGCATTTTGATTTGAACGCCCATTTTCGTAAAAGGCTTAAAAACTATAACGCGTTGCTCGATTGTGTATCTTTCTATGGTTCAAATTGAGTTAGTCTGAAATTGAGTTAGTCAAACGAAATGCAGGAAAAACTTGACGTTTAGGTGTGGTTCACATTCAACATCGGCCCTTACAATTTAACCACCTTTTATATATACACAAACTTTCGAAACAGTCAAAAATCTTACCGTTTGGCATTGAATGACTCTTATACCAAAAGGGATATAATTTCTACATTTATCCACAGATTTTTATAGGCTAATAGGCATTGTTGTCCTTCTTAGGATGCCAGTATTAGAAAAATGGAACAAACATTTTCCAAGAAGTTCTGAATTTAAAAAAAATTACCATAACATTTTTTATTGTTTTTTTTTCGTATTTGAAACACTATGTTACACCAAGACCAGTAAGGAAAGGTTAAAGTCGGTCGGGGCCGACTCTATAATACCCTACACCACCTCGGCAATGTACATTAAGAATTTCTTTTTGAATAGTTGGAATAATTGGTTTCCTTTCTTTTACGAAAGTACTTAGCTCCCCCGCCACGTCAAGGCTTATTCCAAAGAGGAGTTTAATATAATGTGTGGAATTAAAAATTGAACTAATATTAATATTCCACATATTTGCATTTACTGTGGTTATTATTAGCCTTAACACAATAAATAGTCCGATTTTTGGTCGTACACAATATAAGTAATATATGCAGGGTATGTTAGGTAGGTACTACCTTGGAATAATTGGTACTACCTTGGAATAATTGGTTTAAGTAATGTTTTAATTTTCATTTCCGCTGAAGCCTTTTAGGTCTCTAAAATAGCGCTTATATAAAAAAATTAGCAACATCTTTGATTTTGATCGGAAGTAAAGTACAAATTATATAGCGCATTGGTACCAAATCAGGAGGAACATATATATGGAGGTTATATATAAATCTGAACGGATTTTCCTTGAATACTCATTCATTGAAAAAGAAACTTCTTTCTGTCAAATTTCGTACTTACATGTCAAATCGGGGGTAACATATATATGGGGCCTGTATCTAAATCTGAACCGATTTTCTCTGAATTTGGAAGTATCCTTTCATATAATAAGAAACCTCTTTTTGTAGATTTTTTTACTGATCGGGTATAACATACAGATTGTACAGCGCTTACATGTTAAATCATGGGTAACGTATATATGGGGGATATATCTTAATCTGAACCGATTTCCCTCAAATTTGACAGTGTTAATTCATGTAATGAGAAACCTCTTCTGACAATTTTTTTTACTGATCGGATTTAAAATACAGTTCTACATCTTACATGTCAAATCGGGGGTAACATATATATATATGGGGGCTATATCTAAATCTGAACCGATTTCCCTCAAATTTGGCAGTGTTAATTCACGTAATGAGAAACCTCTTTCTGCCAATTTTTTTTACTGATCGGATATAAAATACAGTTTCTACAGCGCTTACATGTCAAATCGGGGGTAACATATATATGTGGGCTATATCTAAATCTCAACCGATTTCCCTCAAATTTCGCAGTATTAATTCATGTAATAAAAAACCTCTTTCTGCCGAATTTCGTACTGATCGGATTAAAAATACACTTTTTACAGCGCTTACATGTTAAATTGGGGGTAACATATATATGGGGGTAACATCTAAATCTGAACCGATTTTCTCCGAATTTGGCAGTATTCCTTCATGTAATAATAAACATCTTTCTGCCGAATTTCACACTGATCGGTTATAAAATACATTTTTATGGCGCTTACATGTGAAATCGGGGGTAACGTATATATGGGGGCTATATCTAAATCTGAACTGATTTCTTCCAAATTTAACAGTGTTCATTCATATAGTAAGAGGCCTCTTTCTGCTGAATTTCATACTGATCGGATATAAAATAAAGTTTTTACAGCGCTTACATGTCAAATCGGGGCTAACATATATATGGGGGATATATCCAAATCTGAACCGATTTTAACCAAATTAAAAAAAAGATATGTGTAAAGTTTCGTCAAGATCGGGCCATATTTGCGACCTGTACTTTGATTACAAGAATACATCTACAGACAGACTGACAGACGGACTGACGGACAGACAGACAGACGGACATAGCTAAATCGACTCAGAAAGTGATTACAAGTCGATCGGTATAATAAACAATGGATCTATCTCTTCTCCTTTTGGGTGTTACAAACAAATGCACAAAGTCATAATACCCTGTACAGTGTGGTGTAGGGAATAAAAAGTTATGCACAGTCCATCGAAAAAAATTTGTTGCATAGTGTAATGGGACAAACAAGCATCAGCAAACACTCGTGCAGCATGTGGCATGTAGACGAACTAATTTGATGCTATTAAAAAAAAATTATTTGGTTTGTCCATTATATTAGTTTAATTGCTTATATTTCACTATAAAAAATTCATTTTACTATAATTACAATGGAAAATAATTGATAAATTTTGTGTGAATGAGAAATTGACAAAAATTTACAAATTTGAGTGACTTGCGCTGAAGTCCCCTTTTAAGTTGCTAAAGCTATATCCGTTTTTTCCAGATATATTGCGGCCAATACACATAAGCCAATCATAACGAAAACAAATATATAGACTTATTTTGAGTCAAACAAAAATTTTACTGAATAAGAAACTAGGGCATGGAATTGTATGTATTGTTTGTAGTTGGATTGGAGCCTCGAATTATATTTATATTCCACAAAATGTATATTACATACAGCTAAGAACAAATCTTCCAAAAATTAGTAATATCGGAATTTTCCTTGAATCCATTCTTCTAAATTTTACCTGAGTTAAAAACAGACATCTATTTGCATTTGAGGATAAAGAACTCAGCGATTAAAGAACTCACACCATAGCTATTTGTACGTTATTCCCTAAGGACATCACTGGACAATTGTAAAATAGTACCAAACTTAAAGGCAAAAAGAAGTCGTTTTTTTGACGAAAGTTTTCATGCAAATTTAAACAATTGAAAAAAGGGAACTCTGCTGCCCTTTTTGTCGTACGACATTTTTTGTCCTCAGAAGTAAAGAGGAATGGAAAATTTAATTTCAGTTTTGTCCGACTCTTTTGGTGTCATTTTGCAGCTTCCGAAGAATAAAGTCAAAAGTGCATTCATTGTTAGTTGCCATTGTGCTAGGGCAGAATAACCTTTAGACTCTTACTTTGGCATTTTAATCCTTAAGGAGATTTAAAATGTCACAATAAGCTCTACTGCTAACCTATTCATCAGTAAAGGCGTTTGAAGAAGATGACAACGGCGACAAAGATGCCAATGAGTTTGGGTACATTATTCCCACAGTCAAACCCCCAACGATAGAAGGATATAAGATCTGCCAAATATGCAGACAGACAATGAGTTGGGTAGGGATGCTACTGCAGATATACTCGTATTATGTCAAAGTGTTTAATAGGTTGATGAGCTGGGATTTTAAATTGGAGCGTAGTATTTATTTTGCAACTTTTTGCAATGGCGTATGTTGCCCCACATGCCAAATTTCTCCGAATTTGGAGGTATTCCTTCATGTAGAAAGAAACCTCCTTTTTGCCGACTTTCGCACATATCGGATATAAAATAAAATTTTTACAGCGCTCACATGTCAAATCGGGGGTAACGTATATATGGGGGCTATATCTAAATCTGAACCGAGTTCTTCCAAATTTAAAAGTGTTCAGTCATATAATAGGAAACCTCTTTCTGACGAATTTCATACTGATCGGATATAAAATACAGTTTTTACAGCGCTTACATGTGAAATCGGGGGTAACATATATATGGGAGCTATATCTAAATCTGAACCGATTTTCTACGAATTTAGCAGTATTCCTTTATGTAATAAGAAACCTCTCTTTGCCGAATTTCGCACTGATCGGATATAAAATAACATTTTTACAGCGCTTACATATCAAATCGGCGGTAACGTATATATGGGGGCTATATCTAAATCTGAACCGATTTCTTCCAAATTTAACAGTGTTCATCCATATAATAAGAAACCTCTTTCTGCCGAATTTCATACTGATCGGATATTAAATGAAGTTTTTACAGCGCTTACATATCAAATCGGGGCTAACATATATATGGGGGCTATATCTAAATCTGAACCGATTTTAACCAAATTCAATAGGTTAGGTTTGGTCCTAGGGCCAAAACAAAGATACGTGTAAAGTTTCGTCGAGATCGGACCATAATTGCGACCTGTACTTTGATTACATGAATACATGCACAGACGGACAGACGGACAGACAGACAAACGGACAGACGGACATAGGTAAATCAACTCAGAAAGTGATTCTAAGTCGATCGGTATAATAAACGATGGGTCTATTTCTTCTCCTTTTGGGTGTTACAAACAAATGCACAAAGTTATAATACCCTGTACCACAGTGTGTTGTAGGGTATAAAAATGGCAAATCGTTTTGGATTGTATAAGCGGTGAAAGGTGCGCGTGTCCGATTTTTATGAAACCCGGCACACATCTTTTGTTTAATCTAGAACGAGTATTTTTTGATATAGCCCCCATATATAGCATCTCACCTATTTGACTTCTTAATATCTTAGAGACCACAAATCTGAACTGATCGGTATATTTATACCCGGAATACTTTACAAGAACAACTGTAGTCATAGGTCCATGTTTTGATATAACCCCCTTGCAAAAGTCTCTTTAGATTTGACTTCATAACGCCACAAAAACCTCAAATTTTAACGAATTAGGCTGAGATTTGATATAATTACTTTATTTGTAGCCGAAACCTTCCACATGCGATCCATAGTGGAGGGTATATAAGTTTCGGCGTGACCGAACTTGAATAATTTCTTCATCCCATCAGCTGTTTCAAAGATATCTTAGAAAGTTTTAATAATTTTTTAATTAAAACCTCTTAAAACGTCAAAAAATTTACAATTATTATATTTATATTATTTTATCGTAAAGTTTGATCGGTCATTAATAAAATGAGGCTATTATGAAGAAGAAATAAGTTGTAGCTAATTTAGGAAAATCCCAGTCACACAACCTATCAAACAAAATACCAAATGTAACATAACATTATGTTAACAACAGAACATAACAGCACACTACTAAAATGGATATTCTGTGTTTGTAGATTTACTTAATTATCTACAACTTTTATGTTACATCGATGTTTATAAAACACTATCCTTACATGCAAAACCTTATCAAAACATCTCAAAATTTAATATATTTATTTTCATTCATTTTAATTATGTTTCTTTATTCTATTCATTTAAATTTTAGAGTTCCTGGAATAAGGATGAACGTGGACTACAACTCTTCTGTGGCTTCTTTCAACTTTGGGCGAAACTGAAATATACATATTAAAACAGGGAGTGAATGTAAGTGAACTTGAGACGAAGATATCGATGCATATATCAGAAAACTATTTATTCGTAGTGGAAACAGAAGAAATCCTGCGAAATTTCAACATTTTATAAAATTCATTATTTACAAATAACAAATATTTTTTTAATAAACAATGTAAACTGTACCCTGTTTTGGTTTTATCAAACGACGATTCCATATGAGTCATTCCACGCCCAACGGGACGATTTTTGACATCACTATTTTTGATTGCTTCGAAATTTTGTGTATGCATTATTTACCTAAAAATATCTTATACGTAGTTCAAGAAAAATTTGTAAAAAATGTCTTTAAGAGTTATGAGCATTTTTTTACAAAACAGGGTACAGTTTACATTGTTTATTAAAAAAATATTTGTAATTTGTAAATAATGAATTTTATAAAATGTTGGAATTTAAAGTTGAAATTACGTTTTTTTCTAAAAGGTGTGTTTATCCATAGCTTGTATCTCCTAAAATACGTGACCGATTTTAATGTGCTATACCTTGTTTTGAAGGTAATTTCAACTACTACAACTAACTGGTGTAAGCACTGCAACAAAAATACAAATTTTTAATGTTTTTGCCCTTTTATACTTTCTATTGCGATTTTCAAAATGATTACACCCTTCGATTTTTTTTGAAATTTTAATGTCGTGTTCTGAGATGTCTTTGTTAGCTACTGCATGAATTTGGAAGTGGTGAATTGATGGGAACTATTTTTTACGGTTTTTTATAAAAAAAACATTTGCATAATTTCTGTGAATGTGCTTTAAATAATTAACAGAATGATAATTTTTAGCCGTTAGTTTATTAATATAACAATAACAACAATAAATATTATTAATTTTGCAAAATTATTTGCAAAAACGCAAAAATCAGCGATGTCTTGATATTTAAAAAACAATACTTGTTAAACAATAGCAAGATTCAAAAGATAAGAAAGTACTTGTTAAACAATACTCTGAGATGAAAATTTTTTTAAAATCACAGCAACCTGGATTTCAGTTTTTGTTAATCCGTTTTTCACATTCAATTCGACAATTCAAAGAAAAAAGAAAGCAATAAAAAAGCATAAGTAATTTATTGAACCCAAAACTACCACGTCCGATAAAAAAAATTAGAGTTCAGACATCATCATCTTCCGAAAAGTACTGTGTTAAGACGGTGTACAATGATTAATATTTGTATACCCATTTGCTTTCTCTTCTTTTTTACTGTTAATACTTGATTCGAATCTTTCTAATACATTTTTTATTGTTCTTATTTTTACATTAGCATACTGATTATTAATAATTGTCATTCTTTTCTGAACCGATTTTCTCCGAATTTGGCAGTATTCCTTCGAGTAAAAAGAAACCTCATTCTGCTGAATTTCGCACTGATCGGATATAAAATACAGTTTCTACAGCGCCAATCTGAACAGATTTCTTCCAAATTTAACAGTGTTCCTTCATATAATAAGAAACCTCTTTCTGCCGCTTACATGTCAAATCGGGGATAACATATATATGGTGGCTATATCTAAATCTGAACCGATTTTCCTCAAATTCAGTATTGTCTCTGAGTATATCAAGAGACTTCTCTCTGTCAATTTGTTTAAAGATCGGTTAAAAAATGTTGCTTATACAGTGCATATATGCCAAATCAGATGTACATGTATATATGGGAGCTATAAATCTGAACCGATAGGGATCGTCCTTGGGCCAAAAAAAAGATATGTGCAAAGTTTCATCGAGATTGGACCATAATTACGACCTGTACTTTTATTACAAGAATACATGCACAGACAGACGGACAGACGGACATAGCTAAATCAACTCAGAAAGTGATTCTAAGTCGATAGGTATAATAAACGATGGGTCTATTTTTTCCTCCTTTTGGGTGTTACAGACAAATGCACAAAGTTATAATACCCTGTACCACAGTGTGGTGTAGGGTATAAATAGTAAATAAAATAACAAATATAATTGGAAAAAATAATATAGAGCTAAATACAATTCATGAGAAGAGTGCAGAGAAAATTTCAACCTATCGATTTTTACAATTTTATGTACTCGTAACTACCAATCGATATCGTATTGTGTGAAATTTTCCCCAAAATTGTGAAGAACAAAATTTGATTTTTTAAATTTTTTGCACATTTTGGATTTTCTTCAAAATACTAAGCAAAATTGGAATTTTGTAAATCTACTTGCTGAAAAAGCAGTCATAAAATTAAGAAAAATTTAGATTTTGTCTTTGTATATGTGTAAACTAGCATTTAAATACCCGGCGATGCCCGGGTTGCCTTTGAAAACAGTGATCCAAACATTAGTATTATTTTTGATTTTGAATCATTAAAAATTTGTTTAACATCCAGGATCAGTCTACTTGAAAGTCTATCAAACTCCAGATGATCTCTAAAACTCAAACAAATTCACTGACAACAGTAAAAAATTCTGTAAATATGAAAGCACAACCTCAAATGTACGATATGTTTGCAAACTTTCAAATTAATACTTTTATGAGGTCAGTGGTCAATAGGTCACCAAATAAGTGGCTGAGAAACAAATTCATAATATTTATGCTATGTATTTTTCAAATTTCGTATACTCGTATACAGTTTTGTTTAAATATTACCGGTGTATATAGCGAGCGATATATTTCTAAACGACTTTTAAACATTATGTCTCCGTTGTTGTGTACCTCTTGTCCTCAGGCCGGACGACGCATTTCCTTGAAGATCGTTTTATGCACATATATGTGCAGCTCCACAGATCTTTATGGGATTTTTATTGGAAGAATGAAAAAATCTTAAAGAATTTTGAAATGTAGTGGAAGAATGAAAATTGCTTTGGTCACTACTGACAACAATCTTAGAATTCAAAATTGTTTTTTTCCTGTGTATACTACATATTATTTTATCTTTGTATAATTTAAGCGCGAGAGTTGACCACTGGCCAAAAAAACGACTATGTTAATAGTCCGTAGGCTATACCACACTGGAGTTTCTAGCTTTCTACCTGTTATATGCCGCAACGGCCTCGGCCAAAAGTCGCTTGAGTTAGTATTAACATTGCCAGTTTGGACCCTTTAAAGTACAGAAAGGGTGGAAATTGCATTGGTCACTGCTACACTGGTCACAGTCTGAGATTTGACCGAATTAACAACGTTATATATATATATCTTACCACATTAATTGGTGAGAGATATATTTTGAACAGGGGTTAGAAGTTTTAAAATCTATAAAATAGTGAACATTGTTTTGGACACTTCTTCACTGACCACAGTCAGAGAATTCAAAATTATTATATGTACAAAGTTTTAACTTTGTGTTCTATAAGAGACTTCAGAAAGGACAAAAACAATTGATTGCGCTATAACTGACTACTGGCCGAAAAATGCCTACGTGAGTAGCCCGTGGTTTATACAACACTCATGTCTATGAGAGTGCAATTTATGGGATTTTTAATGTACTGAAAGAATGAAAAACTCTTAAAGAATCTTGAAATCCAGTAAAGATTGAAAATGGTTTTGGTCATTGCTTAACTGACCTCAATCGTAGAATTCAAAATTGCATTTCTCGGGTATATGTACATACTACATATATTTTATCTAATTTTTTACCGTTGTCAGTGAATTTGTTTGAGTTTTTGAGATCATCTGGAGTTTGATAGACTTTCAAGTAGACTGATCCTGGATGTTAAACAAATTTTTAATGATTCAAAATCAAAAATAATACTAATGTTTGGATCACTGTTTTCAAAGGCAACCCGAGCATCGCCGGGTATTTAAATGCTAGTACCAAAATATATTTAAAATGTTGATAGCGCGACAACTGACTACATGTCCAAAACGACTGTGTGAATAGTCCGAAGGGTATACAACACTCAAGTCTATACCAAAGCAAAATTTAAAGCTTCCTACGTCTTAAGGGTATTGTAATGGTCTAGCGGTCTAAAGTCGCTTGGTGTAAAATCGCATCCCTTGGAGATCAGTATACAAACATAAATTATTAGGATTATAGCTCTTAAAGGACTATTAAAATACAGAAAGTGTGGAAATTGATTTGGTCACTCCTAAACTGACCACCGTCGGAGAAGTGACCGAATTGACAATGTTAGATAGGTTACCACAGTAAGTGGTGAGCGATATATTTTGAAAAGGCTTTAAAAATTTTAAGACGCGGTTTTATGTCCGGTTTGACCTCAGACTGGACATCGAATTGTTGTTCTCGCATCTCCATTGAGATCAGTCTGTACATATAAATTTGTAAATTATTGGCTCTTAAGGAAAATCAGAGAAATAATGAAAATTGTTCGGGTCACAGTTAAACTGACCACATTCAGATAATTCAAAATAATTTTTCGCGCATATATTTGCGGTTTATAGTACTTCATATATACAAAGTTTTATCTTTGTATCTTATAAGAGGATTCCGAAACGACAAAAACAAAACGCAAGTTTTTGATAACGCTACTACTGACCACTGGCCGAAATATGATTTAGCGAGTAGTCCTTAGTTTATACAACACTCCAGTCTATGTGTGTGCAAAATTTCAGCTCTCTAGCTTTAACAGGAGCCTCTGTGGTAAAGTGGTCGAAAATCACTTGGCGGAAAATCGAAAATCAAAGTAGCCTATGGCACTTCCCAGGCATTGGTCTATCTGTCCACCAAGTTTCAAGAAAATCGGTTCAGCCATTTGGGTGTGATGCCTGAACAAACAAACAAACAGACAAACAAACGATTTTATAATATTAATAGGATTTGCAATTTAGTAAATACAAATTCTGAACGCCTTGTACTTCAGTCGGATCGATTAAACTCGTTGAATTAAATCGTTTGATGACTTTTTCCCCTCAAATGTTGTTAAGACACGAGATTTATGGCAAAATTAAAATTTTTTGATAATTTTGAAAAAGTGAACTCTGAAGCAATTTAAATTGAACTAAATAAAGTGTAGGAATGTTGAACTTCGTATGGTGCTAAAGATAGTTTTCCTTATATCAAGTTCATACATTCCCTCACAATTATGAAATATTTTGAACTTATTTCTAATTAACTCGTACTTCCTTTAAGTAACTATTGAAATCAAAATAGGCAAAATTAACTCGATAGTAGTAAATTCATATTCTTGTCCTTATTGCACGTACATTTTTATATAATTTATATGTTTACATATGTAAAATTTTACCTCCGCTCCGAATGCGAATCGATCCCAGAACCTTTCGTTTTGTGAGCCACATGTTTGCCAACTGAGCTACGAAGACACTTTCATTTTTATGAAAAATTTGTTTTTAAATACAATTATATATCCCAAAATTTTTATTTACATTTGAATTAGATAAAAGTATTGCCATCATTGAATGATAATAGAGATGCCTTATACTATATTCATAGGCGACGAAGACATTTTATTATGAATGACATTTTCATATAAATTCCGGAAGAGTTTCGTGTGTCTAGCTCACAATCATAAGGTTGTCGGTTCGACTCTCATCCCGGGCGTAACATTTTTAATGATGCGCCATCAATTGAAGTTTCTGCAAGTAACAAGTAACGCGGAAAAATAGAAATTGCGTAATGAAAAATGGCAGAAAAAAATTTTGCGTTTTTAGGACTACAACATAGTCCGAAAAGAGTTAATTTTTTCTTGATTTTAGTATTTTTTCCTAATTTTGAGTTCAAATTCATGGATTCGAAATAAGGATTCTTGCCTATTTTTAGTTAAAATTTCCTAAAACTCATGCTTTTCATTAAATATTAGTTTACAATTTTCTTATGTATCTGTTGGCGGTCCACCGAAACTTTTCGAGAAATATTATTTTAGTAAAAACATGTCCTCATTTTTAGTTAATTAACTATTCAGCATAACCCCCAAACAATAAAACTTAGTAGTACTAAGCAAAATTTCTCAGTTTAAGGAAAATATTAACTCAATATGAATAAAAGATTTAGGAAATACATTTTTTTGAATGCATTTACAAACTTACACAGTTCAAAAAATTTTATAAAAAATAAAGTTTGTTATTTTAAAATATGGCGTGTGCCAATCGAACATATTCGTGGAATGAAATCGTTTGATGAAATTTTTTCCTCAAATTTAGTTAAACACGCATTTTTGCACTGTTCAAAAAATGTCATTATAAAATAAAGTTTGTAATCTTGAAATATGGCGTGTGCCTCAAAACAGGGAATTTATGGCAATATTAGAATTTTCTCACTTTTGCTCTTTTTGTAAAGCAGTTAGTTAGTTACACTGTTAAACAAATTTCATAATGGCGTAATTTGTAATTTTGAATGGCGTATGTCAATCATGTGTAAACGTCGAACGAAGTCGTTTTGTTTTTTTCTTAAAATTTTGTTAAAACACGTAATTTATGGCAAAATTAGAATTTTCTAAAAAAAAAAAAAATTATTTTTGATAATTTTGTAAAGTGGTTAATAAATATATATGGAAATTATGAAAAAAAAAGTAAGCACATTTTTGGTAATATTTTTCACATTTTGGAAATAAAGGGTTTACACAAACAGCAAAAACTTTAACAAAAAATCGTAGTGTTGAATTTGGAAATATGGTAAATCGCATGATAAACAATTTTCCCAGCATCTTGAAAAAAAGTACGTAAAATGCAAAAAAAAATATTTGTGGCAAATGTATTTGTAAAGGGGGTTGGTTACAATGACCCCCTCAGCTGTAATCGTTTGATGTAACATTTTCATCAAATTTTATAGAAACATGGAAATTAAGAAGAAATAACAAATAAAACTGTGCTAATCCAAAAATGTAACAGAAAAGAGACCCTATGGATAGACCTATTTCCACCATGCTGAATCCAGAGGAATTAGCCTTTTTTCTATGTTAGCTCTTGTTTTCGCGATATTCGACCACAATTTTCTTGGGAAATCAGAGAGGTTACTTATCTCTTTGGTGATTTTTAATTGGAAGACTTCGGAATATACGCTTCAGTCCGAAGATCGAAATAAAGGGAACATTTAGAGAATTATTTATCTCAATACTGTCGTCAAAGCTTCTCAGCCTCTTTCCCCTAAAGAGTTCAATGAAATCTTATCATCATATATATCGTCGACGTTTTTAGTAGACATCGTTGAGAAAAATATTCCTCGAATATTCCACGAAATACTATAAGTTCTTTTCTCAACTTTTTTAAGAGAATTAAGCAGATTTCGAGATATTACATAATTTTCTATTTTTTGGCTTACAGAAGAAATACAATTGTTTGACTTACATTTTTATACCCTCCACCATAGGATGGGGGGTATATTCATTTTATCACTCCGTTTGTAACACCTCTAAATATTGATCTGAGACCCCATAAATTATATATATTCTTAATCATCGTAAAATTCTAAAACGATTTAGCCATGTCCGTCCGGCCGTCCGTCCGTCTGTTGTAATCACGCTACAATCTATAATACTTGAGCTAGGTGGCTGAAATTTGGTATAGATACTTCTATATTTAGATTTAGGTCCATATTTAGATTTAACTCCCATATATATCATCTAACTTATTGTTATTCCTACTGTTCTCATGTACTATATTTTTCCTACCGTTTTTTTGTGTGTTTTTCAGTGTTATTTTCTTAAGGTTTGAGTTATTTTATGAGGTCACCTGCTATCCATGGTGGAGGGCATACAAGATTCGGCATGGTCGAACTTAACGATTTTACTTGTTGATAATTGTTTTTAGTTAGTATCAATGGAAATTTCAAAGGTAACCAACAAAACCTGCTAATTATGAAACCTGTTAATTTTTCATAAATATGTTGAAAGGAGAATCATAGTAATTTTTCGCGAGGAATATTTTTCTCAAAGACACAAACAAAAATGTCGACGATTTGTATGACGTTTGTCATATGGTAAGATTTGATTGCACTTTTTGGGGGTAAAGGGGTAAAGGGGTGAGAAGCGTGGTTGACTTTCCCTTTATTTCGTTCTCTAGAATGAAGCGTGTATTCCGAAGCCTTCCACTTCAAAATCACCTCCGAGGTAACTAACCTCTACGATTTCCTTGCAAAGTTTGTGGTTCAATATCGTGAAAACAAGAGGTAACCTAGCACAAAACAAGAGGTGTAGCACCGCAATATTCAGCAATGTCGAAATAGGTATAGGGTCTCATTGCTGTTACATTTTAAAAGTGTACATTTCGAACACAGTGTAGTAGTTTTTACTGCGCACCGTATAATGTTATTTATGTTAGTGTTCGAAAAAAAGATTGAGTCCTTGCATTGAGACTGGAGTAATTTTACATATTCATGGGTGTATTTAGGTCTTTTTACCAGAAATTGGTTTGCTTTAGTTCCGTGAGAGATTTTTCCAACGGTTCAAGTATCGGCATCTCTACCCTCAAGCTACTGACAAAAAAGCAGCGGACTTTAGAAGACACAAACTTCAAAACGTCACGGACAGTAACAGATGCAGTAGACAGTAGAAACAATAGATAGATTTGCCTAAGCGCTGCCGTTTTCAATTATTAATATGTAAAGTAATCCACTGTGTGTTTTCAAATGTTATCTTAGCCCTTTCGTTGATGTCCTTTCGCTTTTGTGATTGGAACCTGCTCAGTACTTTTTTTTACCAAAGTGGTCATTTGAATCTCGAAGGGTTTGAAATGTTTCAAATCACAAGCACAATTGTTTAACTTGTAGGGTAATATTAAGCTAATTATTTTTTTAGTTTCCGAAAATTAATAAGACAGGGGGCTGTAGTAGAAATAGAGGTGCTAAAAAGACAAGCCTGCACTGAAAAATAGATTTATTATGTATAATATCAAAATACGTAACCTCCACAAATTGTGGGTCCTTAGTGTCATACATACCGAACTTTTTGACGGAATTCAAAAGAGCCTAACAACAAAAAATGTTTTTTTTGTTTCTTAGATTTTGTCGCTTCTTTGTCATACGTTACAGAAATTCATTGTTAATCAAGTAAGTGATGATTTGTACTTTTACAAATGTGGTGACAATATGCTTACTTTAATGATAGTTTTGCCTTTGAAGGATGAATGAATGTCAAATAATTTAAATGTCACTACATCTGTTTCCAAACCAAGAATGCTCAATTCCTTTTGTATAGTTTAATTACATAATATTTTTACATTAATATCGAATAACATCTCCTGCTACTCCATAGGGTTTATGTATAAACATTTAATATGTTTCCACAAGTTTGAATGAAAACCAGTAAAGAAAGGCAGAAAGTCGGGCGGGGCCGACTATATTATACCCTACACCTCCCTAACAATGCGATAAGGGTCATTGCCATAATAATTTGGAATCATTGGTAAATGGGTAGAAACATATTATCTAATTCTGAAACGATAATCGCTAAATTAAGCAATATTCGTTCCTAAATTGAGAAACATCTTTCTGGAAAATTTTAATGATCGGAAGTAAAATACAACTTCTATAGCGGTTTGATACCAAATCAGGAGGAACAATCAATATAAATCTGAACCGATCTTCCCTGAATACTCATTCATGTAAAAAGACCTCCTTCTGTCGAATTTCGTACTGAACGCATATAAAATACAGTCTCTACAGCGCCTACATGTCAAATCGGGGGTAACGTATATATGGGCGCTATATCTAAATCTGAACCGATTTCTTCCAAATTTAACAGTGTTCATTCATATAATAAGAAACCTCTTTCTGCCGAATTTAATACTGATCGGATATAAAATAACATGTTTACAGCGCTTACAAGTCAAATCGGGGGTAACGTTTATATGGGTACTATATCTAAATCTGAACCGAGTTTCTCCGAATTTAGCAGTATTCCTTCATGTAATAAGAAACCTCTCTTTGCCGAATTTCGCACTGATCGGATATAAAATAACATTTTTACAGCAAATCGGGGGTAATGTATATATGTCAAATCGGGGGTAATGTATATATGTCAAATCGGGGGTAATGTATATATGGGGGCTATATCTAAATCTGAACCGATTTCTTCCAAATTTAACAGAGTTCATTCATGTAATAAGAAACCTTTTTCTGCCGAATTTCATACTGATCGGAAATAAAATAAAGTTTTTACAGCGCTTACATGTCAAATCGGGGGTAACATATATATGGGGGCTATATCTAAATCTGAACCGATTTTCTCCGAATTTACCAGTATTCCTTCATGTAATAAGAAACCTTTCTTTGTCGAATTTCGCACTGATCGGATATAAAATAACATTTTTACAGCGCTTACATGTCAAATCGGGGGTAACGTATGTATGGGGGCTATATCTAAGTCTGAACCGATTTCTTCCAAATTTAACAGTGTTCATTCATGTAATAAGAAACCTCTTTCTGTCGAATTTCATACTGATCGGATATAAAATAAAGTTTTTACAGCGCTAACATATCAAATCGGGGCTAACATATATATGGGGGCTATATCTAAATCTGAACCGATTTTCTCCGAATTTAGCAGTATTCCTTCATGTAATAAGAAACCTCTCTTTGTCGAATTTCGCACTGATCGGATATAAAATAACATTTTTACAGCGCTTACATGTCAAATCGGGGGTAACGTATATATGGGGGCTATATCTAAATCTGAACCGATTTCTTCCAAATTTAACAGTGTTCATTCATGTAATAAGAAACCTATTTCTGCCGAATTTCATACTGATCGGATATAAAATAAAGTTTTTACAGCGCTTACATGTCAAACCGGGGCTAACATATATATGAGGGCTATATCTAAATCTGAACCGATTTTAACCAAATTCAATAGGGATCGTCCTTGGGCCAAAAAAAAGATATGTGTAAAGTTTCGTCGAGATCGGACCATAATTGCGACCTGTACTTTGATTACAAGAATACATGCACAGACAGACGGACAGACAGACAGACAGACAGACAGACAGACGGACAGACGGACATAGCTAAATCGACTCAGAAAGTGATTCTAAGTCGATCGGTATAATAAACGATGGGTCTATTTCTTCTCCTTTTGGGTGTTACAAACAAATGCACAAAGTTATAATACCCTGTACCACAGTGTGGTGTAGGGTATAAATATGCATATATCAAAATATTTATTTACAATATATATGTGAATGCAATAAAAAATACATTGAGTGTCATTTGCAGTCATTAAATAACTAACTAAAACAAATATAATCAAATTACCCAGCAAAGAAATTGGTCGAAATCGGTTCAGATTTATGGCGTTGAATATTGACATTTTTGTCAAACACTCCATTTTTCCCATCCACATACGAGTATACATATATAGTATGGTGTCCTAAATCAGAACAAGTAAGAAAGTTCAGTTGGGTAAACCGACTAATGAATCCCCTCACCTTGAGTCTCAAAAAATGTTAGTAAATTTATTTATTTTTTTGTTTTATTTAAATTGCATTTAATAACTTTAAAGTATGTACTTGTATTATTAAAGTTCAAAGCTCTTTACTTTTGGTACAAAATGGTCCATTTGTGTGAGCGGTACCAACAGGGGCGTCCCAATAACGGCCACTTTTCTCTGGACTCTAGGTACTATAAAAACAACACTGTACGAAATTTCATGTATTTGTATGCACTGGTATCAAAGTTAAAAGCTGTTAACTTTGGTTGCAAAAAGGTCCTTTTGTGTGGGGGATACCAAAAGGGGCGGGCCAATAACGCCAATTTTTCTCTGGATTCTAGGTACTATAAGAGCATTACACTGTACGAAATGTCACGTATTTGTATACACTGGAATTCAATTTATAAGCTGGTAACTTTTGGTACAAAATGGTCAATTTTTGTTGGAGGTACCAAACATGAGCGTGGCTGAAATGCACATTTTTCACTGTATTGTAGGTACTATTAAACCATTACGCTGTACAAAATTTCAAGTCTTTGTATGCACTGGTAATAAAGTTATAAGCTATTAACTTTTGGTTCAAAATTGTCCATTTGTGTGGGAGGTACCAAAAGGGGCGTGGCAACTTCGCTTATTTTCTCGAGGCAGTAGTGACTAATAAACTAATACTATGTGTAGAATTTCAGAGGATTCAAATAAGTAGTATAGATGTTGTGAAATAATCAATATTTCACTAAATGTTAAGGAGGTACTAGAAGGAGTGGACCAATATGGCCCATCTTCGAACATAGCCGGAGATAGAAACAAATATTACCACCTACCAAATTTGAAGTCAATCGGTTACTCCTTTCGAGAGTTATCGTGCGCACCAGCCAGCCAGCAGACAGACGGACGGACGGACATTGCTCATTCGACTTAAAATGACCCAAAACGCATATCCGCCGAACATACTTAGGGTCTTAGGTCACTCCTTTGATTTGTTACACTTTTGGTTCATAGCAAATGATATACATTTACCCTCCTCTCTAAGGTGAGGGGATAAAAATAATAAAATCTTTTTTATAGTATTTTTTTTTTAATTGTTCTTTAAAATTCCCATTTTCTTGGAGTGTCCCTTTGGTATATCTTGAAGCATATGCTCGATAATGCCGGGATTAACTTTAAATTAAAGAAAAATATGAGATCTTCAAATGCTAGTAATAAGAATAATAAATAGAAAAAAATGATATTTTTCAAAAAATCCTTTTTAGCTGCAGAAAAAAAAACAATAATTTTTTTTCCAATTTTTGAAAGCTGGCATTCTAACGAAGGAAACAATGCCTATTTGAGAAACTCTGTGGATAAATGTAGAAATTATATCACTTTTTGTAGAAATTAGAGAATATCGACATAATCCGGTTTTTATACCCGCACTATTGTGAAAAAGGGTATATAACAGATGCTGCGGGCCAAAAGTATAACACATCGATGGAGTGACCTAAGAGACCCCATGAATATTTGACGGAAATCCGTTTAGGGCAATTTTAAGTCATTTTAGAAATGTCCGTCAGCCTGTCTGGTACGATAACACGATAACTTCCGACAGGATTAACCGACTGACTTAAAATTTGGTATGTGTCAATATTTTGTTCTATCTCAGGCTAGGGCCCACTCCTTCGAGTACCTCCCTCTCGAAGGATCAAAATTTAGTGATATATAGTTTATCTCATAACTTCTATACTACTACTCCGAATCTTTCACAATTCCACAAATGTTATAAGTTTCTTTGTCGCTATCATTTTGAGAAAAATGAGCGAAGTTGCCACTCCGCTTTTGATACCTCCCAAAAAAAGTGAACTTCTTATAACTTTTATTTCAGTCCATACAAATACTTGACATTTTTGAATGCTTTTAAAGTGCCTACAATCCCGTAAAAAAACAAAAATTATTTTTTGGAATTTCCCTATTTTTACAATATCAGTCATAATTTATACATTTAACCATATGGTTTTTTCCTACCAACAAAAATCTAATTTTTTAATTGTTTTAACGACAGTTACCAAACTTCGGTTTCTATATGAACGTAATTTGTTCAGAATTTCTCATAATTCAATTTAATTTAAGTGTTATCCAGGCTTTATCGAGCTTATACTTCTAGCAGTAAGGAAAGACAAAGTTCGTCATGGAGAGATATACGCAATAACAACGTTTACAAATCATTCAGTTTTATATCAAAACCAGTAAGGAAAGGCAGAAAGTCGGGCGGGGCCGACTATATAATACCCTACACCTCCCTAACAATGCGATAAGGGTCATTGCGATAATAATTTGGAATAATTGGTAAATAGGTAGGAACATATTATCTAATTCTAAACCGATAATCGCTAAATTTAGCAATATTCGTTCCTAAATTGGGAAACATGGTTCTTGAAAATTTAAATGATCGGAAGTAAAGTACAACTTATATAGCGCTTTGACACCAAATCAGGAGGAACATATACAGGGTTGCCCATATTCGACGGACCCACGGACTCGTTGGGCCCATTCCACTCGACGAGGCTTGTCCGCAGGCAACAATCTTTGCGTCAATTGAATTTTGTACGGGAACAAATGCAAATCAACGCGAATAATCCGTTGTAAAGTGGAATGAGCCATGCCCAACTGCTGAGAACGGCGTTTTTGGGATGTTCTTGGGGACCTCTCAACACTGGCTCTTACGGCAGCGATATTCTCGGCTGATCGACTTGGTCGACTTTTATTTGGCCTCTTCGGATTAGAAAGAGCCTCACCAGTCGAAAATTTTTCGTATAAACGCTTAATGGTGTTCTTAGAAGGCGCACTTCTCACATTTTTTAATATTTTAAAAGCACGTTGACTTGACTTCTTCTGTTGAACGTAAATTTCAACTATTTCAGAGCGCTCGCGTGGCGTGTATTGTTCCATGGTAAAAATCTGCGTGGACTGACGCTTCAAACGCGGTATGTCATTAAGCGATCTGACATCTCTGTCAAAAGTTATGGCGTTACCAGATGGGTCCGTCGAATATGGGAGACCCTGTATATGGAGGTTATATTTAAATCTGAACCGATTTCCCTGAATACTTATTCATGTAAACAGACCTCTTTCTGTCGAATTTCGTTCTGATCAGATATAAAATACAGACACTGATCGGATATAAAATAACATTTTTACATGTCAAATCGGGGTAACTTATATATGGGGGCTATATCTAAATCTGAACCGATTTCTTCCAAATTTAATAGTGTTCATTCATATAATATGAAACCTTTTTCTACCGAATTTCATACTGATCGGATATAAAATGCAGTTTTTACAGCGCTTACATATCAAATCGGGGGTAACATATATATGGGGGCTATATCTAAATCTGAACTGATTTTCTCCAAATTTGGAAGTATTCCTTCACGTAATAAGAGACCTCTTTCTGCCGAATTTCGCACTGATCGGATATAAAATACAGTTTCTACAGCGCTTACATGTCAAATCGGGGGTTACATATATATGGGGGCTATATCTAAATCTGAACCGATTTTCTCCGAATTTAGCAGTATTCCTTCATGCAATAAGACACCTCTTTCTGCCGAATTTCATAATAATCGGATATAAAATAAAGTTTTTACAGCGCTTACATGTCAAATCGGGACTAACATATATATGGGGGCTATATCTAAATCTGAACTGATTTTCTCCGAATTTGGCAGTATTCCTTCACGAAATAAGAGACCTCTTTCTGCCGAATTTCGCACTGATCGGATATAAAATACAGTTTCTACAGCGCTTACATGTCAAATCGGGGGTTACATATATATGGGGGCTATATCTAAATCTGAACCGATTTTCTCCGAATTTAGCAGTATTCCTTCATGTAATAAGAAACCTCTCTCTTCCGAATTTTATACTAATCGGATATAAAATAAAGTTTTTACAGCGCTTACATGTCAAATCGGGGGTAACATATATATGGGGGCTATATCTAAATCTGAACTGATTTTCTCCAAATTTGGAAGTATTCCTTCACGTAATAAGAGACCTCTTTCTGCCGAATTTCGCACTGATCGGATATAAAATACAGTTTCTACAGAGCTTACATGTCAAATCGGGGGTTACATATATATGGGGGCTATATCTAAACCTGAACCGATTTTCTCCGAATTTAGCAGTATTCTCTCATGTAATAAGAAACCTCTTTCTGCCGAATTTCATACTGATCGGATATAAAATAAAGTTTTTACAGCGCTTACATGTCAAATCGGGGGTAACATATATATGGGGGCTATATCTAAATCTGAACCGATTTTAACCAAATAGGGATCGTCCTTGGGTCTAACAAATTATATGTGCAAAGTTTCGTCGCGATCGGACTATAATTGCGACCTGTACTTTGATTACAAGAATACATGCACAGACGGACAGACGGACAGACGGACAGACGGACAGACAGACAGACGGACATAGCTAAATCAACTCAGAAAGTGATTCTAAGTCGATCGGTATAATAAACGATGGGTCTATTTCTTCTCCTTTTGGGTGTTACAAACAAATGCACAAAGTTATAATACCCTGTACCACAGTGTGGTGTAGGGTATAATAATCGTTCTCCAATTGCAACTTTTCGTGCGCTAAGTCAATTTTTTTTAAATCCAAGAAAAAACACTTTCCAGTCAATCTATGACCTTGACACCCATGAGCAATATTTTAGCTCTCGTTAAGAGCTATACTTTTGCCATTGACCGATTGTTGCTACGTGCCACACAGCAAATGAAACAATTGAAGTGTTGCGAGAAATGTTTGGATATTGATTTGATTATTTCAAGAAATTGTGATATTGAATGGCCTCCAAGAAGTTGTGATTTAACACCATTCGACTGTTTCTAGTGGGGTTATTTGAAGTCATTGGTTTTTCGAAATAAAGCGGACTCTCTTCAAGTTTTGCAAGTAAATATTGAACGTGCCATTCATGACATACGACTTGATTTAGTGGAAAAAGAGCTCGAATATTGGGTTCATCGAATTCGTTCCTGCAGAAGAAGTCGTGGAGGCCATTTCAATGACGTTTCTTTTAGAACTTAATTGTATCGATTGTACTTCACATTTAATAAAAAACTTTTGAATTTCCTTAACAGTAAGTATGTTTTTTCAAATAAATCATGTCACTCTTATTGGAAAACCCTGTATATTTACGGGGACTCTGAACCGATATCCCGAAAATTTACAGTGTTTATTCGTGTGATAAAAAACCTCATTTTTGTACTGATCGGATATTAAATAAGGTTCCTATAGTGCTTACATATCAAATCGGAGGTTACATATGTATGGGGGCTGTATCTAAATCTAAACCGATTTTCTTCAAATTTAGTATTGTCCCTAAGTTTACCAAGAGAATTCTCTCCGAAATGTTTAAGAATGCCTCACAGAAATACCTTATTGATGGAAAATATGCTCATATTGCTACTTCGGAAGAACAATAAATTTGTTTCCATTAGAATAACTTTCAAATTTCTTTGCTGGGCTTTTTATAGTTTTCGACAAATTACAAAAAAATTTAGAATACCGTATACCAAAGCAGACAAAGTGAATTATTGTTGAAATAGGAGACTTAATTTGAAACGCAAATGAACATAACTAATTCCAAAACAATTTCGTTTGTCATTTTGGGAATTCAATGGAAAATATATATACATGAATATGAAAACTCATTATTAAAAATATAGAATATAATAAAGTTTAAACTGCAGTTGTCATAAAAAACTGATGTTAAACAATTTAAATTCTCTTAATAACTAATATTGGCAAATTCGGAAAAATTTAACTACATGTAATTAAAATTGTATTTCTCGTGTAATCACTGTACATATCAATTGCAGTAATTAGTATTATCATATTAAATGAATGACTGACAATATTTTAATATGCATACCTTTTCCACAAATTTTGTTAAGGATGGGATTTGTTTTATATTATCGGAATTCAACTTCATAGCAAATAATTTTTCAAAAATAACAAAACACTTGTGTATAATAACCGACAAACATTAACAAAAACAAGTAAAAAGTTCAGGCGGGTAAACCGATTTATGAATCCCCTCACCTTGAGTACAAATGGGCTTAGCAACTTCGCCCATTTTTCATGAGGTGATACTAATAAAATAATACAATGTGTGAAATTTCAGGAGATTCTAATAAGTAGTATAGATGTTATTAAATAATCAATATTTCACTAAATGTTAAACCTTTGTGTGGGAGGTACTAGAAGGAGTGGGCCAATATGGCTCATCTTCAATCTTAGCCGGAGATAGAAAAAAATATTACCGTGTAGCAAATTTGAAGTCAATCGGTTGCTCCTTTCGAGAGTTATCGTGCGCACCTGCCAGCAGACAGACAGACAGACGGACGGACATTTCTCATTCGACTTAAAATAACCCAACATACTTAGAGTCTTTGATCAATCTTTCGATGTGTTACACTTTTGGCCCGTAGCAAAGTATACTAAAG
The DNA here is from genome assembly GCA_963930755.1 of Eudasyphora cyanicolor. Taxonomy (NCBI): domain Eukaryota; kingdom Metazoa; phylum Arthropoda; class Insecta; order Diptera; family Muscidae; genus Eudasyphora; species Eudasyphora cyanicolor. The sequence continues at coordinate 245,845,166 of OZ005737.1, forward strand.
TGAGGATATACATATAAATTGCTTTGTAACGCTTCTCCCAATTACACCATTTTTTCAAGAAAAATTTCACATTTTTGAAAAATGCAAAGCTAGAATATGAAAACCTCTATTATATTTTGTAAACTGCAAAAAGAATTATGAGTCAGGATTTTACTTATATACAGTATAATAGAAATTGGGGAAAAACTAAAAAATAACTATTTTGGGAATGGTGGACATTTCCTTGACAAATATAATAATGTTAGGACTACCTTCGATTTCTGGTTTCATTAATTTTATTAATTATACCTTTAGTATTGGATGCATGTATTTATACTCTACACCACACTGTGGTACAGGGTATTATAACTTTGTGAATTTGTTTGTAACACCAAAAAGGAGAAGAAATAGACCCATCGTTTATTATACCGATCGACTTAGAATCACTTTCTGAGTTAATTTTGCTATGTCCGTCTGTCTTCTTGTAATCAAAGTACAGGTCGCAATTATAATACGATTTCGCAGAAACTTTACACATACCTTTTTTTGGCCCAAGGCCAATTCCTATTGAATTTTGTTAAAATCGGTTCAGATTTAGATATAACTCCCATATATGTATATGTTACCCCCGAGTTGACATGTAAGCGCTGTAAAAATTTTATTTTATATTATATATTATAAATTCCGGGACATCAGAATTCGTTTTAGAGGTATGGTTCCTTCGGCAAAGTTTCTTATTTTGATCCCTAGAATACGATTTTCACTGAGCAATGGCGATTTTTTTTGCCTCCCCACAAATCGACCCGGCCTAATATATATATATGTTACCCCCGATTTTACATGTAAGTGCTGAAGAGATTGTATTTTTATCCGATCAGTATATTTTATCCGAAATTCGACAGAAAGAGGTCTTTTACATGAATGTGTATTCAGGGAAAATCGGTTCAGATTTATATATAACCCCCATATATATGTTCCTCCTGATTTGGTATCAAAGCGCTATAGAATTTATACTTTACTTCCGATCATTAAAATGTTCCAGAAAGATGTTTCTCAATTTAGGAAAGAATATTGCTTAATTTAGCGATTATCGGTTCAGAATTAGATAATATGTTCCTACCCATTTACCAATTATTCCGAATTATTATCGCAATAACACTTATCGCACTGTTAGGGAGGTGTAGGATATTATATAGTCGTCCCCGTCCGACTTTCTGCTTTTCCTTACTGGTTTTAAGTATAAATTCGATAAAACCGAAATTTTCTTTAAATTGGAGGAAACAAACAGGGCTACAAGTGTTACTAATTCCATTTTCACGTATAAACAGTAAACAAATATTAGAGGAACAATTGATTTTTTGTTAAAAAAAGAAGAAAAGAAAAGAACACAAAAGAATAGAAATACATTGCAAATGCTAGTTTTTTTCATCTATCTGAAAGCTAGAAATCTAACTAAAAGACAAAGCTTATTTGAAGAAAATCAATGTATAATTGAGAAAATTATAGCACTTTTTGTAGAAGTAAGATAATTTTATTATTCTACAAAAAGTGCTATAATTTCTTCATTTATCCATCGATATTCTTCAAATAAGCTCTGTTTTTTTCGTTAGATTTCTAGCTTTCAGACAAAGGAATAAAAAAATGTTTGCAATGTTTTTCTATTTTATTTTTTATTTTTTTTACAAAAAACAAATTTTTCTAATTGTTTTACCGACAGCTACTACACTACAGTTTATATGTGAAAATGATATTCACAACATTTGTAGCCCTGATAATTTCCCTCAATTTAAATTTTGGCTCTTTTGGCTGTTTTGGATTCTCTGATTTAGGACTGGGATTTATAAACTCGAAGTTCTCCAATGTTAATACTGAATGGATGATCATTTCCGGAGCAATGCCGGCGAAAGCGTATTTATTTTGTTTTATTAGAGTTTGGGATTAGCTTGTTCAGTCTACAATATTCCAATATGGCTCCAGAATCATGCTCCATTTGATTCTTTAAAACAATATCGTGATTGAAAGGTTAAAATAGAGATATGTTGTCTGCATACATAACTAGTTTCCCCATAAAGTTTAAGCTTAGAAATGTCATTAAAAACTGTCATTGGAGCTGCCTTGCGGTACTCCATGTTCAACCATGCCAATTTCGCTTGTAACTCCATTTATTTCAACGAATTGTTTTCTGTTTCTAATGTAGCTTTTCAGCAGCTCTAGAGAACTACCATGAATACTATTGAATGGAAATTTATTGATCAGAATATCATGATCTACCACGTCGAATGCTTTCGAAAAATCATAAAAAACGGCTCCAACTCCATCAAACTGATCATTCAAGCCTTTACAAATTAAATTAATCTTGTTTACGACTGCTTCCTGAGTTCCGCTACCCTTTTCAAGGCCAAATTGCATCCCATATAACACTCATTTAGGTACTAGGCAAGTTGTTTATGCATAGGTCTTTCAAAAATTTTACTTTTAATGGGAAAAAATTAACAAAGAAGTTTACAATAAAACATTTTTTTGTTTCGGTTTCATAGAATAGTATGCCTCAATCTACACAAAAAAAATTGTTGCATAGTGTAATTATGCCAAGCTGGTTAAGAAACTACCGAATTATTTAAATTGTTTTAATTCCTCCCACAGTGCAATGTTTCCAAATTAATCAGCTGTGTTACGAAATTCCACGTCCTGTACTGTACATAGTTTGAAAGGGAATAAGCTACTGATTCCTATACACATACAAAATAACATATTCCAGTTTGGGTTTGTTCTGTTTACATCACTTCCTTCAAAACTCGAAGAAAGTTTCGTTATTTTTGAGAAAATTATTTCCTATAACGTTGAGTTCCTATAATTGAAAATCAATTCTATCCTTAAAATAATTTGTGTAAAACTTTCACCTGTACACTTTTAAAATAAACAGTTTACATACGCAGATTAATGTATTGTCAATTACTATTTAAATCTGATAATTCCAACTACTGTATATGGCACACACAATGTTCACACGTGAGATACAATATGTAATTACATGCAGTTATTTTTTTTTTTCCAAATTTACTATTATTAGATTTTACAATAATTTAAATTGATTAAAATGTCAACCATTTACGACAATTTAAATTTAAATTCTATTATATTTCATATACATATATTTTCATTGAATTCCCTAAATTTCAAAACAAAATTGTTTTGGAATTAGTTATGTTCATTAGCGCTTCAAATGAAGTCTTTTATTTCATTAATAACTTAGTGTGCTATCAATTTTTTGTAGTTTGTTTACATTGATAAAATACCCAGTAAAAATATGATAGTTATTCTAAGGGAATCCGACTTAATGTATTGTGCTACTTATTTTATCGGGTGCATAAAACTTATTTTTTCAAGCATTAAGGCACGCATTTTCATAAAATCTGGAATACATTTTGTATTTATGAGGGATTTAATGACAAGTGAGTGAATATTTAAAACAGATGTATTTTGGTGAAACTTGTACCAAGTGTCGTCCTGTTGGGTACTAGTTATGACACAAAATTTCAACGAGATCGGTTAAGGACTGTCCGATTTATAGGCTGTTGAATTGTGGTATGTTGCTCAAATGGCCTTTTTTCCACCCATCCAACTATTTACATATCGTATTTCTAAAATTTTGCCCAATATGTCTTCGACAGCTTTTTCTTCAACCTTTTCTAAAAAATCACAAACATATTTTTTGTGATTTTTTTTGCAAAATAAAACTTGTTTTGACATTTTTGTACATGAACTATTTTTGTTGTTTTTTTGCTCAAACGAAAGCTTAGGTCGTTTCCTTTAGGAGATTTGTGGATTATTAGTCGGATGGGATTTGTATATCTACCAAAATAAAGATAAACATCTAAAAACCAGTAAGGAAAGGCAGAAAGTCGGGCGGGGCCGACTATATAATACCCTACACCTCCCTAACAATGCGATAAGGATCATTGCCATAATAATTTGGAATAATTGGTAAATGGGTAGAAACATATTATCTAATTCTGAAACGATAATCGCTAAATTAAGCAATATTCGTTCCTAAATTGAGAAACATCTTTCTTTAAAATTTTAATGATCGGAAGTAAAATACAACTTCTATAGCGGTTTGATACCAAATCAGGAGGAACAATCAATATAAATCTGAACCGATCTTCCCTGAATACTCATTCATGTAAAAAGACCTCCTTCTGTCGAGTTTCGTACTGATCGCATATAAAATACAGTCTCTACAGCGCCTACATGTCAAATCGGGGGTAACGTATATATGGGGGCTATATCTAAATCTGAACCGATTTTCTCCGAATTTAGCAGTATTCCTTCATGTAATAGGAAACCTCTTTCTGCCAAATTTTGCACTGATCGGATATAAAATACAGTTTTTACAGCGCTTACATGTCAAATCGGGGGTAACATATATATGGAGGCTATATCTGAATCTGAACCGATTTTCTCCGAATTTAGCAGTATTCCGTCATGTAATAAGAAACCTCTCTTTGCCGAATTTCGCACTGATCGGATATAAAATAACATTTTTACAGCGCTTATATGTCAAATCGGGGGTAATGTATATATGGGGGCTATATCTAAATCTGAACCGATTTTAACCAAATTCAATAGGGATCGTCCTTGGGCCAAAAAAAAGATATGTGTAAAGTTTCGTCGAGATCGGACCATAATTGCGACCTGTACTTTGATTACAAGAATACATGCACAGACGGACAGACAGACAGACAGACAGACAGACAGACAGACAGACAGACAGACAGACAGACGGACAGACAGACAGACGGACAGACGGACATAGCTAAATCGACTCAGAAAGTGATTCTAAGTCGATCGGTATAATAAATGATGGGTCTATTTCTTCTCCTTTTGGGTGTTACAAACAAATGCACAAAGTTATAATACCCTGTACCACAGTGTGGTGTAGGGTATAAACAGAGGTTGAACCACATATTTTAGCATAGCCAATGGCGATTTCGTGGCAGAAAAAAAAAATGTTGACCCTCCAAAGTGAAATACTAGACAATTTCTGCACATTTTACATCGAAATTGTGTAGCCTTTCGAATCTAACCTAACTGAAATTTTTAAATTGCCAAAATGAGTCAGAAAAGTGCCGTTTCGGTAAAAGGGTAAAGAACATACTGCGCTTTTCCCAAAAACGAAATCGACAAATTCTACAGACATAGATTATTCGGTTTAGTAGTGTGATGTTATGTTATTGGGTAATTCCAACGGCAGTCGACCCACTTTTTAACACGACCCCATCCGATTTCGATGAAATTTGGTACACGCTATCTCCTAGTGTGTACAATTTGTACGATGTCTATATTTAGTCCAAATTCGTTATGGTTCTTGTTTTACAGCGTCCGAAAGTTGGTCGAATCTCTACTTTTTTTTAAAGGATACTGAATTCAACAGAGTATAACTTAAGAACGCGTTATCCGATTTCAACAATTTTAGTGTCATTGTAACCGGCTACTCTCGTACTTCAAAATTTATAATTTAAAAAAAATATTGTCCTTTTTGAAGGACATTAAAAATCTAAACATTTTTTTAATCCTTCAATATCTCGAAATGCACCTAATTTTTTTCTTCATATTTTTTGTAGTTAAACCGTTAAATGTCCTTTACACGTGACATAAAATTCACGATGGAGGTTATTTTGGTTTAAAAGATACAGATTTTTTACTGTTTTCTCCCACATATATTTCAGGATTTTTATATAAAACACATTGTAAATTCGTTCTATGTGAGCGGAATCAGATTATTATTTGTTATGAGAACGTATATCGGACCGTGGTATTAATAATATCTGATTTATATTTTTGAAAGTCTTAAGTCAGGATTACCTCAAAAGCAAACCTGGCTTAAAAAATATATTGGTTAGAAGGAATTACAAAGGTGTAACTTCGTGGAATATCCATAATAAGGTCACTTATTTAACATTTGACGTGAATAAGTGACCATCGTGAATTTTATGTCACGTGTAAAGGACATTTAACGGTTTAACTACAAAAAATATGAAGAAAACAATTAGGTGCATTTCGAGATATTGAAGGATTAAAAAAATGTTTAGATTTTTAATGTCCTTCAAAAAGGACAATATTTTTTTTAAATTACAAATTTTGAAGTACGAGAGTGGCTGGTTACAATGACACTAAAATCGTTGAAATCGGATAACGCGTTCTTAAGTTATACTCTGTTGAATTCAGTATCCTTTAAAAAAAAAGTAGAGATTCGACCAACTTTTGGACGCTGTAAAACAACAACCATAACGAATTTGGACTAAATATAGACATCGTACAAATTGTACACACTAGGAGATAGCGTGTACCAAATTTCATCGAAATCGGAGGGGGTCGTGTTAAAAAGTGTGCCGAATGCCGTTGGAATTACCCTATTCATAATATTATATTACATTTACATTACAAATTTTGTCCAGCGATGAGCCCATTTCTGGCTCAATGGGTATGTAAACAAGCAAAATTGGCGCATTTGGGACGAATAGCATTCAAGAGCTGCCACTTCATCCAGAAAAAACAATGGTTTGGTGTGGTTTGGGGGGCGGTGGAATCATCGGTCCATATTTCTTCAAAAATGATGCCGTTGAGAACGTAACCGTCAATGGAGACCCTTATCGTGCCATGATAACCGACTATTTGATGCCTGAAATTGAAGCTCGTAATCTCGGCGACATTTGGTTTCAACAAGACGGCGCCACTTCCCACACATCGTATCAATCAATGGTTTTGTTGAGAGAACACTTCGGTGAGCAGATAATTTCACGTTTTGGGCCGGTCGATTGGATTTATAGACATAATCTTCAAAAAATAAATGCCAAAGAATGTTCTTTCAAATGATAATAAACATTCCCCATTCAATTTGAATTTTCTGTGTTTTTTTCTCTAAAAAGTAGGGAACCTCGAAATGGATCATGCTATATTATTAATCGTCGTAACATTTTAAGACGATTTAGCCATGTTTGTTCCTCCGTCCGTCTGTTGTAAGCACGCTACAAACTATAATACTTGAGCTAAGTGGTGAAATTTGGTACATATACTTCTTATGTATGCAAGTATGTTGGGATTGAACATGGGCAATATTGGTCCAATTTTGGATATAGCCTCCATATATAGCATCTCCCCGATTTGAATTCTTAAAGTCAATCTCCCTGTTTTAGAATGGAGGTATCGAAATGTCAACTGATCGGGCTGAAAATTGGTAACTGGGGTTTATTTATACCCGGTATCTTTCACACGAACAACGGTAGACATACATGGGTCCATGTTTACAACAGACGGACATGGCTAAATGGTCTTAGAATTTTACGACGATTAATAATATAAGTATATACTTTATGGGTCTCAGATTAATAATTAGAGAAGTTACAAACGGAGTGACAAAATGAATATAGCGCGCAGAGCGTTTTAAAATTTTTGTTTTTTTCATTTCATATTTAAAAAGCGCTATAGCAGCGATAGGGTTCTCACTATCTGACCACTCCATGGTGAAAACTAAATCAATTTTGAATTCCCGTTACAACACTAACACTAACAAAAATATCACTGCATACTAAATTTTAAGTAAATTGGTTAATCTTTGCGAGAGTTATTGTGCGAACCAGCCCGCAGACAGACAGGCTACCGGATGGTCTTCCGTAGTTCAGAGTTTAGTGTGTTAGAATTGGAATACGAAGGTGCTGGGTTCGATTCCCTGGCAGGGTACTGGACAATTTAACATCAACATTTTGATGTTTTCATAATTCGAGTTTCTGCAACATAGACATATAGACATAACATCATGACGAGTATTCACAGAAATCCAACGCTTTCTATAGTAAAGAATAGAAACGGTAACACTCAAATAACATCCATTCCCTCAAACTAACGGACGAATTTTTATTTACAACCGGACAACATTGAGTAGATGAAAACAAGATAAGGTTCCCGCGATAATCGGATATACGGCCAAAAATTACAGTTATGTGGGGGAGCTACAGGGTTAAAATGTTTCACAAAAATATTGGCATTAATTATAGCCTACACCACACTGTGGTACAGGGTATTATAACTTTGTGCATTTGTTTGTAACACCCAAAAGGAGAACAAATAGACCCATCATTTATTATACCGATCGACTTAGAATCACTTTCTGAGTCGATTTAGCTATGTCCGTCTGTCCGTCTGTCTGTCTGTCTGTCTGTCCGTCTGTCTGTCTGTCTGTCCGTCTGTGCATGTATTCTTGTAATCAAAGTACAGGTCGCAATTATGGTCCGATCTCGACAAAACTTTACACATATCTTTTTTTTGGCCCAAGGACGATCCCTATTTTTAATTTGGTTAAAATCGGTTCAGATTTAGATATAGCCCCCATATATATGTTAGCCCCGATTTGACATGTAAGCGCTGTAAAAACTTTATTTTATATCCGATCAGTATGAAATTCGGCAGGAAAAGGTTTCTTATTACATGAATGAACTCTGTTAAATTTGGAAGAAATCGGTTCAGATTTAGATATAGCCCCCATATATACATTTCCCCCGATTTGACATGTAAGCGCTGTAAAAACTTTATTTTATATCCGATCAGTGCGAAATTCGGCAAAGAGAGGTTTCTTATTACATGACGGAATACTGCTAAATTCGGAGAAAATCGGTTCAGATTCAGATATAGCCCCCATATATATGTTACCCCCGATTTGACATGTAAGCGCTGTAAAAACTGTATTTTATATCCGATCAGTGCAAAATTTGGCAGAAAGAGGTTTCCTATTACATGAAGGAATACTGCTAAATTCGGAGAAAATCGGTTCAGATTTAGATATAGCCCCCATATATACGTTACCCCCGATTTGACATGTAGGCGCTGTAGAAATTGTATTTTATATACGATCAGTGCAAAATTCAGCAGAAAAGGGGTTTCTTATTACTCGAAGGAATGCTGCCAAATTTGGAGAAAATCGGTTCAGATTTTGATATAGCCCCCATATATATGTTACCCCCGATTTGACATCTAAGCGCTGGAAAGACTGTATTTTATATCCGATCAGTACGAAATTCGATAGAAAGAGGTTTCTATTTTACATGAATGAGTATTCAGGGAAAATCGATTCAGATTTATATATAACCTCCATATATATGTTCCTCTTGATTTGGTTACGCTATAGAAGTTGTACTTTACTTCCGATCATTACAAAAGTCTCCAGAAAGATGTTTCTCAATTTAGGAACGAATATTGATTGATTTAGCGATTATCGGTTCAGAATTAGGTATATCCACATATATATGTTCTTACCCATTTACCAATTATTCCAAATTATTATCGCAATCACCCTTATCGCATTGTTAGGGAGGTGTAGGGTATTATATTGTCGGCCCCGCCCGACTTTCTGCCTTTCCTTACTGGTATTTTCTATAAAGTTGCTGAACATGCCATATACCAAAAAAATATATTTTTGTTACATAACAGTGAAATACTTAAATTTTTGGGGTACAATGAAGTCTGTAATATATATAGACTTAAGGATTCTCAACTCTCCAGCCTGCTACAAGAACAGACATACGGACGGACGAACATTGCTCAAATGACTTAAACGACCTAAATCTATTTTCCGTCAAACATTCCTGGGATCTTAGGTAACTCCTTCGATGTGTTACACCTTTTGCTCAGAGCGAATGATATATTCCCTCCTCTCTAAGGTGAGGGGATAATGATTCGAAGTTGTGCACCCACATCTCACTTTGGGTGTTAGAAACAAATGTGCAAAGTTATAATATCCTGTACCGCAGTATGGTATAGTGTATAATAATACCCATCATAATAAAAGGTAGACTTTTTGAGTATATTTTCTTATTTCAGGCATTTATTTCATTAGAATATTGTTAATAAGAAGGATTCATTATCAAACATGGAAGTTCATATTGTTTCACATATCTAAAGTCAACTAAGTTTTCCTCTTTCTTCAGTATTTGGTGAATTGTCTGCCAACGATGTATGTTAAACACATGGTCAAATAATGTGATTAATTAACAACGGATGGCAAAATTCTTCATTAATTTGAAAATTCATAGAATGCTAATGCCACAACATTACAACTCCAGGACCACACACGAACAATGCTACCAACTCACAAGGCAGCAACATTTGCTAAAATGTAATCATTGCTACAGATGTCCATCTGTATATGGAAGTCATTTGGAGAATTTGATTGAAAACTAACGTCGACAACTGAACTCTATCACACAAAGCCAAAGACTCTGATTACTAAGAAGTTCAGCACAATGAACTGAAGTAGAGGAGAGGAGCCGAGCAAATGAAACAATTTTTAAGAGGGAGACATCATCATGACAAAATAACAAAAATAAATATTCTAAATTTTAATGCTCTGGTAATTAATTGAGAATTAAACTACGGCACTGTACGAAAAGGAAAGAGCAAACGAAACAATTTGTAATTGTTAAGCAGCATTTGTCGGTGTGTAAAGAGTGTATACATCTACATATTTACTCGTACATACTATACCTAAGGACTCCGGTAGTCCTTTCGTTTCATTTGAGGCTAATGGCCTAAAAAATAAACACATTTTCATTAGGCTTCCTATGGCGTACAATACATTTGATTGTCTATATATACATACATACGTAAATTGTTGTAATTCTTCCCCTCTTTCTCTCTGTGTAAGTTAAGCCAGATTATTTTTATTGTTATTTTTAGATTAAAATTTATTTTGGTAAATATTTTTTTTTTCGTCTTTTTCCTGCTTTGGTTTGTTGTCTCTGTTAAATTTTGTTCTTCTGTTTTCATTCCGATTTCTGTTGTCATCTTTATTTATTGTTTGTTGCGGATTTAAAGATTTTATAGCATCATATGGTTTGTGCTAAACCAACCGTGGCATTTGGGGAATAGACTAAATGTCAATGAATGTGCAATGAACCGAATTTGATAAATGCAAAGCAATTTTGTAGAATCGAGTTTGATAAAAAAAATATAAAAAATGTTACTTTTTAATCAGGCTGAATAGGTTAAGGGTTACCATAAAATGCAGTTTACTAAAATGTAGTGGGAACATATATGTGGGTCGGCGCTAGAAGTGTTACCAATTAAATGCAGTTGTTTGTAACATCCAAAAGGAGTTGAGGGAGACGCATCGTTTGTTATGTCTTATGGCGATTTCATTTGTGCAAAAAATTTAAAAAAATTTCTACATTTTACACTGAAACCGCATTTTAGGTTCGTTTTTTTTTAAAAATGGTGCAACCGTATGAACTGGTTTTGATTTCGTTTGTAAAACTATTACACTCCGCAGATGCGGAAATATTCCATTTTCTACACTCAGCCCAGTCCTAGAGCTGCAAAACAATCGATAGTATCGATAGTTTCATTTTGAAGGTACTATCGATTGTTTTTATTCGATAGCGATACTATCGGCGAAAAACACATTACTAACAAAACACCGGTGACGACGCTGTGAATTCGTGTAAGTAAACACACAACAAATTAGGAAATATAAACTATAATTAATGTCTTTATTTTAAAACAGACTGATATTATTTGAAGTTGACGGTTCTTCAATATGGAAAAATATTTGCAAAAATCACATAGCGAGTAATATTTTGCATTTCTTAAATATGTTCTAACTTTTCCCCACTACAGATACCTCAAGCATAAGCAGTGGTAGTAGCGACTCTGGCCAGGAAAATCTTCCAGTGAATAGATCTCGGAAAGGAACTTCGAAGGTGTGGACTTTTTTTGAAAAGACAAAGCGCATGCTAAATGCCGCTCATGTGGAAAAATTTATAAAACTAGTGGCAACACATCTAATCTTTTCGACCACCTTAAACGAAATCATCCCAATTACAAAAATTCACCGACGCCATCAAATACAATCGTCTGATTTTTTAAAAAATCTGAAACTTACAAACCTAATTCAGAACGTAAAAAAAATCTTGACAATGCTCTAATGACTATGATTGCCACCGACGTGCAACCTTTTAGTACTGTAGAGGATAAAGGGTTTTGTGACTTTGTTAAATGTCTTGACCCTCGCTATGCCTTACCATCTCGAACCACTTTGCAGAATGTGAGGACGGTCAATCTGTACAACAGTATTGAAACTAATTTGCAAGCAATTCTTAATGAAATGGAACAATGCGCAATTACAATGGACTGCTGGACATCGCGCGCACACGAAGGATATCTTACGGTTACATGTCATTTTATAACAAAAGAATTTTAGTGCTGTTTTATCAACAAAAAAACTCCTTGTCACCACCACCCACAGTGCAGAAAATATATCAATTTCATTACGCGCAGTATTAGATGAGTGGGGTATAATGACAAAAGTTGGGTCAATCGTGACAGATAATGACAGTTCCATGCTAAAAAATCATTGGGTTACCCAAGACTAATAAACTTGATATGAAAGTTTTATCAAAATAGAGATCTCCTTGGAACTAAGTCGTTAGTTTATTGCAATTGTTTTGTTTTATAATTAATTTGAGTTTAAATACAATTTGAATTAAAATTTTGCTACGTTAAAAAATATTTTATTTGTACTACGTTTGAAAAAAATTAAAAAATCTACGTACTACAAATTATTCGATAGTATCGATAGTTTTCCCCGAAACTATCGAAAATATCGAATGTGACGACTATCGATTGCTTTGCAGCTCTACCCAGTCCACGGTGTGGAGTGTTGCACCGTCAAAAAGCTGACTTCAAACCCAAACCTAAATGAAAGCGTACCTTTTGTATGCACTACCAAATGGTTGCGCCATAATGTAGTTATGGGTTTTACTTACCGCACGATTTTTGTTCCATTGTTCACATGCAAAATGCGACATTAGTGGGTGCAGGCAGATTTTTTAAAATGTCGCAACATGATGTGGTGACGTTATTTTTCGGAAACGAAATCACCATTATCTTTGCCCGTGTGTCCGGCCATGTACAGTTCGTAATTATTGGACGATCGCAATGAAATTTGGCACACCTATTTATTTTTTGTTCCAACTGTGTTTGCACAAAAATGTATCCTCGATGAAAGCCACGTACTCCGAATAGTACGATAGCATTAGCCAAACTAAATTAAAACACAATTTTATTACAGGAAACTTCGGAACAGATGTTCCATCTCAAAGAATGAAAGAAAGGATACACTTCCAGGAGTGTTTCTCCCACAACACCGACACCCCCGCTCACCCCCATACCACCGAGAATCTCACTCTAAAAATAATGTTATGTCAAAAGTCACAGATATCGATCGATTTCCTGGGTAATGCATTCAACAAAAAGATTCCATGTAAAAAATCGCTATAGGTACCCTTAATACATTTTTATGGAAATCAAATGGTTTTTAAATAATATTATACATAATATAGTGTGCTAATAATTTTACGTAGCTTCATATAGAATTATACTATCCGATTTGATTTAGTTATGTTCAAGATGCGACATTTTATTACAGATTCAGCTTATTTTATTTTTATATTAAAAACGTTTGAAATTTAGGCCACAAAGGTCAACTATTACACTATGCAACAAAAATGTTGTCCAAGGAATGTTTTTCAAGTATAAGCCTGATTGAGCCGTGTTGTGCTTCAAATTAAAGGGAATTATGAGGGCTACATATATGCTACAAATATCGCTTTCTCGTAGAATCTTTGGTTTAGTAACAGTCGTCAAAAATATGAGAAAAAAAAATGATTTTTTTTAAACACTTTTTCCTGGTACAAAAAAAACATAAAAAATAAAAAAAAATCGAAAAAATTATTTTATCACATTTTTAAAAAGCCAGTATGCTAACGAAGAAAACACTGTCTACTTGAAAAATATCTATGGATAGATGTAAAAGTTATGAGCCATTTTGTAACTGTTAGGGAAATCTTGTTTCATATTTTTTCGTTTTTAAATGATGTATTGAATTCGCCATATGTGAAAGAGACTTATAAGAGACATTGCACTTGCATTTTATTTTATGAGGATTGATGTCAGACATTATAAAATTAGAACTTTTCAATGTGTAAATTATCTCGACAATTCCTGCTACATCTGCGGAAAATATGTAATTCAAAAAATCGACGTGCGTTTAGTAAAATAATAGAAGAAATATATGTGTAATATTTTTTAAAAATATGAACGAACGGTGGACACCTAGTATTTTGTGTAATACGTGCCATGTAAATCTTACTCGATGGACTAGTGGAAGAATGCGGTAAGTACTTTAAAATTAATGTATTACAATGTTTTGTGGAATAAAACGTTTTAATTTTAGACTTCATGTGCAATTTGGAATGCCAATGATTTGGAGACAACCAATCATTAACGATACGGACTCTTATTTTTGTCTAAGTTAATAGATTGGAGTAGGAAGTGTCCAAGTATAGCTTACAGCCTAATAACGGAAACATCATCAAGTTCAACTCAACTCTGAGCGATTCAAGTTTGAGTCAGAAGTCATCGCTGTTAACTCAGTTTCAACTCATTGATCTACACACAAAGAAAAAATTGGTTTCTGCGAAACGAAATATTAGACAACTACAATTCTCGTTTGCAGGAAATGAAATTTCGTTTGTTGTGACAAAAACTTATTTCGCTTAAGTAGTTGTTTGTTCTGACCAAAAGAATTTCTTTCATTTAAACTTTTTCCCCGAGAATCTTGGCGACATAAGTGACGAACATGGTGAAAGGTTTCACCAAGAATTGAAGTCCATCGAGCAGCGTTACCAAAGGCACTGGGATGAAAGAATGATGGGATATTCTATTTGGTTCCTCATTAGAGAAACCGATTCCGAAATCTACAAACGTCAACAAAGAACTCACAAGTACTTCTAATGAAACTTGTACATGTAAATAAACTCAAATGTACATAATATAAATAAAAGTAACAAAAAACCCGCTATTTAAACTGGAATTTAAAAAAAAAATTTGTAATTCTCTTACCTCTACCAAAAGGTTATTTACAACATTTATCCAAAAGAGTAATTCCAAAAGGGTAATTTCTACATTTATCCATAGATTTTTTTCAAATAGACATTATTTTCTTCGCAAACTTTTAGAAAATAACATAAAATATTTTTTCGAATTTTTTTTCTATTTTTTATGTTTTTTTTCGCCACAGGTTTTTTTTTTTTTTTCTTTTAAAAAATCTACTTTTTCGAATTTGTTTAATGACTGTTACTAAACCACTGTTTCTAAGTGAAAGAGGTATTACTAACATTGGTAGCCCACATAAATAGCTTAAATTTAACGTATAAGTCCACCTTGTTGGACATAAACTCCAAAAATTATAGTGCAAATCCTGAGGGTACCTTCGACGATAGTAGCAATTTTAATAAAAATGTTTAAAAAAAAAATGTATCCATAAAAAATTGTTGGTTTTGATTTGATATAACAGTATGCCACAATCTGTATGCCACAATCTATACAAAAAAATAATTTTTAGGTCTAGGACACAAAAAAAAATTTTGTTGCAATAACACTATATTATGGACCAATACATGTCTTTAATTAATGCAAAGTTTAACACATCCCAAAAGTTTAACACTACTTCGGTGTTGCTTAAGTAGAGTTGACCCAAAAATAAGAACTTCTGCATCATTCGTTTAGTCCACTTGGCTCAATACATAATTTAATGGCCATACGATTTTTTCTCAAGGTGGTTTTTTAGCACTTTTTCCATATTTTATCATGATTATATCTCGGTAAACCGTAAGAAATATCTCTTTTGTGCCTGATGCAAAGTTGTAGATATTGAATATTGACCAATTATTTTTTATGGGCCTCCAAAGTTTCTTAAAATCAGTGGGCCCCTCGAAAAATATGTCATCAGCTTTTGTCAAACAACTAATTCAGACTTGGTGATACCGCTTAACTTTATTTGGCAATAATGTAGCTACCAATATGCTGAACAAAGGTTCTTAACATTTTTTGCGAAAAACGTTTTTTTCCGGTAATTTTTTTGAAAAAGTGAAGGAAAAAATATTTTTTTCACTTTTTCAGTATAACTTTCAGGGACTCGTAATTTTTCACTAACAATGTTTGGCAAAATTGTAGCCAACGTAAATCTGAACAACTCTTGTGAACATATCAATAGCTCATAAACCACATTGTACCCCAAAAATGTTAGTATTTCTCTATAATGTTTTTATACCCTACACCACACTGTGGTACAGGGTATCGACTTAGAATCACTTTCTGTGTTGATTTAGCTATGTCCGTCTGTCTGTCTGTCTGTCCGCCTGTGCATGTATTCTTGTAATCAAAGTACAGGTCGCAATTATGGTCCGATCTCGACGAAACTTTACACATATCTTTTTTTTTGGCCCAAGGACGATCCCTATTGAATTTGGTTAAAATCGGTTCAGATTTAGATATAGCCCCCATATATATGTTAGCCCCGATTTGACATGTAAGCGCTGTAAAAACTTTATTATACCCTACACCACACTGTGGTACAGGGTAGTATAACTTTGTGCATTTGTTTGTAACGCCCAAAAGGAGAAGAAATAGACCCATCGTTTATTATACCGATCGACTTAGAATCACTTTCTGAGTCGATTTAGCTATGTCCGTCTGTCTGTTTGTCTGTCCGTCTGTGCATGTATTCTTGTAATCAAAGTACAGGTCGCAATTATGGTCCGATCTCGACGAAACTTTACACATATCTTTTTTTTGGCCCAAGGACGATCCCTATTGAATTTGGTCAAAATCGGTTTAGATTTAGATATAGCCCCCATATATATGTTAGCCCCGATTTGACATGTAAGCGCTGTAAAAACTTTATTATACCTTACACCACACTGTGGTACAGGGTATTATAACTTTGTGCATTTGTTTGTAACACCCAAAAGGAGCAGAAATAGACCCATCGTTTATTATACCGATCGACTTAGAATCACTTTCTGAGTCGATTTAGCTATGTCCGTCTGTCTGTCTGTCTGTCTGTCCGTCTGTCTGTCTCTCCGTCTGTGCATGTATTCTTGTAATCAAAGTACAGGTCGCAATTATGGTCCGATATCGACAACTTTACACATATCTTTTTTTTTTACCCAAGGACGATCCCTATTTACCTATTACATTTACCAATTATTACAAATTATTATCGCAATGACCCTTATCGCATTGTTAGGGAGGTGTAGGGTATTATATAGTCGGCCCCGCCCGACTTTCTGCCTTTCCTTACTGGTTACTTTATAGAAAATATAAAGGCCAATATTTTTGTGGAACATATTAACCCTCTAGCTCCCCACATAACTGTAATTTTTGGCCCCATTTTAACAAATCGTAAAAAACACCCCTTAAAATGGGGAGGGCGGGGATGAAATGTTCTACAAAAATGTTGCCCATAAAATTTTACTATATGCGTCAGAACACACCAAAGCCCAAAACTTAAAACAAAACAACGGACAAATTCCAGTCGACCACTAGATCGTATTACTAACATTCCTGCACGAACAGTAATTGAACCATTTTTGGTGTTTGCCTTAAGTTTTGAGCTTTGGTTTGTTTTGACACATATAGTAAAGTTTTATGGCCAACGTTTTTGTAGAAAAATTTAATCCCCGCCCTCCCAATATTAAGGGGTGTTTTTTACGACTTGTTAAAATGGGGCCAAAAATTACAGTTATGTGGGGAGCTAGAGGGTTAATATGTTCCACAAAAATATTGGCCTTAATACTTTCTATAAAGGTAGCTCAACATACCCTATATCAAAAAAAATATGTTTGTTACATTATAGTGAAATACTAACATTTTTGGGGTACAATGTGGTTTTTTGAGCTATTTAGGGTACCTAGACACGTTTGCTCCTATTCTATATCTTAAAGATATTACGTGCGGTATACCGAGATATATATCCATGTTAAAATATAGAAAAGTACTAAAAATCCACTTTGAGCGAAAAAATTCCTAGGGCCATTAAATTATTAATTGAGTCAACTTCAAGTTTTTATTTTTGGGGCTACTTTCACGCCCAATTCTCATTGAGTCCCAAAATCATGTGTTGTACTGCGTAATTTTGTGAGCAGACATACGCTTGCCCCATTGCCAAAAACTAGATTCCGGTAAAACCCGTAATTCCCTGTGATGCTTCTTATCATAACAAAACTCTCACACACACACTAACACACAAAACACGACCACCAACGCACCCAGCAATTTGTGTTCGTTGCAAAATAAGAAGTACATTTAATGATTACACATTTAGTGCACAAAATGTTTGCTACTAATTAATTTCGACTATAGAATTGGGTTTGGGGCAATACTGTATGTTTGGGCACAGAATAATTAGTATTGCTTCTGCCGAAAATATTATTACTAGCTACGACTGACAACAATTTGCATTTATTCGTTTGGTCATTGCAGAATTATATGTGCGTGTGTGTGCAAAATAAGTATATGCACGTATGTTCATACGGACGATATTAACTGCATGGGGCTTCATCAGAACCTCATTAGTTTTTATAGATGCAAGTGCAGCTAGAAGATATAAGGGGCGGGAATTTGCAGGCCTTTTCTGAGGAGGCATACAAAAATAGTTTAAAAGAAATAATGCCAAAGCAAAAGAGTCTAAAAATAAATGCAAAACATCCCAAATAAAATATGAAACAAGTAAAAGTTAAGTTCGGCCATGCCGAATCTTATATACCCTCCACCATGGATAGCATGTGACCTCAAAAAATAACTCAAACCTAAAGAAAACAACACCGAAAATCACAAAAAAAAATATAGTAGATGAGATCAGTAGGAAACATATAATATGTAGATGAGAACAGTAGGAATAACAACAAGTTAGATGATATATATGGGAGCTATATCTAAATATGGACCGATATCGCCCATTTGCAATCCCAAACAACTTGCAACTATAAGAAGTATTTGTACCAAATTTGATCAACGTAGCTTTATTATTGCGGACTGTAGCGTGATTACCACAGACGGACGGACGGACATAGCTAAATCGCCTTAGAATTTTACGACGATTAAGAATATATATACTTTATGGGGTCTCAGATCAATATTTAGAGGTGTTACAAACGGAGTGACAAAATGAATATACCCCCATCCTATGTTGGAGGGTATAAAAATCAAAATCTGGAATACAAAGAAAATTTTTCATCCATTGTCCATCTTCAATATCGAGTACTTAGAAATTGTTCGAAATCTGTTACCCAATAAATGTTTTCTGATCTTCGACTGGACTTAAATGATTTCTGTTATGGGTTGGTCCAAATTTCGGCATGTAAAATGCAGTTCTATGGTACATGGTAAATACCTGACGCTAATTGTCAAAATCGCCTCAGATTCAGATATAGCTTCCACATATTTATACCATTCGATTCTACTTTTCTTGACTTCGAATGCCATATAAGTGATACTCATATGAGCCACATTTAAAATTTTGAATATCGGTTCAGCTCAACTGCAGAGGCGCGTGTAAAGGCAACAGCAGCAAAAACATCAGCATGGGCAGAGGCGTTAACATAATTTAGACTTAAGTAATGTTAAGTTTTTCAGACTTTATAAAATACTCAAATAAAATAGGTGCATAGCACAGATAGAAAAAAATTGTTCAACTAAACTTAGGTATTTATATATGCGTCTTCAATATTCATAAAATTTTGAAACGAAAATCCTACTAGATGAGTTAACATCTGAGTCTAAAGACGAAAACATGGAGCTGGATCTAACACTACCATAATCTGCTGCCATTTTAATTTATTCTCCATATATATTTCTCCCGATTTCGCATTTAAGTCGTAGTTGATATCTGATTCATGAACATCAAAATTTAGACAACATCTTTTCACATTTAGAAATTTTATATACAGTATTTAAAAATCGGCTCCACCCGACATTTGTCTTTCTTTATTTGTTTTATAATGACTTTGTGCATTTGTACATATTTTGATTGCCACAAAAGTGTATTGAGGGGACCTATAGTGATTTTTTACAAGGAATCTTTTTGTCGAATTCGTCGAATACTTTTAATACAACATTATCTTTAGAAGGAAATTTTCGTTGGTAAGGGGATAAGCGGGGGTATCAGGTGTTGCGGAAGAATACTTCTTGAAGTATTTCTTTTGACATGGAATATCTATTCCGAAGTTTTCTATACTAAAATTGTGTTTGAATTTACTAAGCTCTTTGTTTACCCAGCAAACTGTGTGGCTAAATATGTCGACAACGCGATGTCAAAAAAACGGCTAATGCCATTCCAATTAACGGGTCAAAATTATGCGGTGTACGTTGTTTTCAGCGGGGATAAAATGTTGTGCACACACAGTGTTATTATACCGATCGACATCTATCTTCTATCTTCTATCTTCTATCTTCTATCTTCTATCTTCTATCTTCTATCTTCTATCTTCTATCTTCTATCTTCTATCTTCTATCTTCTATCTTCTATCTTCTATCTTCTATCTTCTATCTTCTATCTTCTATCTTCTATCTTCTATCTTCTATCTTCTATCTTCTATCTTCTATCTTCTATCTTCTATCTTCTATCTTCTATCTTCTATCTTCTATCTTCTATCTTCTATCTTCTATCTTCTATCTTCTATCTTCTATCTTCTATCTTCTATCTTCTATCTTATATCTTATATCTTCTATCTTCTATCTTCTATCTTCTATCTTCTATCTTCTATCTTCTATCTTCTATCTTCTATCTTCTATCTTCTATCTTCTATCTTCTATCTTCTATCTTCTATCTTCTATCTTCTATCTTCTATCTTCTATCTTCTATCTTCTATCTTCTATCTTCTATCTTCTATCTTCTATCTTCTATCTTCTATCTTCTATCTTCTATCTTCTATCTTCTATCTTCTATCTTCTATCTTCTATCTTCTATCTTCTATCTTCTATCTTCTATCTTCTATCTTCTATCTTCTATCTTCTATCTTCTATCTTCTATCTTCTATCTTCTATCTTCTATCTTCTATCTTCTATCTTCTATCTTCTATCTTCTATCTTCTATCTTCTATCTTCTATCTTCTATCTTCTATCTTCTATCTTCTATCTTCTATCTTCTATCTTCTATCTTCTATCTTCTATCTTCTATCTTCTATCTTCTATCTTCTATCTTCTATCTTCTATCTTCTATCTTCTATCTTCTATCTTCTATCTTCTATCTTCTATCTTCTATCTTCTATCTTCTATCTTCTATCTTCTATCTTCTATCTTCTATCTTCTATCTTCTATCTTCTATCTTCTATCTTCTATCTTCTATCTTCTATCTTCTATCTTCTATCTTCTATCTTCTATCTTCTATCTTCTATCTTCTATCTTCTATCTTCTATCTTCTATCTTCTATCTTCTATCTTCTATCTTCTATCTTCTATCTTCTATCTTCTATCTTCTATCTTCTATCTTCTATCTTCTATCTTCTATCTTCTATCTTCTATCTTCTATCTTCTATCTTCTATCTTCTATCTTCTATCTTCTATCTTCTATCTTCTATCTTCTATCTTCTATCTTCTATCTTCTATCTTCTATCTTCTATCTTCTATCTTCTATCTTCTATCTTCTATCTTCTATCTTCTATCTTCTATCTTCTATCTTCTATCTTCTATCTTCTATCTTCTATCTTCTATCTTCTATCTTCTATCTTCTATCTTCTATCTTCTATCTTCTATCTTCTATCTTATATCTTATATCTTCTATCTTCTATCTTCTATCTTCTATCTTCTATCTTCTATCTTCTATCTTCTATCTTCTATCTTCTATCTTCTATCTTCTATCTTCTATCTTCTATCTTCTATCTTCTATCTTCTATCTTCTATCTTCTATCTTCTATCTTCTATCTTCTATCTTCTATCTTCTATCTTCTATCTTCTATCTTCTATCTTCTATCTTCTATCTTCTATCTTCTATCTTCTATCTTCTATCTTCTATCTTCTATCTTCTATCTTCTATCTTCTATCTTCTATCTTCTATCTTCTATCTTCTATCTTCTATCTTCTATCTTCTATCTTCTATCTTCTATCTTCTATCTTCTATCTTCTATCTTCTATCTTCTATCTTCTATCTTCTATCTTCTATCTTCTATCTTCTATCTTCTATCTTCTATCTTCTATCTTCTATCTTCTATCTTCTATCTTCTATCTTCTATCTTCTATCTTCTATCTTCTATCTTCTATCTTCTATCTTCTATCTTCTATCTTCTATCTTCTATCTTCTATCTTCTATCTTCTATCTTCTATCTTCTATCTTCTATCTTCTATCTTCTATCTTCTATCTTCTATCTTCTATCTTCTATCTTCTATCTTCTATCTTCTATCTTCTATCTTCTATCTTCTATCTTCTATCTTCTATCTTCTATCTTCTATCTTCTATCTTCTATCTTCTATCTTCTATCTTCTATCTTCTATCTTCTATCTTCTATCTTCTATCTTCTATCTTCTATCTTCTATCTTCTATCTTCTATCTTCTATCTTCTATCTTCTATCTTCTATCTTCTATCTTCTATCTTCTATCTTCTATCTTCTATCTTCTATCTTCTATCTTCTATCTTCTATCTTCTATCTTCTATCTTCTATCTTCTATCTTCTATCTTCTATCTTCTATCTTCTATCTTCTATCTTCTATCTTCTATCTTCTATCTTCTATCTTCTATCTTCTATCTTCTATCTTCTATCTTCTATCTTCTATCTTCTATCTTCTATCTTCTATCTTCTATCTTCTATCTTCTATCTTCTATCTTCTATCTTCTATCTTCTATCTTCTATCTTCTATCTTCTATCTTCTATCTTCTATCTTCTATCTTCTATCTTCTATCTTCTATCTTCTATCTTCTATCTTCTATCTTCTATCTTCTATCTTCTATCTTCTATCTTCTATCTTCTATCTTCTATCTTCTATCTTCTATCTTCTATCTTCTATCTTCTATCTTCTATCTTCTATCTTCTATCTTCTATCTTCTATCTTCTATATTCTATCTTCTATCTTCTATCTTCTATCTTCTATCTTCTATCTTCTATCTTCTATCTTCTATCTTCTATCTTCTATCTTCTATCTTCTATTCTGTCCCCGCTCATATCAACCAAATTTTTAAATTGATATGTCTTGCAAAATTTGTTAGTGCGAGAGCTGTAATTTTGTGTATATGTATCTGGTGGCAGTCTACGTGATTGGTCCAAAAATGGGAGGGATCGTACCAATGGGCGTGGCCCATTAGGAATTGAGTTATTTTGAACAATTTGTTGGCGACAGTTCTGCAATTTACTGAATATATATTTCTGGTGGCAGTCTACGTGACTGGTCACAAATTGGGCGGAATCGGATCAATGGGCGTGGCTAGTATTCTGATAAATAAACAGGTCCCATCTCACTAATAGACTACATAGATCTTAAATAAATTAACCTAAATATTGAAGAAAATGCTATAGGTAATTAGTTTTATGTATGAGGAAAAAGGACCGTTTGATCAAAATTTTAAAATTTACAACTTCTAACGTCCTTAACTGATATCGTTGAAATTTTGTATCATAACTACTATCCAATAGGACTAAACTTGGTGTAAATTTCACCCGATCAGAAGGCATCGCTTTAAAAATTGACTCACTTGACGTGGAATCGTCCAATATATGATATGCGATTTTTAAACGTCTTGCAATTTACATAAAATTGATAAATCACTGCCTACCCTGATGTTTAAGGCCCTATTATTTCGATTATGCTTGCTTGCACATGCCTAAGTTTGTGCAGATTCTAGTAATTGTTGGTTTAGGAAATATTATAATGTTATATATGGCATGATTATATTACGATTTGTATAATGCTTGTTAATTAATTCAGTAGACAAATAACATTTACATCGGCATGTAAACAGATAATTGAACAAATGTCCATGTGAATTGCACATTGGAATGCACTATAGATTGGGTGGAAGTAACGAAAAACGGGAGAAGAAGAAGGTATAATTCAATTGGCCTGTTTCTGCAAAGGTCAAGCATATGTATGTATATATTAAAAATATAGTGGCAATGGACTGAATATGGAAATATGAATAAAATCAATGAAAAAACCCGCGAATTCCTATATCACAATTTATTTTTATTTACAAAATAAATATTTCAGTATAAAATTCTTCCATAAATATTATCGTAAACAATAATACGAAATTATTCCAATTGATTTATAAATTCTATAAAATTACACCAATAGGATGTGGAATATGTTTGAAATTCCGTGTGCTACAGCTTGACTTATTGGTATATGTAAGAGATTCGTTAAAAAAAAAACGGAAATATTCAAAGTGAACACCCTATGTTCGGCAATGTTGGACTATGTTATTATGTTAGTTAATATAATGACAATATCAGCCACTTTATACATCACATTTTATACATTCCGTCATAGGATGCTGTAATAATCATTTATTACCCCATAAAGTATACTTGAATACATATTTAATAATTTTACAATTCTACGATTGTTGCTATTTATATTTCGGGTCCTGGCACTAGTATCGCCAAATGCATACTAGAACTTCTACTGGAAAGTTCGACATTTTTAGCATAGCTTCACTCAGCACGTTTCGTCATTTGAGCGCGAATTGTTTCGTATATGTTGAAAAATTCTTCTCACTCAAAAATGTTTATAACGCGTAAACATTTTCGTGCGATGATTTTTTACAAATAGATTATCGAGACAACTGTTTCTCAATTTACTTGTTTCGAATTTTGGTGATGACACCATCAAAAACCTCTGTTAATCGATGATACCAAGAGTTTAGTTTATTTTCATACAAATCAGTGGTCCATATATGCATAATTTTTTTGAAAATACGATTTGACGTTGATATATTTTAAAAATATAGAATTTTTAAATAAACATAAAATAAAATGTATGTGGATATCATAAACCGCTAAGAAGATATGTCCAAATCTATAAGACACTAAGAAGTAATTTATTTTGTATTTTCAAAGGAATAAAGTAATGTAGCTCCACTTTCCACTAAGCTTAAATGAAAGGTGGCAATGTGTTCTTTCGATTAAAAATAAAAAATAGAATCATTTTGACATGAAAGCGCCATATTTTATTTTTATAATCTGTATTTTATACCCGATCCCCATCTACTTATACATGTTCCTAAAGGTTCTTGAGCTTGGTTATCGTTTTAGATCTAGATTATTATGATCAGCACATTCAGCACATCCTTTGAATAAGCCTTACTATGTGGAGCTAAGTTCTTTGTTAACTGAAAATAAAACAAATATTCCAAATTATTACCACCATGCCCTTTTTCTCACTGTTAGGGAGGTGTAGGGTATTATATAGTCTGCCCCGCCTGACGTTCTCTCCTTACGTACAGGTTTATAATTGGAATCGTATAATCTTGGATTAAGATATATTGCTTGATAGATTGACAACAAATTATAATTGGGAATATTTAGATATTAAAAATGAGCGCTTTAAAACAAACGTTAAATATATATACATGCAATTTTCAACTTTCAGGTATAACATGAAATTAAGGAACAATAAAAACTGAGATGAAGTAAGAAAAGTTTTTGAAAACCTTTTAAAAAATATTCTTGGATAAATTCCTAAACAATAATTTTATTTGTATGTAAACACAACTTTAATTTGAGAAAAAAAGTTTCCAAATATATTTTGTTGTAATAAACCAACAATTACATATGGGCAAATATCAAAATTTTTTAACATGTTGTTTTTTTAGTATGTTGTTTTACACTTTTCTCGCTTTGTGTACAGATTTCGGTGCATAAGTTGATGGAATTAGATAAACCACAAACATAAAAGTTTTTTCCCAAAAAAGTTTGTTATTATCTAAAAAAACTTTAGAAGTTATAAGCACATACATTTCTAAATTGTGAAAAAAGTCCTAGAAATTTTCATATCTGCATCCATTCTTTTATAAGTTGTGTCCAAACTATTTATTCTGAACACGAGGGACACATGGAGGAAGAATTTTTCATGAGCACTGTTCATGTGAGGTCTTTCCGCAAAAAATTGTAGCTCATAACTTTTTTAAATGCGATTTCAAGTGTTTTTTGACCGCGGTCAGCGCGGCCCCCTATGTAATGAAGTAACACTATAGATTATAGGTTGAAATACCTATAAATCTATATAGGTGTCGTTGATGTGCTCTTAATGGAACCACCGCTATAGCTTCCCAAACCTTTGTTAAACTTGCGTGATTTTTTTTTGATAGTGTATTTCACTGAGCACATCGACAGTTATGTATAGGTTGAGCTGAATTAATTATCCCAGATGGCTTTTGACCTGGTGAATCCAAAAATCAGGGGGCCGTAAAAAAATAATGAACCGCTGAAATTTTATTCACTTTTTTTCAATTTTTGCAAAAATCGCAAATTTTGTCCATGGCATTTTTAATAGTATAAACGTCTGAAATTCATTTCTACGGGCGTACTGCTGTGGTGCACTTAACAATCATGGATACTTATTTGAAGATTGAAGTCTTGAAAGCGAAGAACGTGACACTTTTGTCTCAGCAATGATTGTCAAGACACACCCAGTATGGGGTACAGATATGACGTTTTTGACGGTCTATTCCGAAATCAGAGGGTCGTCATTTTATTTTGATGATTGTGCAAATTGCAAAAATTATATTTCGGAAAAAATAATGTTCGTATGAAGATTTTACCTGGTCGATTTTTTAATTTTATGGATTCGCTATATTTATTCGAATAATGAAGCTGGAGCGAATATTTTGCCATAGACTGATAGAAATGCTAATGTTCTATGATTGTAATTTAAGTTTTTCGAATTCCATTGAAAATTGCATTTTATAACTTTCGCGGCCTTTGATGAAATTTATTCACAATAACGGTTTTTGCATGTTAATATTTTTATCTTCGTCTGTTGCAAAAGCCGTTGATGTGCTTGCCAAAAAAATCCTGAAAAAAAAATTACTTCAAAATTAAAAAATTTTGATATTTGCCCATATACACAATTACATATACACAAAATTACAGCACTCCCGGTAACAAACTGTGCAAGATATCTCCACTTCAAATCTTTGCTCATAAGCCAATTTTGTTTACCATAACAATATGAAATTTCGTAATGAGCAGAAACACGATTAATAGAATGTAATGGTGGCATTCTATAGCCGGATATACCAGAACAACACAACGAAACTTATTTCGAAAAAAATTGACGCCGGAATTTTTGCACCGTCCCAAATTGTGCTTCTTAAATTATTGTTGGCAAGGCAAATCAAATTTTAATACGGTAAATAATCTACCATATTCGTATCTTATATTTTGTACAAAATATCTGAAGACATATTTCATATAAGTAAAAAATGGGGTGTGTTGGGAACATCCATCGATCATGTTTTCTATTTATGTAAGCTTTAAAATGTTGGCCAATGTTTGGCAAATAATTAGAATATAAAATTGGTCGTCGACTTGCCTTGATCTATTAATTCCATTTTATTATGCGAATTTTTGCATTTTGGCAGAATTTTTTTTAAAATGTTGGCCAAATTAGAATATAAAATTGGTCGTCGACTTGCCCTGATCCTTTGATCCTATTTTGTTACGCAAATGTTTGCATTTTGGCAGTGACCTTCTTCTGCCACGTACAGTTTTCCAAATTTCGAACTGTTTGCAGTCAGATTTAATGAAGAATAATGACATGATTATATTAACAGCTGCAAAATTGATGTTAATTTTCCTCGAAATATCAAATGTCCAAAATAATATTCTGTGAAGATGAAATGCCACGTCGCACAGTGGGATCATACATTTTTGTGCAAAAAATATACGGAGTGGTCCAAGATTATTGAAAGTTGGCACCGATTAATATACGGAATAAGTTAAGAAAAAAATTTTATTTCATCAAAATTGGACACGCCCACCGTTCAAATTTTTGTTTCCGAATTTTTCTCACAAAAATTTGCTTTTCAAGCAAAGTTCTTTAAATTTGATACATACTAGAAAAAAAACAAAATACGCATGCCAAGTTTCATTAAAATCGGCCACGCCAACCGCCCCACTCTAAATCGATTTTTTCTCATAAAATTCAGTATCCTCTTTCCCCACAAGTTGTTGCAATTCAGTGAAATACGGATTATTTAATAACTATACTACTTATCGGAATCTTCCACAATTCCACAAAAAATGACGTTATTGCCACGCCCCCTTTTGGTACCTCCCCTTTGGACTAATTTGGACAAAATGTTAACGGCTTATAACTATGGTTCCAGTGCATACAAATATTTCAAACTTTTTTCAGTGTCCATAAAAGCATTATTGCCTCGGCACTTTTACTACCTCCCACACAAAATGACCAAAAAACAAGTAAGATTTGTATTTATTTTTATAACCTCACTTTAGTGTGACGAGGGTATATATCATTTGCTACGAACAAAAAGTGTAACACATCGAAGGAGTGACGTAAGACCCCAAATATGTTCGGCGGAAATCCGTTTTGAGTAATTTTAAGACGTTTGAGCAATGTCCGTCTGTCTGGCTGGAGCGCACGATAGCTCTCAAAAGGAGTAACGGATTGACTTCAACTTTGGTATGGGATAATATTTTTCTCTGTCTCAGGATAAATTTAAAAGCTTATAGCGGTTTTTTTGCAAAGTGCAACGCTTTTGAAGTACCCACAGTTCTGTGAAAATGGGTCAAATTATACCAAAAATTGAATAGCTCATTACGTTAATATGTTAGTGCACATAAACGCTTATAATTCGGCACGTGCAATATAATTATTGAATCTACTGTTCAGTTAAAATTAGGTGTATTTGGTATTCTGGTATTACATTACTCACAAAGTGAGGGTATACCGTAGTCGGTTTACCCGACTGAATTTTTTTTATTTGTTTTTCTTTTAATTAAATTGCTATTATTTATAATTTTTATGTAAATATTTATTATTTAAATTGCATTTAACAACTTTAAAGTATGCCTGTTATAAGCCATTTGTGCGGGAAGTACTAAAAGGGGCGTGCCAATGACGCCCATTTGTCACTGAATTGTATGTATTATAAAAGCAGTACACTGTAGCACTGGTACTAAAGATAAAAGCTGTTAACTTTTGGCGCAAAATGGACTTTTTACTGGACTCTAAGTACTATAAAAGCATTACACTATAGCCAATGTCTAGCATTTGTATAAACTGATATTAAAGCTATAAGCAGTTAACTTTTGGTACCAAAAGGTCCATTTTTATGTGGGAGGTACCAAAAGGAGCGTGGAAACTTCTCCCATATTTCTCGAAGTGATAGCGACTAATAAACTTGTACTATGTGTGGAATTTCAGAAGATTCGAATAAGTAGAATAGAAGATTCAATATTTCATTAAATATTAACCATTTGTGGGGGAGGTACTAGAACGAATGGACCAATATGGCCCATCTTCGAACTTAGCCTGAGATGGTTAATCACATATCAAATTTGAAGTCAATCCGCTTTTCCTTTCTAGAGTTATCGTGCGCTTCAGCCAGACAGAGGCACATTTATAAAATGCCCTAAAACTGATTTCCGCCGAACATACTTATGGTCTTAGGCCACTTCTTCGTTGTGTTACAATTTTAGCCCGAAGCAAATTATATATAAAAAAAACGATATCAAAAATTCACCATAAAAACTGTTTTAAATATTTTTTTAACGTTAAGGTCACCATATTACACTAGAAAATGCACAGTCCTTCTGGAAATTTTTTTTAAACGCTGAGTACGTCTAAGCCTACCATTAGAGATCAATTAATCCGTAGCAGATCAATTCAGAGACAAGTCTTAATTTAATCCGTCCTGGGAGCTGTAAATCCTGTGTAACTGGGTCGGCATTTCATTTAGGGTGTTTACCCGTTGTGTGGATATTCCAGACGGAGTAGACTAATATGACCCATCTTCGACCTTAGCCTGAGATATGATATCGTAGAAAGAATGTGTTCCAGCTAAGCAGAAAGACAGAGGGAAGGACAGACATATCTCAAATTGCACAAAGTGCCCTTTCCGTCAAACATACATATGGGAAGGAAGGAGTAAACACTTCGATGTGTTACACATTTTTGTAGTAAATATTGTTAAATCAATCTGCATTGGTTATCTCAATGTCATCAAAATCGGTATTTTGGAATAATTTAGTAAAAACGAAATGCTGACAAAAAAAAACTAACGAAATATGGCAGCTCGCGCTGGAACCACCAACCAAAAGTACCAAACTACATGTTTAACTTCTCCGAAAGTGAGGTGTACATCATTTAAACAATGCATCATTCCGATCTTTCCTAAATTGTTAACACATTTCCCGTTCTCAAATACTAAATGTAAAACATTTTTTTCTATTTTCATTCAGAATAACCTATTAATTTTTTACCTAAATCATTTAATATAGATGCCAATCTTTCAGATGCTTTGTGAATATATTTTATAACGATAATGAAGAGTTTTTTTCTCTATTTCGTTGCTTTAAAATATTCACATTTTAAACAACTAATCCCTGTCTATTCAATACATAATTAATTCCATTAAAGGTGAACACAAATCCTCCCATTTTTATCTCAAAATCTTTTGAATATTTAGGAAATGACCATCACCGCCACCATGAACTATGCTGCTCAAATCTCTGGCCAGAAAGCGTTTCTACATGTGGTCAGAAAGTGTCTCGTTGCGGTTTAAATCCCTTTTCAAAATGAAACTGACCAAATGGCTTAAACATGAAATTGCGTATTTTACCCTTGTTTGTTATTTTGTTGGATTTTTGTTTTGGCTTTGAATAAAATTCCGTTTTCTCTTTATAGTGGTGATATGCATGTATCCTAACAATATATTTAAAAATTGGGGTAAAGGAGAGATGAAGATTGAAAGGATGAAGGGTTTTTTAAGCGAAAATCAAATACAAACATGTCATGTCTATTTAGGGGACAAAATAAATTGAAAACAAATTCAGCCTTTAAATTGAATGGCTATCTATTTGTGTCTAATAGACTATGACATGTACATCGTATGGCCAGACTGTCTGGATAATCCAAATGAAAAATGAGGAATCAGAAAATTGTCGAGGTTTGATGTGAACTTATCTCTGGACAATTGGAATTTTTTAATGAACGACAATAATAAGATCTTACCAATCACTAGGCTTAGAGATATGACAGTCAATAGTTTCCAACCACTGCAATATAGTTATTATACGTAGTTGACCCTGTGACTATTTACAATAATAAAATCAACGATAACAATTCAATTATCACTGAACTTTGTTTATTTTTTAAAAATACCAAAAAATATATTTATGTATTCGTAGCTTAGAATGTAGGGAAAAGTTGTCATTTTTATTTGTTTATCCTCACTCCATAAATGCAATTAAATTAAATTGGTATGCAAATTAAGCGGAATTCTCTTAATTAGTGGAAGTTCTTTGGTGTTGTTGTTGAAACACAACCAAAATTAAATCAACACCTTTTGGCTGTTTGTTAAGCATGCAAAATTTTAATTGTGTTAAATTTATTGGTCTCCGGTTCATTAAATGTACAAACAAATCAAAAGGACTCCAACAGTTGGTACAATTGTTAATGTTCGTCGGGCACTACATAGATATATATGTTATTAATAAATAGAGGGATATTAAGATTCAAGTTTCCTTTGTCTGGTAGGTACGTAGGTTACAGTGGAGATAAAAAAATGTTGGAGAATAAAGCTAATGTATATACTTACATTCATCTTAATCGTATATTATTAAACGAACTAGAAATATACTCTCCTTAAGCGAGATAAACAATATATACAAAACAAGTAAACACTGTCAAATCCAATCATACATATACCTATGCCCTCCAACATAAAGCGATTTCCAATTATTATATAGAAAATTGGAAATAATATAAACCAGTAAGGAAAAACAGAAAGTCGGATGGGAGGACTATATAATACCATACACCTTCCTAACAATGCGAAAGGGACATTGCGATAATAATTTAAAAATAATTGGTTTCATTTCAGTTAACAACGTTCTTACCGTATTCCTTCTTAGGCTTATTCCAAGAAGGAGTTTAAGATATTGAAAGCGCAGTATTTCTCGGAAAGAGAAAATAAACAGATTTTCAACAACTCGGATCAAAAACCTCATTTCTGCCAAATTATTTAAAGATTGGCGTAAATGCAATTTCTATAGCTTTTATATATTCATACTAAATAGGCAGGAACATATATATGGGACCTGCATTTAAATCTGTCCCGATTTTCCCGAATTTGGCAGTTTTCATTGATATAATAAGAAACCTCTCCCAGCCGAATTACGTACTGATAGCATATAAAATGTAGTTTCTGCACCATTATGTATATATCAAATCGGGGGTAACATACTTTTCTCTCTGTCAATTTTTATATTGATCTGTTAATAAATGTTGTTTATATTGCATACTCGTATATGGTAGTTCTTCCTAAGTGTCACAGGTCAAAAATTAGATATTTCTCAAATTCTCAGAAAATGTTACCCTAGTATGTGGGAGTGATGACCCACAATATTAAAAAAATTAAATGAAAATTAGAGGTCAAAGTTCAGAAAAATTTCCTTAAATTTTTTTACCACCTACCGGTGGTATAAATTTTGGAGTAGGCACAACTTTATTCATAAGTGACATTACGATAACTGAAAATCTTCACCAAATTACAAAGACCTTTTCCATCTGTCTTTCCGTCCGTCCGTCTGTAGATGTGTCGTTGTAATCAAAGTGCAGTTTGTCTTTATGGTTCGATTGTGATGAAATTTAGCACAGCTCTTTTTAGACCCAAGAACTTAATATATAATATATTAATTTTTAGTTAATAATTTGTTGAATTGAACATTCATAAAAACTTTTCCATTTTCTTAAAATGATATGGAAATTTAAATTCTATCCGAAAATCACCCTCGTACACGTATCCGCCGTCGGCAACATGAAAGTTCAATTGATTTTTTATTAACACATTGTTAGCAGACTATCAATGGGCGGAGAAAATCAATGGCAATTCAGTTAATACAGGGCATTGATGTATAGACAACGTACAATCATTTAAAATGGGATGTAACGAAAAGTAAATGCTACTATTTAATTATTTTAATTTTAAATGCTTTGTTTTTTTTAATAAATATATTTTGACAAATTATTTAATTGTTTTCTTTTATAATTTTCGACAATTTTTCTATTTTGGTGATAATGCTAGTTTTGTTTTACAAATAGTTTTATTCTACACTGACAAAAAGTGTTGTCTTAAAATTAAAGACTGGCGTCAATGACGCCCTAGTCATAAAAATAACTACATTCTGCACAAAAAATAAAGATAATTTCATTAATATTACGTATGTTTTTTAATTTTAATTACAAAACGTACACGGGGGAAAATCGCCATTTTTGATATGTTTGAATTGGATAAAAATATATTTGGTAACAAAATTTTTATATATTATATATTTGTTAACAAATAAATTGTATTCGAAAATCAAGAAATGTTGTTTGGAACGCATATTTTAATATATTAGAACAAAATATATTTGCGAACCGACTTTCACAAATAGAACATGTGTTTACACACAAACAAAGTTATTGTTTAAGAAGCTTTCCAATTATATTTTATTTAAAAAAAGATTTTTAAAAATTAGCTGACTTTCGAATTTTAGTTGATTTTTTTTAGTTTTCCTGTTATATATTACAATTAAAAATGTCATGCTCAGCGTTATATTTGGTTTTACAGCGCTAACTTTAATTTATAAATTTTCGAATTAATTTTTTCCCAATTAAATTTTTTTTTTAATTTTACAAACCTATAAAATTTCTAAAAAAAATGCACTTTTAACTTCTGAAAAATAGAAAACTTGCCCTAAAATGAAGGCATTGATACGTTGCCAAAGTACTTAAATACAAATTATTCTTTGTTTCGGAAATATTAGTTCCAAATAAAAATATATTTGGATGAAAACAATCTCTTGTTTAGAACAACATCCTCCCAAACATATAAAGTATTTGTGTGTATCAAATATTATGTATTTGGAGTGTACCCCAAATATATGTATGTTTCCAGCTGAATGTGTTTGGGACAATATACTACAGAAGCGATTTTTTTTCAGCGTGTACTTATTTCAAAGACTAAGGGCATCTTTGGCGCAAATCTTGAATTTTAACACAAATTTCTTTCTGTGTATCTATATATGTAATGACTCATGGAAATTGGGAATATCATATCCAACTTTCAACGGTATTAAATTTTCCACAGCTTTTTTCTCCTTTTTTCTCTCCTTGTTTTAGTATTTTTCGGTCCAACCTATAGTCTGGTTACGCAGGTCCCTCCCCCCTTTATACCTTTTAACATACGTGCTTTTTGTGTTGACATTTTTATTGACATTTGCTTTAATTTACTTTGTTTGCCGGTGTTTCATTGTTGTCCTTGTTGAGGTTCATACATTATCCTTTTCAGTCCTTTTCTGTCAATGCACTCTTTCACTTTGAATGAACTCTTCAGGCATTGATAAGGGTTACGTGTTGCATTGCGAACGAACAATGACAAATGTGAAGGCAAATGGAAATGACAAATTGTCATACAATGGAGAGACAACTATAATACCAATGAATAGTGTCAAATTGTAAAATACAAAGCCAGCAGTATGTATATCATAACAAATACGAGTAACCGAATTAATTATAAGTAATATGCATGACCACGATTATATGAAATAGTTATCGATTTATATCGTAAACAATATTTTAATTCTTAAAGCCAATTGAAAAGTAGGCATTTTTCATATTTATAACAAAAAAATTGTACTCAGAAAATGACGAAAAGTATACACAGAAATTAAGCAACTTTTAATGTCATTTTTATATTTAATTCTTGTACATGCAAAGCATATGTTGTGTTTGCACTCTTTCTACAAAATATGTCTATTACATTCGTTGAACTTTACTACACATTGGAACAATATTTTTTTGTGTCCGAAACCAAAAATCTTTTTAATACAATTAGAACAAAATTTATTTAAAACAAAAATTGTTTTTTTGCCGGCAAGAAACAAACCTTAAAAAATAAAAAAAAAATCCCAAAAAATGTTTTCCATTTTTTAAGCCTAGCTTTCCAACGAAGAAATTTTTTTTTTATAAATTTAACAAAAACATCATAAAAATGGTTCTTTATGTTCAATTTCAAACGAAGTAAACATCGGTTCAGCCGTTCAAGAGCAATTAAAAATTTCGTAAAAATGCATTTTCTCAATTCTTTCAAAATTGCATATCCCCATAACATTTTGGAAACATTTTTTTAAATAAATACTAGCAAGTTCTTATTTTACCATTTAGCAAAATTGTATAAACTTGTTAGGCAAAAATAAAATTTATAGGTTAATTTAAAAATTCTAACACCTTTGCAATTTTTATATCCTACACCACACTTTGGTGCAGGGTATTATGACTTTGTGCATTTGTTTGTAACACCCAAAAGGTAAAGAGATAGACCCATTGTTTATTATACCGATCGACTTGTAATCACTTTCTGAGTCGAATTATCTATGTCCGCCTGTCTGTATGTCCGTCTGTCCATCTGTCTGTCTGTCCGTCTGTCTGTAGATGTATTCTTGTAATCAAAGTACAGGTGCAATTAAAAAAATCACAGAGAGTAGTCTCGTGATACACTTAGAGACAATACAAAATTTGGGGGAAATCGGTTCAGATTTAGATATAGCCCCCCATATATATGTTACCCCCGATTTGACATCTAAGCGCTGTAGAAACTGTATTTTATATCCAATCAGTACGAAATTCGGCAGAAAGAGGTTTCTTATTACACGAAGGAATACTGCCAAATTCGGAAAAAATCGCTTCAGATTTAGATATAGCCCCATATATATGTTACCCCAATTTAAAATTCAAGCGCTGTAGAAACTGTATTTTATATCCGATCACAGCGAAATTCGGCAGATAGAGGTTTCTTACATGAAGGAATACTGCCAAATTCGGAGAAAATCGGTTCAGATTTAGATATAGCCCCCATATATATGTTAGCCCCGATATGACATCTAATCTCTGTAGAGACTGTATTTTATATCCCATCAGTACGAAATTCGACAGAAAGAGGTTTCTATTTTACATGAATGAGTATTCATGGAAAATCGATTGTTATTTATATATCCTCCATATATATGTTCCTCCTGATTTGGTTACAAAGCGCTATAGAAGTTGTACTTTACTTTCGATCATTACAAAATTCTCCAGAAAGATGTTTCTCAATTTAGGAACGAATATTGCTTAATTTAGCGATAATCGTTTCAGAATTAGATAATATGTTTCTACCCATTTACCAATTATTCCAAATTATTATGGCAATGACCCTTATCGCACTGTTAGGGAGGTGTAGGGTATTATATAGTCGGCCCCGCCCGACTTTCTGCCTTTCCTGACTGGTTTTTTAATATTTTTCATTTCTAGGACTTCATATTACACCAGAAAATATTATGCACAGCCAGGCAAAAATGTTGTAAACTAGTGTTATTATGTTATTCTCTTATGCACCATAAAAATCATAATAGTAATTTCTCGTACATCCAACTTACTCACACATTTTGGAAAGATATCAGTTTCGCAAATTCTGCGAAAATGTATGAAAATTTGAGTTCTACATTGCGGCCAATCGGCCCAAATAATATTTAAACATTAATGACTCAAATTGATCTATCCAATAAAGCCCGCGTAATTGATCTTAAAAATATTTTTCTTTGCTTTATTCTAATTTCATGTTATACAACTCTAAAATAAACAGCCGTTATATGTCAGTTTACGTACCTAAACTGAACATACTATTTTGTTCAGTTTAAATTTATACATTATTTATTATTTATTTTTTCCGCATTTTGCATTTTAATTCCAGCAAATTTCTCAATAAAAATGAATATTTATGAAAATGCGACAAATAAAATATATGTATGTATGTATGTATGCTGCCAGAAATATGTCTATAATAGAAATTGGAAATATGGAATATTCAAAATATCAACAAATGTTATTCAAAATAAAGTATATATTTTTGAATTGAATGCCTTCTGTTGCCATCCTATAGGCCATTTAATAAAATATCGATTGCATTGATTTTTATGTATGTATGTACAGCAAAATATCGTTAGTTCTTAAATTGATTTTGAAATTTATAATAATTATGCATTTTTAAAATAGTTGTTACTCAATGAATATGCAAAAGTAATTCTTTTATATTTCCCATTAATTGAAATTGTGCAATTGATTATATGTTTTTACCACAGAATTTTCCAATCATCCCAAGGCATGCATATGACAAACCTTTGCTCCATATAAACCGTAGCATTTTTATAGAATAAAATATTTATTGAATAAATAAATGCCAACACTTTCTCGAATAACTACAGACTCCACTCCTCCGAAGCCTTAATATCCGCCTGAAAGACGACCCCTAGCACAATACGCAATGCAAAGTCAAAGACAAAAACAATAAGACAACAACATCTCGGGTGAACTTCCGCATTATGATTTATTTGCAATTTGCAATAAATTCACTTGAATGCATTTTTATAGTTTTCTGTTCAGTTGAAAGCTGTAAAAAAAGCGTATTATCTGAACGAAGGAAACGTGGTGCAGAGGGATGCAGGGTGATGGGAAAACGATGCCTTTACAATACCATTTCTGAAATCCAATATATTGAATAAGTCCATACATAAGCGTGAGTATATTAAGGTGGGTAAGTTTTAAGGCTAAACAATATGGACCTTAAGAGCAGCAGTGTTCTTTATGGTCCTAGATTTTATTTAATACTCGTATGCTGGGTAACCGTTTTGTTTCAAACTCATATCAAATAAAAACTGCAAAATGTCACGTATTCAAGCAATAAGGTATCACAGTGAGTGTAGCGACGAATAAACTATTACTATATGTGGAATTACAGAATATAGTAGAAGTAGCATATACATACGTTTTTATACAGTAAAATTTTCACTAATGGCGATTTCTTTTTTGGAAAAAATATTGTCCTGCCGAAGTGAAATACTAGAAAATATTTACACCTTTTAAGACGAATTAAAGTAAATTAACTCTGTCATATACATTTTCAATAGAGTTTAAATACCAAATCGGGGGAACATATATATGGTGGCCATTTATAATTCTGAACAAATTTTTCCTAAATTTTCCAGTATTCGTTCCTAAATTAAAAAACTTTTTTCTGCCAAATTGATGATCGGAAGTAAAGTACAACTTCTATAGCACGTTGATACCAAATCGGGAAGAATATATATATGATGGTTATATCTAAATATGAAATGTTTTTCCCCGAATTTAGCAGTGTTTATTGATGAAAAAAGATAGCTCTTTTTGCTGAATTTCGTACTGAACGGTTATAAAGTGCAGTTTCTACAGCGCTTTCATGTTAATTTGGATGTAAAATATATATGGGGGCTATATCTAAATCTAAACCGATTTTCTCCGAACTTGGCAGTGTTAACCCATGTAATAAGAAAGCTCTTTTTCTGAATTTCATACTGATGGGTTATAAAGTGCAGTTTTTACAGCGTTTTCTTGTCAAATTGGGGTAACATATAAGTATAAGTATATATGGGGGCTATATAAATCTGAACCAATTTTCCTCAAATTTACCATTGTTTCTAAGCGTATCAGGAGAATTCTATCTGTCAATTTTTAAACGGATCGGATACAAAATTTTGCTTATACAGTGCATATAAGCCAAATCGGAGGTACATATACATACTCGTATATGGGATATATATATAAATCTGAACCATTTTTAACAGAATCTTTTGAGATCGAACCTTAATCGCGACTAGTACTTTTATTACAATAATACATACACAGACAGACAGACGGACGTACAGACGCACGGACAGACCGAGGGACATAGCTAAACCAACTCAGAAAGTGATTGTAAGTGGATCGGCATAATAAACGATGGGTCTATTTCTTCTCCTTTTGGTTATTACAAAAAAAAATGCACAATGCTATAATAGCATGTACGAGTTCCAACGCGTGGTGTAATAATATAAAAAATTTCAAGTCAATCGGTCATCCCTTTCGAACGTTATCGTGAGCACAAGACGAGCAGACAAACATTGCTCAAAATATTTAAAATATCCCAAAACTGATTTCTACATACTAAGTGGGTTAGGTCACTCATTCGATGAGTTTCACTTTTGATCCGTAGCGAATTATACACCCCCTCCTCCATCAAACTGAGTTTATAACAATTTAAACAATTTTTTTCGTACTCACAGTGTGGTACAATGACTTTGCGTATTTGGAAAAGAAATAGACCGAGTATTAATTAAACCGACAAACTTAGAATCATATTCTGAGTCGATCTATGTGTCTGTCCGTCCATCTGTCTTTCAATATGTCTGTCCGTCTGCCAGTCCGTCTGTCCGTCTGTCTGACCGTATGCTTAAATAGAGAAAAACTATATTTGTTCTTATTTTCCTCACCCACGCCAATGTGTTCATATATAAAGAAAATATGCAAAGTATATAGGGATGTGTGAAAGAGATATACTTTACACAAATACGAATAGATTTAAAGAAATAAGAAATAATAATATAAAATTTAAATTCTCTATAATTTGGTTTCGAGTAAGGATTTTTTTTCCGGATATTTTTCAAAATTCCTTTTATTTTTACTATAAGTAATTTTATAAGGCTTTGGGTTATGGATTTGTGGTTATGGCTTTTCTCAGTTGTTATCTTTTACAAATTGATTTATGCGTATTTTATAAGCCAAGATTCAAAGGAATTAGTAATTAAATATATGAACAATTCAAGCGCGATTAGAATGTGCTTTTGTGAAAATGTTCATGGTGCCTAACAGGAATTTTATGAACTTGAGAAAAAAAATTGAATTGTGAAATCGCTAAACAACACAATAGAAAATTAAACCTATTTTGAGCAAGAGATATTCAATTTTTCTGCCTTATATTGGCGATCTGGAAACATGTAACGTCAATCATAACAGATTTTCTTATTTATATTATTTTCATATTTATATTATTATATTAGTTATATTATTACTTATATAAGTTATATTTTCATTAACATATAACATATCGACAGTTTATATTCAATATCCTCTATCTTAAACAAACACAATTGTTCAGTAGAGCCAAAAAACCGTTTATATCCCTAATTTTAAATAAAATTAAAATTGTTTATTCTACAATGTTTATAATGCTATTCAAAAATTCTTCATGTATAAAAAAAGATAGAGGGTTTTGCATACTAAAAAAAAATTATTTATGAATTCCACAAATTTTTTTAATATATAATTATACATATTATAATAAAAATAATAAATAATAATAACAATGAATTAATGATTAATTTTTTATTTAAGTATTATCTATTTCTTGGGGTTCATTTTTGAATCCATTTTCAAATTGTCATAGAAAATGGTATTCTTGTGGAATCACAGGTTAGATATAAAAATAGTCATAATTTGAAAACTAAAACTTCGACTAAAAAAATTTAACCAAATTCGGGTTTAGCATACTCTTTTCACCAAAGAACCATCTTTTAGAAGAAAAAAAAAAACAAAACAAAAAAATAGTCCCAAATTATATGAAGAGATAGAGGGTATTGCATTCAGAAAAAATAAGTGTGTACACGGGGCAAAATCGCCTTTTCTGATATGTTTGAATCGAAATAAAATATATTTGGAACACAAATTTTTAAATATTATATATTTCTGATCAAATACATTTTATTTGAAAACCAGTAAAATATATTTGGAACTCGTATATTAATATGTTACAACATATAATATTTGCAAACTAAATTTCTCAAATAAAATATGTGTTTGAAAACAGTCACATGGGTGGTGAAAATGGTGAATTTAAGCCTCGCTTAAAGCTTTGGCTGTGTGACTTGTACGCTTTCTTCGTAGGTATATAATTCCCATATGCAAATTTCTTTGTAGATTGGTATATTATACAAGTGATGATCGCAACAACTACAAGCTCACACTGTGTCATGTATAAGACCCTCTGATGATATCCCCGCACAGGATTGAAATACGTATAAGGGTATGTGTTTACATGGCTTTCAGAGCGCAGTGTCTTATCTTTTCCAATAAACCAAAAAAAAAAAAAAAAAAAAAAAAAAAAAAAAATCTCTTTCGAAAGGAAGAGTTGATCGAAAAGCTGAACAATTCGAATGTGAAAACATTCAATAAATAAATCTAAATAAAAATTAAATCGATCATTAACAAAAAAAAAAAAAACTTCTAAAAAACATTTAAATAATAAGGATCAGCCCGCCTAAATACAATTAGAAAGAACCTGCTCATCTTCAACACGTAGTGTTAATGAATTCTAAATAATAACATAAAAATATTTGATATTCAACAAAAAAATACTATGCTTATTGAAATGTAGTAAAGTCTTTCTAATCGTCCAACTAATCTCAGAATCCACGACATCTACCTGGCGATTGGTGTAGAGACAACTGTGTCGAACTGGCAACCCTTACCAGTCACATGGGTGGTGAAAATGGTGAATTTAAGTCTCGCTTAAAGCTTTGGCTGTGTGACTTGTACGCTTTCTTCGTAGGTATATAATTCCCATATGCAAATTTCTTTGTAGATTGGTATATATACAAGTGATGATCGCAACAACTACAAGCTCACACTGTGTCATGTATAAGACCCTCTGATGATATCCCCGCACAGGATTGAAATACGTATAAGGGTATGTGTTTACATGGCTTTCAGAGCGCAGTGTCTTATCTTTTCCAATACACCAAAAAAAAAAAAAAAAAAAAAAAAAAAAAAAAAAAACTCTTTCGAAAGGAAGAGTTGATCGAAAAGCTGAACAATTCGAATGTGAAAACATTCAATAAATAAATCTAAATAAAAATTAAATCGATCATTAACAAAAAAAAAAAAAAAAAACTTCTAAAAAACAGTTAAATAAAATTATTGTTTAGGAATTTCTCCAAATATATTTTATTTAAAAAATATTTTTGTTGAATTTTTCGAATTACGTTTAGCACTCAACCTCCCAGTTATGATACGAAATGCAACATTAAC
This sequence comes from Eudasyphora cyanicolor, assembly GCA_963930755.1. NCBI lineage: Eukaryota > Metazoa > Arthropoda > Insecta > Diptera > Muscidae > Eudasyphora > Eudasyphora cyanicolor. Next base: position 245,887,169 of record OZ005737.1, read on the forward strand.
TTCTGTTTTAAATTAATAATTTAAAATTTCTGAGTATTCCAAGCCATCATTAATTTTCAATCCTCCACGTAATAGATTTCGATCCAAGATTATACGATTTCAATTATTATTATTTATTATTCTTACGACATGAAAAATTTCCAAAAATTTACTTTGAATTACTGAAAAATTTAACTCAATTTTTTTTCTGAATACTTAAATGCAACCAAATATTTGTTTCGGAAAAAATAGTCAAAAAAAAGATTTATTTCGAACAACATCCTCCCAAATATATAATTTTTGTGTGTTTCAAATATTATATGTTTGGAGTGTACCCTGAACATATATATGTTTCAAGCCGAATATGTTTGGGACAATATACTACAGAATCGATTTTTTTTCAGCGTGTAAGATAGAGAAATTACAAAAATGACCATAAAATCTAAATTTTTGTTTTTTTTTATTTCCAAATTAGTACCATAGATGCGCCTTATTTTACCGAATATTTTAACATAAAAATCTCATTTTTGCAAAAATTGAAGATAGAGGGCTTTGAATATAAGCTCTCGATATGTTCATATCATATTTGTATCTTCTGAGAGGCTTCGGAAACGACAAAAATAATTGTAAAGTTTTTGATAGCGCAGCTAGCTTTCTAGTTCTTACAGGAGTCTTAGCGATCAAGTCGTAAAAAGATACTTGGCGTAAAAAATCATTCGTTGGAGGTAAGTATATACATATACATTTGTAGAATCATAGCTCTAAAGGAACTTTTTTGGTACTGAAAGAGCGAAAATTACTTTGGTCACTGCAGCACTGACCTCTTTTCTTTAAGTTTGGGAAAGTCTGGTACATTTTCGGTGTAAATGTTGTCTTTCAAGGGACGTAAACTTTGTAGAAATCGGTTCAGTCGTTCAAGAATGAGTAATTAAATGTTTCGTAATAACCAAAAATCAATACTTTTTTCAATTGTTTAAAATTTCAAATCCCAATTAAATGTTTGGAATTTTTTCAAAAATAAATAACAGCTAAATCTTATTTTACCTTACCAACTTTTATAAACTTTGATTAAATTGGCTGTCATTTATCTAGTCCAAATCGCCACGGACATTGTACATTGCTTCATCAAAATGGGTGTTATGTTCGGGCAACGTTTCGCGTCGTTACGATGGGCGAGTAATGCGGCTATTTAATACCCTACACCTCCCTAACAATGCGAAAATGTGCATTGCGATAAGAATTTGGCAGTGTTCATACATGTAATAAGAAAATTCTCTCTGCCGAATTTCGTACTGATCGGATATAAAACACGGTTTCGGGTGAAACATATATATGGGGGCTATATCTAAATCTTAACCGATTTTCCCTGTGTTTGGCAGCGTTCATACATATAATATGAAACCTCTCTCTGTTGAATTTCGTACTGATCGGATATAAAATACGGATTCTACAGCGCTTACATATCAAATGGGGTGAAACATATATGTATATGAGGGCTATATGTAAATCTGAACGGATTTTCTTCGAATTTAGTAGTGTTCATTCACGATATAAGAAAACTGTCTCTTCCGAATTTCGAACAGATCGGGTGTAAAATACAGTTTCTACAGCGCTTACATGTCAAATCGGGTGTAACATATATATGGGGACTATATATGAAACTGCTATATCTAAATCTGAACCGATTTTCCCCGAATTTGGCAGTTTTTATTCATTTAATAGAAGAACTCTCTCAGCAAGATTTCGTACTGATCTGATCGGAGGTACATATATATAGGAGTTATATGTAAATCTGAACCGATTTTAACCAAATAGGAATCGGCCTTGGGCCTAAAGAAAGATATGTGCAAAGTTTCGTTGAGATCGGACCATAATTTCGACCTGTACTTTGATAACAAGAATACATCTACCGACAGACAGACTGACATAGCTAAATCGAATCAGAAAGTGATTACAAGTTGATCGGTATAATAAACAATGGGTCTATCTCTTCTCCCTTTGGGTGTTACAAACAAATGCACAAAGTCATAATACCCTGTACCACAGTATGGTGTAGAGCACGCGGGACAAAATCGCTTTTTTTGATATATTTAAATCGAAAGAAAATATATTTGGAACACATTTTTTCATATATTATATATTTCTGAGCAAATAAATTTTATTTGAAAATCAATAAAATTTGCAAACTAATTTCTCAAATAAACTACAAATAAAATTATTGTTTAGGAATTTCTCCACTTATATTTTATTTAAAAAAGATCTTCAACACTTTTGCTGACTTTTTAGAATTTCAGTTTAAATTTTTCCTTCGTTTCGAATTGTACCTCCCAGTTACAATATCATATGCACATTAACTTCTGTTTAAATCAATCATTTCAAATTTCTGAGTTAGTATTCCAAGTCATAATTTTTTGTCAATCCTCCACGTAATTTATTTTGATCCATGATAATTTCATTTCAATTACTTTTTTATATTTTTACAAACATTAAAAATTTCTAAAAAATAACTTTGAATTAGTAAAAAAGTTAACACAACTAACGTATTTTCTGAATTCTTAACTCCAAATAAATATTTGTTTTGGAAATCATAGTCTCAAAAAAACATATTGGGAAGTAAACAAAGATTTGTTTAGAATAAAATTTTCCCAAATATAAACTTTTTTGTGTTTACCCAATATAATATGTTTAGAGTGTACTATAAACATATATATGTTTCAAGCCGAATATGTTTGGGGCAATATACTACAAAAACGTTTTTTTCAACGTGTACAATTATCGAATTTGGGACTACCTATCCATATGAGATACAATGCATTCCGGAAGAATTAATGGTTGTGTAGGGTATGCTACAGTCGACTCTGAACGATGTTTCTGATCCATATTGTATTATAACATTGAGTAATTCCATGTGAAGTGATCACACAAGTTTTTCCAGGTATCTACTTTGGTGGGTGCAGTACAAAAATCCGGATATTGTTTTTAAAAATTAAAAAAAAGAGTTATGGCTGTATGAAAATTTTGGTTAATTTTTTTAAAAAATTCTCCAACATTTGACTGAGAAGAATTTTTTTTGGTTTTTTAATGGATAACTAGCATAACGTGCTTTAAAAAATATTTTACAATATTAAAAAAAATAAAAATAAATTTTAAGAAAAAATACAACTTTAATTTTTTTCTTGCATTGCAGATTAAATTGTCGTTAAAATAGTAAATAAATGAATAAAAAAGATCATTTTTTCTGGAGGTATTAAATAAATGTACTTTGCAAAAAAATCTAAATAATAAAATATTTATTTTTTCTTAAAATTTAATTTTTATTTAATTTTTTTTTTTTTCAAAGATATTGTTCAATTTTTTTAAGAGCTCGATATGTAAGTTAACAATTAAAAAACCCAAAAACAAATGTTTTGCTTCTTAGTACTAAGTTAGAGAATTTTAAAAATATTACCAAAATTTTCATACGGACATATCCCTTTTTTTTCAATTTTCGAAAATAAACATCCGGTTTTTGTTCTGAGCCCCTCAAAGTACATATCTGTAAAATTTCATCAAAACCAGAGAACAAATTCAAAATTTGTGTGATCACTTCGCATGGAATTACTCCATTATATAGAACACATTTAGCAAAATATAACCCCTGTAAAAGCAATTTAAAAAGATCATATCTTTTAATGGATTTTATTTAGTGCCCAATTAGAAAAGTAATGCTATAAATGCTAAAAACAGCAGCAAGTAAAAACCAGTAAGGAAAGGCTAAAGTCGGGCGGGGCGGAATATATAATACCCTACACCACTCTCGAAATATTGAATAGCTCTGATATATAAATTTTGTAATTCATGTATAAATTGTTTACATAAATTTACTTTTGGGACATTTTATACTTAAATAATACCCTGTACCACAGTGTGGTGTAGGGTATAAAAACGATTGGATCTAAAGAGCCAAATCGGATGAAACATATATATGGGAGCTATAGCTAAATCTTTACCGATTTTCTTCAAATTCGGCAATGTTGGTTCATGGATCAAGAAACTCTACCATTCTAAATTTCAAAACGATTGGATGTTAAATACAGCTTTTATAGGACTAAAGGGCCAAATCGGACGAAACATATATATGGGAGCTATAGCTAAATCTTAACCGATTTTCTTCAAATTCGGCAATGTTGGTTCATGGATCAAGAAACTCTACCATTCTAAATTTCAAAAGGATTGGATTTAAAATACAGCTTCTATAGTACTAAAGGGCCAAATCGGACGAAATATATATATATGGGAGCTATATCTAAATCTGAACCGAGTTCAACCAAATTCAACAGCGATATTAACAGCTGCGAAATACTCTAAACTGCAAATTTTCAGAACGATCGGAGTGAAATTGCGACCTGTAGTCGACGAACAACTTTACATGGACAGACGGACGGACGGACGGACAGACATGCTTAAATCGACTCAGCTAGTGATTCTGAGTCGATCGGTATACTTTAAGGTGGGTCTAGCTGTGTTATTTTCAGGTGTTACAAACATCTGCCGTGAAACAAACTTATAATACCCTGTACCACAGTGTGGTGTAGGGTATAATAACTACGTACATATATATATATACTAGCGGACCCGGCGAACTTCGCCTCGCCCCAATTTAACGCCTTCAGATAAACTCCAGAGTGATAATAAAACACAGATAGTTAAAATTTTAATGCTATTTGTTTAAAAGGAATCGAAATCAGTAGAGATAAATCGAATCAGATGATAAACAACAAACAACGAAGACAGAAGACAGGCAACGTACAGATGACCGTGCGAAAAACAGGGAAATTCGAGATTAATTCCACAGACTTCCTACGATTGGTTTTGAGATTTATTGATTGTCATCGCAAAAGCCAATCGTACAGGGAACTGAATCCGCTTGAATTGGAATGAAAGATCAGTTGGAATAATCGGAATTCGTGGGATAAGGACTTCCTCTCCTTTGAATTTTCCCTTGATGATCGTCGCCTGAATCACATTGTCCATCAGTTTCGGATGATTCAGATTCCGCAACATGATTATGATCGATTCCACCATCAGCTGTAAATTATGCGGCGGAGCTCCTGGCACATCAAGCGAGTTCGATTTTACTTTGAATAATAAAATTCATGCTATCGACGTCCTTATTCTTCGCTGCTAATATTGCCCATTCACTAATCTAATCGAGATTTGGAAACACTTTGGTGATGAGTTCCTCGTTCGACGATGTGAACTCGCAAAAATTTGCCGGGAACAATATCAATGCAGTGGAAACATCAATAGTAATTTGGCCATTGCCAAGCGCCAACAGTTGTTTCGAGAATTCAAGAGCCGATGAGTCGTTCTGCAACGCGACTCTCATGTTCGTGGTCAATTTCAACTTCTTCAAAAATTTGCCGGGAACAATATCAATGCAGTGGAAACATCAATAGTAATTTGGCCATTGCCAAGCGCCAACAGTTGTTTCGAGAATTCAAGAGCCGATGAGTCGTTCTGCAACGCGACTCTCATGTTCGTGGTCAATTTCAACTTCTTGACATAACTTCTTGAAATGCAGCCACAAAGACCACTATTTCAGGCATGCATTAATTTCATCGGCAGTAGATTTCGGGATGACGGGAAGCGTTTGACGAAAATCTCCGGAGAGCAATATCAGACTCACCAAATTGTCTCAAATCACGTCGTAAATCCTTCATCGTTCGGTCAATTGCCTCCAGAGCTCGTTTATGCGCCATCGTGCATTCATCCGAAATTATGATTTTGCAATGCCCGCAATCCAATAAGATAACCTTACCTCTTATACTCAAACTTATTATCTGAAAAAATGTTCGAATTGATAAATATCGTGAATTTTAATTGATCGTAATGCTTGTACCGTTTGCCGATGTGATACGCGAAATCAGTGTAACAATACGCAAAACTCGAATGAATTGCACCAAGAAAAATAGCACATACTCGTACATATGTTTAATAGAAAACTTTTTTGTTTCATAGAAACTTAATAAAAAAATTTGGATTGAAAAAGAGAGCAGTAGATAGGAACAGTAGGAATCTCGCAAGAAATAGCAGTAGATAGGAACAGTAGGAATCTCGCAAGAAATAGCAATTTTCGATTTTCCCAATTTTCCGACTTTTCCGGAGGGTTTTCCCAAAATTTTCTTTCGTAACAACCTTCTCCAGGCAAATACGAACAACTGAAAAAAAATTGAGCCAAATCGCACCAGCCGTTCTGACGTGATGCCATTACACAGATGGACCGTTTCATTTTTATATATATAGAAGATATAGTTGACATTATGTTATCCCTATTGTAATTTCACAGAATTGTTAATTACACTGTGTTTTCATGTTGACATTGGTAAATTGTTTTCATTGACAATTTCTCTAATGCCTAAATTCTTTATAGACATAAGTTGTCATAATAAATACGTTTAACTGTAACCAAAGCTTATGTTTATTATTTTAATTCAAACATTGAAAATGACATAATCGCATGTATGTGTAAGTTGAGAATAAGAAAATATTTACCCAATTTTATCCTCAACGGAAACAACTCATACGTTGACAAAACACTTATGCATAAAATCTCTCTGTCTCTCTGGTCTAAGATTTTACGGATGTTAAGGATGAAGCAGACGTAGATGTTGACATCGACATCATTTGCCATATCCTGCCGCCCTGTGCAATTATCCTTATAAGAGGTTAACCGAGCAATCGATTCACTTGCATTCGCAATCACCCACACACACGTAAGCTGCAAGCTCACCTCCAGTTATGTCGAGTCCTTATAATCTGTTATGTAAATAAGGATCAAAATTATCTTCTTCTGTTGAAGAGAGAAACGACAGGCAAAGCACTTTATAATATAAATTTGCTTAAGTAATAATTATGAAAAGATTGGCTGCTTTTACGTACGTACAGATGTGCAGAGAGAGAAAATATTTGTTGAAAAGTTAATACTAAAGTGGAGCTAGTTAACAACAGTTTCCAAAAAATTTTGTAAATTTTCTGTTGTAATGTTGTAAATACGAAAAAACATTTGAAAAAAAGATAAGTTTATGGTATTTTTTTAATACCGAAATTCTTGTTAGTTGCCTTTAGTAATTGGATATTTTTTTGAAGTATAACCTCGAGAAAGCAAAACTAACTTTAAAATTAAAGGAAGTTATGGAGGCTACAGATCTGTGGTCACAAGGCATAACAGCATATATCTGTTTTTGAAACTTTTCAGGAGAGAATGTTAAAGGTTTGTATCGATATAATAATCCATAATAATCCATTCTCGTAGAAAAAGAAGATTAGTAACTGTCGTTAAAACAATTACAATTTAATTTAAAAAAAACATTTTTTATGGCATTAAAAACCTTAGAAAATTGCACAAAATTTCTTTCTTACAAATTTTGAATGCTAGCGTCCTATCGAAGAAAACAATGCCCATTTGAAAAAATCTATGGATAAATGTATAAATTATAGCCGTTTTGGAAGAAGTTAGATAATTTTAACAAAATCTTGTTGTTATACCCCCACTATTGTAAAGGAAGATATATGTATATGAGTTGCTGCGGGCAAAAAGTGTAATCCTTCGAAGGACTGACCTAAGAGACCACAAAAATTAGTCGTCAGAAATCCGTTTTGGGTCATTTTATTTCATGTAAGCAATGTCCGTCCGTCCGTCTGTCTGGACTAGTGCGCACGTTAACTTTCGATAGGAGTAACAGATTGACATCAAATTTGGTATGTGTCAATATAATTTTCTACAGGCCAACGATTATAACTTTAATAGCAGTGCATAAAAATACTTGAATTGTGTACAGTGTAATGCTTTTATAGTACCTACAGTCTGTTAAAAAAATGGACATAATTGACCACCCCTTTTGGCACCTCCCAAACAATTGGACTATTTTGCATAAAAAGTTGAGGACTTATAACTTTTGTTCCAGTCCATACACATACTTGAAATTTTGTGCCAGGCCCTTTTTAGTACCCCCCCCATACAAATAGACTATTTTCCACAATAAGTTAAGGGATTATAACTTCGATTCCTGCGCATAGAAACACTTATAGCCTGTTCCTCTAACTCGAACTAACACTTTCGTTCGCCTTCTAAGCGAATGAAAATCAATCAGGGTTTCTCTAAATGCGAAAGTCTACGCACACGACAAGTCGAAAGAAAACGTAAGTCTTTTCACACAAATTTTGGTTCCTCTATCTCGAACGATCTGCTGTACGAACGAAACGTCAAAATCAGTCACTTGTTGCTTTGTGTGTGACTGACTCAAAGAAAAAATACATTTTATTGTTCGTCGAATACTTCAAATAGTGGAAAATAGTACTGAAAACAAATGCTAAGTATATATATGTGTCGTAATTATATTAAAATCTAATTAGCCAACTAAATAATCAAAAATATGTATATACATTTCATAATACAGAAGTGATAATAGCAGCAGCTCTGCATGTCGCTGATGCACAATGGGACCGCCAGTTGCGCATGTTTAGCGGTTGTCACAACCAAAACCAGAAATTGGTTGTTGCTTTGGGTGAATTCTTGTTTTTGTTGTGGCCATCGCTACGCATACTGAACAGAGTTGGAAATATTTTGTTCAAGTCTACAAAAATGTATGCTTTTTTTGGCCGGAAGTTGCAAAATTGTTTATTTGGCATATATATTATTTTCCAATTCGTAAATTGCTTACGCTATGTATAGACGAAAGGTCATGGTAACGAACGAATGAACCTTAGAGAAACCAAATTCCTGACGAAAGTGAGTGACTGTTTTTGTTTTGCTTAGGTTTTCGTTCGAGATAGAGATAGAGAAACAGGCTATTACAACTTTGTGCACTGTAATAATTTTATAGTACTACTGGAGTCAACCTCTGTGTTCTTACTCTATAACACAGTCGGCCTCTGCGGTCTTCCTGTATACAAGAGTCGACCTCTGCGGTCTTCATCTATACTAGACAATAATTCGACTTCCAATAGACAGTCGACCTCTGAAGTCTTCTTCTATAGTAAAGTCATCTTCTGAGCTATTCCTTTATATTAAAGTCCGATTGAGTCTTTTCTCTTACTAGAGTCGACTTGTGAGACCTTACGCATGATTTTGGGACTCAAGTTTGAGAATTGGACTTAAAAGTAGCCCCAAAAGTAAGAACTTCTCCATCATTAGTTTAGTCAAGTTGGCTCAATTAATAATTTAATGGCCATACGAATTTCTTTGCTCAAGGTGGATTTTTTGCACTTTTTCCATATGTTTTTCTCGGTTACCGTACGGATTATATCATTTGTGTCTGAAGCAAAGTGACAAACATACCCGAAAAAAGTTCATCCAGTGTCTTAAAAATCGCAACATAATACAGTCGACCTCTGCGGTCTTCCTCTCTGTGAATATGAAATCAGCTTTTATAGCGCAAAAAGGCCAAATCGGCAAAGAATATATATGTTAGCTATATCTAAATCTAAACCAATTTCCATTAAATTAGACAATGTGGGTTCGTGTGAGAAGGTACTCTAAACTGCTACATTACAAAACGATTGAATGTGAAATACAGCTATTATAGCGCTAAATGTCCAACTCGCAATTAACACAGGTATGTGGGCTTTATCTAAATCTGAACCGATTTCCCCGTATTTGGCAGTGTTCGTTTACATAATAAAAAACATTTTTATGCCGAATCTCGCACTGATCGGATTTAAAATACAATTTCTACAGAGGTTACTTGTCAACTCAGGTATAACATATATACTATATATATATAAAGGGTCCGCTATCTAACGTTTTTTTTTTTCAACTAGTGCTTATTTTGTGAATGGTAACACTTAGCTCATGTCTGATTTGACAGATAATTAGTTTTATCCTTCCGCTGAACAAATATGGTTGTGTATACGCTTGAACAAGTGGGCCTGCGATCGACTTACAGAACATGCCGATTTTGCCAAAAAAAATCATCTTTTCAGATGAAGCTCATTTTGATCTTGGCGGGTATGTAAACAAGCAAAATTGTCGCATTTGGTGCACAGAAAACCCGCACGCATACATTGAAAAGCCGATACACCCAAAACGAGTCACTGGAGGCCGTTACAGTCAATGGCGATCGTTATCGGGCCATGTTGAACGAATTTTTGTTCACAAAAATTGAATAGGAGGATATTGGCAAAATTTGGTTTCAACAGGATGGCGCTACGTGCCACACAGCCGAAGCTACACTCGATGTTTTGCGCCCTGTTTTTGAAGATCGCATTATCAGCCGCAGAGCTGATGTCGTTTGGCCACCTCGGAGCTGCGATTTGACACCGTTGGACTATTATTTGTGGGGTGCCCTCAAAGATAAGTGATACGCCGACAAGCCAGAGACAATTGACGCTTTAAAGGACAATATTCGTGAAGCCATTGGTGAAATACAGCTGCACACAATCGATAATGTGCTTAAAAATTGGACCGATCGTGTAGGCTACTGCATGACCAGCCGAGGCAGCCATTTGAATGAAATTATTTTCCATTATTAACCGGAAGGATTGTACTTTCAAATAAAAAAAGAAATTTGAGTAAATATTCAGTAGATTTTTTTTAAAGCATTTTCAAAAAAAAAAAGTTATTTGGCGGACCCTTTGTATGGACTATATCTAAATTTGAACAGATTTTCCCCGTATTTGGTAGTTTTAATTCGTGCAAATAAGAAAACTCCCTCTGCCGAATTTCGCACTGATAGTGTTGGTTCATGGATCAATAAACTCTACCATTCTAAATTTCAAAACGATTGGATGTAAAATACAGCTTCTATAGAACTAAAGGGCTAAATCGGACGAAACATATATATGGGAGCTATAGCTAAATCTTAACCGATTTTCTTCAAATTCGGTAGTGTTGGTTCATGGATCAAGAAACTCTACCATTCTAAATTTCAAAATGATTGGATGTAAAATACAGCTTCTTCAGGACTAAAGAGCAAAATCGGACGAAACATATATATGAGAGCTATAGCTAAATCTTAACCGATTTTCTTCAAATTCGGCAATGTTGGTTCATGGATCAAGAAACTCTACCATTCTAAATTTCAAAACGATCGGATGTAAAATACAGCTTCTATAGGACTAAAGGGCCAAATCGGACGAAACATATATATGGGAGCTATAGCTAAATCTTAACCGATTTCCTTCAAATTCGGCAATGTTGGTTCATGGGTCAAGAAACTCTGCCATTCTAAATTTCAAAACGATTGGATGTAAAATACAGCTTCTATAGGACTAAAGGGCCAAATCGGACGAAAGATATATATGGGAGCTATATCTAAATCTGAACCGATTTCAACCAAATTCAATAGCGATCTTAACAGCCGCGAAATACTCTAAACTGCAAAATTTCAGAACGATCGGAGTGAAATTGCGACCTGTAGTCGACGAACAACTTTACATGGACAGACGGACGGACGGACATCGTTAAATCGACTCAGCTAGTGATTCTGAGTCGATCGGTATACTTTAAGGTGGGTCTAGCTGTGTTACTTTAAAGTGTTACAAACATCTGCCGTGAAACAAACTTATAATACCCTGTACCACAGTGTGGTGTAGGGTATAAAAAGAATACAAATGTTACCCACCACTTAATTACTAACAAAATTAAATCGAAGAAAAAACATACTGAAAACAATATCTGAATTATAAAAATTTCGGATGCTTATAATTTTTTGTCATGTAGACTCAAGAAATAGGGAGAGGGCATCATCGTTTCTGACAACCTCTTTTTGATGGAGGATGGACGCTACGATCAAAATTAACCTCAGACAGACGGACGGACATTACTCAAATGTCTTTAAATGTCTGTCCAACATACTTAGAGTATTAGGCCACTTTTGGCCATTAGCAAATGATACATACCCTCCTCCACTAAAATGAGGGTCTATAAAATGAGCGGTATAAGAAAATTGTGAATAAATATAATGATAAACTTGGGAAATTATAACTATAATTTTTCCGCATGTCTTTTAGCTTTGAGCCGCGTTACACATAACATACGAGTATTTGTTCTGGAATATGTGATCGGTAATAAAGCCTCATAGGTGTACGATATATGTATATACACGAATATGTATGGATGTGTCAGTTTCACATCTTTCCAACACACACACGCACACAGCACAAGTAGAGTTTAATATATAAATATAAGAGTTGTTGTTAAAGTTAAATGCAATTTAATTATGTTCGACATTAATAATTACAAATTAATGCTTGTAGGCAAAAACATTAACATGTTAGACTACATACATATGTTGTAGAAGACGACAACATCAGTTCACTTTGGCATTAAAATATACGATAGGGTTGTCAGGCTGTAATTAATGTTGTGGACGTTTTTATACAGAAATGTTGGGGAATGGTGTGCATTTCAAAGGTGTATGTTACGCTTTACATGCTAAAATGCTGTTAAGTTAAGGTGAGATTGAATTGCGTTTACCGAAAATGGGAAATTATACAAAACATTGAAAAAATAAAGAAAAAGAATGTGTATGGGAGCTATATTCAAACATTTAACAAAGGAAGCACTTCTGCTAGTAGATGAATTTAGGGCAAAATATTGAGTTTATATGTGCAGCTTTTTTTGGCATTAAGGAGTAAATTTTTATAAATAGTTAAAATAAAATACAATCTGCTAAATTCAGCGCAATCGATGAAATTAGTGGTTTCGAGGTGTCAAGTCGCGTGATCCATAATTTTGACACCTACAGTTATTATTTTAGGAAATACGAGCAATATTTTATGCTACACATCTTTTGATTGGGCTGACTAAGGATTAGGTTTGATTAAGAATAATTTAAAATATTCGGAACTTAAATATACAGTATACCACAAACCATGCTAGGTTGACTTAGAATACATTATGGAGTATGTATATGGAGACGTATTGGCATAATTTTCCAACGTCATCTCATCAAAGTTCGTGAGAGAATGTAAAGAAGAACTTGCTATGTTAGACCATCTATCCAAGGTGGTTGTTATCTGGATCCCAGATTACAGGGGACAAAGTGGAATCGAAATGACAGACGAACTAGCCATAGCAGAATTATCTACTGGCGATTACAACACGAAGTCAGTCGCAAGAAGTCAGAAAACATGCAGAGCGAATCAAAAATCAATACAACGATCGCAGCTTTGACGACAAAGAAAAGTAGTGGACATATGAACATCTCCTCAGTTGCTGTCCAGCGCTAATGCAACGCAGACTTATGACGTTCCTTCACAATCTCCGAAATATCAGTACGTTTGGGTATCTGGTTATAAATTATATCGACTCAACAGGCAGAATTTAAAAATGGACAAAAATAAATACATGTTTCAAAATTGTTTTGAAGGTCAAGATTTTTTGGACATTTTCTAAAAATCTGTTTGAGAATTTGGAGAAAACAAAATAATTTGAACCGTTTTGAAAAATTTTAAAATGTAAAGATACGACATTCTCAATTTTTTAGAGTGTCTTAAAAAAATTTTCATTTTCTCATGAAATATTGAAGTGATTCGACTGAAATTTCGCAATTAGGTTGAAACAATTGCTTAAATCTAAATATATTTACTCACAGACTACGCGGCTGTATTAGGCGCTATTTGTTAATTTTACCTTACCGTGGGTAGAACTTTTTTGGAACATTAAAAATGTTAATCAGATCGGCAGATACTGTCAAATATGAAAGTAGCTCCAGAGAGAGGTAATTATTGTCAATTGAATATATGTCAATTTTAAGTCAATATTTCGAGAGCTATCAAATTCCCACCTTCTTAATGTCATAATAGACAAGCTTGATTTGTTTTCCTATAAGTACTTTAGATGCTAAGGTCTGCAGCATTTAGATCAAAAATTGTAAATTTATGTCCAGTTCTTTTTTTGTTGAATTCGCATATTGTATTCTCCAAAATATCATTGATTTTTATTTAAAGGTTTACGTATGGAAATATAAAGGCCTATACATACATATGGAAATATCCCAAAATTATTGTAGAATTATACAGTTTGCGCTTGAAAAGATATGTTATTATTTAACACAATCATGTCAACTGAACAGAAACAACAAAGTCGTGAAACGTATTACAATGTACTTTGGTGCGTATGACAATTGTAACCAACTAATTCAGTGATCTAACATTCATACGCCATGCTGCACATTTCAAAAAGAAGAAAGATTAAATTTGTGGGAACTAATATGTGATAATCTCCACGGGGATATTCTAACATTGCCATTCCGCTTGCAACACCTTAAAGATTGATCTGAGACGTTGCAATATTCTAAGACTATATTGCCATGTCCATACGTCTGTCAGTTGAAATCACACTACAGTAATAATAGAGCTCGGTTGATCAAATATGGCAGTAATATTTCATACTAGCTGACCCGGTGCGCTTCGCTGCCCTCAAAGTACGTTTCAGTGAAATAGAACGGCGGTGTTTTCGGTTTATCCATATTGCACTTAAATGCACAAATTTAATGTAGTGCAATACCCGTAAAATCACCTTGGGAGGCTACGTCGCCCATTCTCTGTTGGGGCATATAGATTGCTGTGAAATACAGTCATACCAATTAGTGCAATAATTCTATCAGTATAATCCGATATCTCCCAATTTTGTTGAGTCACGTGCTAACTTTTAAGGCACTTAAATACTAAACACACTTGGTAAAGCGTCAATCTAGATATAATGGTCTCCAGTTCTTTCGTTTTCAGCAAGCGTGTCGTATGCTCAGATACTTCCGCTGATCAGCTTTTTAATCAGATTCCGTAGAGTGCTATCAACAGCATCCACTAAAAACTTCAAGACGATGAGTGAAACGCCTCTCTATATTTCGTTTTGAGTATCGGCACTATTTTCATGCAAATTTTGAAAACTGTCCTGCAATGATATTAGAAATATCATATCGGCGCCACGTCCTTATCACTCTCTTTTGCAAAGATATCGCCGCAATACTATTTCAAATAATGCGTTCTAAATTTTTTATTTATATGGGGGTGTCATGCCAACTGTTTCCATCGTTCCTGTTTGTAGCTCCACGACCAGAGAATGAAGCCGTGCCAAAATTGGCGGCGGCGGCTGCCATTGAAAATTATAGATCGGCGGCGGCGTCTAGGCGGCTAAGCCGACATAAAATTCAATTTTTTTGCATTACACTTTGGACATATTTTGTCCATATTACCAATTTGAATATCAGTAAAGCTTGAAGTAAAAGTACATAAAGCTTGAAGTAAAAGTACATCTTGAAGTAAAAGTACGCGGTAAATGCAATACAGTCTGTCTCAATCGACTCATTCTAGTCGCGTCAGGAGTTTTCCTAGAAAGCTTTGTTCGCACTTTAGGCATAATGCACATTTTAGATATTTAGAATTTAGATAGCGATTCCGTTCGCGGGCACAAAAAGAACTTACTTTTTATTACATACACATAAAATGAGCTTAATTGAAAAAAATTTTGATATTCTGCTCTGAAAAATTACGGCAAATAAATGTAAACGCATTGCAAGAAAATAGTAAACCAAAGGCAAAAATAAAATAAACTCAAACCAAACATAACATCACTGCAGCATGGTAATGTTTGGCTATATTTGTTTTTGCTTGCCTCTGTCTTTTTTTCACGTCACCACGCATAGCGTACGACAAAAAAAACAAAAACAAAATACATTGCCATTCTCTGTTGTTATCCATAGCACACACACGCTCGGCCATATGTTGGCAAAACAAAAACAAATCACATTGCTATTCTCAGCAAAGCAATACTCACTGTAGGATGGGAGAGTAAAATATTGGAACACTCGCATCGTGTCGATATGCCGCACACTGCTTTATTTTTCACTACCACAACTACCACAACTACAATTTTTATACGCTATGAGTCGTTCATGTCCGTGGTGAATTTTACTTAGGATTTTGAAAGCCATGAATCTCCTTTTCTAATAAACTTTTTAATAATTTTTTTGGCCTAAAACCTTCACCGGTTCGAGAGCTTTTTATTATAAAAAATTTCATGAAAATCAGCCGGGCCTTTCTCAAGATTGTTCCGAACATAAAAAAGGCACTTCAAAATATAATATTAGTTTAGATAGTCGAAGGTCGTTTGGGATCGAAGATGAGTCGTATCGCTTAATGTTTTTTATATATCTCCCTATAGAAGTCACCCACAAATATTTATTTAAGCCATAAAAACAACATTTCGTAAGCAAAGACAGACTGTCGGTCGGGTCCGATTATAAAATACACTATATCGCCCTAACAATTTGCAAAGGGGCATTGCGTTAATAATTAGGAATAATTCGTTTCGTTTTAGTTATGCAATAACTTAGCTCTTAGGCCTCATCAAGGGTTATTCCAAAGAGGAGTTGAAGATGTTGATTATAATAAACTAGATCTGAAACAGTCACCTTAAAACGCGCTGTATTATTTCGTAGATCAAGAACCGGAAGGAACAAATAGATGGGACTATACATAATTTAAACAGATTTTCAGCAACTTGGACCAAAAATCTCATTTCTTACAAATTATATAAAGATCCGACGTAGAATACACTTTCAATAGATCTTAAATACTAAATCGGCAGGAACATGTGAACTGTTTATTTTAAAAAAGACGTAAACGTCATTCTGTTTTTGAATCGTAAAAAGGCTATGTGAATAATATATATAACGGGTGATCCAAGTAGAGATACTTTTTTCAATAGCATTTTTTGGTCAGATCACGTGTGAGTCGTGTCATGCTGTCATGATATTTTTGTTAAGAATTGTTTGGCATTTCATCATGGAAAGACTTACGCCTGAACAACGTTTACACATCGCTCAACTTTATTACGAAAATTTACGTTCTGTGAGGAATGTGTTTAGTGCACTTCGCGCAACACCATCACCCACCTTAAGACCCAGCATTCATTATTGGATAATATTCCACCGAATAGACCACGTCCAGCACGCAGTGAAGAAAATGTAGCGGTCGTAACTGAGAGTGTACACGAACACCGTGGAGAGTCGATTCGGCGCCGTTCGCAGCAACTCGGACTGACGTATGGAACGACTTGGCGCATTTTACGTCGAGATCTTAAATTAAAAGCATACAAAATACAGCTTGTGCAAGAACTGAAGCAGCCCGACCTTCCCAAGCGACATCGCTTCACTGTATGGGCTCTTGAAAAGTTCCAAGAAGATCCGACGTTTTGGAGCCAAATTTTGTTCAGCGATGAGGCTCGTTTCTGGCTCAATGGTAAACAAGCAAAATTGCCGCATTTGAACGAAGAGCAACCTGAAGAGATTCAAGAGCTGCCACTTCATCCAGAAAAAACAACGGTTTGGTGTGGTTTGTGGGCCGGTGGAATCATCGGTCCATATTTCCTCAAAAATGATGCCGGTGAGAACGTAACCGTCAATGGCGACCGTTATCGTGCCATGATAACCGACTATATGATGCCTGAAATTGAAGCTCGTGATCTCGGCGACATTTGGTTTCAACAAGATGGCGCCACTTCCCACAAATCGCATCAATCAATGGATTTATTGAGAGAACACTTCGGTGAGCAGATAATTTCACGTTTTGGGCCGGTCGTTTGGCCACCAAGATCGTGTGATATCAAACCGTTAGACTTTTTCCTGTGGGGATGTGTAAAGTCTAAAGTTTATGCGGACAAACACGCTTTGATTCAGGCCTTGGAGCAAAACATCACGCGTGTCATTCGCAAGTTACCAGACGAAATGCTCGAACGAGTCATCGAAAATTGGACTCAACGGATGGATCATCTGAGACGTAGCCGCAGCCAACATTTGATAGACATAATCTTCAAAAAATAAATGCCAAAGAATGTTCTTTCAAATCATAATAAACATTCCCCATTAAATTTGAATTTTCTGTTCTTTAAAAAAGTAGGGAACCTCGAAAAGGATCACGCTTTACTATAAATATTAAGTTCTGCAGTATTTAGATCAAAAAATTGTTAATTTATGTCCAGTTTTTTTGTTGAATTCACATATTGTATTCTCCAAAATGTCATTGATTTGTATTTAAAGGTTCACCATTTGCCTGTACATATGGAAATATCCCAAGAATATTGTAGAATTTTATAGTTTACGCTTGACAAGAGATAGTATTATTTAACACAATCATGGCAATTGAACAGAAACACAACAAAGTTGTTAAAAGTACTTCAAAGTTTTTGGGTGCGTATGAAAAATATAAGCAACCAATTCAGTGATCTAACAATCATACGCCATGTTGTACACTGCAAAAAAAAGAAAGGTTAGCGATTGGACTGTTTTTCACAAATCCCGGGATTCGGGATTTTTAAATTGCAAATTACGGGATCCCGAAAATTTACGATATCCCGGGATTTTTTCATTCTTAATAATGTGATATTTCGAAATGGAATACAAACATTTAGGTCAGTTTCTATTTAATGTGAATAAGTATAAAAACTGCTAATGCATAAACTAGCTTTTGTTAAAAAATACTAATTTTATTAAAATATTTCACAACATCTTAGCTAATGAATAATTTTGGTGCAATTTCAGTTCGTCGTCTGAGTTATTATAGACGTTAATAATTTTTTATCATTTAAACTGCATTAGAATTTTCAAAACGAACGTTTTTGTAATTTTCTTTGCCAGCAAAAAAAAGTCTCATTTGACTTTATTGAGATAATTATTTTTATTAAAAATATATGTGGCTAATTTATCCTTAAGTCCATTTATGTGAAAATGTCGCTTACGCACTTTCAAAACAAAAATTCTTGTACGAATTTAAGGTAAAGTACTTAACGCTTTCAGATCGATTTCAAATATTGCACAGGCTACTTTTTTCACCTAATGAACAAATCTGGGGGTGGGCTTAAAGGTGAAAACTCAGGGTCACTAATTAATGAAATCATTTTCGTTATATTAAAGTATGTTCTACCATGGCACCATTCAACACGATGCCTCCACGATTTCGCCAAAGTGGAACTTGTAGCTGACAGGCTAGATCGACTAACTACAAGCTTTATGACAAGATGCCAATATTCGGATTTCAATCATATCAGAGACATTGTCTCGATGTAATTTACAATTAGATTAAGTTTTAACTATACGGATTAGCTTTAAGAAACTATTCAGTAAGGTTTTTTGTAAAAAATGTTTCCTTCATTTATTAAGCTCAAAAATATTTAAGTCTTTTCAATACCAAAATCATTCTAAATGCCTAAGTAGAAAAGGTAGATTGTACCTGAACTCTTTATTTTGTGTATATAATGAACTGAATCAAATTCTATGCTATGAAATAAATAAAATTGAATTGAAAAAAAAAAAAATTGAAAATATTAAAGTATGCAACGAAAAAATATGTTTTTTTGTGTCCGAGACATAAAAACATTTTTTGTATAAATTGAGCTATACTATTTTATGAAACCAAAACAAATTTGTTATGGTAAAGTTTTTTCTTAAATTTATTTATTCTAAAATTCCAATTTTTATAGAACGTACCTTAAGTATTTGAATATAAGCCGGGATAACATTTCAATTGAAGGGAATTAGGGCTATAAATGCTGAGAACATCACTTTCACGTAGATATGGATGTTTAGTAACTGTCGATATAACAATTAGAAAACCAGTAAGAAGAGGCAGAAAGTCGGGCGGGGCCGACTATATAATACCCTACACCTCCCTAACAAAGCGAAAATGGGCATTGTGATTAGAATTTGGAAGCTTTCTTACATGTTATAAGCGCTACAGCGCTTACACGTCAAATCGGGTGAAACATATATAAAAGGGGGCTATATATATCTTAATCTGAACTAAATTTCTCCGAATTTTGTTGTTTTCATTCATGTAATAAGATAAAATACAGTTTCTACAGCGCTTACATGTCAAATCGGGGGCAACATATATATGGGGGCTATATCTAAATCTGAACCGATTTCGACCAGTTTCTATAGGGATCGTCCTTTGGCCAAAAAAGAGAACAATCGGACCATAAATACGACCTGCATCAAAGTATGTACAAGAATACATGGACAGAGAGACAGACAGACGGACATGGCTAAATCGACTCAAAAAATTCTTCTATGACGATCGGTATAATAAACTATGGTTCTATTTTCTCTCTTTTTGGGCGTTACAAACAAATGAACAAAGTCATAATATCCTGTAACATAGTGTGGTGTAGGGTCTAAAAAATGTTTTTTACTGACATGAAAAAAATCATAAAAAAAATAGATAAATTGCAAAAAAATTTATTGTTCCATTTTTTGAAAGCAAGCATCCTAGCGATGAAAATGATTCCTATTTGCAAAATGTATGGATTAATGTACAAATTATGACACATATTGTAAAAGTAGGGAAATTCAAAAAAAATATTTTTTAAAATTTTTCGTTTTGGCAATTTTGTTTGGAAGGCACCAAAAGGGGCGTGACAATTACGCCCATTTTTTAATATACTACGGGTACTATAAAAATAGTACACTGTACAAAATTTCAAGTGTTTGTTTGTGCAGGAATCGATGTTATAAGCCGATAAATTGTTGTTCAAAATAGCCCATTATTATTGGAGGTACCAAAAGGGGCGTGGTATTAACGCCCATTTGTTACAGGACTGTAGGTACTATAAAAGCAGTGCACTTCACAAAATGTGAAGTACTTTGTATGTACTGGAATCGAAGTTATAAGATAGCAAAAAACTTCATCGACAAACATTAATATTGTAGTTCCCCACAATTTAAGCTAGCTTGTACCTTACGCCTTATTTATAACGGGTTTTCCAATAGGAATGATTTTGATATGATTTTGAAGTAACGTTTCGGTCATTTGTAATATGTCATGATCTGGCATTTGTTTTTCATTGTATTCAGTAGTGTTTACAATTTCATCATGAAGAGATATACACAAGAACAACGTTTACAAATTATTCAGTTTTATTATCACAATAATCGTTCTCTAATTACAACATTTCGTGCGTTAAGTCCGCATTTTTTTAAAATCCAAAAAAATCACTTACCGGACGACCTACGACCTTGACACCCATAAGCCCTCGTTGTAGCCCTCGTTAATTGCTATATTTTTGCCATTGACCAATTGCGGCTACGTGTCACACAGCAAATGAAACAATTGAATTGTTGCGAGAAAAGTTTGGAGATTCGATTATTTCAAGAAATTTTGAAATTTAATGGCCTCCAAGAAGTTGTGATCTAACACCATTAGACTATTTATTGTTGGGTTATTTAAAATCATTGGTCTTTCGAATTAAAACAGACTCTCTTTAAGCTTTACAAAGAAAGTGCTCGAAAATTGGGTTAATCGAATTCGTTCCTGCAGAAGAAGTCGTGGAGGCCATTTTAATGACGTTTTATTTAGAACTTAATTGTATCGATTGTACTTCACATTAAATAAAAAACTTTTGAATTTCCTTACCAATAAGTGTGTTTTTTTTAAAGAAATCTTATCACTCTTATTCGGCAACCCTGTATATTCATATTCCCACTTATTTGGCAATACAATATGTAAATGAATTATAGATGTTTCAAGGTTTATTAGGTAAATGTAAAATATAGCACACACAACAACGTCATAAACAGAAATTTTAACAATATCAATGTATGCATTTATTGTGACTCAATGCAATTATTGGTCGTAGCAATATTGTTAAACTTGTACAGCTGTGCTCATTTTTACAATATTTTTAAATTCATTTTATAAATTATGTTTGTAATCACATCGATATTTAAAAATTCTGTGCGTTCAGATTACTTTTCCAATCAATGTCTATAGTTTGACAAAGATTACACAATTGTTTGTGTCGTTGTATCATCTATGACCGAAGGTATTAAGTACCAAATAACACATTACATTTCTCCGAAAATGAGACTCTACTTCATTCGATTTACTCGATTGAAACTTTCGTTCTTGCTTTTTTATAACTTTGAGACACAGTAGCTATTTAGTACTCGCATAGGGATGGAAGTGTGATTACTATATAACTCATTTGCATGTACGTAGACTTCTGAAATTTGTTTAAGGGCAGCGTATTATGGTTTCAATTAAATCAATTATACATTTTCGCTTATATACCACAAGATTTGCCTCTATGTTTATAAGCGTTTAAATGGTATGAATATAGCCCTGTGGCGGAAAAATATTTTGCAAAATATGTCGACTTACATAATATCTAATGAGGAGACCTTTTTTTGCCTACAAACTTTTCTGCTTAATGACTTTTTTCAAATATGTATTTTTGGTAAAATTCCTCATTAGCTTTAAAATACTCATTGTTTTGGCTATAATTAAAGCTGCATATAAATAAAGACGTTTTTGTTTATCCTTTCTAAAGTTTAAATTTGATCTTGTGAATTTTGTTGTGCTGCATTAAAATCCCATAGATTTTTCTTCATTTTCACAAAATCACAGTAATGTGAAATGTTATCAATGTAATTCTTTGAGTTACGCTTGATTGAATACTTAATTCGTATACTACTTTTGTGTGGGTCACCCACATTGCATCCACAACTCTCTCCCGGAGTCGCCACATATGCATTCGATAGGACTCAACAATGGAGCAAAAAATATCTGTATTCCGGTTCAAGGATGATGTCGCCTCAACTACTTGATTCTCTGATTGGTAATGCTTGATGGAAAAGCACAGTGGTCCCATACCAATTTATAAGTAAGAATTGTAGTAAGTATGCCATGCGTTGCCCTCAATTCAATTCTTTTAACGGAAACATCTTTTAAGTGGAAATGAAGCAAACCATGAATTGAAATATTTTTGGTGCTAATTGTTTTAAAAATAAAACGAAAGCTACAAAGTTTTAGTAAATTTTTTTGGAAAATAAAACAACTATAACTTCTGAGTCATAACCAAAGATGTGTAAGCGCGACCTCAATATGATGACTATATCAAAACATGAATCGATCAGGATCTTTTGAAGAATTCAAAAAAAAATCTAAATGCATATTTTCTGACAAATTGGTTGACAAATATCGTATATACGGCTTTAAGGGCTGCTCGGTATGGAATGCTTTATAAAAGCATGTAATGGTATGGCAAGCTTTCCTTTTTTCCGAATTTAAATATATGGCAACATAAACTGCAAAATTTGGTATTTATGGCTTAAATAAGAATATTTCAGCGCGACATCCAAATAAGGGGACTATAAACAACTATGAACCGATTTAATTAATGTTTGTTGTAATGTATTTTCGACAAATAAGAATAAAACTGCAAAGATTCTGCTAAATTGCTTAGAAAATGGGAATGACCCACAATATTAAAAAAAATAAATGAATATTGGAGGAAGGGGCGAGGTCAAAGTTCAGAAAAAATTATTTTTTCCTCTGTAATGGTTTTTTGAAGTTGATTTTAATGATACAAATTATAATAAATTTCAAATAGGGAATATTGTATTGTTTAGGAATTATTTTTCGTGCACTTTTCATAAAAAATATTAATTTTATCTTAAACAATTTATTTCGACCACTTTTCGCGGAAATAAAAATATAAATTTTTTATAAAAAGTGGTCCATATGTACTCTACTGAAACACTCCGCGCTTCTATCTTTATAGACCCACTTTGCTCAGAGAAAGCGATAGAGTATGCAACAAAATTTTTTTTTTTGTCCGAGACCTAAAAACTTTTTTTGTATAGTTTTAGGCATACTATTTTATAAAAACAAAAAAAAGTTCAAGTTTTTTTATGTGCAGGGATCGAAGTTATAAGCCGTTAACTATTTGTGCAAAATGGTCCAAATGGCCTCCAAAAGAGGCGTGATAATAACGCCCACTTTTTACGGAGCTATATATACTATAAAAGCATTACACTTCACAAAATGTCAACCATTTGTATGGACTGGAATCAAAGTTATAAGCCGTACAATTTTTGTCCAAAATGGTCCATTTGTATGGGAGGTACCAAAAGGAGCGTGGCAATATCGCATCACAGAGATATGGAACAAGGAACTAATACTATGTATGGAATTGCTAAAGATTCTGAGTAGTAGTACGAGTATAGAAGTTATGAGATAATCAATATTTCTCTAAATTTTCACCATTCGTGGGGGGAGGTACTCGAAGGAGTGGACCAACGTCTTTGACTTTAGTCTGAGATAGAAAAAAATATTAACACATACTAAATTTGAAGTCAATCGGTTAATACAGTCGAAAGTAATTGTATGCCCAAAACTAATTTTCAAATAATCCTGGGATCTTCCAGGTCACATATATATATTTAGTTAAAATTTGGTGATATATCACAATAGTGGTATATCAGATGTTTAAAATAGTTTGGGTATAAAAACCGGATTATCTTGAAATTATCTTATTTCTACCAAAAGTGCTATAATTTTTAAAATAGGCATTCCTTTCTTCGTTAGGATGCTAACTTTCAAAAATGTAAGCAAATATTTTTTTGTGATTTTTTTTTTTACTTAAGATTTAAAAAATAAATTCTAATTGTTTTAACGACAGTTACCAAACTTCTGTTTCCATGTCAAAGTGAAAGTAGTTACATTTGTAGCGCTCATTTTTCCTTTAACTTAACGTGTATCGCGTCTTTATCGAGCATATACTTATACTTAAAAATATGGTCCAAAAAACGGGGTTTCCAATAGGGATGATATGATTTTGAAGTGAGGTTTCGGCCACTTGTAATATGTCATGATCTGTCATTTGTTTTTCATTGTATTCAGTAGTGTTTACAATTTCATCATGGAGAGATGTACGCAAGAACAACGTTTACAAATCATTCAGTTTTATTATCAAAATAATCGGTTTCCAATTGCAACTTTTCGTGCGCTAAGTCCATTTTTTGTTTGTAAATCAAAAAAAATAAAAACACTTTCCAGTTGACCTACGACCTTGACATCCATGAGTAATATTTTAGCTCTCGTTAAGAGCCATCTTTTTGCCATTGACCGATTGTGGCTACGTGCCACACAGCAAATGAAATAATTGAATTGTTGCGAGAAAGGTTTGGAGATTCGATTAATTTAAGAATTTGTGATATTTAATGGCCTCCAAGAAGTTGTGATTTAACACCCTTAGACCATTTCTGGTGGGGTTATTTGAAGTCATTGGTGTTTCGAAATAAACCAGACTCTCTTCAAGCTTTACAAGTCAATACTGAACGTGGCATTCATGACATACGACTTGATTTAGTGGAAAAATTGCTCGAAAATTGAGTTCATCGAATTCGTTCCTACAGAAAAAGTCGTGGAGGCCATTTGAATGACGTTTAATTTAGAACATAATTGTATCGATTGTTCTTCAGATTAAATAAAAAACTTTTGAATTTCCTTAACAAACAGAGTGTTTTTTTTTTCAAAGAAATCGTATCACTCTTATCGGAAATCCCTGTATGTTATTATGGGATCTGGTATTAAATATATGAGCTATTCAACTTGGTATGATTTTATTATTTTTTGCGGGAGCCACCAAGAGAGAAGTGCCAATTAAGTCTATTTTCCACGCATCTGTAGGTAACATAAAACTAAATACTACACTGCATACAGATTGAATTATTTGTATGCAGTAGTATTGAAGTTATAAGCTCTTAACTTTTTGTACAAATTTGTTTCCTTGTGTGGGAGGTACCAAAAGGCGCGGAGCAACATCGCAAGAAGAAGACCATTATGGCCCACCTGTGAACTTAGCCTGAGATAGAAAAAATATTACCATACACACAATTTTAAGTCAATTTTTTACTCCTTACGAAAGCTATCGTCCGCACCAGACAGGCTGACAGACAGGCATTGACTTAAAATGCCCTAAAACCGATTTCCGCTTAACATACTTGGGATTTCTCCCGATGTGTTACAGATTATAACTAGAGTCATTAGATCTTTGAAAAACTCATTATTTCTTACTATTTTACGTAAATGCAATGATGTAAGATCAGTAGTAGGTAATCAATGGGGCTTGTTTTATTCACCTAATGAAACTATAAAAATGGAAAAACTTTGTTAATGAAACTTTACATAATAGCAATGTGACATTTCATTACATCAAGAGTATACAAATTAAAGGCAATAGCTACTGTACATTGATTTAGGGTAGTTTTTAAAACCTAAAAATTTTTAATATGGACAAATCGTCGAAAATATCCCAATTAATTTCGGTGATAGTACATTTAAGGACATTTCATGTCATTCGAGGCATGTCCATCCATCCTCCGTTGCGTTATGTGGAAATATATCAAAAGACCTATGACTAGCTCCTTCAATCTTACCACTGTGCACAGTAATGGTATCGGGAGACAATGACATCGGTTGGTGATGGCCCGGTATGGTTGGCTATTGATAACGTTAGTAACAGCAGCTTAAAACACTTTGACAATTGTTTAAACAGCATTAATGTCAGTGACAGTAAAATGTAACAGCACCACAATCTCCGCTCCCGCTTCTACTGCCACTCCTATTCAAGCAATAAAGCATCAGCTCTATCAGCTCGAGTGATGGCAGTTTGCTGATGTGCATGCCACTGACACTGGCTCTGCCGATATTAACTTTCAGTTCATCTTCTTCTCTGCCAGCATGGATAGTGAGTGCATTGGTGGCGGCTTCCCGCCGGCTGAGTGGCGAGTGGTAAATGTCAATGCCTGGTGCACACAACCAGGGCCAATGGGGCATTGTACGCAAGCCATTTGTTGAATACTTGCGAATTGCTGGAATTGTAAATATATTTTTAAAATAAGCTTATCATTTATCGTTGACAGAATCGGTAGGAGTTTCTCTCAACTATGTCGAAGAGCTGCAATTGAGTGTAAGTCCCATCCAAAATGAATGGGATGACAAGAATTGCTTAAGGATATCTTCTTACTATGGAAATTAATTTTCTGCAATATACTTTGCAAAGCAAAAGACATACATCAGTGTGAAGGTATATGTGGCTGTATAAGTAACATCGAATGAACTATATGCTATGATGGGATTTATTTCCTGTGTAGGAGTCTGAAGCATTGATATTACAATGGTTTTGGCGCTGAGCACAATGGAACTATTCCACTTGGGTTTGATTGGTTTTGCAATGGCTGTATGGTATAATATTAAGATATCGGGTGATCCATTTAGATGTTGCTTTCATTTTGTATAGCCTCTCTTTAGTGGAGGAGGGTATATATCGTTTACTACGGCCTAAAAGTGTAACACATCTAAGGAGTGACCTAAGACCCTAAATATGTTTGGCGGAAATCCGTTTTAGGACATTCTAAGTAATTTGGGCAATGTCTGTCCGTCTGTCTGCCTGTCCGACTGGCACGATAACTGCGTAAAGGAGTAACCGATTGACTTCAAATTTTGTATGTGGTAATATTTTTTCTATTTAAGTTCGAAAATTGGCCATATTGGTCAACTTCTTCTGGTATCTCCCCCACAAAGGGTGAACAAACTGTTCTGTGAGAACAGTTTACTGTGGATTTCGAGCAACATACGATGTTCATCATTAACATAATTACAGAATTATGGCTACAACCACAAAAATGCACTATTTTGTAATATACATAATGACAGAAACAGTGACCTTCCCAGGGGATCGATCAACCGCAGCCTTGTCGTGGCCACTATTTGAATAAAAATCGCTGTAAAAAATAAATCTCACTCATTGTTCCTTTGGGGACATAACAAAGTTTTCTATTTGAAGTGTTAAATTAAAATAAAAATTTTCTTAATGAATAACCCTAAACATGATTCTGGCCGTCAGAGTGGATGAATAGTACGACACGGAGACTAATGTTGCAGGAATGTGTCCATTGAACACGAATTCAATTATTTTTACATCGCCAAATCTACGAGAGCTCTTACCTATATTCTCATATATACGAAAGGTATACTAAAATTATTATAATTATTTCAAATGTTAGCTAAAGTAATTGGATATCTTTTTACACATTAATTTTATTTTAGCAGTAGAAGACAGATATGAGGGAAATGAATTTCTGGTCACATTAATTGGGTCACAATACATGATGTTAAATGTACGAGAGACTATTGTGAGAATGGTCAACAAGATGAAATTGTATGCAGTAAATTTTATTTTTTTTTTCAAAAAGTAGTACATATATCGTTGTTTTTTTAATAGTTTTTTGGTGTCCTAAGCACGAATACCACAAAGTTTTTGCAAAGTAGTGTTACTGGTCATATACGGTAGTAGTAAGACCGGTAATGTTGTATGACATTGTCGACCGATTGATGGTTCTATAAAAATTCATATTCGCACAAAGCGTCAGTCAGTGACGAATTCTACGGAAAATTTTATGAACATTTCTCCAAGAAACCATGGATCTAAGATGAATTCCTAGCTGGCGGAAATCGACTTCAAATTGTATGACACATTAAATATAAATTGTACACAAAAACCCTATATGTTCATACTAAAGCAATACCGTAAAATGTAAAAAGTCCTATGTACATATGTACACCAACACAAAGACAAAAATAAAAATACCGTTTTATTTGAACGCATAGAATCATTTGTTTCAAGTAATTTCCTTTTTCTTGTGTTTAACTGTTAAAAACAAATATTTTTTTTGCAAAAAAATAAAAATCGCGTCATGCCTTTGTCATTTATGACGTAACTCGAAAGACAATATCCAATAGTGTCAAAATTTTTTTATGTGGTTTATGCTCTTATCGAAATCGGGAAAAATTTTGGTTTTTGTTTAGATTTTTTGAAATCTGAAGTAACATATCTGTGGTCACAAGGCATAACAGCATAACTTCAGTTACGCTCAAAATTAGTTATTAATACCACAATGTTCCCTATCTTCGATTACATATTGTGACACATTTTGGTGATGATCCCTCGATTAGTTATCTAGATAAGTTAGCATATCTCACTGTGTCACTACATTACATATGGATTATTATATCGATACAAAACTTTAAATTTCTCTCCTGAAAAGTTTCAAAAACAGACATATGTTGTTATGCCTTGTGACCACAGATATATATGAGTCATTCCATGCCAAACGGGACGATTTTTGACATCACTATTTTTGATTGCTTCGAAATTTTGTTTATGTATTATTTACCTAAAAATATCTTAAACGTAGTTCAATAAAAAATTTTAAAAAAATTTCTTTAAGAGTTATGAGCAATTTAAAGTTGACGAAATTACGTTTTTTTCTAAAAGGTGTGTTCATTCTTTAGCGTGTATCTCCTGAAATACATGACCGATTTTAATGTTCTATACCTTGTTTTGAAGGTAATTTCAACTACTACAACTAACTTAAAGTAAGCACTGCAACAAATCTACGAATTTTTATGTTTTTGCCCATTTATACTTACTATTGCGATTTTCAATATGATTACACCCTTCAATTTTTTTGAAATTTTAATGTCGTGCTCTTAGATGTCTTTGTTAGTTACTGTATGAATTTGGAAGTGGCGAATTGATGGGAACTATTTTTTACGATTTTTTATAAAAAAAACATTTGCATAATTTCTGGTAATGTGCTTTAAATAATTAACAGAATGATAATTTTTAGCCGTTAGTTTATTAATATAATACAATAACAACAATAAATGTTATTAATTTAGCAAAAACGCAAAAATCAGCGATGGCTTGATATTTAAAAAACAAAACTCCTTAAACAATAGCAAGAGTCAAAAGATAAGAAAGTACTTGTTAAACTATACTCTGAGAAGAAATTTTTTTTTAAATCACAGCAACCTGGATTTCAGGTTTTGATGTAGAAAAAAAAATACAATAACTTTGTTAGTCAGTTTTTCACATTCAATTCGACAATGCAAAACAATAATAAAGCAAAAGTAATTTCTTGAACTCAAAACTTCCACGCATACATTCCATTGTCCGATAAAAAATGTGTGTTCAGAAAAGTGCTGTGTTAAGACGATGTACATTGATTAATATTTTTATACCCATTTTCTTATTTTTTACTATAAATAGTATAAGGGTAATTCCAAAGGAAATCGACCCACTCTGAAAATTTATGAATTTCGATATTGCTGAAAGTACAAAGCGGGCGTTATTGCCCCGCCCCTTCAAGTACCTTTCACACAAATTCTAACAATTTTGTGAAATGTTGAAAAATTATAAACTCATTAAAGTAAACATATAAATAAAAAGCTCTAACATTTCATAAAATTGTTAGAATTTGTGTGGGAGGTACTAGAAGGGGCGGGGCAATAACGCCCGCTTTGTACTGGCCTGTAGGTACTATACAAATATTACACTGCACAAAATTTCAAGCATTTTTATGCACTGGTATTAATGTTATATGCTGTGAACTTATTGTAAAAATTGGTCCCTTTGTGTGGGAGGTACCAAAAGGGGCGTGACATTTTCGCCCATTTTTGTTCAGCTTATAAATACGGTGAAATAATTACTATGTATGAAATTTCATTGGATTCCCATGAGTAGTACAGAAGTTATAACAGTTTTAACATGTCACAAAATTTTAACCGTTTGTGAGGGAGGTACCACAAGGAGGGGTCCGAAATGGACCACTTCAAAACATTAAGTAGGTTTGAGGAAAATATTACCACATACTAATTTGTAAGTCATTTGGTCACTCCTTTTCAGAGATATCACTGGCATAAACCAGTCAAACGGACAGACAGACGGACATTAAATAAGTCATATCTTTTGAACCCATTGAGCACCCATTCTGAAAATTTTATATTTTATGGAGCAATATGGGGGTAATATTCAGAAATAAAATTAAAAAAATTGAAAATACATTTTTCAGGATAATTAAGGATTAAGGACATTTTCCCCTTTTGATATCCTTAATACACATATAGTTATCCTTATGTGTGTAATACTTAGAAATATCGTTAATATCTTTAAGATGGAACTTATTTCAATTAAATCTGACATTCCGTTCAAAAGTTATGGCGACTTGAACATAGCTTAATTTTTTACAAAACAATGTAGATGTCCTACTTTGTCACCCTATAAAATCTAAACCGCTACAAATTTTGACACACGGTAAACTGTCATTATTTCGTATCATCTTGCAGTATGCGCATGCAAAATTTCAGCAAAATCAAAAATGTAAAATTTTCAAATCGTCATTTTTGGGTCGATTTTCTTTGGAATTACCCATAACTTAATTCGAATCTTTCTCATACATTTTTTATTGTTCTTATTTTTACATAAGTATGCTGTTTATTAAAAACTGTCATTCTATTCTTTAATGTTTTATTGTTCTTACTGTTTTAATAAACTAATGACTAAAAATTATCATTCTGTTTTTTAAAGCACATTCACAGAAATTATGCAAATTGTTTTTTTTATAAAAAATCGAAAAAAATAGTTCCCATCAATTCACCACTTCCCAATTCAGACAGTAGCTAACAAAGAAATCTAAGAACACGACATTAAAATTTCCAAAAAATCGAAGGGTGTAATCATTTTGAAAATCGCAATAGTAAGTATAAAAGGGCAAAAACATAAAAAAATCTTATATTTGTTGCAGTGCTTACTTTAAGTTAGTTGTAGTAGTTGAAATTACCTTCAAAACAATGTATAGAACATTAAAATCGATCATGTATTTCAGGAGATACACGCTAAAGAATGAACACACCTTTTAGAAAAAAACGTAATTTCGTCAACTTTAAATTGCTCATAACTCTTAAAGAAATTTTTTTAAAATTTTTTCTTGAACTACTTATAAGATATTTTTACGTAAATAATGCATACACAAAATTTCGAAGCAATCACAAAGAGTGATGTCAAAAATCGTCCCGTTTGGCATGGAATGACTCATATGTGAGCTTTATTCAAATCATTACCGATTTATTTCAAACTGATGGACTCCAAAATTTGTTTGCGGTAAAATTGTTCTTCCTTTTTCAGGCTAAGCTCGAAGATGGGCCATATTGGACCACTCCTTCTAGTAGCTCCCCATAAAATGTTAACAGTTAGTGCAATATAGATTCTTTAATATCTTCTATACTACTTACTCAAATCTTCTGAAATTCCACACATAGTATTAGTTGGTTAGTCGCTAACACATTATGAAAAATGGGCGAAATTGACACGCCTCTTTTGGTACCTCCCACAAAAATGGACCATTTTGCATCAAAAGTTAAAAGCTAATAACATTAATACCAGTGCATAAAAAAATCTTAAAATTTTGTACAGTGTGCTTATTGTAGATTATACTATGACTGATTAACTTTTTAAAGGGTCCGCCAAA
This sequence comes from Eudasyphora cyanicolor, assembly GCA_963930755.1. Lineage (NCBI taxonomy): Eukaryota > Metazoa > Arthropoda > Insecta > Diptera > Muscidae > Eudasyphora > Eudasyphora cyanicolor. Next base: position 245,919,283 of record OZ005737.1, read on the forward strand.
TAACTTTTTTTTTGAAAATGCTATAAAAAAAACTACTGAATATTTTCTCAAATTTCTTTTATTATTTGAAAGTACAATCCTTCCGGTTAATAATGGAAAATAATTTCATTGAAATGGCTGCCTCGTCTGGCCATGCAGTAGCCTACACGATCGGTCCAATTTGTAAGCACATTATCGATTGTGTGCAGCTTTATTTCACCAATGGCTTCACGAATATTGTCCTATAAAGCGTCAATTGTCTCTGGCTTGTCGGCGTAACACTTATCGTTGAGGGCACCCCACATATAATAGTCCAATGGTGTCAAATCGCAGCTTCGAGGTGGCCAAACGACATCAGCTCTGCGGCTGATAATGCGATCTTCAAAAACAGGGCGCAAAACATCAAGTGTAGCTTCGGCTGTGTGGCACGTAGCGCCGTCCTGTTGAAACCAAATGTTGCCAATATCCCCCTCTTCAATTTTTGTGAACAAAAATTCGTTCAAAATGGCCCGATAACGATCGCCATTGACTGTAACGGCCACTCCTTGCTCATTTTCGAAGAAAAATGGCCCAATTATGCCTCTGGACCAAAATCCGCACCAAACAGTGACACGTTTTGGGTGTATCGGCTTTTCAAAGTAAGCGTGCGGGTTTTCTGTGCCCCAAATGCGACAATTTTGCTTGTTTACATACCCGCCAAGATCAAAATGAGCTTCATCTATTTCCCAGCGTTGTTCAAGCGTATACACAACCATATTCGTTCAGCGGAAGGAAGAATCTTAGTATTATACCTGATAATCAGAATGGAGTGGTCACATTTCTGTACATAAGATGTGTAACTTAACGATATAAACAAGTAAGAAAGTTCAGTCGGGTAAACCGGCTTAATAATCTGCTCACCTTGAGTCCCAAAAATATTCGTAAATTATTTTAATTAAATTATTATCAACTTAAATTGCATTTAATAACTAAAATTATTAAAGTATGTACTGGAATTAATTTTATAGAGTATTAACTTTTAGTGCAGAATAGTCCATTTGTATAAGAGGTAGCAAAAGAGGTGTGTCAGCGACGCCCATATTTCACTGGACTGTAGGTACTAAATATAAAAGCATAACACTGTACGAAATTTCAAGTGTTTGTATGCACTGGTATTAAAGTTATACGTTGTTAACTTTTGCTGCACAATAGTCCATTTGTGTGGGAGGTACCAAAAAGGGACATTCCAATGATGCCCATTTTTCATAGAACTGTATGTATTTACTATAAAAGCATTACGCTGTACAAAATTGTATGTCTTTGTATGCGATAGTATTACAGTTATAAGCTGTTACCTTTTGATGCAAATTAGTCCTTTTGTGTGGGATGTTCCAAAAGGGGCGTTCCAGTAACACCCACATTTATCTGGACTCTAGGTACTATAAAAGCATTACACTGTACAAAATTTCAAGTATTTGTATGAGTTGATACTAAAGCTATAATCATTTAACTTTTGGTGCAAAATAGTCCATTTGTGTGGGAGTTACCATAAGGTAACTTCGCCCATTTTTCTCGATGTGCTAGCGACTAATAAATTAATTCTCGGTAAGGAATTTTAGAAGATTTTAGTAGTCAGTATAGAAGTTGTTAAAGAATCAATATTTCACTAAATGTTAAGAGAGAGAGGGAGAGGTACTAGAAGGAGTGGACCAATATGACCCATCTTGAACTTAGCCGGAGATAGAGAAAAATATTACCGCATACCAAATTTGAAGTAAATCGGTTATTCCTTTCGATATTTATCGTGCGCACTAGCCAGCAGACAGACAGACGGACGGACATTGCTCATTCGACTTAAAATGTCATGCTGCTTTCAAAAAGCATCCACCTAGATATTGCTAAAGCTGAAGTCATTAGGAACTAAATATTTAAATATCTCTAGTAGAACAAAAGTTGGGGGCATTCGAATGCAAGGACTCTTCGATATTATTGGCCCATTTTCTAATGTTTGAACGTAAATATCTCTCATAGTTTTGAAGATTTTTGAACAAAATTTTATATTCGATATAAGAGCACCATACTTAACATTTCCATCAAGTTTCATCAAAACCGGAGACCATCCGCAATTTTTATGTAACGGGTGATCCAAGTAGAAATACTTTTTTCAATAGCCTTTTTTGACAGATCACTTGTGAGTTGAGTCATGCTGTCATGTTATTTTTGTTAAGTATTGTTTGGCATTTCATCGTGTAAAGACTTACGCCTGAACAACGTTTATAAATCGTTTAACATTATTACGAAAATTCACGTTCTGTGACCAGACCACGTCCAGCACGCAGTGAAGAAAATGTAGCGGCCGTAGCTGAGAGTGTACACGAAGACCGTGAAGAGTCGATTCGGCGCCGTTCGCAGCAACTCGGACTGACGTATGGAACGACTTGGCGCATTTTACGTCGAGATCTTAAATTGAAAGCATACAAAATACAGCTTGTGCAAGAACTGAAGCCGCCCGACCAACAGCGTTATCGTTGAGAAATTTCAAAAAGTGGCACAAAAAGGGGATTGTTTTTGAAAAAAGTGGCACAAAAAGGGTATTTTTCAAAAAAAAGTCGCAGACTTTTCGTAAGTTTATTTTATTTAAACAAAACAGTTAAATTGATTACAAAAGTAACCAAAAACAACGGAAAAAACGCAGTTCATTAAAATAAGAATTTATAGACACATTACAAACAAAAAGAACAATTCAATTTTAAAACTGGAAATGGACAATCGCTATTAAAAATGGGGTATATCGGTCCAAGGACCAATATGCCGCTTTTTTAAATAGGGAACGTCCCTGATCCAAAATATGACCTATAAAATTTTCGTAAATATCGGTTAATATTTGCGACCTACTCTTTTATCGCAAGATCAAATGGACAGACAGACGGACGTGGACGACTTAAAAGGCGATTCTGTGCCGATCGGTATAATAAACTATGGGTCTATCTCTTCTCTATTTATGCGTTACAACCAAATACAGAGTCATAATACCCTGTACTACAGTATGGTGTCGGGTATAAATATTTGTAAACAAATATTTAACGATCCTAAACCCAAAAAAATAAGAATAGTATATTTTAAAAGGTAACAAACTTTTCCGGTTAAGGAAATTAGAAAAAATTCCAAAAAGGGGCAAAAATGGGGATTTCTTAAAAGGGGGCAGCAAAAGTGGCATGGCTTCATAAAAGGGTCAAAATGCCACTTTAGTCGCACAACGGTAACGCTGCTTCCCAAGCGACATCGCATCGCTCTATGGTCTCTTGAAAAGTTCCAAGAAGATCCGAAGTTTTCGAGCCAAATTTTGTTTAGCAATGAGGCCCATTTTTCGCTCAATGGGTATGTAAACAAGCAAAATTGTCGCATTTGGGACGAAGAGCAACCTGAAGATATTCAAGAGCTGCCACTTCATCCAGAAAAAACAACGGTTTGGTGTGGTTTGTGGGCCGGTGGAGTCATCGGTCCATATTTCTTCAAAAATGATGCCGGTGAGGACGTAACCGTCAATGGCGACCGTTATTCTGCCATGATAACCGACTATTTGATGCCTGAAATTGAAGCTCGTGATCTCGGCGACATTTGGTTTCAACAAGAACGGCGCCACTTCCCAAACATCGCATCAATCAATGGATTTATTGAGATAACACTTCGGTGAGCAGATAATTTCACGTTCTGGGACTGTCGATCGTGTAGATCGTGTGATATTACACCGCTAGACTTTTTCCTGTTGGCATATGTAAAGTCTAAAGTTTATGCGGACAAACCGCCTTCGATTCAGGCCTTGGAGAAAAACAACATTCGTCAGTTACCAGTCGAAATGCTCGAACGAGTCATCGAAAATTGGACTCAACGGATGGACTATCTGAGATGTAGCCGCGGCCAACATTTGATAGACATAATCTTCAAAAAATAAATGCCAAAGAATATTAAGAATAAAAGAATAGTAAGGAAACTTCGAAATGGATCACGCTTTTGTTTTACAGGGAAAATCTTACCTATTGAAGAAGTAGCAGAATTCCTGAGAATTAATATATCCATAGCAAAATATTGTCCGATTTTCGGGCTGATATGTGCAAAGTCCCTATTCAATAACTTCCCTCTATTGTCGCAAATATCTTAACGGGATGGCTGAACTATCATCTGATGTGAATGCAGGACAACCATATTTATCTGAACTACAGTGCGGATAACCTTACAAATCGGGGAATTACAAAACATGCCAGTAACTATCATAGTACCCTTATGGCAAGAAACAGCAGATGGTCACTAGTCGTGAGCTGTGAACTTTCCAAGCTGATGTGGAGCTGCCTAAACTTGAAACGCTCTGAAACCCCATGATATTATTGTCAAGATCGGTCTACTCTACACTATAGTTTCTTTGAATGCCGCTGTAATCTGTCACTCATATTAGGTTAATATTGAAATGTTCAGCCATCTCGCCAGCAGATCTGCCCTAAAGAACCAATATTACAAAGCACTTCTGAAAACCATGTTTTACTTGACTGACATAAAATATTTTAATAAAAAGTTGTTTGTATTACCTAAACTTAAAAAAAAATAAAAATTCTGTTTCCCTTTTTTGTACCCATAAAGTTTTACAATGCTTTTACAACTCCCGAAGGACGACACTTGTTAAGGCTCAACTACAAAGAGTGTTGTGTGTATGCATTCATAGGAATTTTGAAAAACAATTGTACTCGTATGTAGGCTTTGTATCCAAAGGAACTTCCACAGAGTCTCCCTATGTTGACTGTTATAACAAAGGATACAAAAGGACAGGAATATTTTGTCGCCTGATTACAATTCATAGCTTGCAGAGAGATCGACAAAACTTTGTGTTCTTTCTGGCGGTTCGCTTTACTCGAGAGCCTAACCACCCACAAGCCGAATTCAATTAAATCCTTCCATGCCTTTGTCACAAAAAAATATGCTTCAATGACATACGATTTTTTCCCCAGCAATATCAAGTGCATTGGCAACGCAAAGTGTGTATACGAAGGAGGGAGAAGCAACTTGAAAAAACATTGACTTACATTATCGCCCTGCAGGGCCCGGGAGCAGGGAATCGGGAGTCGAGAGTAGGGAGTCAATAGTCCGCACTCAATGTACTCATTTTGTGTTGGAACACATTGTACTGTCATTGAATGGAATGTAAAGGAAAACATTTGAACTGCATTTACGTTTTCCTAAAGGATATCCTTCGTGTAGTGTTCCTGTTAATTTTTCATCTCTAACTCAGTGTTTCACTCCGGTTTGCCATTGTTTGTTTTGTGTCCCCACTTAAAACACTTATAAATGTTTTGGAAAGGTGTTGGTTTCTCCATTCATCGCTATCACTTAATGAAAATCTACTTGAGAGTTGGGAATGCAGGACACAGGAAAACGAAAAAAAACAGAATCATCCTAACGAGGGGGGATTCAAATGTAGAATATGTCTGTAGGAATTTTCGCCAGCACCAGAAGCTATGATAATTTTTCCAATTACGTGTAGAAATACATTGCCACATATAGAGTGGGCGATAGGAGGCGGCGAACACTGTGGATATCTTAGAAATATGAGCACTTTCGAAATGTGAAATCGATGAGGTGGCATAATGCATTGTCTTTCAGGTGGAATAATTATATGGACTGTTAAGTTTTAAGTGCCAAACTTTTCCAAAGTGTGTGTTTGTCATTAGATTTGTGTTGGAAGCCAAAAATAATGTAAAAATAAAATTTAGGATTTGTTCACTAGCATATGTATATAAAAAAGGATGGTTTACTGATGTTGTTTTAAATATTATCGATTTCTGTTAGATCTATTTTGATTTATTTCGTTGTTACGCGTTTTTCACCTATAATTATAGGCGGTCTAAAGAAAAAACGAAAAGAACTTATAAGTAGATGACAATTCATTTTAGATTGTGTTCGTATAAATTTCCAACTTAAACCAAATTTTCTCTAATCGCAGAGCTAGGGTTATATGAATTGTGTAATTTTGTGTTGCAAATATAACTGCCAAAGCATTTTTGAACGAGAGAAAGAAACAATTTAGGTTAAATATTTCCGGGCTCTGAGTAATTGTATTTCCAGTTTCCATCTGTGGGTTTTAAGGAGTCTCTTGCAAAAAATGCAAGCTACAGTACAAGCTGCGCAGTTAAAATTTGTTTGTTATTTTAAAAAAGTGGATTCCGATTCCTCCGGAAGTATGTTTTTTTTTTAAATTTGAACAATAATTTTTTCTTATGGAACATTTTTACAAAGGACAAAAACCAGCATGCTTTTATTAAAACATGTCGATGTCATAAATTTGTATGGAGAATTATTACATTTCTCTGGACTCTTGGTACTATAAAAGCATTACACTGTAAAAAATTGCAAGTATTTGTATTTACTGGAATTAAAGTTAAAAATTTTTAACTTTTGGTACAAAATGCTCCATTTGTGTGGGGGTACCAAAAGGGGGTACCTCCCACTTTTCTCTGGACTGTAGGTACTATAAAATCATTACGCTGTACAAAATTTTAAGTATTTGTATGCACTAATATTAAAGCCATAGGCAGTTAACTTTTCATGCACAATGGTACATTTGTGTGGGAGGTACCAAAAGGAGCTTGGTAACTTCGCCCATTTTTTACATGGTGGTAGCGACTGATAAACTAATACTATGTGTGGAATTTCGGAAGATTCGAGTAGGTAGAATACAAGGTATTAAAGAGCCAATATTTCACTAAATGTTTACCTTTGTGGGGGAGGTACTAGAAGGAGTGGACCAATATCGCCCATCTTCGAACCTAGCCGGAGATAGAGAAAAATATTACCGAAAAGTCAATCGGTTACTCCTTTCGAGAGTTATTGTGTGCACCAGCCAGCAGACAGACATGCAGACACACAGACAGACGGACGGACATTGCTCAAATGACTTAAATTGACCCAAAACGAATTTCCGCCAGACATACTTGGGGTCTTAGGTCACTCCTTCGATGTTTTACACTTTTGGCTCGTAGCAAGTGATATATATATACCCTAATCTCTCTAAGGTGAGGGGATAAAAACGGCGGTTTGAATTATTCGTAAAAAAAATACAGGTGGTATTTAAAGAGAAACCGATTGAACCGAGTACGGTGTTTGATCACCCTAGGTATGATCTACACTAGCGCTTCTCAAATGGTGGTTCGTGTCCCATTGGTGGACCGTAGCGGCATGTCAGTAGGCCGTGTCGTCTTGATGAAAATTAAGCAAATGTTGATTGGAATAAATTGACGTGGCGATTTTCGTAATACGAAAAATGTTACTCGGAAACACAATATCACTTAAAACAAATGGCCAAAATTGAAAATGTTTTTCATATCGGAATAAATCCACTTTTTTTGTTGATATTTAAGATGTGTGTCAATGGCGTGGAGCCATTTGAAACAGAAAAAAAATCAAACAGGTTGTTGTAAACCCGTGGATAAAATGAAGGCTGAGCAATGTTCATGCGTCAGTTCCATTTTTCCATAATTTAGGTATTTCTCAAAAAACTGCCAAACACTCATGCCCAAAATTGCAAAAAAATTCATAAATAAGGCAACCAATATATCGACATACGAGTACTCAGTAAATTACACTATGTAACAAAAACAGTTTTTCTTTGTGTCCGAGACCTTAAATCTTTTTTTAAAGGCTTACTATTTTATGAATCTAAAACAAAATTTGTTTATGGTACAGTTTTTTTTTAATTTTTTTTTTCTACAATTCCAATTTTCTTTTATTATTTGGACCATATTTTTTTAAGAAAAACTCGATGAAGCCTGGCTACAATTTAAATTAAAGGAAATTTTAAGGCTAGAAATTCTGAAAACTTCAGTTTTGCTTAGAAACAGAAGTTTAGCGACGGTCGTTAAAACAACTAGAAAAAATTTGATTTTTTCCAAAAAAAGAAAATTTTTTGCTGGCACGAAAAAATCCATTAAAATTAGAAAAAAAAATCGCGAAAAATGATTGTTCCATTTCCTAAAATCTATCATCCTAACGAAGAAAACAATACCCATTTGCAAAATATCTATAGATAAATGTATATAATATGACCCAAATTTTTAAAATTTGGGAAATTAAAAAAAAAATATTTTTTTATATTTTTTATTTTGCCACTTTTGTTTGTTTGGAGGTACCAAAAGGGGCATGGTTATAACGTCCATTTTGTTATATGCTATGGGAAATGTAAAAACATTACACTGTACAAAATTTCAGGTATTTTAAAGTGCAGTTATAAGCCGTTAACTTTTTGTACATTGAATGGGAGGTACCAAAAGAGGCTTGGTAATATCGCCCATTTTGCACGGGACTATAGGTACTAAAAAGGCATTACACTCCAAACAATTTTAAGTATTCATATGGACTGGAATCAAAGTTATGAGCCATTTACTTTTTGTGCAAAATGATCCATTTGTATGGGAGGTACCAAAAGGGGCGTGGCAATAACGCCCATTTTTCACGGGACTATAGCATTACACTTCACAAAGATTCAAAGAATTTCTATGGACTGGAATCAAAGTTATAAGCCGTTAACTGTTTATGCAAAATGATCTATTTGTATGGGAGGTACCAAAAGGAGCGTAGCAACTTCGCCCATTTTCCTCAAGATGATATCGACCAAGAAATTAATACTATGTGTTGAATGGTCAAAGATTCTGAATAGTAGTATAGAAGTTTTGAGATAAACAATATTTCACTAAATTTTGAAACTTTGTGGGGAAGGTACTCGAAGGAGTGGACGAACATACGAGTCGAACATACGTAGTCCGTCTTTGACCTTAGTCTGACATAGAAAAAAATATTGACACAAACCAAATTTGAAGTCAATCGGACAATCCTGTCGAATGTTGTCGTGCGCACCAACTAGACAGACGGGCAGTCTGACGAGCATTACTAAAATGACTTAAAATGGCCCAAAATGGATTTCCGCCAAATATTCTTTCGACCTGCAGCATCTGATACATATGCCATCTGATGTATATGCCCTTGTTCACAATAGGGGGTGTATAAAAGCCGGATTATGTTGATATTCTCTTATTTCTACCAAAAGTGCTGTAATTTCTACATTTATACATAGTGTTTTTAATCGTGTTCTCGTTAGAATGCTAGCTTCCAAAAATTGCAATAAACAAGTGTTTGCTAATTTTTCTATTTTTTAAGTTTTTCTTTGAGCCAACAAAAAACGAGGTTTTTGAGAAAAAAAAACTGGTTTTGTTAATTATTTTAACGACAGTTACTAAACTTCTGTTTCCACGTGAAAGTGTCAATACTAATGACACCTTCCAAAAAAAATTGGAAATTTTAAAGAAAAATTTAAAAAAAAAATTAACATAATCATGTAAATCTGATATAAAATGCTCCATTTGTTTATTTGCAAAAATTTCAGTCAGATCAATTGAAAAATATGTTGGGAGGAATAAAAAAGGGAAATAATTTGGCCGCTTATTAACCAGACAACCGATTGCGTACACTTGGCATGCTTCTAGAAGAGTTATTGGAGAATTTAAATTTGGCCCTCGTATGTTGTATAGGGCTTTTTACACATCAGAGTTACCACAAACAGATCCCCAGATCTCTTGATATAAAATTTTACTTTTTCATTTTTTGGACCTTGTCCTAGTACTTTGTAAATATTGGTGTTGAATATATACCGAAAATTCTGAATAGAAAACAAAATTTTGCATATGGTGACAAATGTTCGATCCCATATATCCAATAACACAATTTATGTCCATTTTAAAGTATACAGGGTTTTCCAATAAGAGTGATATGATTTCTTTGACAAAAAACACAAATATTGTTAAGGAAATTCAAAAGTTTTTTTATTTAATGTGAAGTACAATCGATACAATTAAGTTCTAAATAAAACGTCATTAAATGGCCTCCACGACTTCTTCTGCAGGAACGAATTCGATGAACCCAATTTCCGAGGCTTTTTCCACTAAATCAAGTCCTATTTCATGAATGGATCGTTCAATATTGACTTGTAAAGCTTTAAGAGAGTCGGGTTTATTTGGAAAGACCAATGACTTCAAATAACCCCACAAGAACTAGTCCAATGGTGTTAAAACACAACTTCTTGGAGGCCATTCAATATTACAAATTCTTGAAATAATTGAATCTCCAAACAATCGGCCAATGGCAAAAAGATAGCTCGTAGGTCGACTGGAATGTTTTTTTTTTTTTTTTTGAACGGAAAGTTTATATTTGCTCCAGCTCCTTAACTGTACGTCGGATCGAGAATTGGTCAATGGCAAAAAGATAGCTCTTAACGAGGTGTAAAATATTGCTCATGTGGTCGACTGGAAAGTGTTTTTTTGGATTTAAAAAAATTGACTTTTTTTAAATCCAAATTTGCGCACGATTATTTTGATAATAAAACTGACAGATCATGACATATTGCAAATGGCCGAAACGTCAATTCAATATCGGACATCCCGTTATTTTCAATAAATTGGATTTTTTGTAATTTTTGGGGGAAAATGTCTCAAAATTTCTTTTGTAGCTTAGCGTGCACCACATTAGTTAATATACAAAGTTTTCATATTCCGCACGATCCCAATTGAATTTGGTAGAAAAGGGCCGGGGCAATAACGCCCGCTTTGTACTGGCCTGTAGGTACTACAAAAATATTACACTGCACAAAATTTCAAGTATTTTTATGCTCTGGTATTAATGTTATAAGCTGTGAAATTATTGTTAAAATTGGTCATTTGTGTGGGAGGTACCAAAAGGGGCGTGACATTTTCGCCCATTTTTGTTCAGCTTATAAATACGGTGAAATAATTACTATGTATGAAATTTAATTGGATTCCCATGAGTAGTACAGAAGTTATAACAGTTTTAACATGTCACAAAATGTTAACCGTTTGTGAGGGACGTACCACAAGGAGTGGTCCGAAATGGGCCACTTCAAAACATTAAGTAGGTTTGAGGAAAATATTACCACATACTAATTTGTAAGTCATTCGGTCACTCCTTTTCAGAGATATTATTGGCATAAACCAGTCAAACGGACAGACAGACGGACATTAAATAAGTCATATCTTTTGAACCCATTGAGCACCCATTCTGAAAATTTTATATTTTATGGAGCAATATGGGGGTACTATTCAGAAATAAAATTAAAAAAATTGAAAATACGTTTTTCAGGATAATCAAGGATTAAGGACATTTTCGTCCTTATGTGTATAATACTTAGAAATAACGTTAATATCTTTAAGATGGTACTTATTTCAATTAAATCTGACTTTCCGTTCAAAAGTTATGGCGACTTGAACATAGCTTAATTTTTTACAAAACAATGTAATTTTGTACAAAACTGTCATTATTTCGTATCATCTTGCAGTATGCGCACGCCAAATTTCAGCAATATAGAAATTCATAAATTTTCAGAGTGGGTCGATTTCCTTTGGAATTACCCTATAACTTCTTTAGTTGTTGTCTGATTTGCAGTTTATTCTAAATTCGTTCACTGTGCGCTGGTATTCACCAACCTTGGTATACCATCCCAAGTACGGTGTTCTCTCATTTAATGTAGACACTTTTTGTATAGCATTTCTTTTATTAAAAGTGAAGAAATAGTCAACCGTGTTGTTTTTTGCTTTTTTATGTCTATGTTGATATCTGGCTTTTAAATGAACGCTTGGTGGTCATTGCCCCGGGGGTTATATAAATGCAATTATAACACAGCGACATTTACTTAACTGCTTCTTTTCTTTCCCTTTATTGTTATTATTACTATTATTCGTATTTTCGAATAAATGACTTTAGTTTATAATTTATGTATGCATTTTTCTATTATTTCCACTCGCACTTTGAAACTTTTTGGGGGTATACTCATACTCGTAAATTATGAATAATGTTCGAACAAAAGTTTATTGTGGAAACAAAAATATCTGTCCAGGATGTTAGAGGAAGGAAAAGGTTTTCTGACAATTGGCTATATTCTTCTGGGCTCCATTGAATTTGCTACGAAATGCGGTCGAAAAAGTTTGGTCACAAATTGTGCCTTTAAACATTATTAAACCTTTAATTCATTGTTTTGCAATTTTCATTTAGACTCAGCTCAATGCTTTCGGTTGATGGGAAAACCAACAATATAAAGCAGAATCCTGAGAAAGAGGCAGCAGATGTATATGTACTTGTATGTACTCAAATACACACTCTTTCACACACAGACAGACAGACTACCTTTTTTGCCTTTAATCAAAGTTTCATAATGGAAATGCTAATATTGCCACTTAACGAGTATATGGGTCAAAATCGTATAGAAGAGAAAAGATAATTAACATCTGGGGAGTTTTTGTACCAGTAAAGTGAAATTGCTAACAGTTGTGGACTATCATATAGCATCAGAAAAGAGCTCAGGGAGTGCCATAATACTAGTGAAAATATCCACTTTGAGTAGTTATTTCATAATTTAACAATTCAATGTATTGAATGAACATTGAACATCGGGAGAGAAATTTTTTTGACCTTGAACAACTCACGTAGTTTTAACACGAACATATAATACAGGATATCAATGTAGGTGATACCGTAAAAAAAGATAGTTATAAAATTAATGACGGCACATTTTTAAATTAAGTATGCGATCATGGCATCAATTCAGTCACAATTTTCAGTAAAATAAGGGCAACTTACATCTTTTGAAAGAATTTTTCCTTGATCTAAAGTACCTTGTAATTGACTTAATGACACACTAATCATAGGTTTAGTGTACGCTCTTCTTTAGATGTACTATAGACCGTTTAGAGCACATGATGCAAAAAGTGAAAGTTGCTGCGATCTTTGATTTCCGGACCGAAAAAGTTTCCATTTGGCCTACAAGACTTCCATAAAAATGCCGATCGGATAACCCTAGGGTCTGCCCAAAGTTCATTCAAAATTTAGAACACACTTAATAGGGGAAATATTTTTTTTATTCAAAAATCGTATGTTTAAGTAAGTAAAATTACATTTCTTTGTATTATTAATTAATAAATAGTTTTTAAATATTAAGATCGGTGAAAAAAAAAACAAAAAATACAATTAATTCAATATTATATTAGATCTGACTTGTTATGTGAGGGACATTTTCTACGATATTCTTCAATGCACTGTAATATAAATTGATTTTGTTCTTCGTCTTTCGTAAGTATTCTGTTGTAATCATTCTTAAATTGTACACCGCGTTCAGCAGTGTCGTTAACAACAAACAAATTACGACAAACATCGAGAGTATCTTGATAATCTTCCCAAATGGATGGGTCATGCTTTAAAAATTCAGTACTCAATCCAAAAGCACCGAAAAAATGTTTGGTTTTTTATGAGAGGAAATCGCTCAAATTATTACACAGCAATAGTTTCGGGTAGGAGAATTTTCGATCGTTTTCTTTACGACGGGCTCTGTTGATTGCAGATGCCTAACCATTTTTCGTTTCTCTTCGAGTGAAACATCCGAATCGAAAAATGCCAAAGCCATTGATTCTAGGGCCAAATACCACAAATGATTTTTCCATTTCTTCAAAACCGCTTCAGACACATTTTGTCTTTCAACAAGTGTATATCTTGATTTGGTGCTCGTATGGCATTTTGCATGTAAACCACGCCCACTGGACTCTCGTTTTGTCAATGCAAACTGCTCTAGAAATAGGTATGTTTTTAAGGCATAAATGCCTTTTCCCATGAACCTTGCGTGGGATGTTGGACCAGGTGTTCGGAAGTTATCCCCGACACCACCAAGAAACATTATTGTTAATTGTAATAGTTCCTTGTAATCAGCTCGGATTTGTGTTTCATTTAGCTGTTTAATGCAGAATTTCTTAATGACTTCGCAGTCAGCATTACTTATTTTTGAGCGTACAGTTGGATCTTCGAGTCCGTTTTTAAACGATTTGTGGTCGAGACTTACCCAAACGGCAGCAAAACGATTAAAAATAGGCACTTCAGGACCACAAGTCGCCGAAGTTTAACCTCAAACACATGTTTCAATACTATCTCCATCATGTGATGAGAACATGGGAACTTAATTAATTTTCGAACTAATTTGTTGTGCAACAAAATGCACGATCCAGTGTTTTGACCTGTATTTGATGAGTGTATCATGAACGACTTTCGACATCTTTTCTCCAGTACCAGCCGGGATTTTGGGGGCGCCCAAAAATTTTGATGTGTAGATCGATTAATCACAAGCTCACCAACCGTGGTCAGAGGCGTCGCAGCATTATACATTACAGTTATCACATCATGTAATATCTGTCTGTTTGACGGCAGTTTGGCTCCAGATATTGTATGAGATACATGCCCAACTGATTCTACGGTGCGAAATTTATCACTGGATCTAGTAACCATTTTGGATGTGGTCGGTCTGGAGACAAATAAGAATATGACTAAAATTAAATTTTGTTCGAAGCTGTCCCTTTCTCAATTCACTTAGGCTGGAGGCAGAGCGCGTTCTGTAAACGACCCTGTTGCATGGCCGTATAGCGCGCTGCAAAGTTCTGCTTATGTTTTCTTATTTGACCAGTATCATGAAAATCCGTTGTTTTTTTTCATGCATGCACAAACATAGAGGCCATGTCGGTGTGCATGCATGCCCTGTCATGACGTAAAATTCAAATGAAAACTGCTGTAACTTTTTCGTTTCTCGGTCGATTTTGATTGTTTACGACTTGTAAGAAAGAACATTTTATTCAAAGAACTTTTCATGCTAATAAAATATTTTTTAATTACTTGAACATGTGACATTTGATAAAAACCCAAATCCAATCGGCATCAAATTTTTTATTGGAGGTTTGTAGGTCAAATGGAAACTATTTCGGCCCGGAAATCAGTACCGAAAAAATAATAAATGGTCTAATGTACTACTTTAAATTAAAGAAAAAATCATTATTTTTATGACAAGCTTCATTATTTTAATTAATATTTCAATGCTTTTAGACAAGTAATAGTTATAAATCTGGTTTCGACATAATTCATCATTGTGCAAAATTTGTGTAATAAATTTAAGGCTGTGCTGACTAAACAAATGTCGGCTCTGTAAGTTAGTTTTATGACAGTAATATAATATTATACATCATCTAATATTTATACATCATCAAATTTAAATGCGGTCTAGACTTAATTACATTATGTAACAGTGAAATAAACACGAAAGTGACAGTGTAGGTTTGATTCTACTACCAATGAGTAGTATAACCCTATACTCGGTTTGGTGAAATTTGTGACATATTCTTTTTTATGCGCCTCCAAAGTTTCTGAAAATCAGTGGGCCCTTCGAAAAAGGTGTAATAAGCTTTTGTACAACAACTAATTCGGACTTGGTGATACCGCCTAACTATATTTGGCAATAATGTAGCTAAGAATATGCTGACAGAGTTTCTTAACATTTTATGCTAAAAAACTTTTTTTTGAAAAAGTGTAGGAAAGAAATAACTTTCAGCATAACTTTCAGGGACTTGGGCATAATTAACACCGATTGGCATACAATTTATTGGCACTTTTGATAATTTAATGAGAAAAAATGAGTCCTCGCGTTTTTTTATCTAAGAAATCTGACTTTTTTGTACTATATGTGTCCTATCTTTCAAGGGTGCAATTTGACGCAGGCAAAAGTTACCCTGTCCTTCAACCTTTCTTAATATGTATTGTATTCCTCAAAGGCTTTCAAAGGAAAAAAGTTATATTGGTACAAAGTCATATATTTTTCTAAATAGGACATTTTTCAAATATTTATTACAAACAAACTATATTCGATATAATAAATTGCGTTTTCCAATTTTCGATATCTGAAAAATGCAAAAATCTTTAATACAAAATGCAAATACGTAAGAACATATAAAAAAAAACAAACAAAATTTACTTTTCGTTTAAATCCAAAAATAAGAAAAGTAGTAGTAGTAACTTTGGCCCAATTTCGAAGATATACCGATAGCCCGATTTTCAGCTTGGTGCATTTGTTTGTAATACCCAAAAGGAGACGAAATAGACCCATCGTGTAATATACCGATCGACTTAGAATCACTTTCTGAGTTGATTTAGCTTTGTACGTCTGTCTGTCCGTCTGTCTGTGCATGTCTTCTTGTAATCAAGGTACAGGTCCGCTCTTGACGCAACTTTACACATATCTTTTTTTGGCCCCAGGACGATCTCTGTTGAATTTGGTCAAAATCAGTGCAGATTTAGATATAGCCCCCATATATACGTTACTACCGATTTGACATGTAAGTGTTGTAAAATTTTTATTTTATATCCGATCAGTATGAAATTCGGCAAAAAGAGGTTTCCTATTATAT
The DNA here is from genome assembly GCA_963930755.1 of Eudasyphora cyanicolor. Lineage (NCBI taxonomy): Eukaryota > Metazoa > Arthropoda > Insecta > Diptera > Muscidae > Eudasyphora > Eudasyphora cyanicolor. The sequence goes on from OZ005737.1 coordinate 245,935,554, forward strand.
GAATAAACTCTTTTAAATTTGGAGAAATCGGTTCAGATTTAGATATAACCCCCGTATATACGTTACCTCCGTTTTGACATGTAAGAGCTGTAAAAATTGTATTTTATTCAGTGCGAAATTCGGCAAAAAGAGATTTCTTTCTACATGAAGGAATCCTGCATATATATGGGGCTAATAAATATAGCCCCATATATATATTACCCCCGATTTGACATGTAAGCGCTGTAGAGACTGTATTTTATATCCGATCAGTACGAAATTCGATAGAAAGAGGTATTTTTACATGAATGAGTATTCAGGGAAAATCGGTTCAGATTTATATATAACCTCCATATATATGTTCCTCCTGATGTTGTATAAAAGCGCTATAGAAGTTGTATTTTACTTCCGATCATTAAAATTTTCCAGAAAAATGTTTCTCAATTTAGGAACGCATATTGCTTAATTTAGCGATTATAGGTTCAGAATTAGAACCATTTACCAATTGTTCCAAATTATTATCGCAATGAGCCTTATCGCATCGTTAGGGAGGTGTAGGGTATTATATAGTATGCCCCGCCCGACTTTCTGCATTTCCTTGCTGGTTCATAATTTGTTAAAATAGGGCCAAAAATTAAATTACACAGTAATTATACCCTACACCACACTGTGGTACAGGGTATTATAAGTTTGTTTCACGGCAGATGTTTGTAACACCTGAAAATAACACAGCTAGACCCACCTTAAAGTATACCGATCGACTCAGAATCACTAGCTGAGTCGATTTTACGATGTCCGTCCGTCCGTCTGTCCATGTAAAGTTGTTCGTCGACTACAGGTCGCAATTTCACTCCGATAGTTCTGAAATTTTGCAGTTTAGAGTATTTCGCGGCTGTTAAGATCGCTATTTGGTTGAAATCGGTTCAGATTTAGATATATCTCCCATATATATGTTTCGTCCGATTTGGCCCTTTAGTCCTATAGAAGCTGTATTTTACAACCGATCATTTTGAAATTTAGAATGGTACAGTTTCTTGATCCATGAACCAACATTGCCGAATTTGAAGAAAATCGGTTAATATTTAGATAAAGCTCCCATACTTATCTTTCGTCCGATTTGCCCTTTAGTCCTATAGATGCTGTAGTTTACATCCAATCGTTTTGATATTTAGAGTGTTAGAGTTTCTTGATACATGGACTAACATTGCCGAATTTGAAGAAAATCGATTAAGATTTAGCTATAGCTCCCATATATATGTTTCATCCGATTTGGCTCTTTAGATCCAATCGTTTTTATAACCTACACCACACTGTGGTACATGGTATTATTTAAGTATAAAATGTCCCAAAAGTAAATTTATGTAAACAATTTATACATGAATTACAAAATGTTTATATCAGAGTTAGTCAATATTACGAGAGTGGTGTAGGGTATTATATAGTCGGCACCGCCCGACTTTAGCCTTTCCTTACTGGTTTTCAAATGTATTCATTTGTTTCATAGTGTAATCAGTATGCAAAATTTAAGTAATAAATTAAAGACTGTGCCATTAATGTAGAGTGTTATAGTATTTGGAGTGTTATAGTAAAGGGTTTTTCAACAGGGACGCTACAAAAGTAGACCGACAGGGACAGCAAACGACGCCATATTTTTTGCCGCTCTTTTGACATTTCTCTTCAGTAAGGTTTGTACTTCTTCCGTGATGATCAAGACCGGCACGTTACTGTGAATGGGAATCGCTGCCGTTCAATGATAATGATAATTGGATGATATGGGCTTGGAGGACATGTGGTTCCAACAGGACGGCGCCACAAGCCACACAGCGAATGCCACAATCAATTTATAGGAAACCAAGTTTGGGTAACGTGTTATCTCACGAAATGGTCCAGTCGATTGGCCGCCTCGGTCGTGCGATTTGACGCCGTTAGACTATTTTTTGTGGGGCTACGTCAAGTCTGTGGTCTATGCCAACAAGCCAGCGACGATTGATGAACTTCGTACGAATATCGAACGTGAAATTGCAGCAGTATCGGCCGATTTATGCTTGAAAACCGTCGAAAATTGGGTTCAGCGTCTGGACTTCTGCAAGCGTGCCCGTGGTGGCCATGCAAAAGAAATAGAGTTCCATACATAATGGCATCGAACGTACTTTCACAGGAATAAAGAATTTCATTGATATCCAAAACCGTTTTTGTTTTATTTAAAAAAACTTTTGTAGCGCTCTTATTGACGGACCCGATATTAGCACGTTAAAACAGAGATATCCTTTAAACTGAAGATTATGGGAACTACAAATGTTGGAGATACGTGGAAACAGAAGTTTAGTAACTGCTGCTATAAAAATTATAATTTTTTTTAAATCGTTTTGTGTTAGCAATAAACCATTAAAAAATATAATATATACCAAAAATATAGTTTGTTCCAATTTTGAAAACTAATGGATAAATGTGTAAATTAAAGCCCTTTTGGTAGAAGTAAAGGAATTTCAACGAAATCATGTTTTTATACCCCCACTGTTGAGAACTAGGGTATATATCATTTGCCGCTAGTCAAAACTGTAATATATCGAAGGAGTGACCTTAGAGACCCCAAGACTATTTGCCGGAATCCGTTTAGGGCAATTTAAAGTCATTTGACCAATGCCTGTCCGTCCGTTCCCCTGTCCGTCTGGCTGGTGCGCACGATATCTTTCGATTGGGTAACCGATTGACATCAAATTTGGTACATGTTAATATTTTTTTCTATCTCAGACTAGGATCAAATATGGACCAATGCTGGCCCACACCTTCGAGTACCTCTCCCACGGAGAGTCAAAGTTTTGTGAAATATTGATTCTTTAATAATTTTTATAATGCTTATTGGAATCTTTCGCAACTTCACACATAGTATTAGTTTCTTAGTCGCTATCAGCCCTTTTTCTACCTCGCATACAAATGGACCATTTTCACAAAAAGTTAACGGTTTATAACTTCGATTCCAGTCCATACAAGTACTTAAAATTGTTGTATTGTTGTACCACCCCTTTTTGGTACTTCCCATACAAATCGATAATTTTACACAAAAGGTTAACGGCGTATAACTTCGATTGATGTGCATATAAACACTTGAAATTTTGTACAGTTGAATGCCGTTTAGTACCCATAGTCTTTTGAAAACTGGAAGTTATTGCCACGCACCTTTTCATCCACCCAAACAAAATGGCCAAGATAAAAAATAAGAATAATGATTTTTACATTATTGGGTGTTTATTTAATTGAGCTCGAGGTCAGTGGGTTTTGTTTTTCTAAATTTTATTTATTTTAGAAAAACAAAACCCACTGACCTCGAGCTCAATTAAATAAACACCCAATAATTTAACAAATAGAAAGGACGAATATAAAAACAACAATATCAAAATAATGATTTTTTTGAACGTGCCTTAATTTTACAATATGGGTCATAATATATATATTTATACGAAGACTTTATCAAATAGACATTATTTTCTTCACTAAGATACTTGCTTTAAAAAAAAATTGAACAAAAAATTTGCAATTTTGTGAGTATTTTAAAAACGATTTTTCCTTGCCAGCAAAAAAAATTTTTTTTAATAAATTTTTGTCTTATTGTTTTAACAACAGTTACTAAACCACCGTCTCTAAGTGAAAGTTATATGTACTTCCAACATTTGAAGCTTTCTTAATAGTATTTAAGTTGAAGGGTATCACGGAATTACACTTCATAAATGGTCAAAATAATAATAATAATAATTAAAAAAAAATTTCTAAAATTTGTTTTGCATAGTGTAATGTAGAACACTTTCTCTGCTACATTATACCGCGCAACTGTAATCGAATATGCAATTTTGTTGTTGCTCTGTTGAGAAACAAAACAGAATTGGAGTTGTGGAAAGGACTGCGCGCAAACACACAGGATTTAGCAGAGCTACTAAATCGTTAAGTTGAACAAGTGTAAAGCAGCTCATAGATAAACAATTTGTGTGTTGTTAACTTAGTTGCGTGCTTACATCCGGACTCGTAGTTTATTCGGAGCTGTGCTCGTTCCAATATTCATCTAGGACATGGACTAAGAAAACACGCTAACCAACTCTCCGATAAGCTTAACGTACGGACGTAAATATGTCTGCGTGTAAGTGGATTCATGTCGTGAGTCCTGATTGCCACTCGTTGCCTCGTTTTTAACAGTTGGCGTTAATTGCTTTTAATGTACTTTTTTTGCGTAGATTATTGGACCTATGGGTTTTTCGTGAGATTTTAATTTAGCATTTTTACTTGGAATATTCAATCAACGCCATTCGAGATTGTGTCGTTTAGTTAGATGTTTATATAACACTTTGTTGAAGGCGCTAAATGACAGAAGGTCCTCCCGAAAGGACAAAATGATTGACATTGAGGGCGAACAAGAAACGCAATTTAATACAATTCAAATCCCACATCAATTAGGAGTCTAGTGGTGGGGTCAAATTGTTATAGAAAAGTTATTTCGGTTTAATGTACCTACTGTTAATATTGTTTGATTCTTTGAAAAAGTAATTTTAGATAATTTCAATTTGCAAAATTCTGACGAATAATTACCAATTTGCTTTAAATGAACATTACACTAATTGTGATTGAGAGCGATCTTTAAGAGAAGATTAAGATTGTATTAAAAATATTGTTAATTTTTGAATGGAACTCCTTGGTTGAAATACCAAAAAAAAATATTACGTCTATGAAAATGTAGATGTACCAATTGGAAATTATATAAAATTTGCTAGTTTTCTGGCGTTAAGAGTAAAATGTTGTAGAAATAGGCAAATAAAATCCAATCAGCAAAAACTGGCCAATCGGTCATATGATCCAAGATTTCTCAGGCTCACAGCCTGATCTTTATTCCCATGTCAACTTATATTTAGTTACAAAAATCAAACTCCTTAAAATTATTCCTTTACATATTTAATCTATCTAAGAATATATACTTAAAATTAGTTACTCCGCAGCGATACTGGCAGACCAGCCCACCTGTCGAATCACGCAGTTACCTATGGATCTCCATCCCTAAAAACATATACATATATGTTCCTCGGAAAAGGGGTCTAAAAAACCGAGGGTCGCTTGTCCATATGACATGAAAAACTAAAACTAAAACTAACCTATACTAATACTTAAAACTACAAAACTTATTTACAAAGTCTATTTACAATTCAAAAATCAAAATAAACCAGAAACACAAAATAAACCTACGGAAACAATTCAATATATAAAATATGTACAAGAAAACCAAAAAAAAAAAAATAAAAAGAAAAGGGCAAGTCACTAATCCGTCCTGTACCCCGGGTTCATAAGGCTGTAGGTTCTATAACTTCTATGGTAGAACAAAACCCTGTCACTCGCATCGTACACTAAGTCACTGTCTCGGAGGTGGAGTAGACACATAGGTGTCATATAGCCATTTCCCGCCATTATCCCATCGAGTGGTGAGCTGGTTCCTAACCATCCCATTGGGATGTGTAGGACATCTTGTGAGGTGGGCGATGGCAACGCCAACCATGAATTTATCAATTCTGCCCATGCCGGCCTTTCTGTAGATCTCTCCACAGGATGGATTTCTGTAGCGCCCTTGCTACGTCACTCTTGCCCTTAGATTTAGACAGTGTCTAAAAATTCTTCTCTCAAAAATTCTCAGCCGTTCCATCTGGTGCGAGGACACCGTGAACCAGATGGGACACTGTCGGTCTGACCACCTGCTTATAAATCGTCAGCTTCATTCGGTCGCTGAGTCCTCCTCTCCGTGCCAGGATCTGACGATAGATATTGTATGCCACAATGCCCTTCCTAAGAGCATGGTCCACGTGTTTCTTAAAAGAGAAGTCCTCCTGGAATATGACTCCTAAATACTTCAGTTCCTCAGAATTTCCAATGTTCTCGCCTCTTATTTGGACAGCAGGGGTGTACATTCTGGCATTCCTATACAGTTTGTCCCTGGCTCCTTTAAATATTATGGACTGACATTTCTCCGTATTTAGGGTCAACTTCCATTTTTCGAAATGCGAAATACGAAATACGGGTATCCAAGTATAGTGTGAGCCTTCTTTCCGCAATTTTCGCTCTGGCGTGTGTGGCAGTGACGAGGATATCATCTGCATAAGTCAGCATTTGCACTCCATCAGGCGGGTCTGGTATATCAGCCATATATATGGTGTAGAGGACAGGACCAAGCACTGAGCCCTGTGGAACTCCGGCAGTCACAGCATTCCGTCCAGATTTAGCCTCCTCAATGGACACAGAGAACGATCTATCTCTTAGATAATCAACTATCATTCGCATCTTCTGGGCAATCCCATCCTGCCAGACTGTATCGAATGCCATATTAAAGTCCAGACTTACGACAATGGTGGCGCTTCTCTTATTGAGTCCCTTCGCAATCTGTCCATCAGAGCATGCGTTGTGAATGTCAGTCTCCGGAAACCAAATTTGTAATCTTTCAGTATGGCCGCCTCTTCCATATGGTCATATATCCTCTCGAGGATGAAGATTTCAAATAACTTTCCGACATTTGACAGTAGTGATATCGGTCTGTAGTTTGCCGCTTCCAATGGGTTCTTTCCCGGCTTTAATATGGGTATAATCTTCGCCTTCTTCCACGCGCAGTTCTTCTGCTTTTCCTTCGTTAGTCAATATCCTTTGACCCTGAGAGCTCATCAGATCGCCTATTTTGTTCCCTCTTAGAGCACCACTTAACATCTTTATCTTGCGTAACATGTTCTGGTTCGGCGCTATTCCGTTGAGGATATTGGTGTAGTGTTCATCTTCAAATCTGGATATGCGTTCCTTTATTATCTGTCCAGATTTTTTATCACGGCACCTAGGGTTAGCCCCTCTTGGCGATCTAAAATTCTGTGTCTTTTGCGTCTCAGGGTTTTCTTCTGGGCAATCAAACTCAGTATCTCTGGCGGTAATTCAGGCAGGTCAGGTCTTTCTTGGTCTGAATTTTCATATATTTGCCTCCATTGTACTTACGACCGTATTAGTGAGACCCTCAACCGCTTTATCTATCTCACTGACGTCGGCATTCCTGTCTCTTAGCAGTGCGAAATTCGGTATGTTCTGGGACAGTTTATTATTGAAGCTAGCTATGCGCATAGTCTTGTAATTGTAGATATCTTTGGGAACTTGTCTCTCCAGTCTGCCTATCTCTAGCTCAATTTGGACCGCTCTATGATCGGAGTCGTAGTCAAGGGTCTTCAATCCATCCTGGATCTGTGACCAGTCATTAAACCTTGAGATCTTCCCGATTCTGTATGTATGCGTTATACCCACTGAGCTGAAATTTTTTTGCCGGTTTGACAGGTGATGTTCCGCCACTAAGATCACATCAGGGTTATGTCTGTTTGCAAAAAGTTGAAGATAGTGTCGTCTATGCCTTGACACTATGGAATTAGCATTAATAAGTATGCATTTCAGATTAAACATTCAGCTTCAGGCTCAAAAGAAGACCAAAAATGGCCTTCGTTCTCTTCTCCTCAGTCTCCAGCTGCTCGAATGCAACTGCGAAGTCACCAATCTTATTCATGCAGGTCAAGAAATCCTTGCCCAGTAGTCTCTTACAGTGTCCATCGAACTGGCCCATCACCTGGCCTACCTGTCCGGGCATCAGAGGTCGCGAAGATGCGGGGGAATTTGTGGGTTCTTTTCATTTCCCATAGAGGGTCTGGGTAAGTTGGTCGTGTTCGTTGGGGTTGCCGGTATGCTTGCCTGATTCACCTTGCGCTCCTGCTTTATTCCAAGCAGCTCGATTCTCTTAGGACATGATTTGTCGCTCGCAACGTGGCCATCGGTCTTGCAGTTGGCACAGTGCACGGGTCGTCCAATAGTTCTTACGATCTGGCCAGTTGCCGTCTCGGTGGTCAGACTCTCTTCAATATTCTGGTCCTTGGATGGAATGGAACACTCTCCAACAGAGTGTGATTTACCGCACTTAACACATCTGTACGGCATTTCGCAGTTGACCGACAGATGTCCAAACCGCTGACAATTTCGGCACTGTATCAGCCCCTTCTATATATGCTTACCGATCTTAACTCCAGTATTCAAGAAAAATTGTAGGCGACGGAAACCCTTAATGTCGGAATCATTGGTGAGCTGGACAACCCATATATTACCATCCAATTTGACAATCTTCACTATTTTCACATTCATCCCAGATTCTTCGATGAATGCCTGCAGGTCTCCGGCATCATATGTGCTCGACAGCCCCTTGACTATCAGTGTACAGGGTTTCTGATCACGCGGTGTATAGGTAAAGTAGGACTTACCCTTTTCCCCTAAAAATACCTTTACTTTTTCAAAATCATCTATTCTACTTAACTTGAGTTTGATGATATTCGTATTAATTATAGTGATGGTAAATAGCTTGTCCTAGGAAACCTAACAATTGATTCGACAATTCCTTTATATTACCCGTTTTCTCGCCATCCTCCTTCGATCCGTTCTGTGTAAGCGCATCTAGTCCTTCTGGTATGCTATGCTTTGTTGGAAAAGTCCTTTCAGTCATGTGATTTAGTTGGTCCTTTTTATATGAGCTGTCTGAAAACGTGGATCCCAAAATTTACAATTTCTAATGAAAAACATATACATCAATAATTATAACCAATAGTTAAAGACAAAAGTCGGGACTGTATAATAAATACTCCGCACCAGTGTTTGCTAGCCAATGCATCAAGAAATATTTAGTTATTTATTGATATACATTTTTTGAGATTAATTAGAGTAAATTTCTACAGCCACGAAGTCAAGTTCCTCTTTTAACATCATATGGGGGCTAACAAAGTAGTTCTCTAGAAAAGTTTGACGAAATGATTTCAAAGATATTGCAATTTTATTGAAAATTTCATAAAAATTGCAATTTTATTGAAAATTTCATATAAATTACAATTTTGTTGAAAATTTAATATAAAATGCAATTTTGTTGAAAAATTCATAGAAATTAAAAATTTAAATATTATTGTAAATTTCATAGAAATTAAAATTTCATTGAATTGCAGTATTATAATTATGGTTTTCAAACTTTTTCTAAAAAATATTGCCTAAAATCATGTTTTGCATTTTTCTACAAAAATTATTTTAAAAATGCTTTTCTCTTTAAAATATCTACACAACTTCTTCAAAAGTATAGTTTTCCAGAAAATTTCGTAAAAATTGCATTTAAAAAAAAATATCGAAAAATGTTTATTTTTTATTGAAAAATTCTTTTTTCGATGAAATTCCATTTTTATTCCCATAAATTATTGAATTTTTATAAAAAAATAATAGAAATCTAGTTTTATAAGAAAATGTTGGCAAAATAATTTAAAAAAAAAATTGCCAAAATTTAGTTTTTCTAAAAAATTTAGTTAAAATAGCATTTTTCTATAAAATTTCTTTAAAATAATTTTTTATAAAAATTTTATCAAAATTATTTTTTTGAAAGTATTTTTTTTTTTAAATTTGGCTTTTCTAGAAAATTATGCCAAAATAAAATTTTTCTAGAAATTTTCGTTGAAATTACAAATTCCGAAATTCATTTTTTTACACAAAATTCAAAGGCTTTTAAAAAAAATCGATTGAATTCGAAGATTCCATTTGAAATTCGAAAAAACATCAATTGAAATATCCCATTTGAAAAAATGGTAAGATGAAATTCGAAACACATCATTTGGAATTCGAAACACATCTTTTGCAAATTATGTCAAAATAATTTTTTCTGCAAAATTTCATTGAAATTGCATATTTCTAGAAAATATCTATGAAATTTAATTTTTTCTAGAACATTTTGTTGATATCGAATTTTTTCTTTAAAACTTTCTCGAAATTGAATTTTTCCAGAAAGTCAAAGACCTATAATATAATGGCCATCCGCTCATGGACCGCAATTTCAACGAAATTTTCTAGAATAAATTAAATTTCAAGAATTTTTTTTAAAAAATACAATTTTAACAAAATTTTCTAGAAAAATGCAACTCATCGATTTTTGTAGAAATTTCAACAAACTTTGCAGAAAAATTCAATTTGTACAAAATTTAAAAAAAAAAAATTAATTTGAACGAAATATTGTAGAAATTTTGATTGGAACAACGGTTTTGTGGAAAAATTTAAATTTGAAGGAATTTTCTAAAAAAAATACAATTTCAAGAACTTTTGACCGGCAGGCGGGCATACTTTTTTATTTGCCCTGCTCTAGAAAAGATCGACGAAAGCTTTTAATGCAAATTGCAATATTATAATTATGTCTTTCAAACTTGATAATGTTGAAAAAATCTTGCCTAAACTCATATTTTGCATTTTTCTAAACAAAAATTTGTTTAAAATTGTATTTTTCTTTAAACTGTCTACAAAACTTCTTCAAAATTAGATTTATCTAGAAAATTTTGTAAAAAAAATAATTTTTAAAAATTTTTTGAAAATATATATTTTTATATATAATTCCGGTTTTTCTGGAAAATCCATTTTTATAGAAAATATCAGCAAAATTTAATTCTTATAAAAATTTGTATAGAAATTTTGAGAAAATTGGTATTTTTAAAAAAATTTGCCAGACCTTTATGTTTCTAAAAAATTTCGTTGAAAATAGCATTCACCTATTAGATTTCTTCAAAATTAAATTTTTGTAGAAAATTTCATTTAATTTATTTTATTTTAAATTTTGTTAAAGATACGTTTCTATTTAAAATTTGGTTTTCTAGAAAATGATGTAAAAAATCAATTTTTCTAGAAATTTTAGTTAAAATTGCATATATTTCTAAAAAATATCTTTGAAGTTTAATTTGCTACACCATTTTCAACCGCATTTCAAAAATAAATCGATTGAAATTAAAAGTAACTGAATCGTCTTAAACCACAATAAATTCTGACTGAATAACAAAAACATAGACCAACAATAAGTAACAACAATTTTCTATAATCGTTATTTTTTAAAAAAAAAATTAAAAATTGTATTTTTCTAAAAAATTTCGTTGGAAATAGCATTTTTCTATAAAATCTTAAAAATTAAATTTTTATAGAAAATTTCATCAAAATTAGTTTTTTTTTGACAATTTGGTTGAATATACATTTTTATTTAAAATTTGTTTTTTTCTATTTTCAAGAAATTTTCGTTGAAATTGCATATTTCTAGAAAATATATTCAACATTTAATTTTTCCACACAATTTACAACCGTATCTAAAAAAATCGATTAATAATTAATTTTTCCACACAATTTACAACCGTATCTAAAAAAATCGATTGAAATTCGAAGATTCCATTTGAAATTCGAAAAACATCATATGCAATTCAAATATTCCATTTGAAATTCGTAAAAGGTCATTTGGAATTCGAAACACATCAAAAACACGTCCTTTTGTCATTGACTTACATTACATTATTTTTTAGCTCATTGCTGTGGGACTCAATTCTGAGAATTGGATGTGAAAGTAGCCCCAAAAATAAGAACTTCTGCATCATTCGAGTAGTCAAGCTGGCTCAATTAATAGTAGTCATCGTTGAAATTTTTAACAAAATTTTCTAGAATACATTTTATTTCAAGAAATTTTGTTAGATATGCAATATTAACTAACTTTTCTAGAGAAATGCAATTCACCGATTTTTGTAGAAAAATTATATTATAACAAAATTTTGCAGAAAAATGCGAACGAATTACTTTGAATTGGTAATATCAAGACCAACAAACTAAAAAATATTTCATTTAAATATACGAGCATTTTGTTAATATCAGAACAGAATATAAATAGATTTGCAATTGACAACAAAATTGTCTATATGATACTAAGGCAAACATTTTTAGGGGGAAAAATTTATATTTTAAAAAAGGAGGTTTTGCATTTTATTGCGAAAAGGTATATATAGTATTTCGGAGATAAAGAGGAAATTACCGGGTTTGCAAATAGAGCGCTACAAAATTTTTTTTTTAAATAAAACAAAAACGGTTTTGGATATCAATGAAATTCTTTATTCCTGTGAAAGTACGTTCGATGCCCTTATGTATGGAACTCGATTTCTTTTGCATGGCCACCACGGGCACGCTTGCAGAAGTCCAGACGATGAACCCAATTTTCGACGGTTTTCAAGCGTAAATCGGCCGATACTGCTGCAATTTCACGTTCGATATTCGTACGAAGTTCATCAATCGTCGCTGGCTTGTTGGCATAGACCATAGACTTGACGTAGCCCCACAGGAAATAGTCTAACGGCGTCAAATCGCACGACCGAGGAGGCCAATCGACTGGACCATTTCGTGAGATAACACGTTCTCCAAACTGTCCTCCAAGTCCATATCATCCAATTGGGGCCAAAAATATTCGGTTATCATTGAACGGTAGCGATTCCCATTCACAGTAACGTGCTGGTCCAATGACGCCGCGGGCCCATAAACCGCACCAAACCGTAATTTTTTCGGGATGCAATGATCACACATGGAGTACGTGTGGATTGCTGTCTGACCAATAACGCATATTTTGTTTATTGACGAAGCCATTCAGCCAGAAATGAGCCTCATCGCGCTCTTAACGTCGATTTTTCGCGCTCTTAACGTTGAGGCCACTGACTCCGAATTTCGGTAGTAAATTTTAATAATTTCGACTCGTTGTTGGCTCGTATATCTTTCCATCATGAAATGGCAAACCTTACTAAAGAGAAATGTCAAAAGAGCGGCAAAAAATATATTTATAACGAAAGTATTTCAAAAATGTATTCTAAGTCAACGGTATAACAAACAATGAATATATCTCATCTGCTTTAAGTTATTCTACCATTTAAATTTTCTTGTGCAAAAGTACATTCTCATTCAAAATCTCTAAATTGCCTTCAATGAATCAATATTTGGATTTCTATATATTTTCAGGAAATATTTGTCCCTTAATCAATAAAGGGGGTAAATTTTATTCGTTTTTAAATTTTTGCACTGTATTTCATATTTAAAGAATTATCATTTTTGGTGGGAGAAACCCCAAAGGATAACAATTAATTAAATCCGTTTTTGGGTCTAAGCCATTTCAATCGGCTTTATTAAAGCAAGTATCATTGGCTATAATAGAATTGAAGTAAATTTCCACAATTCAATGTTGAAAAGCTCCACACACACACTCACACAATGTCGAAACAAGATTACATAAAATAAAATGTTTTCGAAATTTTCACAACAAACTGTATTTATATTTTTTATTTTAGTTACATTTTCACACATTCATGAACAATAGGGAAAATATTAGAGTGATCAAAACCGGTTTAAAATAAACCGGCCCACCGGTTTTTTGCTTCCACCGTCCCCGGTTTTTCTCAAAATCATGAATTTCGAACAACCGGTGCAACCGGTTTTTTTCGTTTGTTTCCACCGGTTTCCCGGTTTTTTTATTATCACTAAAATATTAAAAATTATTTACAACTTTATATACAAAATATCACAACTTTGCTAGAATCCGAAGCCATTCACCAATTTCTATACAAATTACAAAAATTTAAAGAAAATAAATGATTCATACGCGCAGAAGCTATGTGAAAAGTAAACGCATTCTCCCACTTGCAAACCGAAACAAAAACAAGTAAGAAAATTTCAATTGGGTAAACCGACTAGTGTATACTCTTATATATTTATATACTCGTATGTACCCACCTGCACTAAAGTGTGTATATAAAATATAAATGTATAAAGATTTAGTACCTCTATTAAATATTCTATTTAATACCCCGAAATATTAATATTTTCTTGACTGAACTACATAAGGGGAATTTCATGTCAAGTGGGTTAATTTTTAAAAGGGATGTCTTCTGTCGGGGTGAAAATTGCACCAAGTAGCCCTATCAGATAGTAGTTATGAGACAAAATTCCAACGATATCGGTTAAGGACTTTCCGAGTTGGAGGGTGTCAAATATTGACATTTTTGTCAAACGGTTGTTTTTCCCATCTGAAATGCTAAAATGTTTGGTTGAACGTTAATTTTTTTTCAGAGGTTTATATTTATTTTGATAGATCAACAGGTCCCATCCCATTAATAGGTCACAAAGCTTTTAAAGGAAATTATCTAAGCTTTCTTTTGAGCAAAAAAATCAAAAATTAAAACATAGGTTTTTACCAAAATTTCAAAAATGTTTAATTTTGCAAAAAAGTAATGAAAATATATTTGCTAATTTTTTTAAAAGGTTGAAGAAAAGACTATCGATAACACTTTTGGAAAATGTTTCTAAATACAATAGCTAATTAGTTATAAGTATGAGATAAAAGGACCGTTTGACTCAAATGACAATATTCATCACAATCCAACTCATAACTACTATCCAACAGGACTAAATTTGGTGCAAGATTCCTGATCAGAAGACATCGCTTTTAAAAATTTAATATTAAAAAATCGCCTTTTTTGTTATTAAAAAGGAAAATGTTTTTCAAACGGCAATTTTCATACTGTTTTGTTATGCAGAAAAAAACCGGTTTTACCGGTTTCCCCGGTTTTCTTCGAAGAAAAAAACCGTCCACCGGTTTTTTTATAACGTAAATAAACCATCCAAAAAACCGGTTTTTTGATCACTCTAGAAAATATCAACAAAAAATTCTGTTACAATAATATCACAAAAGAAAAACAAACAGATCTAATTTTATTTTACAATACTTGTCCGAATCATGTCAGATACATTCACATGTAAGTGTTTAAATCCTTTGATGTGTGAGCGTGTGTTTGTCCACACAAACATTCACACGTACACACAGCATTTCGAGAACGTGTGAAGAAGACATCTAAGTGTATGTTGTGTGAACATAACAATCAACTTTATATTTCCGCAAAATTTTAAACAATTTTATTACAAAACCCCAAAGTGCAAAAAAAGGAAAAATCAAAAAGAAAAAAAATAACGAATTGAAAGAATCAGCCAAATGAAGAGGAGGGCAAAAGGAAACCCCACAAACTGCGAAGAAATGAAAAGAGAAACTGTAATATTTGGAAAAGAGCTTAGAAACACAATGTCACACACACACACACCATCATGAGCACAATAGACATTCAATTGCAGAAGGGAAACGCTACAACTTGTTACATTTCCGCTTCGCCAACAGATACAAGCAGCAAAATGTCTTTATTACAATGATGATCTTTAGCACTCTACGAGTATAGTTGGTACATTTGAAATGCTTAATTGTTTGGAAAACACAGCCCACGAATTAAGACCAAAAAGTTTGTATTTTATTGTTGTTTACATAAATGACAGAGGTACATTCCTATTATAGAAATTCTGATTTGCTCATTTTCACATGGAGATAATGCCGATTTTTATAACCTACACCACACTGTGGTCCAGGATATTGTGAGATTGGGCATTTGTTCGTAACACTCGTTCGTTTATTATACCGATCGACTTGGAATCACTTTCTGAATCGATTTATTGGTTCAGATTTATCAGTCAAGATTTCTATACAGTCCCATTATATATATATTGTCCTCCCGATGAGGCATCAAAGAGCTATAAAAGCCATTTGGAACTTTACCAGAAAGAAGATTCTTAACTCAGGAACGAATACTGGTAGATTTGGGGAAATCTGTTCAGATTTAGGTATAGCCCCCATATATGTATATGTTACTCCCGATTTGACATGTATGTAAGTGTAGTAGAAACTGAACATTTCTATCCGATCAGTAAGAAATTCGGCAAGAATGGGTTTCTTATTTCATGAATGAACACTGCCTGGGAGAATCGTGTCCCAAGAAGACGAAGACAGTTTTTTTTTAAGATGCGCTTGGGACAATTTTTAATGATTATCTTCAAAAAGGAGAAAACAATCAACGGCCAGTATCATGCTAACTTATTGAAGCGTTTAAGTGATGAAATTAAGTAAAAAAGAACGTATTTGGCGAAAAAGAAAAAAAGTTGTTTCCTCAAGACAATGCACCAGTTCACAAATCCACTATTGTGATGAATTCAATTTCGAATTGCTTCATTACGCATTTTATTCGAAGATTCAGCTCCTTCGCAATATTTTATATTTCCAAACTTAAAAGAAATCAGTTTTAAAGAAATATTTTAGAAAAATTAAATTTCAGCGAAATGTTCTAGAAAGAATTTTCTGAGAAATGCAATTTCATGAAGTTTCGTAGAAAAGTTCAAATTATACACAATTTTCTAGAGAAATGCAATTTCATGAAGTTTCGTAGAAAAGTGCAAATTAAACACAATTTTCTAGATAAATGCATTTTCAAATTTTTTTCTCAACGATTGTCTAGGAAAATACTATTTTAACAAATTTTTCTAGAAAAATGCGATATCGACAATTTTTTTTAGAAAAATGCGATTTAAAAAATTTTTTTTTGTAAAATGCAATTTTACTAGATTTTCTAGAAAAATTACATTTTAAAGAAAATTTTGTAGAAAAATTGAATTATGTCAAAATTTTCTACATAATTGCACTTTTCCACAACTTTAATTTTTACGAAATTTTGTATAAAAATTCTATTCCAAAGAAATTGTTTAGAGAAATGCAATTTGAAAATATTTTATAAAAAATATGCATTTTCAATAAAATTTTGTAGAAAAATTTAATTTGGAATAAATTTCATAGAACAATAAATTTCATAGAACAAAATTATTTTATTAATCTTTTTAAAAAATTATATTTATAGCTTTTACGCGTTTGGGAGCACCATCTGTCAGAGGTTATACCCTTTCACAGAGTCTTTTCATTCTTTATGGTTATGAGTGACATTGCATCGACCTGTCACTTTATATTGTATAGTAAAATATACCTAAACTACCGCCGCTGCTCCCCAGGTTGCCGTATCGATCTTCCAGGGGAATCGTCAGCACATTTAAAGATGTCCAAAAATTACATAAAAGGTCATACGAATCGATTAATTAATCGATTCTAATTGAATTATTTACATTTTGAAGACAAAATGAAGATTTATTTTAAGGCGTAGTTTCAATAGAAAATTTCAGCAATATTTAATTTTACAAAAAAATCAAAAAAGTGCAATTTGAAGATTTCGCAGAATATAAATAAAAAAATTTACTAAATATGTTTATTTTTTCGTCGAAATTGCATTTATGTATATTGAAAAATTTATTTTTTAAAAAATTTGGTGTATATTGAAAAATTTATTTTTTAAAAAATTTGGTCAAAATTCCATTTTTCTAGAAAAATGCGTTGATATTAATTTTTCTTTAAAATTCTTGGAAACTGCGTATTTACAGAAAATATCCTATACTAGCCTTTAATAAAATCAACGACATTTAAATATTCTTAACACGTTCAGTGTCCCTTAAGCCGGCCATCAATTTTTAATCCAGTCATAAGTCTTTATTTAAGTTCTTTTATTCTAGAAAAATGCAATATCAAAAAAAAATTTCAAAAAAAAATAATTTTAACAAGATTGTAGAGAAGGAATTTTCTGAAAAATACAAATTCAACGAAATATTGCAAAAGTGCGCTTTCGACAAAATTTTCAAGAAAAAGTTAATTTATCATTTTTTTAAGAAAATGCGATTTCGACAACATTTTTTGTTAAAATGCAATTTACGAATTTGTCTAGAAAATTTCAATTTCAAAAAAATATTCCAGAAACATTTAATTATGATGAAATTTTCTATAAAATTTCACATTTTCCACAGCGAAATTTAATTGCATTTTACCAAAAAATTTTGTCCAAATGGCATTTTTCTATAAAAAAAATTTTGAAATTAATTTTTTCTTGAACATTTCGTTTAAAACGTACATTTACAGAATTTTGATGAAATTGAATTTTTAGAAAACTCCTTTCCGAAAATTTTGTTGAAATTCCATTTTTGGAGATTTTTTTTGATATTGTATTTTTAGAAAATTGACGGTCGATGAGCAGATTAAAAATCAATAAGCGGATAAAAGACTTTAATCAAAATTACATTTTTCTAGAAAATTTCGTTGAAATTGAATTTTTCTAGAAAATTTTGTTATATTTCATTTCACGAAAAAGTTTTGCTTAAATTGCAATTTCAATGAAATATTGTAGAAAAATTTGATTTTGAAGAAATTGTCAACTAAGTTTTATTTTATAAGTCTTATTAAAAAAACTGTATTCTATAATACATAATGGAAGCAAAGAGATTATCCAAGTTAAAAATCAATTTAAAATATATATTTTTTTCGGGGAGGGGCATTATGTTTTTACGTCCCTTTTGTAAAATTTAATGTTAACAAAAAGTAGGCAACATTTTTTTTTTAGAAAATTACGTCGAAATTTTTATTCTAATTTTAATAGAACTCGCAGTATTATAGAAAATGTGCAGAAAAATCATATTTTTAAAAAAAATCTTCAAAATTTATTTTATAATTTTATTTAAAAATTTTATTTATTTTAAAAGTTTTATATTTTCAGTCAGAATTTATTCTCGTTCCAGACCATGTGTTTCAGTTACTTTCTGTCTGTTAAAAGTAATAGAAACAAATACAAAATTTGGTTGAGAGTTTTAATTGCTTGGTAGAATTTACTGCAGTTTCCATAGACACCACTCTGTCATCTTCAAAATTCTGTAGCAATAGTATATGTCTTTAACATAACTCAGCTGAAATACTTATGGAAGCAGTAAATTGAATTTAACATATTTAATATCTTCTAAACAATGTTGTCAAAATTAAATTTTTATAGAAATTTTCGTCGATTTCTACAAAATTGAAAATTTCTTCGAAATTGCATATTTACCGAAAATTTCCTACACCTGCCTTTAACAAAATCAGCGACCTTCAAATATTCGTAATGCGTTCTGGTCTGGTTTTTAATTCGCTAATCGAACTTTTATCCACTCATCGAAATTTAGTTTTGAAGAAATTTTTTTAAAACAAATTAATTTCAACAAAATTATTTAGAAGAAATTTTCTAAAAAATCGTATTTTATAAAGTTTTGTAGAAAAATCCATTTTAAACAAAATTTCTTAGAGAAATGCGTTTTAAAGTTTTTTCTAAATAAAAGCAACTTCAACGAAATTTAAAAAAAAAATCAATTTCAACAAAATTTTATAGAAAATTGTGATTTCCACAAAACTTTTGGTAAAGTGCTATTTAACGAAATTTTCTAGATAAATTCCATTGCAACGAAATTTTCTAGAAAAATAAATGAATTTCATCATTCTAACAAAAAATTAAATTTTTATAGAAAATTTCGTCGATATTGCATATTTCTACAAATTTCTTATTTACCGAATGTTTCCTACACCTGCCTTTAAAAAAATCAGGGACCTTAAAATATTCTTAATGAGTTTAGTGTTCCATAATCCGCCCATCGACTATTAATTTGATCATCGGTTTTTAATTCGACCTTTTATGCGCTCATCGACCGGTAAGACGACCATCGATCTTTAATCTCCTCCTTAAATTTTCAAAAAAATTGAGTATAGAAGAAATTTTCTAAACAACTCAATTTTTACGAAATTTTCAAGAAAAATTTAGTTTTGAACAAAATTGTTAAGAAGAAATGTTCTGAAAAATCATATTTTATAAAGTTTTGTAGAAAAATGCAATTTAAACAAAATAACTTGGAGAAATGCGTTTTCAACGTTTTTTTTTTCTATCGAATTTTATAAAAATAAACACTTTCGACGAAAGTTTTAAGATAAATACAATTTTAACATAATTTTCAAGAAAACTGGGATTTCGTCAAAACTTTTTGGTAAAAATCGATTTAACGAAATTTTCTATATAAATACACTTTTAACGAAATTTTCTAGAAAAATAAATGTCCTAAAAAATTATGAAAAAAAAATAAATGAAATTATGAGGGCTAGAAATGCTGAACAAGTCACTTAGCGTAGAAACGGATGATTAAGAACTATCGTTAAAACTATTAGAAACATTTCATTTTTTTTAAAAAAAAAAACATTTTTAGCTAACTCAAAAAAATTAATAAAATATAGAAAAAAATCGCAAAAAATCAGATTGATTCATTTTTGAAAGTTAGCATCCTAAAGAAGAAAACAATGCCGATTTGAAAAAAGTCTATGAATAAATGTATAAATTATGACCTATATTTTAACAAGTAAGAAAGTTTCAGTCGGGTAAACCGACTAAGGTATACCCTCACTTTGTGAGTAATGTAATATGGAATATTAAACGAATTATTCTGTCAATTTGTATGGAAGGTACCAAAATTGTTTTTAACAAATACACCTATTTTTCGCTGAATAGTAGATTCTTTAAATAAATTACACTGCGCCGAATTATAAACGTTTTTTGCACTGGTATATTAACGTTATGAAATATTAAATTTTGGTATGATTTGGCCATTTTGTGTGGGAGGTACAAAAAGGGACGTAATGATAACGGCCATTTTTTACAGGGCTATAGGGACATCAAAAGCGTTACACTGTGCAAAATGTTGTTGCATTTTCGTGCATTGGTACTCATGCTGTGAGCTCTTAACTTTTTGTGCAAAATGGTACCTTTGTGTGGGAGGTACAAAAAGGGGCGTGGAAATAGCGTCCATTTTTCACAGTGCAAAAGACACTATAAAAGCATTACACTGTAAAAAATTTCAAGTATTTTTATACACTGGTATTAATGTTATAAGCTGTTATCTTTTGGTGCAAAATGGCACCTTTGTGTAAGAGGTACCAAAAGGGGCGTGAATATGACACCCATTTTTCACTGGACTTTAGGCACTATGAAAGCAATACACTGTACAAAATTTCAAGTATTTTTATGCACTGGTATTAATGTTATAAGCTGTTAACTTTTGGTGCAAAATGGTGCATTTGTGTGGGAGGTACCAAACGGGGCGTAGCAACATGATATAAAAATAAACACTTTCGACGAAAGTTTTAAGATAAATACAATTTTAACATAATTTTCAAGAAAACTGGGATTTCGTCAAAACTTTTTGGTAAAAATCGATTTAACGAAATTTTCTATATAAATACACTTTTAACGAAATTTTCTAGAAAAATAAATGTCCTAAAAAATTATGAAATTCTGTGAAAAATATCACTTTTTCTACAACTAAAATTTAAAATTTAAATTCTTATAGAAATTTATTTATTTATATGAATTACAATACAAAGTAAATTTATATTCTAATTGTACGGTCCAAGGAAAAGCCGGGTTACAAAGACCATATGGCTAGATTTTGCAGCGACAGACTAGAGCCTCTGGTGGGAATCGAACCCACGACCCCCAAACTCATAGGCGAGCTCGCTACCAACTCACCTATTGGGGCGCTCAGATTCTTATAGAAATGTTCGTCGATGTTGCATATTTGTACAGAATTGAAAATTTCTTCGAAATTACAAATTTCCTATACCTGCATTTAACAAAATCAGCGACCTTTAAATATTTTTAATGCGTTAAGTGTCCCTCGGTCATCGGTTTTTAATTCGCGCATCGACCTTTTATCCGCTCATCGAACTTTAATCACTTCCTTTTATTTTCTAAAAAAATCCATATAGAAGAAATTTTCTATAAAATGCAATTTTTACGAAATTTTCAACAAAAAAATTAGTTTTAAGAAATTAAAAAAAAAATAATTTCAACAAAATTATTTAGAAGAAATTTTCTAAAAAATCATATTTTATGAAGATTTGATTTGAAAAATGGAATTTAAACAAAAATTTCTTAGAGAAACGAGATTTCAAAGTTTTTTTCTGGAAAAATTCAATATCAACGAAATTTTATAAAAAAAATCAGCTTTCTACAAAATTTTTAAGAAAAATACAATTTCAACAATATTTTTAAGAAAACTATGATTTCCACAAAACTTTTTTTTTTAAATGCTATTTAACGAAATTTTCTAGATAAATTCTATTTAACGAAATTTTCTAGAAAAATAAATTATGAAATTTTCTAGAAAAATAAATGATAAAATTTTCTAGAAAAATAAATGATAAAATTTTCTAGAATAATAAATTATTCAATTTTCTGGAAAAATAAAAATGAAATTTTCTAGAAAAATAAATGATGACATTTTAAAGAAAAATAAATGATAAAATTTTCTAGAAAAATAAATTATTAAATTTTCTGGAAAAATAAAATGAAATTTTCTAGAAAAATAAACGATGAAATTTTCAAGAAAATAGCTCTTTTCCACAATTTTAATTTCGACGAAATTTTATAGAAAAATGCAATTCAAATAAAATTTTTAGAGAATTTTTCTAAAAAATGTAAATTCAATAATTTTTTTATAGAAAAATTATATTTCAGCTGAATTTAATTTTATTAATCATATTAAAAAAATCAATAAATCTTTTCGGAAAGGGTCATGATGGTTGGGAGGCCCAGGTCTAACCTTTCACAGCATTTATTCATTCATTGTGGCAGTTGAGGTCTGATCCTTTTGAAATTATATTAATTGTAATTATTATATTAATTATTCTCTCGAAAAGTTATGCACCTAATTAATATATTGATTTCTCATTTCAACTGCAATTGTATACTAATAGCACTTTAATCGCTCTCTAAACGGGTTGACTATACAATGAAAGTACAGTTTTTAGTTACAGTGTTGCACTATTCTGAAGTGTAGCATATTTCCACATCGCATAAGTCCTGTCCAACATCCGCATCCGCTTAGTTTATACTTTTTTTTTTGGTTGTTGTTGCAACTTAGGCAAGTGGACGAACAAGTTCTATTATTATGATGATAGTACCATTTTTGGTGAATGTATGTGGTTTCCGCTGCAATGTTATATTCACATCTCCTTTGGTATTATGTCGTTGTTGCTATTGCACTGGACACAGACACACACACAAGCCAAAATCTGGCAAGGATACAATTTTGAAAGAAAAAAAAAGAGCGGAGATGATGGCAAAGAATGGCCGGAATTAAGCCAGAAACCAAACCATACAAGGGGAAATAATAGTGGAAATTTGAAATGTATAAAAGAGAAATTAAGATTTACTTATGTGATCACAGGCAATTTTGAAGTTTTTTTCACTGCGTGCGAATGGCTATTGTTGGTTAATTTAAAATGTTTATTAATTTTATAGAAAGTTCTGCGGAACTCTGAAAGTGTAGGCGGATGACAGCAGTAATTTGGTAATTTTGTACTTATGCTATGGGTATGGGGAAACAGAGCATTTCAGTGGTATAAATATCTTCAAAATACGTAAAGCGCTTAATAATATATGACAATTTTAACAAGTGTTAATTTTCTGTGCCACAAAAACTACAATGAATTTTGAAAAACAAAAAACGCAAAAAATGCCTACACACTTAAAAAAATATTGTGTATAGTTTTTTAAAAATCGAAATGGGTGATATTTAAAATGTGTTTTTCAATTCATTTGCCTTGGACTTACCCATACCCCTCCTTTCGAGTGTTATCGAGGCACTAAGCAGACAGACGGACGGACATAAATCAAATTAAAAAAAGCAATAAAGCAGATTTCCACCTAAAAGTAGGTCACACCTTCGATGTGTTAAGCTTTTGCTCATCAGAAAGTGATATATGTCTACACTCCCTCCTCCACTAAAGTGATGGTACAAAAAAAAACAAATATTTCATCAATTTTTTAAACAGATTTTAAACTGCGATAATATACTCGCACTGATCACTCACAGAAATATTTTTAAACATATTTGCATATTTATATCATTATCGATTTTGAAATAGTTTGCACTGAAATGAACAGTCAAATAGTTGCACATTGAAACTATTTGCGAATGCACTTCTAAACAAACATTGGTATTTGATACATTTCCAACTATTAAAATTATGTTTATTCAACAGTAATTGCAAATGTACCAATGAATGCTGACATATGTTCACAGGAACATTTCATATCGCAAATTTGATTAGATATTTGAACAAGTGATGGGATGGCAATTCAATGAACAGAATGTCAGCCAACATCTAACATATACTGTGTGTATTAAGGTGGGGCATAAAATAAGTTCAGTTTCTCTTCTACAGTAATTAAAGTTAATCTTATTCTGTGAATGTTCCCCAAATATTAAGCTTTTATATGCATTTTACTGTCAGAGCGACATAACATTTTTTTTGTGTCCGAAACCTAAAAACTTTTTTGGATTTAAAGTATAAACTTTAATAAATGATATTATGAGGGCTAGAAATGCTGAACAAGTCACTTAGCGTAGAAACGGATGATTAAGAACTATCGTTAAAACTATTAGAAACATTTCATTTTTTTTTTTAAAAAAATTTTTTTGCTAGCTCAAAAAAAATCATAAAATATAGAAAAAAATCGCAAAAAATCATCATCAATCAATTTTTATATAAAACTAGCTGGACCCGGTCCACTTCGTTGCCCCAGACTTCAAATTTCCGATCCCGCCCATTTTCGGACTAACCACGTAGACTGGCATCAAATAAACGTACACAAAATTACAGCAATCTCTGTAACAAATCGGTCAAACACAAAATTACAGCATTCTCGCTACCAAATTGTGCAAGATATATCAATTTAAAATATTGGCCGATCCCGTTCAATTTTGGACCAATTACGTAGACTGCTACCAGATTTATGTACGCAAAATGTAAGCACTCTCGCTAACAAACTTTGCAAGATATCTCTTTTCCAAAATTTGGCTTATATGAGCGGTGCCACGCACATTGGTCCGATTCCGCCCAGTTTTGGATCAATCGCGTAGACTATGCAATATATCTCAATTTAAAAAATTGGCTTAAATTGGCGGGGCTACGCCCGTTGGTCCGATCACATATATGTATAAACAAACATACATCACTCTCGCTAACATATTGTGCAAGATATCTCAATTAAAAAATTGGCTTAAATGGGTGGAGCCACGGGCATTGGTCCTATTCCGGCCATTTTTGGAACAGTCACGTAGACCGCTACCAGATACATATACGCTAAATTACAGAACTCTCGCTAATAAATTATGGACGATATTTCAATTTCAAAATTTGGCTTATATGGGCTAAGCCACGCCCATTTTTGGACCAATCACGTAGAATGCCACCAGATCCATAGCTCCGATCGCGTCCTTTTTTAGACCAAACACGTAGACTGCTACCAGATACATGTAAACAAAATTACAGCACTCCTGCTAAATAATTGTGAAAGGTATCTCAATTTAAAATGTTGTCTTACATGGGCGGGGCCACGCCCATTGGTCCAATTCCGGCCACTTTTGGTCCAGTCCCGTAGACTGCCTGCCACCAGATACATATGCACAAAATTACAGTACTCTCGCTAAAAATTGTGGAAGATATCTCCATTTCAAAATTTGGGCGAGGCCACGCCCGATCCCGCCCACTTTTGGACCAATCACGTAGACTACCACCAGATACATATGCACCAAATCACAGCACTATCGCTAACAAATTGTGTATGATATCGCAATTTTAAAATTTGACTTATGTGGGCGTGGCCGCGCCCTTTGGTCCGATCCCGCCCTTTTTTGGACCAATCCCGTAGACTACCACCAGATACATATGCACCAAAGTACAACACTCTCGTTAACAAATTGTGTAAGATATCTCAATTCCAAAATGTGGCTTATATGGGCGGGGCCACGCCCATTGGTCCGATCCCGCCCATTTTTGGACCAATCACGTAGACTGCCACCAGATACATATACAAAATTACACCACTCTCGCTAACAAATTGTGCAAGATATCTCAATTTTAAAATTTGTCTTATGTGGGCGGGGCCACGCCCACTTGATATATCGAAAATTCAAGTACCCTATTTTCACCACGCCCCACATATATACATTCTGTGAAAATTTCAAGAAGATCGGTCCAGCCGTTTAGACGTCTATTCGGTACAAACAAACCAACAAACAAACACACATTCTTCTTTATATATATAGATAATTATGCCAATAACTTTTTTTAAGGGAGACAGACAGTCTGTCCGTTCGACTGACATTCCTAACATGATTTAAAATGGCCCAAACACGCAAATATGAATAGGGTCCCTTAGGTCACCCAATCGATGTGTTACACTCTTGGCCCGCAGCATCTGATATATACCCTTGTTCACAATAGTGGGCGTATAAAAACCGGATTATGTTGAAATTCTCTTATTTCTACCAAAAACATTATTTTCCTCGTTAGGTTGCTAGCTTTCAAAAATTGAAGCAACAATTTTTTGGGATGTTTTCTATTGCGATTTATAAAAAATCAGATATATTCTAATTATTTTAACGACAGTTACTAAACCTATGTATCCACGTAAAAGTGTAATTCATAAAATGTTTAGTCCTCATAATTTCCATTAATTTAAAGTGTATCGCGGCTTAAAAGAGCATATATTAGGGCGGGTTGATTTGTATGGATGAAAAAAAAATTAAAAATCGTATAGCAAAAACGTAATCTACATTAAATTCTAAGAAAATTCTCCGAAGAAACCATGGGTCTAAAATCAAAACCTAATCCGCGCCTTCCGACTTGAAAATTTTGTTTCTCTTCTTTCGCTAAAATTATTTTCTTTTTTTAAAATATATTATGTTTTATTATACCCTCACTTTAGTGATACGAGGGTATATATCATTTGCTACGGGCCAAAAGTGTAACACATCGAAGGAGTGACATAAGACGCTATGTATGTTTGGCAGATATCCGTTTTAGGTCGTTTTTAGTCGAATGAGCAATTTCCGTCCGTATGTCTGTCTTTCTGCTATCTGGTGCGCACGATAACTCTCGAAAGGAGTAACCGATTGACTTCAAATTTGGTATGTCAGTCTTTGCGCGACCGTGGTCTATACAACACGTATTCCGGTGTCATAGATTTTTGAAAGCAAATAACATAAAAAAACATAAAACAACAATTACTACACATTATTGTTAAAGTTGTGAAAATAACCAGTTCAGTTTATTTTGAACAAAAAAAAAATAACAAAAACAATTAAATGCAACTGATGTGCATGCACATCTTTTGTACAACAACAACTGTGCAAAGTGCAGTTTTTCAGCATGCAGACGGACAATGCAAATGCAAGTACAAGTGCAAATGCAAGTGCAAGTGCAAGTGCAAGTACAAGTGCAAATGCAAGTGCAAATGCAACTGAAGAAAACAGTGACGACGATGCAAACTGGCAAGTAGTAGGCAAGAGGAGACATGCAGGGTCACCAAATATTTTCCAGCCAAAACGTCCGCATAACTCAAATGAAGAAAATGTATCATCCAATAAATATGCTGCTCTTGCTACCGAAGAAGGTGAAATAGACAATGCGGTCAGTGAAACTTTTACACCCAAGCCACCACCCATATATGTCCCTGATGTTGGGAATATAGATAAAATGGTAGAAGATATTGCCGGTGTTATCTCAAGGGAAACCTTTTATTTTAAGTGTATGAAGGATAGTCAGATACGTCTAACCATAAAATACATCAATTCATACAGAAAATTGATAAAACATTTGGAAACTTCTAATATCAATCCAAAAATGACCGAGCTTTTAGGGTTGTATTTAAAGGCCTTCATTACTCTACACCTGTAGAAGACATCAAAGCCAAACTGTTAACATTAGGTCACCAAGTAAGGAGTGTCAGAGGTGCTGTTAGTCGGGTTAACAAGCAGCCACTTTCTATGTTTTTCGTTGATTTGGACCCAAAACCAAATAATAAGGATGTATACAATATAACCAGTATCGAAAATGCTAGAATGACGGTAGAAGCTCCAAGAACGTTTGATGATATTGTACAATGTTTTCGTTGCCAAGAATACGGACATACTAAGTCGTATTGTAGAAAACCGTACAATGCACCAAAAAATGGGAAACACCTCCACAATGCGTTAACTGCCTAGAAAAACACACAGCAAGCTACAAAGGTTGTAAAATATACCAAAAGATAATTTCTGGAAGAACCAATAACGTTAACACTTATTCTAGCAATAATCGAAGGTTATACTCAAACCAAAATAATATAAATAATACCAATTTTGTAAACACGGCAGATATCCAACCACCTGATGACTCCAAACCATCATATTCACAAGCTGCAAGGGGCATGACCGCAGGGGTAAATAACATATTGCAAAAACTAGAGTCAATGGTAGCTAAACAAATAGAATTAACCAACACATTGATAAATATGATGTCTATGCTGATGACGAAAATATGCAATTAGATATTAGAATTGCTCAATGGAATGCTAATGGCATTTCAAATCACAAAAATTAAGTTGAATTATTTCTTCTAACTAATTTCATCGACATTCTCCTCATTTCCGAAACTC
Organism: Eudasyphora cyanicolor; assembly: GCA_963930755.1. Classification (NCBI taxonomy): domain Eukaryota; kingdom Metazoa; phylum Arthropoda; class Insecta; order Diptera; family Muscidae; genus Eudasyphora; species Eudasyphora cyanicolor. The sequence continues at coordinate 245,963,660 of OZ005737.1, forward strand.
ATTTTACAAACAAATCTGTTTTCAAAATCAAAAATTACGATACTGTAATATCTAACCACCCCGACAACAAGGCTCATGCTGGAGCTGCTTTGTTGGTTAAATCGAAAATCAAATATGAAGTTATTGAATCTTTCTCTGAGCCATACTTACAAGCAGCAGGAATAAAAATATATTGTGAAAATTCTGCAATATCTATTGTTTCAATATATTGTCCACCTAGACATAACATAAAATGTGAACAGTATGAAGATTTCTTCAAAAAAATTGGCAATAAATTTATTGTTGCAGGCGATTATAACGCAAAACATCCTTGGTGGGGTTCTAGGCTACAAAATCCAAAAGGAAGAGAGCTGTATAAATGTATTACCAAAAACCAATATAAATCACTGTCAACAGGAAGCCCGACTTACTGGCCCAGTGACCCACATAAAATACCAGATTTATTAGATTTTGCAATCTATAATGGTATCTCTAAATCACTTTTGGGGGGTCAGTGGTTAAGAGGTCACCAAATAAGTTGCTGAGAAACAAATTCATAATATGCTATGTATTTTTCAAATTTCGATATACTCGTATACATTTTTGTTTAAATATTACCGGTGTTTATAGCGATATATTTCGAAAAGACTTTTAAACATTATGTCTCCGTTTTTGTGTACCTCTTGTCCTCAGGACGGACGACGCATTTCCTTGAAGATCGTTTTGTGCAAATATATGTGCAGCTCCACAGATCTTTATGGGATTTTTATTGGAAGAATGAAAAAATCTTAAAGAATTTTGAAATGTAGTGGAAGAATGAAAATTGCTTTGGTCACTACTGACAACAATCTTAGAATTCAAAATTGTTTTTTTCCAGTGTATACTACATATTATTTTATCTTTGTATAATTTAAGCGTGAGAGTTGACCACTGGCCAAGAAACGACTATGTTAATAGTCCGTAGGCTATACCACACTGGAGTTTCTAGCTTTCTACCTGTTATATCAGCCGCAACGGTCAAGCGGCCAAAAGTCGCTTGAATTAGTATTAACATTGCCATTTTGGGCCCTTTAAAGTACAGAAAGAGTGGAAATTGCATTGGTCACTGCTACATTGGCCACAGTCTGAGATTCGACCGAATTGACAACGTTATATATGTATATCTTACCACATTAAGTGGTGAGAGACATATTTTGAACAGGGCTTAGAAGTTTTACAATTTGTAAAACAGTGAACATTGTTTTGGCCACTTCTTCACTGACCACAGTCAGAGAATTCAAAATTATTATATTTACAAAGTTTTAACTTTGTGTCCTATAAGAGGCTTAAGAAAGGCCAATAATAATTGATAGCGCTATAACTGACCACTGGCCGAAAAATGTCTACGTGAGTAGCCCGTGGTTTATACAACACTCATGTCTATGAGAGTGCAATTAATGGGATTTTTAATGTATTGAAAGAATGAAAAACTCTTAAAGAATCTTGAAATCCAGTAAAGGCAGAAAAGTCATCAAATTTGAACTTTTCTTAGAGAAAAGTCATCAAAGATGAACTTTTCTTAGTAAAAAGTCATTAAAGATGAAATTTTCTTAGAGAAAAGTCATTAAAGATGAACTTTTCTTAGAGAAAAGTCATCAACGATGAACTTTTCTTGGAGAAAAATCATCAACGATGAACTTTTCTTGGAGAAAAGTCATCAACGATGAACTTTTCTTACAGAAAAGTCATCAACGATGAACTTTTTATAGATGAACGATGAACCTTTCTTAGAGAAAAGTCATCAACGATGAACTTTTCTTAGAGAAAGTCATCAACGATGAACTTTTCTTAGAGAAAAATCATCAGCGGTTAATTTTTTGTTAGAGAAAAGTCATCAACTATTAACTTTTCTTAAGGAAAAGTCATCAACAATGAACTATTCTTAGAAAAAAGTCGTCAACGATGAACTTTTCTTACAGAAAAGTCATCAATGTTGAACTTTTCTTAGAGAAAAGTTATCAACGATGAACTTTTCTTGGAGAAAAGTCATCAAATATTAACTTTTCGTAGAGAAATGTCATCAACGATAAAATTTTTCTTGGAGAAAAGTCATCAATGATGAACTTTTTTTAGAGAAAAGTCATCAGCGATGAACTTTTCTTAGAGAAAAGTCATCAACGATGAACTTTTCTTAGAGAAAAGTTATCAACGATGAACTTTTCTTGGAGAAAAGTCATCAAATATTAACTTTTCATAGAGAAAAGTCATCAACAGAAAATTCAAAATTGCATTTCTCGGGTATAGTACATATTATTTATCTGTGTATCAATTTAGGCGCTTCTGAAATACAATACAAAAAAAATATTTAAAATTTTGATAGCGCGACAACTGACTACGTGTCAAAAATGACTGTGTGAATAGTCCGAAGGGTATACAACACTCAAGTCTATACCAAAGCCAAATTTAAAGCTTCCTACTTCTTAAAGGTACCGTAATGGTCAAGCGGTCAAAAGTCGTTTGGTGTAAAATCGCATCCCTTGGAGATCAGTATACAAACATAAATTATTAGGATTATAGCACTTAAAGGACTATTAAAGTACAGAAAGTGTGGAAATTGATTTGGTCACTGCTAAACTGAACACAGTCGGAGAAGTGACAGAATTGACAATGTTAGATAGGTTACCACAGTAAGTGGTGAGCGATATATTTTGAAAAGGCTTTAAACATTTTAAGTCGCGGTTTTATGTCCGGTTTGACCTCAGACTGGACATCGAATTGTTGTTTTCGCATCTCCTTTGAGATCAGTCTGTACATATAAATTTGTAAATCATTGCCTCTTAAGGAACTTTTAATATCAGAGAAGTAATGAAAATTGTTCGCGTCACAGTTAAACTGACCACATCCACGGTTTATAGTACTTCATATATACAAAGTTTTAACTTTGTATCTTATAAGAGGATTCCGAAACGACAAAAACAAAACGCAAGTTTTTGATAGCGCTACAACTGACCACTGGCCGAAATACCTATTAAGCGAGTAGTCCGTAGTTTATACAACACTCCAGTCTATGTGTGTGCAAAATTTCAGCTCTCTAGCTTTAACAGGAGCCTCTGTGGTCAAGTGGTCGAAAATCACTTGGCGGAAAATCGAAAATCAAAGTAGCCTATGGCACTTCCCAGGCATTGGTCTATCTGTCCACCAAGTTTCAAGAAAATCGGTTCAGCCGTTTATGCGTGATGCTGGAACAAACAAACAAACAAACAATGGTTTTGCAAAGGTTTGAAAACTATTTATTTTCTACTGATTTAAAGCTAAATTTTGAGTTTGAGAGAAATGCGCTTTTTAAACAAATGTTACTATCACTTACCGCAATCTGGAATCAGTTAACGATGAACGACGAGGCCTCGATGATCGGGAAATATTGCGATGTCATTCAATATATGATGATGTAATGTACAGGGAACATTTCTCTGTTAGAAAGATAACAACATTTCGCTTCAATTCTAGCTTAAATTGGAACCTTTGCATATTTTCAAAAACGACAAAATTTGTCTCTAAAATGGGGATAAGTTAATACTAAGTATGTATAGATTTATAATGAAACCAGTAAGGAAAGATTAAAGTCGGGCGGGGCCGACTATATAAAACTCTACACCACTCTCGTAATATTGAATAACTCTGAAATATAAATTTTGTAATTCATGTATAAATTGTTTACATAAATTTACTTATGGGACATTTTATACTTAAATAATACCCTTTACCACAGTGTGGTGTAGGGTATAAAAACGATTGAATGTAAAATACAGCTTCTTTGGGACTAAAGGGCCAAATCGGACGAAACATATATATGGGAGCTATAGCTAAATCTTAACCGATTTTCTTCAAATTCGGCAATGTTGGTTCGTGGATAAAGAAACTCTACCGTTCTAAATTTCAAAACGATTGGATGTAAAATACAGCTTCTATAGGACTAAAGGGCCAAATCGGACGAAACATATATATGGGAGCTATAGCTAAATCTGAAGCGATGTTCTTCAAATTCGGCAATGTTTGTTCATGGATCAAGAAACTCGACCGTTCTAAATTTCAAAACGATTGGATGTAAAATACAGCTTCTATAGGACTAAAGGGCCAAATCGGACGAAATAATATACGAAATACTCTAAACTGCAAAATTTCAGAATGATCGGAGTGAAATTGCGACCTGTAGTCGACGAACAACTTTACATGGACAGACGGACGGACGGACGGACGGACAGACATGGTTAAATCGACTCAGCTAGTGATTCTGAGTCGATCGGTACTTTAAGGTGGGTCTAGCTGTGTTATTTTCAAGTGTTACAAACATCTGCCGTGAAACAAACTTATAATAACCTGTACCACAGTGTGGTGTAGGGTATAAAGATAACAAAAAATATTGCCGATATATAAAACCGGCCACCTCTGCAAATTGTCGCCAGTATAAACTTCACATAGGGTATGTAGACTGGAACTTTCAAACTTTTACAACCATCAGTGGAGTAGGAAGTTACTATTCGAAGTCACCTTGGGACACGTTATCTTCGATACTCTGAAAACTTTACCCAGGGACGCCGTACAGATTTCGAGCACAGTGTATAGATTTTAGTTGTTTAATTGTTGCGTCAGATTTTTCACGAGGATATTATCAGAAGCACATAAAAGTTCACCCTAGACGAACTAGCCTAAAGAATTAGGTACAGTTTACCATAAAATATGCTGACGTTTTCCACTTAACTAATATATACCTTTTAAATCTGCTAACGCCAGAATCAAATCGGCATAGGCTGGTCGTAGTGGATTTACCAAAAAAAATGCCAGAGAATCCCTCGGCAGGATTATATTTTCCCGTACTATCAACGAATTTAATTTATAAAATTTAATATCAGGCACTGACGTTTTTTACACCTACGCCTACACATCTGCTGCGATTGATTTTGCCGGTTACCCCCTCTAAACGCTCTTGCCTTTGATCGCCTTTAACTAGCTACGAAAGCCACAGCGCCGGAAACTACACATGTCTTGGTCCGTCCGTAACAACTCGTGCCTTCGTTGCCCGTCCGTTGCTATGTCTTCGACTGTCTGTAACTACCCTTGCCCTTCGATCGGCAGCCTAACATGCATTTGTCGATTCTAGGCCTCTCTAATATGCTGATATTGATAATTTGTCAATGTAGTCCCATAGCTTCTCATATAAAAAAAATAATAGAGCAAGGAAAAAACCTGTCTGCAGTTGGTGAGGTTTGAACCGATGATCTCACACTTCTGAACCTGCAGTACATTCGTTCTGCCATACTTGTTTGACAGAGGTTATTCTCACTTGATTTGGTGAGCCTTTAAACGGTGCTGATGCCAACAATCATTTCAAAAAATATTCAAACAAAGTTGTATGGCTTTGCCTTCAGCCTCGTATTCAAAGTATTCCAATTGATGAGCTGACATTAAACGCATCCCAGCGAACAATGTTAGGATATATTTTTCTAAGAACAAGTAGTTGACCATTACACACTTTATGCTACAGAAACTTTGGAAAATAATGCAAATTTAATTCCATGGAAAATGCCGTTTAACCCAAACAATGTGTTTATTGACGTGCCTGCTTCACGCATGTTTGTTCATAGAGACTGTCCCCGCCATAGCACGATGCGCACAGACGACAATCTTGCTGCTCAGTCCTGGAACATCTACTCGCCATCGCCTACAGAATTTTGTTTCTCCAAAAAAGTTTAGCAGAAGGTAAATTTTTTGCGATGTAAAAATTTTTTGACAAATTGTACGGGTATATATGGAAGATATATATATAAATCGGGATGTACTCGTACCTATACATATATGGGAGCTATATATAAATCAAAACTGATTTTGACCAATTTCAATATGCTTTGTTCTTGATGCAAGAAAATACTCTGCACAAAATTTCATCAAGATCAGAGTAAAATTGCCACCTGTACTTTGCGTACATGCTTAAGATAGACTGACGGGCGGACAGAAATGGCAGATCAAATCTATTCTCTAATACTTCTAGCTCAAGTATTTTGGGGCGTTACAAACCTCAGGGTCAAAACAAACTTATAATACGTTGTTCCACAGCCTTATAATATTATACGCAAACAAAATTAATAATTTATATGAATAAAAAAATGAATTTCATTAATGACTTTATGGAAATCTATATTTTCACTTTGCAGGACTTGATCTAGAAAAAAATGAAAATTTCAATTGCATATATTTCGAGTAATATTAGGCGTAAAAAGGCTTTTATCGATCTTGTTCACTAGAGGTGGCTAACTTTAAGACCCTGCTGTTCCGACCTGCAATTATTTCCTTTTTAATTCATCCTACTGTGCGGCGTTACAAAGAAATGTTTTACACGTTTCATATACACGGGGAAAATCGGCGTTCTTAATATGTTTGAATTGAAAGAAAATATAGTTGGAACCAACATTTTCAAATATGTATTATAAATTTGTAAACAAATACAATTTATTTGAATATCAAGAAATTTGGTTTAAAACGCATGTACGGTATGTTCAAAAAATATCGGGAATTTTTAATTTCCGCGGGCTACGTGTATTTGATTTTTGATATTTTTGTAGCGTTATCTTGGTACCCATGTCCCTTACTTATGCTGACAAGGTCGGCCATTTTGAATGCTTAGTTAATTTTTGACAGCTGTTGTGCTTGCATATTTCAGAAAATGGATCAAATTTTGTGTGAAAAACAAAATAAAGTGCACTGACGCATTCCGAATGTTGACTGTGGCATATGGTGAAGCTACCTTGGACCAAAGCAACGTTTATCGGTGGTACAAAATATTCTTATAGGGCCGAGAAGATGCGAAGGACGATCAGCGTGCCGGACGCCCGAGATCACAGTTTTCTTTGATTGCAGGGGCGTGGTGCATTAGGAGTTCTTGCCACAGGGTAGCACGGCCAATAAAGAATATTACCTGCAAGTTATGCGCAAATTGCGTGAAGAAATCCGCCAAAAACGCCCGGATTTGTGGAAGAACAAAAACTGTCTTTTGCACCATAATAACGCCCCTGCACACACATCGTTGCTTGTGCTCGAATATTTGGCCAAAAACAACACAGTAATGGTCAGGGGAATACGGTTCCGCCGTAAACATTTTATGTTCCCAAAACTGAAAAGGCCCGTGAAAGGACGACGCTACGCCACGATTGAGGAGATAAAGACGGCATCGAAGGAGGAGCTGAACAAGATCACAAAAAATGATTATTTGAAGTGCTTCGAGGATTGGAAAAAACTTTTGGCAGATGTGTATTATATCCGAAGGAAATTACATACTTTGAAGGGGACAAAATAGATATTCATGAATAAATAAACACTTTTTAAAAAAATACAAAATTCGCACATTTTTTTAACATACTACGTATGAATCTGAACCGTTTTTCACCAATTTCAATAAGGATCTTCCACGGGATAAAAAATTTTGCTGTGTTAAATTTCATCACAATCGAACCATAATTACGGCCTGCACTTTGATTACAAGGATACATCTACAGACGGACGGACGAAAGACATGGTTCAATCGACTCAGGAATTGATTCCAAGTCGATCGGTATAATAAACAATGGGTCTATCTCTTCTCATTTTGGCTGTAACAAAGAAATGCACAAACTCAAACGCACTACGGTCCAGTGCGTTGTAGGGTATAATAAGTAAAGAGGGATACATTCGGTCATGCCGAATCTTATATACCCTCCACCATGGATCTCAGGTAAATTATTTCGGGTGCAAATTAACTCATTATACAATATTTCAGCCCAATTCGTTCAAATTTGAGGTTTTTGTGGCGTTACGAAGTCAAATTTAGAGGGACTTTTGAGTGGCGGCTATATCAAATCTTCGTGTGAAGGATTCCGGGTATAAATAAACCCGCATTTACCAATTTTCAGCCCGATCAGTTGACATTGGTGGTCTCTATGGCATTAAGTCCATATCAATAAATAGACGGATATTTCCCATTTTCACACCCTAGTTACCTGTAGCTATAAGAAATATCTTGAACAAATTTCAGTCATCTAGCTCAATTACTGTAGACTGTTGCGTGATTATAATAGATGGACGGAGAGACAGACATGGCTAAATCGTCTTAGCAATTTATAAATACTACACGGAAGAAGTTTTGGTCATATTTTTATTGTTACACATAAGGTCAGCTATAAACCGCAATAGGTCATGACTTGTTGGGGTAAATCAAGTCTGCTATATATTTCCTAGGTACAACTCTCAATGTACAGATAGAATTTAAGTTATTTAAAATGTCCTCAAGCTTCAATTTTAAATGGAAACCAGTAAGGAAAGACAGAAAGTCGGGCGGGGCCGACTATATAATACCCTACACCTACCTACCAATGCGAAAATGGGCATTGCGATAAGAATTTGGCAGTGTTCATACATGTAATAAGAAAACTCTCTCTGTTAAATTTCGTACGGATCGGATATAAAACACGATTTCTACAGCGCTTAAATGTTAAATCGGGTGAAACATATATATGGTGGCTATATCTTAATCTGAACCGATTTTCCCCGAATTTGGCAGTGTTTATTCATGTAATAAGAGAACTCTCTCTGTTAAATTTCGTACCGATCGGATATAAAACACGATTTCTACAGCGCTTAAATGTTAAATCGGGTGAAACATATATATGGTGGCTATATCAAAATCTGAACCGATTTTCCCCGAATTTGGCAGTGTTTATTCATGTAATATAAGAACTCTCTCTGTTAAATTTCGTACGGATCGGATATAAAACACGATTTCTACAGCGCTTAAATGTTAAATCGGGTGAAACATATACATATATGGTGGCTATATCAAAATCTGAACCGATTTTCCCCGAATTTGGCAGTGTTTTTTCATGTAATATAAGAACTCTCTCTGTTAAATTTCGTACCGATCGGATATAAAACACAATTTCTACAGCGCTTAAATGTTAAATCGGGTGAAACATATATATGGTGGCTATATCTAAATCTGAACCGATTTTCCCCGAATTTGGCAGTGTTTATTCATGTAATAAGAGAACTCTCTCTGCCAAATTTCGTACTGATCTGATTTAAAATACAGTTCCTACAGCGCTTACATGCCAAATCGGGTGAAACATATATATGGGGGCTATATCTAAATCTGATCGGATTTTCTCCGAATTTGGAAGTGTTCATTCACGTAATAATAAAACTCTCTGTCGAATTTCATAAAGATCGGATGTAAAATGTGGTTTCTACGGCGCTTGCATGTCAAATCGGGTGAAACATATATATGGGGACTATATCCAAATCTGAACCAATTTTAACCAATTTCAATAGGGATCGTCCTTGGGCCAAAAAAGAGTACTATGCTAAATTTCATCACAATCGGACCATAAATACGACCTGCACTTTGATTACAAGAATACATGGACATACGGACAGACAGACATACGGACATGGCTAAATCGACTCAGAAAGTGATTCTGAGTCGATCGGTATAATAAACAATGGGTCTATCTCTTCTCATTTTAGGTGTTACAAACAAATGCACAAAGTCATAATACCCTGTACCACAGTGTGGTGTAGGGTATAAAAAGCGCACCTAGACACCGACCCGCCGTAATGTACATTTGCAGGTATGTCCATTCATACAAATGGAAGAATTCCATTCAGTTACAATTTTCGATGACAACCGCTGAAAATAGTATCCGATGAAATTGGATTTGATATCAATTTATTTCGCCGCTTAGCTTCATAAATAGAAAGAATGAATTTAAAATTATTTATGACATGAGATAAAGTTGAACCTTGTCAATTTAATGTATCCGAATTTGGACATCAAATGATTTTCACTTTGACATTTTCTATAACAGATTTGAGAAAATTTGGGGTAATTGATAAATGATGTAGGCATGTAGTTGAATTTTCAGTGTTTGGAATATAACTAAAGAGTCCAACAAGAAAAACGAGGACATACATAAGGAGTTTAATATACCATATATCATGTTTCTGGAGGCTCCACAAAAATATAAAATTTTACTCTTTAGAAAAATTTATGTATTCGAGAAATAGAGTGGATGGCTAGGAAGTTGTAAAATACAGGGTTGTGTACTTAGTGGTTTCTTTTTTAATCATATATTATTTGGACAGTGACAGCTCTTCATATCTTGAAAAAAGACCATGGAACGAAATTAATCACTTTATGGTACAGAAAGCTTGGGAAATAATGTAAACGTATTTCCAAAGTCAAAGCCGTGTAACCCAAAAAATGCATTTGTTAAAAATAAGTTTTGCAACGAATAAGCTATTTTTTAACGTTATGGCATTTCCCAGCCCGTGTACCATATTACATTACTCACAAAGTGATTGTATACCTTAGTCGGGTTACCCGATTGAAATATTCTTATTTGTTTGAAACATCTTCTTCTATATCTCCAAAATACGACATACACTTTTTTCCAAAAAACAAGAAACAAAAAATCTAATTTTTTTGAAAATATAAATTCAAATGACTAAAATGTTGTCTTATTGGGTATATCGAATCGAATTTTCTTTCATCAAATAGCTAATTTGGTTTCAAATTCAGAAAAAATGATTCGAAAGAAATCTGTGCATACTCTGCTCCAATATTCACAAAATACTAGGACAGGGTCGGAAAAAAATTAAAAATGAATGGCAGATATTTCGGTAACTATACGAGATGAGTTTTAAGGGTAAAAAGTCTTTTTGTAAACCTTGTTGCAGAAGTTGCATGAAGGGGGTTTTAGTGCAAGCGATGGCTGGTTGACCAGATTCAAAAAAAGGTACGGCCTGAGATTGCTTAAAGAATCTGGTGAGAAGTTGTCATCAAGAGAAGACTTAGTAGACCCTTTTAAAAGGAAATTACAAAGTGTTATAAGAGATAACATGTTAGCACCTGATGCAATTTTTAATGCCGATGAAACGGGCCTCTATTGGAAGTTGCTTCCGGATAAAACATTTGTTCATGCAGGAGAAGCTACTGCACACGGAAGAAAATTATCCAAGGAACGGGTAACAATTCTTCTTTGCGCAAACTCGTCAGGGACAAAGAGAATTAAACCTCTTCTTATTGGAAAAGCGAAAAAAGTGTTGCCTTTAAATTACCTTCATTCAAAAAACGCGTGGATGCATTCTGGTATCTTTAAGGTGTGGTTCTTCGAAATGTACATACCCGAGGTTTGCACATTTTTTGATCATACATACAGTGCCTTTGCTTATTCTTGACATCATTCCTTAGGTTGAATCATTTTTAGAAGCTAACAATCTACCAATGAAGGCAATATTAATTCTTGACAATGCTCCAAGTCACCCTTCTGCGGAAGAGCTCGTCAAACCCACGAAAGATGGTAAAATATGGACAATTTATATGCCACCAAATGTCACGCCTCTTATCCAGCTAATGGATCAAAATGCCATTCGCTTATTAAAAATGCAATACAGGAGTAGCCTTCTTTCAAAAATTGTTTCTTCTGAATCAGATAACATTGTGGAGTTTCTAAAATGTCATAATCTCTATGAGGCAGCATCCATGATTGGTCTTGCCTGGAACAATTTAAAGCAGGATATGTTGGCGAAGTGCTGGAATAAAATTTTGTCCGACAAAGATTTGGATTTTGATGAGGAAGATGACATACCACTGTCGCGGTTAATGCAACAAGATGAAATTGTTTTTATGAGACGTGGGGTAAGACTGCTAAGTTCGGCGTTCCCAAATGTAAGCTAAATTTATGCGTACATATTCGGTTTGTAAAGTTTTTATTTGTTTTGTAATTTTAGATCTCTTTTAACATGGATGATTTTACCAATTGGAATAGGGATGATTTTGTGGAATATTCACTTGACGAGGATGAGGAAAACGACGAGAATTTACAAATTATAGATCAAGCCCCATCTACGACAACTAAAAATAAACATGATGCTTTGAAACGTGTATTCAACGGAGTCAACAAAATAACATCGACTTATCAAAGTCATTAGTACTCAGAGAACTTCAAGAAGAAGCAGTTGACAAAAGAATACAAATTGTAAGAAAACAAACATCTATAATATTTCCCAATATTTCCCAAAAAGAAGTACCACGTATGAATTTATGAAATGGAGCATAACTTTACAAATGTATGAAATTTCTCTTTTTTTATTTTAAAGGTAAAAATATTTATATAATAATAAAATGAATTCCTTTTTCTGTTAAAATTCAATAAAACCAGTTTAAAAAAAACCTTCGCGATATTCCGAATTATTCGGTATAACGAATAGGCCTGACATTATATCGTTCGTTATACCGGGATTTGCCTGTATATGTGGTCCCATTGGTCGTATGAGTGATATATTTGAAAATCATTATATTGTCCATTCGCTACATTGAACTAAATTCTGTGGTTTTCAGATACATTCACATATGGCAAAAAATGGTATTGTTCAGAGGAGCGCAAACCAGTTTCGTTGTCAAGCCAATTACTAATGGTTTAAATGATGCATAAAACGATCGAAAACGACAACGTATTTCATTTATAAAAAAACTCAAAGGTTACCTAATTCGACTTACTTGTAAAGACCATAAAATTAACAAAAAAAATAAAACACGCAACCATATTTCTGTACACACTGAATAAATCGCTTCTTTAGTAAAGGGTCCGCCAAATAACATTTTTTTTTGAAAACATCGAGTGTAGCTTCGGCTGTATGGCACGTAGCGCCGTCCTGTTGAAACCAAATGTTGCCAATATCCTCCTCTTCAATTTTTGTGAACAAAAATTCAACATGGCCCGATAACGATCGCCATTGACTGTAACGGCCACTCCTTGCTCATTTTCGAAGAAAAATGGCCCAATTATGTCTCTGGACCAAAATCCGCACCAAACAGTGACTCGTTTTGGGTGTATCGGCTTTTCAATGTATGCGTGCGGGTTTTCTGTGCCCCAAATGCGACAATTTTGCTTGTTTACATACACGCCAAGATCAAAATGAGCTTCATCTGAAAAGATGATTTTTTTTGGAAAAATCGGCATCTTCTGTAAGTCGATCGCTCCCAGCGTTGTTCAAGCGTATACTCAACCATATTCGTTCAGCGAAAGGATAAAACTAATTATATGTCAAATCGGACATGAGCTAAGTGTTACCATTCACGAAATAAGCACAAGTTGAAAAAAAACCTTAGATAGCGGACCCTTTATATTGTCCCAAATATATACTCGTATGTTTAGGGTTCACTCCAACTATATAATATTTGACACACCCAAATAGTATTTGTTTGGAGGAATGTTGTTCTAAACTATACTATGTTTCCCTACAAATATTTTTTTATTTTGGGACCATTCTTTCATTCCAAAGAAGTTCGATCAACTCAAAAATTACCCGTTTCAATATTTATGTAATAATACCTTCAAAATACGTAAAGCGGTTAAGAAGATATAGCTAAATTAATAAATAGTAATGTTGAGAAAAGGCCTTGAGATAACTAGCTTTGGAGTTCTGTACCTATTCCACGAATATCATCCATTTTGGTCCATAAATGAGCAGTTTAATAATATCTTGACTATAGCACCACCTATTGGATCCAGACACAGTTACACATACGCACATTGGTAATATAAATATAATGTGTCAAAATAACATCAATCGGTCACAATTAGAAAATATACAAGTCCAGCCGACGAATCTCAAACTCTAAATAAAAATTTCAAATCAAAATTAATTTACTGCACTTCGTAATATTTTCGTCCGCTCAATTGACGAAATGTGTCCACAATCGGGAGAATTGTCAAGTTCGTTCTGTGGAAAACATTGATGCTGTTCGCGATAGTGTGGCAGCAGAGGCGTCAACTTCAACTCGGCGTCGTCCCCTACAATTGAACATCTCACGAACATCACTGATGTAAATTTTGAATGAAGATTTGAATTTACACGCTTTCGAGGTTCAATTGACTCAAGAGCTGAGGCATACTGACGATTTCAAGCCTGGTCAATACGCCGAATGGTTAGTTGAACAGACAGAAGTTAATGTTGACTTTATATAGCAAATCATCTTCCGCGACATGGCACACTTTCACATCAGTGGATTCGTTAACAAACAGAACTGACGCATTTGGGCAAATGAGAATCCATGAGTGATTGTTGAAAAGCCGGTGCATCCACAAAGTGTGACTATTTGGTGCGGTTTGTGGGCTGGCGGCTTCATCGAAGAGGTATTTCTTCGACAATGAGGTCGGCCTATAAGTTACCGTGAATGGTGTTCGCTATCGCGAGATGATAATGGACTTCTTGCGGCCAGAAATTGAGGATATGGACCTGGACGATATGTGGTTCCAAATGGATGGTGCCACTTGCCACACAGCCAAAGAAATAATGGCTTTTTTGAGCGAGAAATTCAATGGCCGGTTTATAATTCGGAACATTAACCTCAATTATGTCTCAGAGTAATTGAAAATATGGACCATCGAATAGAGGTATGCCACCGAAGCAATGGAGAGCATTTGGCCGATATTTTGTTTCACACATAATTGTTATCGATCCTTCTAACATAATTAAAAATAGTTTTATTTACAATTAGCAACAAAATATAATATTGACTCAATAAAATTAAATACCCATTCTGAGTTTTTCAGTACCAAAACAATCAAGACCAGAATTGATAATTTTTCAGGATATTAAGGATAAATTCTATATTTTCACATCATTCCACCAAAAGGAAATAAATATTTCATTCTGCATCATTCAAGAGGCCTAGGTGAGCTATTTATTATTATTAATATCGGCGCTCCAGGATAAAGAAGAACATAAATAAGCAACAGGAGACAACGACACCAACGATACACAAAACCATGACTTTTATTCCGGGCTTTTCTGAGAGGCTACAAAATTCTAAAATATATAACAAAAATTTAGTAAAAGTTGCACACAAAACACAGAACACAACAAATCTTCTCTTCAGCAAAACAAAATCGAAAGTGATAAAGGAGGACAAATCAAATTTAATGTGCAAAATTCAATGCAAAGGCGACGGGTCCGAAATATGCCAAAAAGTATATGTCGGTACAACTAAAATTAAAATCCAGACTGTCATCACACAAATCTGACTTAAAAGCTTTTGACAAACCAATAGAAAACAAAATGGCGCTTGCGGCCCACTGTGCGCTGACTGGACATTAACCTAATTTTGACAATGTGGAGATACTAGCGGAAGAGATAACCTACCACAGACGATACATTTTAGAAATGCTACACATAACTGACGTTCCTACAGAGAAGAGACTAACGGTGCTATTCTCGAATACATAACAATAATCATTGAAGAGTTTTTACTATCACATTTCTTGTCATTGGAATTTTAAATACCTATTCTGGAATTCCTGTGACAAAATGAAAGCTTTATAATTTAAAAAATTTCGGCATTGCTGCCCAATGAAAAAAATACATTATTTAAAGCTTTTGTGTATGAAGAAATCTACTGAAATTCAAAATTTCCCAATATGGCATGATTTTTATACCCTACACCACACTGTGGTACAGGGTATTATGACTTTGTGCATTTGTTTGTAACACCTAAAAGGAGAAGAGATAGACCCATTGTTTATTATACCGATCGACTCAGAATCACTTTCTGAGTCGATTTAGCCATGTCCGCCTGTCTGTCTGTCCGTCTGTCTGTCCGTCCGTCTGTTCATGTATTCTTGTAATCAAAGTGCAGGTCGTATTTATGGTCCGATTGTGATGAAATTTAGCATAGTGCTCTTTTTTGGCCCAAGGACGATCCCTATTGAAATTGGTTAAAATCGGTTCAGATTTGGATATAGTCCCCATATATATGTTTCACCCGATTTGACATGCAAGCGCCGTAGAAACCACATTTTACATCCGATCTTTATGAAATTCGGCAGAGAGAGTTTTATTATTACGTGAATGAACACTACCAAATTCGGAGAAAATCCGATCAGATTTAGATATAGCCCCCATATATATGTTTCACCCGATTTGGCATGTAAGCGCTGTAGGAACTGTATTTTAAATCAGATCAGTACGAAATTTGGCAGAGAGAGTTCTCTTATTACATGAATAAACACTGCCAAATTCGGGGAAAATCGGTTCAGATTTAGATATAGCCACGATATATATGCTTCACCCGATTTAACATTTAAGCGCTGTAGAAATCGTGTTTTATATCCGATCAGTACGAAATTTAACAGAGAGAGTTCTCTTATTACATGAATAAACACTGCCATATTCGGAGAAAATCGGTTCAGATTTAGATATAGCCACCATATATATGTTTCACCCGATTTAACATTTAAGCGCTGTAGAAATCGTGTTTTATATCCGATCCGTACGAAATTTAACAGAGAGAGTTTTCTTATTACATGTATGAACACTTCCAAATTCGGGGAAAATCGGTTCAGATTTAGATATAGCCCCCATATATATGTTTCACCCGATTTAACATTTAAGCGCTGTAGAAATCGTGTTTTATATCCGATCAGTACGAAATTTAACAGAGAGAGTTTTCTTATTACATGTATGAACACTGCCAAATACGGGGAAAATCGGTTCAGATTTAGATATAGCCCCCATATATATGTTTCACCCGATTTAACATTTGAGCGCTGTAGAAATCATGTTTTATATCCGATCAGTACGAAATTTAACAGAGAGAGTTTTCTTATTACATGTATGAACACTGCCAAATTCGGGAGAAATCGGTTCAGATTTTAACATAGTCCCAATATATATGTTACGCCCGATTTGACATGTAAGCGCTGTAGAAAATATCCGTGTTTTATATCCGATCAGTACGAAAATCGGCAGAGAGAGTTTTCTTATTACATGTATGAACACTGCCAAATTCTTATCGCAATGCCCATTTTCGCATTGGTAGGTAGGTGTAGGGTATTATATAGTCGGCCCCGCCCGACTTTCTGTCTTTCCTTACTGGTTTATTATGACATACAAAAAAATTCAAAAATAAATTGAAAATGAACAAATCATCCCCAAATTTTTTCAGGCAAAAAATATATGTATGTACGATAGCATGAAATATGTATGTTGGAAGATTTGAGGTCTTTCTGCACCCATTCTTAATTAATCCCCATCATGTATATCCCCACATAGCATAATAATTTAACAAATTGAGATGTTTCTTTAAAGGAAGAAAATCATAGCGTAGGGTCAGGTAAATTGACTGAAATGCAAAAATCCCGCATCCAGACATCGCCTTTTTTCCTTTCCGATAACAACACTAACAAGAAAACGCTGAAAAATAGTTTTCTATAAACAAAATATATCTTATCATGAGCTATTGGGGTTGTGACTTAATATCTTCAAAATTCGTCAAGCAGTTAAGAGGGTATGACTATTTGGGATATTAAAAGTGAAGTACGAACATTTCAGCATAGTTCTGACTTTTTTTAATTAAATATATTGGGAGCTTTTCCTAAACAATAATTTTATTTTGATTTAAACACATATTATTGGAAAACAATTATTTCGCAAATACATTTGGTGATAATATATTACACAGTGCGATAGTCCAATACTGCGATTCCATTTTTCTTTTGGCGAGTAAAGCAACCCTTTTTCTGTGATATTGGTCGGACACCCAAAAAATTCCGGATTTATGGGTTTTAACCTTTTATACTTAAACGCATATAACTTTGTTAATTAACCGATTTTTAATATCCAAACGAATTTGGAAAGAAGAGACTTAGACCTTTCGATACATATCAATGGCTTCTATCCATTTTTTGTTATATTAAAAAACCTAATTTTTCAGGAGAGCAAAAAAACTGTGATATTTTCACATTATATAAGCTTCAGCGAAATTTTATTATACATATAGCTTTTGAATAAAGACAATTACACTCGATGTTCTAAAATATAGCTCTTTTTTCCTTCCTAAACTGTCTATTTATAATTTATATATATTGAAAATAAAAAATGTGGAAAACAATTCAAATTAAATTAAAAGATATTTTGGAACTAAACGCCAAACTGTTTATGGTTAAATAGTAAATAAATGGCAATTGGCAGGGCTAAATTCGCAAAAATGTTGCAATACTAAGTGGGGGAAGCCAAATGAAACGAGATTTTGTAGCAATTCTGTATACCACTACAAAATCTGTGTTCTTATATACGTGGAAAAGAACACGAGTGTTCCTAGATAAAATGTGAAGACAAACAATGGTATCAACGATTTTTGTACATTTGCAAATAGTACAAGTAATACAATTGTTTATATAAGGGTCCGCCATCTAACGTTTTTTTTAACTAGTGCTTATTTCGTGAATGGTAATACTTACCTCATGTCTGATTTAGCAGATAATAACTTTTATCCTTCCGCTGAAAGAATATGATTGTGTATACGCTTGAACAACTGGGAGCGATCGAATTACAGAAGATGCCGATTTTGCCAAAAAAAAAAAATCATCTTTTCAGATGAAGCTCATTTTGATCTTGGCGGGTATGTGAACAAGCAAAATTGTCGCATTTGGGGCACAGAAAACCCGCACGCATACATTGAAAAGCCGATACACCCAAAACGAGTCACTGTTTGGTGCGGATTTTGGTCCAGAGGCATAATTGGGCCATTTTTCTTCGAAAATGAGCAAATGGCCGTTACAGTCAATAGCGATCGTTATCAGGCCATGTTGCACGAATTTTTGTTCACAAAAATTGAAGAGGAGGATATTGGCAACATTTGGTTTCAACAGGACGGCGCTACGTGCCACACAGCCGAAGCTACACTCGCTGTTTTACGCGGTTTTAAAAAAAAAAAGTTATTTGGCGAACCCTATAGTTTATTTTATAAAAATAGTAATTATTTTAGGAAAAGTTCATCCTACATCAAAAAATTATTGAATTTGGCGGTTTTTAAATTGTTAGCAATTTGGAAATCAAATAAAAAATGATAGTATACCCTGAATTTTCTTCGTAATATTCCGTAGGTCTATCATGTGAAGCAGAAGCATTTCGCATCAAAATCTCATTTTCATCGATATGTTGTTTATTTAAAAATTTAGGAGTATATGTTTATTTGTCCTACGAACCCCCTTTTTCGACAGTTTCTAGTTTCGGCAATGTTTAACCCATTATTCTGTGAGATGGACGCACGGTTAATTGATTTACGTATATAGTATATTTTGTAAGATAAATAATACACCTAGCCAGTGTAAAAGTAGAATACAGAATTTGATACTGAGATTAATGCTACAAAACATATTTGGTACTGACGATGGCGATTGTTATACATTATTGTGTTCCTTGCTGCCCTATGTAAAGGCGATACAAACTTTTATATAACTCAAATAGTAAACAAATTAAACATCCCATACTCTCATTTTAGAGCCAGTTTCTTCGGACCAATGATGTACCACCAACAAATAATGATCCAAGAAAAATTCAAACGTCTGTCTGGCTGATACATGCATTAATCTCTTATTTTTGGGTGATTTATCTAAAGCAGCACTCAATGGATTAGTAATTTGATACTACCATGCAGAACATGCATATAATCTACCAGAACTCTTAATAAAGCGCCGAAATTATCTGAACAACTTTAATAACTTTCTCGTGTTAAGTAGCTCATACTTGAATAAACATGTTCCATCATTAATATTTGCTATTCATCATAATCTCATAATAGCATCTTAGATTACATGATGTATACAATATGGCTGCTAATAAAGCAGATATGGATTAACAAAATGTATCGAAATGAAAAAGTTTCATCAAAGTAATTCATCATCCAAATATGATGGTCTACTCATACATATATAAATTTACAATAAATATATTTATAGTTAAGTTAATGCAGATAAGATACGAGTATCTGTTACATTCTGATCATTATTGTTCCTCTCCAGAACATCAACAAAACGAAAACATAATTTGTTACTTGGCCATAATTAACAATTGAGTTCAAGGCTATTAGCCGGACGGGGCGAGCCTGATTAGATGGGAGATGCGAGGTGATGACTTTACTAAAAACTGCAATATATTTGGATTAGATAGATACATTTTCCAACATTGTTCATTGTGTCCATCTGAACATAAGAGTGATATAAGAATGAGTAATAGTTTGGTAATAAATGAGATTTATTTGAAAAGTCATAAATAACGATTAACTTTCTTAATGGCTAAAACGTCACAATGTCGTAGAGAGTAGGCCAAGGAGCAGTGGAGGAGTGGGCCGAACAATCATTCAAGTCCCATTCTGTTTGAAAGCAGCAAGCAATATTGTGGCAAGTCAATCAAATTCACAGAGCAAAAGCAAAAAATTGTCTCATGATTGCCTTCGTCTGGAGGATTTTTAAATATTCAAAATTTATAAAACGGTTATCCTATCATCGAAATTCCAAAACCATACACGTCGCGTACATTGAATGGACACAGATTAGAAAATGTGTTCCAATAGTTCCCATTTTTCACTGAAGTACATTCAGTACATACGGAAAATCATTGCACTGTATCCTAGTGTTTTATATGTGTGAAATTACGAAAGGTTTAGGAAGTGACATAGTAGTTATATAACAGAATATTAATACATACACTTTTTGGGAATTACGAGAATTACTATAAATCAAAAAAAGTATTATGAAAAACTTGTTTTCCGTCCACTTATAAATACTATTGCAAATTAAAAAAAAAGTTTTATAAAAACATTTTTAACTATTTTTTCTTTTTAGTATACCACAACTTGCATTCAATTTAAGGCATATATATATTTTGGAATACTTAAATGCAACTAAATTTGTATTTCGAAAATAATAGTCCCAAATAAAAAAATAATTGAATGGAAACATACATTTGTTTAGAACAGTACCTACCCAAATATATAATATGTTTAGCGTGTACCCTAAATATATATATGTTTGAAGCAGACTATATAATACCCTACACCACTCTCGTAATATTGAATAACTCTGAAATATAAATTTTGTAATTCATGTATAAATTGTTTACATAAATTTACTTTTGGGAGATTTTATACTTAAAAAATACCCTGTACCACTCTACCATTCTAAATATCAAAACGATTGGATTTAAATTACAGCATCTATAGGACTAAAGGGTCAAATCGGACGAAAGACATGTATGGGAGCTATATCTAAATAATAACCGATTTTCTTCAAATTCGGCAATGTTGGTTCATGGATCAAGAAACTCTACCATTCTAAATTTCAAAACGATTGGATGTAAAATACAGCTTCTATATGACTAAAGGGCCAAATCGGACGAAACATATATATGGAAGCTATAGCTAAATCTTAACCGATTTTCTTCAAATTCGGTAGTGTTGGTTCATGGATCAATAAACTCTACTATTCTAAATTTCAAAATGATTGGATGTAAAATACAGCTTCTACAGGACTAAAAAGCAAAATCGGACGAAACATATATATGGGAGCTATATCTAAATATTAACCGATTTTCTTCAAATTCGGCAATTTTGGTTCATGGATCAAGAAACTCTACCATTCTAAATTTCAAAACGATTGGATGTAAAATACAGCTTCTATAGGACTAAAGAGCCAAATCGGACGAAACATATATATGGGAGCTATAGCTAAATCTTATCCGATTTTCTTCAAATTCGGTAGTGTTGGTTCATGGATCAAGAAACTCTACCATTCTAAATTTCAAAATGATTGGATTATAATACAGCTTCTATATGACTAAAGGGCCAATCGGACGAGAGATATATATGGGAGCTATATCTAAATCTGAACCGATTTCAACCAAATTCAATAGGGATCTTTACAGCTGCGAAATACTCTAAGCTGCAAATATTCAGAACAATCGGAGTGAAATTGCGACCTGTGGTCGACGAACAACTTTACATGGACAGACGGACGGACGGACGGAAAGACATAGATAAATCGACTCAGCTAGTGATTCTGAGTCGATCGGTATACTTTAGGGTGGGTCTAGCTGTGTTATTTTTAGGTGTTACAAACATCTGCCGTGAAACAAACTTATAATACCCTGTACCACAGTGTGGTGTAGGGTATAATTATTTGGCTCATCAATATAACAACTTATATATCAAACCGAATCAGAGGTATCTGGCTGTTCTGTCGGGATTTAACATCGCAAAAAGACGAAGCTATTTGTCTTTCCGTTCTTGAACGTATGCTTGAAGTTTTCTGTGCTTCATGGCCGACTTATTAAATGCTTTGCTGTACTTACTGACTTTATTTATTACATCATGATATCAGGAATAAAGCCAAAATCATTTTCAAGATCAGTGAATTCATATTCACTTCCAAAATATTCAGAACAACTGTCAGAATTATCCACCTCATCGTTTTTATTTGTTGCATCTTGTATAAATGGTATCTACAACAAGTAGAAAAAATATATCAATTCTTTAATTTTTGTTTTAAACAATAAATAAAAAACCGGTTAACCGACATGGAAAAACCGGCTTTCTCGGTTAACCGAAAATGACATTTTTTAAGAAACCGGTTACGGGTTTGGGTTGCAAAACCGGTCCACCGGATAACCGGTCCCGGTTTTGGACACCCTAGGTGTAGGATACAAATTGGAGGACTACAAATGTTAACAATGATTCTTTCAAGTTAAAGCAAAAGTTTAGTAACAGTCGTTAAAACAATAAAAAAATAGAAAAAATTGTTTGCTCCAACTTTTGAAAGATAGCATCTTAACGAAGAACGCAATGACAACAAATGTATAAATTATATTTAGCAATTTTTGTAGAAATAAGATAATTTCAACATATTCAAATTTTTAAACCCTATTGTAAATGGGGGTACATAGGAGTAATCTAAAAGACGCCAAGAATATTTGGCGATAATTCGTTTTGGGCCATTTTAAGACATTTGAGCTATGTCCGGCATGCTGTCCGTCTGGTTGGTGTGCACGATAACTGTCGACGGGAGTAACCGATTACCCCCAAATTTGGTATGAGTTAATATGTATCCCCTCACCTCAGAGAGGAGGGTATATATCATTTGCTACGAGCCAAAAGTTTAACACATCGAAGGAGTGACCTAAAAACCTAAGTATGTTCGGCGGAAATCCGTTTTGGGTCATTTTAGGTTATTTGAGTAATGTCCGTCCGTCTGTCCGTCTGCGTGTCTGTCTGCTGGCTGGTGCCATGATAACTCTCGAAAGGAGTAACCGATTGACTTCATATTTGGTATGCGGTAATATTTCTCTATCTCCGGCTAAGTTGGGAGATGAGCCATATTGATCCACTCCTTCTAGTACCACCCCCACAAAGGGTTAACTTTTAGTAAAATACTGATTCTTTAATACCTTCTATACTACTTAATCGAATCTTCTGAAATTTCACACATACTATTAGTTTGTTAGTCACTAACACGTCAAGAAAAATGAACGAAGTGGTCACTCCCTGTTTGGCACCTCCCACACAAATGGACCATTTTGCACCAAAAGTTAACTGCTTATGGCTTTAATATCAGTTCATACAAATACTTGAAATTTTGTTCAGAGCAATGCTTTTATAGTACCTAGCGTGCAGAGAAAAGTGGGCGTTACCGGCGCGTCCCTTTTGGTAAAACTCACACAAATGCATACAAATACTTGAAATTTCGTACAGTGTAATGCTTTTATAGTTCCTAGAGTCTAGAGAAAAGTGTCCGTTATTGGTACCACCCATTCAAATGGACCATTTAGTACCAAATGTTTAATACCAGTAGTTTTAAATGCAATTTAAATTGATTATAATTTAATTAAAACAAAAAAATACATTTACGAATATTTTTTGGGACTCTAGGTGAGGGGATTCATAAGTCTGAACTTTCTTACTTGATTTTTCTATCTCATGCTAAGGTCAAAGATTGACTACACGAAGGGTAAAAATTTAGAGAAATATTGATTATCTCATAACTTCTATAATACTACCCAGAATATTAGTTTCTTGCACGCTATCATCTTGAGAAAAATGGAGGAAGTTGCCAAGCCCCTATTGGTACCTCCCATACAAATGGCCCATTACGCACAAAGAGCTAACGGCTTATAACTTTGATTCCAGTCTATACAAATACTTGACCCTTTGTGGAATATAATGCTTTTATAGTACCTACAGTCCAGTAAAAAATTAGCGTTATTATTTGCACATTTTGTACAAAAAGTTAACGGCTTAAAACTTCGATTCCGGCACTTAAAATTTCTTACAGTATAATGTTTTTATAGTACCCAAAGTATATTCAAAAAATGTGCGTTATTGCCACGCCCCCTTTGGACCAAGTACTAAAGGTAACATCCATTTAATTGGAATTTGAGAAAAAAGCTTTACAACAAAAAAATTCTGTTTTGTCTCAATCTATAACAAAAATGTTGTTGCATAGTGCTATTTCAGGTATTTTTGACATCGGATCAAATCATAATTATCCATATCATATCAATCACATTAATAGGGTTAACAGGATTTAAAAATCATTGCCCACCTCGGATTAAGGGTCAATAAAATTACTTATTAACCCTCAAACAGCTGACTGTTCTGTTCCGCCTATTCCGGCGGACTGGTTTACATTTGTAAACCAATACATAAAGTACGAATATGTGTTATAATACAAAAAATATTGGTACGCAATGGAATTAATTTATAAATAGATGTTGAATAAAACTTACATTTTCTTAAAAACCCAAAATGAGCTGCAATTTTATACGTATCTCTATATGGGTTTACAAATGTAAACCAGTCAGCCGATCACGAGGGTATTCTTGTATGCGTAAATTCGAAAAAAGTATAACGAATATGCGTAACTTAGAAATTTCAAATTGGAAATTACAAATTCCAATTAAATGTTCAATACAACATGAATTTTCTTAAAAACCCAAAATGAGCTGCTATTTTATGCGTATCTCAAGTCGTTATACATGGGTTTACAAATGTAAACCAGTCAGCCGTTTAGGAGGGTATTCTTAAAAAACACGTAATATGAGGTACACAAAAACGTTTCTACACTGTCATCTTATTGTATTTGATTTAGAACTGAATTTGTAGTTCTCTAACGAAGTTTCAAGAAATTCCGAACATTTTTATTAAAAAAAAAGTCGTTCCAAAGTTGGAAAGTTTACATTTGTAAACTGTTAGCTGTTCGAGGGTTAAGTACATCATATCAGTCAAGAACAATTTACTTGCGATGAAAGGTGATTGACCACTTCGGATTTAGTGTCAATCAATATATTTATTATATATATTTTACAAATAACATCACTGTCAATCATATCAATGTTGTGATTGTTACCATTCCAATCATAAGGGGCTCGAAACCATAATACACGATGTTAAGTGAGAGTCACACCTTAACGTCACGTTTTTGTCTATGGCCGATATTTTGTTTCACACATAATTGTCATAACTTCTGAACCTATGTCGTCCCCACTCCAAAATTTACACCATCGGTAGACTACATATGGACCATTTTTTATTAACAATTTAAAGAAAAAAATTAGATCGATTCTGAGATATCGCAATTTATATTTTTGTTTCCGCGAAAAGTGACCGAAAAATAAAATTATTATTTTTTATGAAAAGTACGCGGAAAATGCTTTAAGGAACGATATTTTCTATTATCAATGTCTTATGCCTTGTAGCATTAAAATTAACTTGAAAATCCCATTACAGAGGCAAAAAATCGATTTTTCTGAACTTTGACCTCGCCCCCTGCCTCCAATTTTCATTTAATTTTTTAATATTGTGGGTCAGGGGGCAGCCCCCCCCCCCCCCCTACATCTTACAAAATGAAGTCAACATTCTGGAAAATTGTTGTTGTTATGTATTGTGTGTCTGTTTGTTGGTTCAGTTTTCTAGGATCGGTGATACTTGTGGGTTTTCGCTCGACCGATTCATGTATTCTAGTTTTCGAGATATATGCGTTACAATATCTATTACATATATAGCCGATATCTGAGTACCCATATATCTCAAATCCTATATGACCTGGCTATAAGGGGTTTTTCTCAGTTAATAATCTCACTAACAACTACTTGAGGTTTTTCGCTCGACCGATTCATGTATTGTAGTTTTGGAGTAATAAGCCGTTCAATGCCTGAAATGTGTAAATGCTGTAATAGGTTTTCTTTAAATTTTTGTATGTTAACTGAATATCTACATTCAAATTGCTTAAAACTATTATGATTTAAGCAAACATATTTCATCTTTTTAGTTTTTTACCATTTTTTGACCAAAAATCTTATTTTTTATTGGGTTCCACATCACAAATACATTCCACATGGTTTGTGTCTTGGATGTGGGACGAATTTAACTCACGAATTTATCTTCACACCCTTAATAAATAAAACATAATAAATAAATAGGCAAGGTGTTTTTACTTTAAACGGGTATAACTTTTTTCACTGACTCTAATCTAGATAACCAACATGACATTATGTTTAGTGAATATTATTAGGATTTAAAAACCGTTAAGAATTTTGAACTAGCAAAACCCGTTTTGGAGTTGTGTGACGTTGTGTTTATGTTGGCTATGCGTCTTTATAAAGCTAATCCTACAATAAACCTACAATGTACTTGGGCTTTTAATTCGAAGCAATTTTAAGAGTTCTCAACGTTCTCCGAAAATTTTTTATAAAGACTCATTACTTACAAAATATATATAGAATACCATCAACAAAGTTCGTCTGAAGAAAGTATTTGGTAGGAAAAAAACGACTGAATAAAAGTGAGTTCTTCCAATATAGCTTCATATACATATATTCCTACATTATGACAAAAAAACTGCTTTAAAGTTATATACCAATCTTAAAAAAAATCTAAATGATATCTTGCTATTTTAAATACACATGAAAACAAATCATTTAGAAATTAATACTTTTGCTACTAATTACATGAGTTCTTAATTTAAAATCATAAAATGTTTCCAATAAAATTTACTTTTTGTGGTTTATCTTTATTTAATATATTTTCAAAACAATGAACATTCATTTTTCATTAGGTACTTTAAGTTTTAAATTTTTTGTGTTTAAAAATAATATTAATAATGCCCCCCTAGTTTAGATCCTGGCTACTCCCTTGCACATACATACTAGTGAAACATTTTCTGAGAATTTGGAGAAAGATCTAATTTTTGGTCTGTGACACTTGAGAAAGACCTACCCATATATAGTATTTTGGAATTATAGAAGGAGATATTTAAAAAACGTATATCATATTTATATAAAATAGTAATTGCAATTTGAAATTATACTTTTCAAATATATTCTTTGACAAAAATATTTTTTAAGTATAACTTCAAATGGCCATAACTTCTGTCTCAGCGGGTATATCTTATGGCAATCTTTTTTATCAAATATAAAAATTTTGTTGTCTATCCAGAAAATATAATGAGAAAGAAACTTGTATATATCCGGATCTATTATATACCAATTTTTAGAAAACGATCGGGAAAAATTGAAAACATGATTTCCAACGCAGACGGAGACTTCATACATCCATAAAATAAAAATTGATTTATATAATTTATTTCTATGTCTTGACACCAGAATAATAGACAAAATAATATATATACCTTTTCGTAATAAAATACAAATGACATATATTTTTTTTTGAAAAAATAAATTGACATGACCATAACTTTGTTTACAATATTGGTTTTGACAGCTTAGCTGTTTTCGTGTAACATGTTACTGTCAAACATTTTCAGGTTTGTTTGTAATTTAACCATGGATCGACCTACAAACGAACATCGCTTGCATATTATTGAATTTTATTATCAAAATTCATGAAATACACATGAAAACAAATCATTTAGAAATTAATACTTTTGCTACTAATTACATGAGTTCTTAATTTAAAATCATAAAATGTTTCCAATAAAATTTACTTTTTGTGGTTTATCTTTATTTAATATATTTTCAAAACAATGAACATTCATTTTTCATTAGGTACTTTAAGTTTTAAATTTTTTTGTGTTTAAAAATAATATTAATAATGCCCCCCTAGTTTAGATCCTGGCTACTCCCTTGCACATACATACTAGTGAAACATTTTCTGAGAATTTGGAGAAAGATCTAATTTTTGGTCTGTGACACTTGAGAAAGACCTACCCATATATAGTATTTTGGAATTATAGAAGGAGATATTTAAAAAACGTATATCATATTTATATAAAATAGTAATTGCAATTTGAAATTATACTTTTCAAATATATTCTTTGACAAAAATATTTTTTAAGTATAACTTCAAATGGCCATAACTTCTGTCTCAGCGGGTATATCTTATGGCAATCTTTTTTATCAAATATCAAAATTTTGTTGTCTATCCAGAAAATATAATGAGAAAGAAACTTGTATATATCCGGATCTATTATATACCAATTTTTAGAAAACGATCGGGAAAAAATTGAAAACATGATTTCCAACGCAGACGGAGACTTCACACATCCATAAAATAAAAATTGATTTATATAATTTATTTCTATGTCTTGACACCAGAATAATAGACAAAATAATATATATACCTTTTCGAAATAAAATACAAATGACATATATTTTTTTTTTTGAAAAAATAAATTGACATGACCATAACTTTGTTTACAATATTGGTTTTGACAGCTTAGCTGTTTTCGTGTAACATGTTACTGTCAAACATTTTCAGGTTTGTTTATAATTTAACCATGGATCGACCTACAAACGAACAACGCTTGCATATTATTGAATTTTATTATCAAAATTCATGCTCGGTTAAGAAACTACATCGTGCACTTCATTGTGTTCAGCGACGAAGGTCATTTCTGCTTGAATGTATACGTGTACAAAAAAAATTCCGTATTTAGTGTGAAGAGCCATTTCTGCCATTTCAAAACCATTTATCGTATGGCGATGAAATTTTAGGTGTGTATACAAGAGGTGTTAGAGAGTTTAAGTTCGGAACTTGGGCCCCCTATCTCATACAGGGGCGGAGCTACGGGGCCCTAAAGTTGACCACCTCGGGTATACAAAATGTTCATCGGCTTCTATCTTTTGAATGGAGTGTCCGGTTCTAGTGTCGTTTTTTCTGGATGCTCCTAGACCAGACCTACAATAAACATTCTATAGGTTGAAGATATCTTGAATAGTTTCCGAGATATGTGGATTTTAAATTTGAATTTTTCATTTTTTCGCCGACTTTGCCTTGGAGTTTAGCCAATATCTCAGTCAAAAGTTTACCGATTTTGAAAAAAAAGAATCGATAAGATATGTGAAGAAATAAGAAAGTTATGGCCCTATAAAGTCACATTTTTGAAAAAATTTAATTTTTGGAGATTTTTTGGTGAAAAAAGTCCAATTCGTATTTAGGTCTTGTAGAAAAAGTTTGTTACGCAAAGTATATCAAATTTATACTCATTTTAAAGGAGACTTTTCACAGAATATGTGAGAGAAAATCTGAAGCCAAAATTTTAATTGGTGTGTTTGCCACCCTTCTCCTATTTGGACCTTTTTTACATAAATTTCAACAGTTTGAACAATTTTCTCCAATCGCAAAGCTAAATTGTTAAATTTTACTTTTTATTTATTTGTATTAGGGTGTAAAAAAATCGACTGCAAAGGGAATCCCGAGCGCGGCTTTTCATATCAAAGTTATAGGACTAAAAGTAAAAATTCCATTTTTGATGTATTTTTTGGGAATTGAGGGATTTTCCATTAGAAATTTCAACATGTTGCTTTTGATTATCATTTCTAATATCAAAATAAAGAACTTTAAAAAAAATTCATCGAAATATATAAAT
Organism: Eudasyphora cyanicolor; assembly: GCA_963930755.1. Classification (NCBI taxonomy): domain Eukaryota; kingdom Metazoa; phylum Arthropoda; class Insecta; order Diptera; family Muscidae; genus Eudasyphora; species Eudasyphora cyanicolor. The sequence goes on from OZ005737.1 coordinate 245,993,362, forward strand.
TTTTAAGAATTTTATGCCGTATTTACGTTTCTGCCTATATGCAATTTTTTTTTAATTTTCCCTACATTCTTGTACTTATTAGTTGTTATATCAGTCAATATTTGTAATGGAAAATCCCTCAATTCTCAAAAATACATCAAAAATCCCCAAAAATGGGATTTTTACTTTTAGTCCTATATCTTCGATATGAAAAGCCGCGCTCGGAATTCCCCTTGCAGTCGATTTTGTTACACCCTAATACAAATAAATAAAAAGAACAATTTAGCTTTGCGATTGGAGGAAATCGATCAAACTTTTGAAATTTATGTAAAAAAATGGTCCGAATCGGAGAGGGGTGGCAACCACACCAATTTAAATTTTGGCTTCGGATTTTCTTTAGCATATTCTATGAAACGTCTCCTTTAAAATGAGTATAAATTTGATATGCTTTGGGTAACAAACTTTTTCTACAATGCCTAAATACGAATTAGACTTTTTTCGCCAAAAAATTTCTAAAAATTAAATTTTTTCAAATATTGAATTTATAGGGCCATAACTTTCTTATTTCTTCGCATATCTTATCGATTCTTTTTTTCATGATATTGCAATTTTATTGGCAATCCATAAAAACACGCGAAAAAATCGGTAAACTTTTGACTGAGATATTGGCTAAACTCCAAGGCAAAGTCGGAGAAAAATGAAAAATTCAAATTTAAAATCCACATATCTCGGAAACTTTTCAAGATATCTTCAACCTATAAAATGTTTATTGTATTGTGGTCAACTTTAGGGCCCTGTAGCTCTGCCTCTGTATGAGTTAGGGGGCCAAGTTCCGAACTTAAACTCTCTAACACCTCTTGTATGCACAGCTAAAATTTCGTACGATAAGTGGTTTTGAAATGGCACAATTATGTCAATTTTTTTCCATTTTAGCTCACTGTACGGCGGTCAACATTTACATGAAATCATCTTTAAACATTGAATTATATAGACCGTTCTATAGACTCAAATATAGATTTCATACATTTCTCTAAATTTTAAGTGTTTTTTAATCAAATTCGAAATCTCTTAAAAAATCACTCGTTATAATCCAAAATACGACATATTCTTCGACTTCTTCCAAAAATATACAAAAAATCTAATTTTTTAAAAATATTTATTCAAATAGAAAAGGAAATGTTTTCATTTTGATCAATTATTTCTACATCGGAATCCCTACACTTTTCGTCTAAAAACTCGTTACGCAGGCCTCGTATCGCAGGACCCCGTGTAAATTGGGTCTATCTGTGGTCGTATTGGGTAAATCGGTTCGGATGGGGTATATTCTCATTATATAGCAAATTTTTAGGCTTATATTTCACCAATCCATTAAAAATTACTTCAAAGCCACCCAGTACTTTACCCAGCCAGTCCATAAATTGTAAAATAAATTAATGTCTGAAATTTTAAATATTGTAATTTTTTGAAACAAAAAAGTTATCTATTTCGCTTGTTTGAAGTTAACCAGTTAAATACATTTCTTTGCACTGCAAACTGGAAGGAACAAACGATAATCCCTTGCTAACTATTTGAATTAATGAAACTCATTGTTTTTATCTTTTTCCATTTTATCTTTAATAATTATGTGCATAACCTAAGGATATTATTTACCACTTAGAATTATTTAACCCCACATTTTTCACAGCTCGAATTGTTCGACGGAAAGGGTTGGAAAACTTTTACACTTCTGAATGTTGACTCTTTTCGGATTGTTTAAATACACAATTCACATAAATACTCTTTATGGATGTTTCCCCCTTAATACTTCGAGGAAACAACCGCTAGATATTCCATTTACCGCCATCTCCAACACCAACACCTTAATTATACTATTCACAATTTGTATTAATGCCGTATTTGTTGCGGTAAGCGTAGTTTAAGGATACAAAGTTGGTTTTTTGTTTCTTTTTGATCCATAATAATGTTATAATAACATTAAGATGCGTCCCTAGGAGAGGGGGATACAATGTGCTTAGTGGTGAGGGGGTTTAAGCTAAAATGGCAGAACTTCAATGAGAATGCTCGGTGGTAATAAGAAAAGTTTAAAATTATATTTACAATTGAAGGGTAATAAATAAAAAGAATAAATGGGGGATGGGGTCGATGGAGGGGGAGGGGAATTGTAAGAACTCAAGATAGAAAATAAGTTGTTGTGGCAAAAAGAAAGTTTTTCCAACTGAACACTGTACAAGGTGTTCTTACTGAGTTGGAAAAGGTAAGAAATTTTAATTAATTTATTATACTTTATGCCACAATGTGGTACACAATATTAAGACATTTCCGGTTGGTACATAAGATACGAAGAAGACCGGTGGTCTTTAAATCATTATTGAGTCGATTTAATAATATTCTAATATATGTCGGTCTAAAGTACATTTCGAAATATTAAGTTAATATATATTGTTGTTTTGTTTCTATTTAGCACCGTTTATATCCGGCTCAAAAAAATTTTATTTTTCAAATTTTAACAAAGATATGTTAAAACCAGTAAGGAAAGGTTAAAGTCGGGCAGAGCCGACTATATGATATATATATAAAAGATGCGTCAAAAACTCCTATGCCAACATTTATAATGAGGGGACGTAAGATAAAGCTTTTATGGCAACTTAAGGCTAAAATGCATGGAATTTATGTATAGAGGCTATATCTAAATAGGAACCGATTTTTTTTTTCAAATTTGACAGTGTTTAGTTTAGGATCAATAAACTCATTAGTGCCATATTTAGTAATGTTCGGAAGCAACATACTATAGCAACATACCATAAATCACAGGTAAGTATATATGGGGACTATATCTAAATCTGAACCGATTTGTTTGAAATTTTCACTGCCGGCTCGACTAGTTACATGCAAAATACAACCTTTATAGCGGAAGAGGTTTTCCAATAAGAGTAATAAGATTTCTTTGAAAAAAAACACACTTATTGTTAAGGAAATTCCAAAGTTTTTTATTTAATGTGAAGTACAATCAATACAATTATGTTCGAAATAAAACGCCATTCAAATGGCCTCCACGACTTCTTCTGCAGGAACGAATTCGATGAACCCAATTTTCGAGCACTTTTTCCACTAAATCTAGTCGTATGTATATCATGAATGGCACGTTCAATATTGACTTGTGAAGCTTCAAGAGAGTCTGGTTTATTTCGAAAGACCAATGACTTCAAATAACCCCACAAGAAATAGTCTAATTGTTTTAAATTACAACTTCTTGGAGGCCATTCAATATCCCAATTTCTTAAAATAATCGAATCTGCAAACTTTTCTCACAACAATTCAATTGTTTCATTTGCTGTGTGACACGTAGCCCCGTCTTGTTGGAACCAAATGTTGTCAAGATCAACTTCTTCCAATTTCGGCCATAAAAAGTTGGTTATCATCCATCTATACCGCTCTCCATTGACAGTAACCGTGTTACCAGCTTCATTTCGATAGAAGTGCGGACCGATGATTCCACCTGACCAAAATTCACACAAAACTGTCAATTTAGTTGAATGTAATGGTTTTTCATGAATAATTTGTGGATTTTCATCGCACCAGAATCGACAGTTTTGTTTATTTACCGCACCACTCAGATGAAAGTGAGCCTCATCGGAGAACATGATTTTCTTAAAAAAATCGTTACGTTCATGTTAAAACTGAATAATTTGTAAACTTTGTTCTTGCGTATATCGTTCCATGATGAAATTGTAGGCTCTACTGAATACAATGAAAAAATGACAGATCATGGCATATTACAAATGTCCGAAACGTCACTTCAAAATCATATCATCCCCATTGGAAAACCCTTTATATGATGGCTATATCCAAATCTGAGCTGATTTAAAACTATTTCATAATGATCTGAACTTTTTCATAATTCAAAATTTTATAATGATCGAATGTAATACACTACAATTTCTATACCACTTATGTATGTATATGCCACATGCATGGAGAATGTGGTTCTAAGTCGATCGGTATAATAAACAATGGGTCTATCTCTTCTCCCTTTGGGTCTTACAAACAAATATACAATGTCATACTATTTTGTTGTTGTTGTAGTAGCAGTATATATGTTAGTAGTGGGTTCTGCTGTATTTCTTTCCAGGCCAAGGAAGATGGTTGCTTTCACTGGTTGGGTTCAAATAGACCTAGGAACGAGTTGAGTAGGTTTGGCATGGCAGTTAAAAAGGTGTAGTGCGTCGTGTGGTCCCTGTTAACAAGCGGGACATGTGTTCGACGTGGTTCCATATTGTATCGTCGCACGGTCAAGGTCTTCGTCTCCTCATGTAGGTGGCCACATAAGACATGAGGAGACTGTATGTTCTTCCACTGCGTCTCGCTCACATTCGGTGACCACACAAGGTATCTTTATCCTTGGACCTTGTTCCTACTTCTCATTTTATGGCAGATAGCTGTGGCATGCGCTTTAGATCTGAAGAGGCTATCAAATGTAACACCAAGAACATTAGGGTTCTATCACATTGAGTAGCTCCATGCAGTTAACAGTGTGGCCGATCATTTGGTGGCGGATATTTTCAGGTTCCTCGCAGAGAAGAAATTAGCAATCTTAGCCAGGTAGACATTCAGCCTTCCACATACGTCATCGATCAAGAGGCCCGACACTAGAATCGTTGAGCTATCAGCATATGATACGATTTCGACGCCGTCAGGTGGAGGTGGAATTGGAGAAAGTTAAAGGTTAAACAGTGCCGGAGATATCACCTCACCTTGGGGAACGCGCGTTTTCACTCTGCGGGGTTTGAACTTCTTGTTTCTGAATCCCAGATACGACTGGCGCCCAAACATGTAATTGACGGTCCAACGGTTTCAATTTGTTCGGGAGGGACGTGGCCTCAAAAAGCTTGGCGTGGCTGACAGTTTCGAAGGAGGGCATGTTCTGGTTAAGACAGCGGCTTTCATATGTGAATATGCAATAGTCGCACTATGCTGCTTTCGGAATCCGTGCTGATGATCAGCAATTGGAAATGTCCAAACAGGCTCGGAAAGATTAACGCATCAAGCGTCTTTGCTACTGACGAGAGAAGGGATATAGGTCTGTGTGAATCTCCCTTAGTCGCATCTTTGTCCGGTTTCAGTAGCGGGATTACTTTGCCCATCTTCCGGGCCTCGGGTATTATCAGAGTGGCCAACGACAGATTGAGAGCCCTAGTCAGATACTCAACTCCCGGTATGTCCAACTGCTTCAGAACAGAAATTCCTTCGGGGCCAAGCGCTTTGGATGACTTAACGCTGCGGATGACATCTGCAACTTCTCCATAGGGTACACCTCACTAGTGTTGAGTTGCCATGTATAAGGTTACCGCATACAGAGCAGAAATATTGTTGATATTGTGGGCCGGGGTTTTGTTCGGTCCCGGCATGGACCAAACTAATTCGGAGCAGACACTCTGGGATGTGCCCCTCCCAAGACGAAAAAATGGACGAACACATAACACGTAGAACTGAGGTTGCAGCCGCTGGCCGAAGAATTGCTGCTTCGTGTTAATCCGGTACAAAGAACCGGCTGCCGTGGGGTTGATAATATTTTGTGCCACAGTGTGGCGTAGGTACAAAAGGCAGAAGGCCCAAGAAAATGTTGCGTTTTAAAATTGTTATAAAAAAGACGAATAAATATTTTTCAAAGATTTTACCTCTATTGGAATGCGACAACATTTCGGTTAATGATAGAACACCACTTATATGGCTGCAGTGGCTGCCCTTGCAGTAGCCCATTCTGTCGACACAATTTTTCAAAACATTTTCGATTGCGAGGCCCTCTATGGCTGAAATGGCGACTTCAATTTCGTCATGAATCGTCTATGGATGGTTGTCGTTGCACTTATACTTAACGGCTCCTCACAAAAAAAAAGTCCGACGGGGTCAAGTCGCAGCTGCAAGGCGGCCAGTTTCGTATCGCCGTCCTGTTGAAACTACACATCGTCCGCGTCATTCTATTCAACATTGCACCAGAAAAACTTTAAAGCGATTTTCCCAAAACCTACGTTTTCAAAGTCGGTGAAATTTTGAACACTATTTCTATACATAATCTACGAGGTAACGCTTTCAAGTTCTTTTCAAATTTGTTAATATTTTTTATTTTACAGTAACCAATGTGCTGAATTAGTCGGATATATCACTTAAAAGAGTTCCCAAAAATTAAAAAATTTAAATTTCGAAAAAACTCGACAGCGGTAACAATTATCTAACGAAACAAATTTATTTTTTTTGATTTTGAATGATCGAGTTATGAGGGGCATCGCAATACTACTTTTTTTTTTGAGACTCTTCCGAATAATTGCTATAGTTCCCATATTTTTAAATATTTCTTCATGAAAATTTTACACAATATACTTACAGAGTTATACTTTAATGTACCATTGGTCTTAATCACAAGATTTTAACCGTGTCGTCAAAAACAATTCACAAAATGTGCCCCTTTTTAAACGAAATAACTTTACCACCCCTTAAATAAAACAATTTCTAAATTAGTTATGATTATTTCGTTTTAGGACCCTTATTTATATAGCAGAGATCATGTTAATTTTTAAAATTGCAACTAATATTTCAACTGAAAAAATTATTTCCAAATAATGAACAGTTCGCTGAAGGCATCTTTCTGTTTAAGGATTTACAGACTTTTAATTTCGAAAAACGAAATGCAAAAAATTTTCCAATTCTTCTTAAATAATTTATTTATGATGAGTCTAAATTAGTCAGTCCTCTTCACGATTGTTGGTCCTCTTTAAAACAAGCGCATAATAAAGATTTATTCCGTATCATTCACTTTACAAACACAGTAAAAGTGTCTCATTTATTTAAAACAGTCGCCGTGAATTTTTTGTTTTAAAAGAAAAATGATAATAATTTTTAAATATTATCTTTCTATTTAATTTTGATTGTAACTACAAAACCAATCGTCGAGAAAATGGGAATAATTTAATTTCTTTCCATCAATAAATCTCCGATAAATTATGCCAAAGGAAAATGGCAGCGAACGAAGTGAAAACAAACAGAAAATTATATAAAATCATCATTTATTATATTATTCCTTCCTTGGAGAGAGCTCCACTCCTTTTTATGTGCCCTTCTTCATTGCCACCCGCCATAAATGCCAATATTTTTGGCAAATTACTTAATTTTTGCTCTTCCATCATTCCGTTGAGTTTTAAACAAAATTACGACAAGTATTCTTGTCTATTCAGTGCCAACAAAAGCACAAAAGAAAAACAAAACCTGAAAAATCATAAAAGATAAATAACATAAAAAGAATATAAAATATTTTATGATGTCTCGTCATGGCGGAGTATTAAATTGGCACAAAAAAGTAATTTATAATTTTAAAGGACTATCAACGAAAAAAGAACATTGAAAATATGTTTGGAAATGTAGCGGTTTTTAAGGGAGAATATCTACATGGCTTTATATGCTTTTGGTGAAATTTTGGTTTTTAATGTATGCCATCCCAAAACCTTAGAAACAAAATTATTTTCGTTACTAGAAAAAATAAACTTTTTTCGGAATTAAGATAAGTTTGCTGAAACGTGACAAAAATTTAAAATAAGTTATTTTCCGCTAAAGTTATTGGAGAAATGTTGAAAATGGAACTGTTTTCTTTCTTGGAATATTTTGCAGTATACTTAAACTTTTTCTGATATAGGCACTCATAAGAACGCCCCACAAATGAATGTAAGTCTTCCAAAATAATGCAACTTAAGATTATTTGTTGGCAATAAGTTGATTAGTTTTGTAAAGCGAATTGCTTTGATTGTTTTGTGAAGCGAAATTTATGTTTCAAAACTGCATTTTCAAGACGTAATAGGCAAATTAAAGAGCAAATATATATCAGTTGGTACCTAAGTTATTAGAGAAGTTCTGGAATATATCCTTTTTATCCTCCTCACCTTAGAGAAAAGGGTATATATAATTTGCTAGGACCCAAAATTGTAACACATCAAAGGAATGACCAAGAATATTTGACGGAAATTCGATTTCGGCCATTTTAAGTCATTTGAGCAATGTCCGTCCGTCTGTCTGACGGCTGGCTGGTGCACAGGATAACTCTCGAAAGTATTAACCGATTGACTTCGAAAGGATTAACCGATTGACTTCATTTTTCTCCATCTTCGGCTAAGTTCAAAGATGGTCCAAATTGGTCCACTCCTTCTAGTACCTCCCCCACAAAGGGTTAACACTTAGTGAAATATTGATTATTTAGTGACTTCTATTCTATTTTCTCGAATCTTCTGAAATTAAACACATAGAATTAATTTATTAGTCGCTAACACATCAAGAAAAATTAGTGAAGTTGACACGTCCCTTTTGGTACCTTCCACACAAATGGACCATTTTGCACCAAAATTTTACGGCTTATAACTTTAATACCAGTACATACTTCAAAGTTGTTATTTTTTATTTATATGAAGTACAATACAAAGTAAATTTAAATCCTAATTTTTCGGTTCGGGGTAGCCGGGTTACAAAGACCATGTGGCTAGATTTTGCAGCGACATACCAGAGCCACTGGTTGGAATCGAACCCATTACCCAAAAACTCATATGCGAACACGCTACTAACTCACGTACTGGGGGGGCTCAGACGCCAATAAAGTTATTAAATGCAATTTAAATTGACAATAACTTAATTTAAACAAAACAAGTAAGAAAGTTCTAGTCGGGTAAACCAACTAAGGTATACCCTCACTTTGTGAGTAATGTATTAAAAAACTCATAGGCGAACACGCTACTAACTCACGTACTGGGGGGGCTCAGACGCCAATAAAGTTATTAAATGCAATTTAAATTGACAATAATTTAATTTAAACAAAACAAGTAAGAAAGTTCCAGTCGGGTAAACCGACTAAGGTGTACCCTCACTTTGTGAGTAATGTATTATATAACATATAACTAATAAATCTGTTATTTGTGTGGGAGGTACCGGAAGGGGTTTTTCCAAATACACCTATTTTTCGGTAAACAGTAGATTCTTAAATACATTGCATTGTGCCCAACTATAAGCGTTTATGTGCACTGATATATTAAATTTACGAGCTATGTAATTTTGTTATGATTTGGTCATTTTGTGTAGGAGGTACACGGGGCAAAATCGCCTTTTTTGATATGTTTGAACCGAAATATAATATATTTGGAACACAAATTTTTAAATATTATATATTTCTTAGCAAATAAATTTGATTTGAAAATCAATAAAATGTATTTGGAACGCATATATTAATATATTACAACAAAATATATTTGCAAACTAAATTTCTCAAATAAAATGTGTTTTTATTTACAAAAAAATTATTGTTTAGGATTTTTTCTAAATATATTTTATGTAAAATAAAAATCCAAAACTTTGTGGACTTTTTCGAATTTCAGTTTAAATTTTTTCTTGGATTCAAATTGTACCTCCCAGTTATAATACAATATGCAGCATTAACTTCTGCTTTAAATCAATCATTTAATATTTCTGTGTATTCCAAATCATCATTAGTTGTCAATCGTCCAAGTATATTATATTGATCCCATATTATACGATTTCAATTATTATTATTATACCCTCACTTTAGTGAAGTTATACCCTCGAAATCATTTGCTACGAAAAAAAGTGTAACACATCGAAGGAGTGATCTAAGACCCTAAGTATGTTCGGCGGATATTCGTTTTGGGTCATTTTAAGACGAATGAGCAATGTCCGTCCGTCTGTCTGTCTGTCTATCTGTCTGTCTGTGTGTCTGTCGGTCTGCTGGCTGGTGCGCACGATAACTCTCGAAAGGAGTAACCGATTGACTTCAAATTTGGTACGTGGTAATATTTTTTTCTATCTCCGGCTAAGTTCGAAGATGGGCCATATTGGTCCACTCCTTCTAGTACCTCCCCCACAAAGTGTTAAAATGTTGTAAAATATTGAATCTTTAATAACTGCTATACTACTTATTCGAATCTTCTGAAATTCCACACATAGCATTAGTTTATTAGTCGCTATCAACTCGAGAAAAATGGGCTAAGTTTCTACGCCCCTTTTGGTACCTCCCACACAAATGCACCATTTTGCAGCAAAAGTTATCAGCTTATAACATTAATACCAGTGTATAAAAATACATGAAATTTTGTACAGTGTAATGCTTTTATAGTGCCTACAGTCCAGTGAAAAATGGGTGTGATATTCACGCCCCTTTTGGTAGCTCCCACACAAAGGTAACATTTTGCACCAAAAGTTAACAGCTTATAACATTAATACCAGTGTATAAAAATACTTGAAATTTTCTACAGTGTAATCCTTTTATAGTGTCTATAGCCCTGTGAAAAATGGACGCTATTGCCACACCCCTTTTTGTACCTCCCACACAAAGGTACAATTTTGCACAAAAAGTTAAGAGCTCACAACATGAGTACCAATGCACGTAAAAGCCACAACATTTTGCACAGTGTAACGCTTTTGAAGTGTCTATAGCCCTGTAAAAAATGGCCGTTATCACCACGCCCCTTTTTGTACCTCCCACACAAAATGTCCAAATCATACCAAAATTTAATATCTCATAACGTTAATAAACCAGTGCAAATAAACGCTTATAATTCGGCGCAGTGCGATGTATTTAAAGTATCTACTATTCAGCGAAAAATAGGTGTATTTGTTAAACCCGTTCTGGTACCTACCATACCATCTAACAGAATAATTCGTGGAATATTCAATATTACATTACTCACAAAGTGAGGGTATACCTTAGTCGGTTTACCCGACTGAAACTTTCTTACTTGTTTTTATTAACATTTTTAATTTTTAAAGTTTTTAAAAATGTAACATTAAATTACTGAAAAATTTAACACAATTTAGGTATTTTCTGAACACTTAAATGCAAATAAATATTTGTTGCGGAAATACTTAATAGTCCCAAATAAAAACATATTGGGATGTAAACAAAAATTTGTGTAGGACAACATCTGCCCAAATATATAATTTTTGTGTGTGCTAAAAATTATGTGTTTAGAGTGTATCCTAAACATATGTATGTTTCAAGCCGTATATGTTTGGGACAATATACTACAGACGCGATTTTTTTTCAGTGTGTACAAAAAGGGAGTGGGTGATAACGCCCACTTTTTACAGGACTATAGGCACTATAAAAGCATTACACTGAACAAAATTTCAAGCATTTGTATGCACTGGTATTAAAGTTACAAGCCGCTTATATATCTAAGATATTTTTTGGTATTGATGATGAGTGGATTCTTAAGTCGGTTCACCCAATTGAACTTTCTTATTTGTTTCTATTTTTTTTTTAATTTTTCCTGTAGAGAATTTTTTCCTAGAGAATATTCTCGAGGAAAGAAAGGGGTAAAATATTCACTGGCATTGTTGCCAAGCATCTCCAATTTACGCAATTTTTTACACAAATTTTCAAAATAAAACACGTTTTCTCCAATCGCTTAGCTAGAATAATAAATAATAATAATAAAAACTTTATCATTTGTTTTATATGTGGTAAGGTATTGCACGGTGAGATGCAAAGGGAATTTGCAGTATGACAGATATAGGGGAAAATGCTGAAATTCCCATTTTTTGGGATTTTCGATATTATTTTGGGAATTGTGGGATTGAATTTGCAATTTACTTTCGATCTGTGATGTTCTACAGGAAGACCTATAGGAAAGCGATTATTTTCCAAATCTCGAAATTTTTTGTTAATAGAGCATTTGTCCGCGACTCTACTTTCAAACCAGTAAGGAAAGGCTAAAGTCGGACGGTGCCGACTATATAATACCCTACACCACTCTCGTAATATTGAATAACTCTGATATATAAATTTTGTAATTCATGTATAAATTGTTTACATAAATTTACTTTTAGGACATTTTATACTTAAATAATACCCTGTACCACAGTGTGGTGTAGGGTATAAAAACGATTGGATCTACAGAGCCAAATCGGATGAAACATATATATGGGAGCTAGAGCTAAATCTTAACCGATTTTCTTCAAATTCGGCAATGTTGGTTCATGGATCAAGAAACTCTACCACTCTAAATTTCAAAACGATCGGATGTAAAATACAGCTTCTGTAGGACTAAAAGACCAAATCGGACGAAAGATATATATGGGAGCTATATCTAAATCTGAACCGATTTCAACCAAATTCAATAGCGATCTTAACAGCCGCGAAATACTCTAAACTAAAAATTTCAGACCGATCGGAGTGAAATTGCGACCTGTAGTCGATGAACAACTTTACATGGACGGACGGACGGACAGACATCGTTAAATCGACTCAGCTAGTGATTCTGAGTCGATCGGTATACTTTAAGGTGGGTCTAGATGTGTTATTTTAAGGTGTTACAAACATCTGCCGTGAAACAAACTTATAATACCCTGTACCACAGTGTGGTGTAGGGTATAAAAAGCGTAAAATCAGCGTTTTTATGAAATAATTAATACTCTATCACAAAAAACCCGAATATGTATTCCTATTTTGATTTTATATTCGGATTTAGAACATCGAAATTTTTCGTGATCTGGTCCGATATCTTCTCGCTATGACTAGATTTTACCAGTGCAATATTGTAGGTCAGTGCAAAAATCCAACGTCGAGTTTTTTCGAAATACGTTTTTTTGTCGTTATGTTGTATGTGGCTATAGAATGCCAACATTACAATTTATTAATCGTGTTTCAGGTCCAAATCCTAAAGTACACTCACTTTATAATACGAAAGAAATTATAAAAAACCAGTAAGGAAAGGCTAAAGTCGGGCGGGGCCGACTATATAATACCCTACACCACTCTCGTAATACTGAATAACTCTGAAATATAAATTTTGTAATACATGTATAAATTGTTTACATAAATTTACTTTTGTGACATTTTATACTTAAATAATACCCTGTACCACAGTGTGGTGTAGGGTATTAAAAAGATTGGATGTAAACTAAATCATCTATAGGACTAAAGGGTCAAATCGGACGATAGATATGTATGGGAGCTAAATCAAAATATTAACCGATTTTCTTTAAATTCGGCAATGTTGGTTCATGGATCAAGAAACTCTACCATTCTAAATTTCAAAACGATTGGATGTGAAATACAGCTTCTGTTGAACTAAAGGGCCAAATCGGACGAAACATATACATGGGAGCTATAGCTAAACCTTAACCGATTTTCTTCAAATTCGGTAGTGTTGGTTCACGGATCAAGAGACTCTACCATTCTAAATTTCAAAACGATTGGATGTAAAATACAGCTTCTATAGGTCTAAAGGGCTAAATCGGACGAAAGATATATATGTGAGCTATATCTAAATCTGAACCGATTTCAACCAAATTCAATAGGGATCTTAACAGCTGCGAAATACTCTAAACTGCAAAATTTCAGAACGATCGGAGTGAAATTGCGACCTGTAGTCGACGAACAACTTTACATGGACAGACGGACGGACGGACGGACGGACGGACGGACGGACGGACGGTATACTTTAAGGTGGGTCTAGCTGTGTTAGTTTTAGGTTTTACAAACATCTGCCGTGAAACAAACTTATAATACCCTGTACCACAGTGTGGTGTAGGGTATAACAAGGAAGCAAGTTTCAGTCAGGTAAACCGACATATGAATCCACTTACCTTGAGTCCCACAGTCCCAATATTCGTAAATTTATTTATTTTTTGTTTTAGTTAAATTATTATCAATTCAATTGCATTAAATAACGTTAAAGTAGGTACTGGTAATAAAGTTATAAGCTGTTAACTTTTGGTGCAGAATGGTCTATTTGTTTGGGAGGTACCAAAAGGGGCATGCCAATAACGACCACTTTTCTATGGATTCTAGGTACTATAAAACCATTACAGTGTACAACATTTCACGTATATGTATCTACTGGTATTAAAGTTATGAGCTGTTAAATTTTCGTGCAAAATAGTCCATTTGTGTGGGAGGTACCAAAACGGGTTTGCCAATAATGCCCACTTTTCTCTGGACTCCAGGTACTATAACAGCATTGCAATGTACAACATTTATAATATTTGTTTGCACTGGTATTAAAGCTATAAGCAGTTAACTTTTGGTGCAAAATGGCCCATTTGTGTGCGAGGTACCAAAAGGGGCGTGGCAACTCCGTCCATTTTTCTTCAAGTGTTAGCTACTAATAAAATAATGCTATGTGTGGCATTTCAAAAGATTCGAGTAAATATAGCGTGATCCATTTCGAGGTTCCCTACTTTTTGAAAGAAAACCAGTAAGGAAAGGCAGAAAGTCGGGCGGGGTCGACTATATAATACCCTACACCTCCCTAACAATGCGAGGGTCATTGTGATAATAATTTGGAATAATTGGTGAATGGGTAAGAACATATATACTCTTGTGTGGATATATCTAATTCTGAATCAATTCTGATCCAAATTCAATAGGGATCGTCCTTGGGCCTAAAGAAAGATATGTGCAAAGTTTCGTTGAGATCGGACCATAATTGCGACCTGTACGTTGATTACAAGAATACATCTACAGACAGACAGACGGACATAGCTACATCAACTCAGAAAGTGATTACAAGTCGATCGGTATAATAAAAAATGGGCCTATCTCTTCTCCTTTTGGGTGTTACAAACAAAGTCATAATACACTGTACCACAGTGTGGTGTAGCGTATAAAAACACAGAGAATTCAAATTGAATGGGAAATGTTTATTATCTTTTGAAAGAACATTCTTTGGCATATATTTTTTGAAGATTATGTCTATCAAATGTTGGCGGCTACGTCTCAGATGGTCCATCCGTTGAGTCCAATTTTCGATGACTCGTTCGAGCATTTCGACTGGTAACTGGCCTGAATCGAAGCTGGTTTGTCCGCATAAACTTTAGACTTTACATATCCCCACAGGAAAAAGTCTAACGGTGTGATATCACACGATCTTGATGGCCAATCGACCGGCCCAAAACGTGAAATTATCTGATCACCGAAGTGTTCTCTCAATAAATTCATTGATTGATGCGATGTGTGGGAAGTGGCGCCGTCTTGTTGAAACCAAATGTCGCCGAGATCACGAGCTTTATGTTTGGCATCAAATAGTCGGTTATCATGGCACCATTTTTGAAGAACTATGGACCGATGATTCCACCGGCCTACAAACCACACCAAACCGTTGTTTTTTCTGGATGAAGTGGCAGCTCTTGAAACTCTTCAGGTTGCTCTTCGTCCCAAATGCGACAATTTTGCTTGTTTACATACCCATTGAGCCAGAAATGGGGCTCATCGCTGAACAAAATTTGGATTGAAAACGTCGGATCTTCTTGGAACTTTTCAAGAGCCCATAGAGCGAAACGATGTCGTTTGGGAAGGTCGGGTGGCTTCAGTTCTTGCACAAGCTGTATTTTGTATGCTTTCAATCAAAGATCTCGACGTAAAATGCACCAAGTCGTTCCATACGTCAGTCCGAGTTGCTGCGAACGGCGCCGAGTTGCTCCACGGTCTTCATGTACATTCTCAGCTACCGCCGCTACATTTTCTTCACTGCGTGCTGGACGTGGTCTATTCGGTCGAATATTATCCAATAATGAATGCTGGGTCTCATGATGGGTGATGGTGTTGCAAATAGTACGCTCAGTAGGCCGATTATGTTGACCATAAGTTAAGCGAAGTGCACGAAACACATTCCTCACAGAACGTGAACTTTCGTAATAATGTTGAACGATTTGTAAACGTTGTTCAGGCGTAAGTCTTTCCATGATGAAATGCCAAACAATACTTAACAAAAATAACATGACAGCTTGACACAACTCACACATGATCTGTCAAAAAAAGGCTATTGAAAAAAGTATCTCTACTTGGATCACCCGTTACTGTAGTAGTTATTAACGAATCAATAATTCACTAAAAGTTAACCCTTTGTTGGGGAGGTACTAGAAGGAGTGGACCAATATGGCCCATCCCGGAGATAGAGAAAAATATTATCGCATATCAAATTTGAAGTCAATCGGCTAATCCTTTCGAGAGTTATCGTGCGCACCAGCCAGCAGACAGACAGGCAGACGGACGGACATAGCCCAAATGACTTAAAATGACCCAAAACGAATTTCCACCAAACATTCTTGGGGTCTTAGGTGACTCCTTCGATGTGTTACACTTGTTGGCCGTAGCAAATGATATATACCCACCTCTCTAAGGTGAGGGGATAATTAGTAGGTTTGACATTGGAAATTTCCACAACTTTTGTTGTGGTCGTCATCCCATTAAGAAAATTCGTATTGATATAGTAAACAGTACGGGCTTCATTTTTGTAGTCTAAATATATAGCATCCCATCCGCGGAACATACATAAAATCGGCAGGAAAACATAAATCTCGAGAAAAAAGTATGATAAAATATTTGCAAACAATTGTCAATGTACATTTTGTGCGGTTCATTCAAATCGGTCCACGTAGTCAGGAAATACAATGGCCAAAATTTTAAACTTTGACACCCTGTATCTTCGTAATCTATCATGCTAGGAAGCTGAATTTTTGACATATCTAAACCCATACTATTTCTGCAACCCCACTAAGTTTTGACGCGATTGGAATAAAATTGAAAAAAGAGGGCCTTTTGACGTGTTTTCCCCATATATAACGTATAACTTTTATATGTATATAACCATAAATGGTGGCTCAATATGACTCACTTTCGATCTTCAATTAAGGTTGGCGAACACAACTGCCGCCAAACCGACTTCCCCCACAACACATTTTAAAATGACTAAGGACACTCTTCTGATGTGTTACACTTTTTTGTACTTATAGCAAATTATATTTTTTGTGAGCATTATAGCTATTCGTTTAGATATGTTCGACGGTAGACCGCAAAAGCTTTAAATTAACCGCAGGAAAAAACCACGGGCAGTTATTTATTGCTGATTCATTGCGTTCTAAATTTAAAGTTGTAAAAAAATGTATCCGGCTTTTCTAATATATATTTGTATTCATCACCACCAACACCTCCTTCGCTCCTTGTTTTGGCTATAATAGTCAGAAACAGGTGAAACATGTTTTAAATACTAATGAATACAGAACATTGCATAATACCAATAAAAGAAAACCCCATGAATTTTCTAACTTTTTACTCCGGAATTACCGGTATTGTTTTCACAAATTTCGGCGCGTATCAGAGTAAGCTGACAGCTCCCAAAGATTTATTGCACACCTTTCAGGTGGTGTTCTGGTCACAGCGGTGGTGGTTACGATGTTTTTGCCTAGGTGTTCATGTGTTTTAGTATTGCAAAGGAAAGAAAAAACAAAGCAAATGGGAAATTGTTCTTTAAGAAAACATAATTTCTTTGTGTGATGATTTATAATAGGATAAGGAAACCCCTATCGAAATGTACCAAAAACTAAGGAAAGAAATAAAGTAGATTGGATTAAAATACTGCATGTGAATTGAACATATATTGTTTGACTTTTATGCTAGCTAAAATAATGTGCATTGGAATAAAATGTTATATCGATACATTCCAAAAAACATACCATGTCGAAATAGTTAGTTTTTAAGGAGAGCTGATCAAAGTGTTATGATTTTTTGTTCAATTTGCGAGAAATTCCTTTACAATGTAAATCGAATGACTGCTACAGTTGTTCGCATAACTTTTTATTGTATTGGAGGGTAATTATCAAATTTTAAGTGAATATAATCTGTAATATTTAGAAATTAAAAATGCAATTTTGCTAGTAGCGTATTCTTAGCATACTTTCGAATGAACTTATCGATATATGTTATTTGAAGTGCGTCCAGGTATCGTTCTGAAAGTCCATGCTTAAACTTCACCATCTGACATCAGGGTGGGCCTAAAGAAACCAAGGGGTGTAAAAGTTTAGTAACTTTTTCGTTTATTATTTTTTTTTTATTTTTTCTTTCAGATTATATAGATAACACTTGGAGAATTTATAATGGAGAGGTTCACAATTGAACAGAGAACCAGAACAATAGAATTTTATTATTTAAACCAGAGATCAATTATTTTAACGCAAAGAGCATATCGTCAACATTTTGATTGAGATTGAGATTTGACAGCACCCGACTATTTTCTTTGGGGTTATTTGAAGGAGCGAGTGTATGTGAACAAGCCAGGGACAATCCTTGAACTCAAGGCAAACATTGTTGCAGAAATTCGAACGCTACAGCCACAAGTTTTGAAAGGTGTTATGGAAAATGCTCTAAAAAGAGACCATCAGTGCGAAGCTGAAAACAGTGGTCATTTAAGAGACATTATTTTTCATACTTAGTGTAAAAAAATTTGCCTTTTGTATATTATATAATCTGGAAGAAAATATAAAAAAATAATAAACGAAAATGTTATTAAACTTTTACACCCCTTGATTTCTTTAGGCCCAACCTTCTTTAGGCCCACTGTAGATACATAATAAATAAATAAAATAAAGTTAAATTGTAAGGGCCGATGTTGAATATGGACCACACCTAAACGTCAAGCTTTTTTCTGCATTTGACACATTCAATTTCAGACTAACTCCATTTGAACCATGGAAAGATACACAATCGAGCAACGCGTTTGAGTTTTTTAAGCCTTCTACGAAAATGGGCATTCAAATCAAAATGCATTTCGTGCACTTCGTGATGTTTTTTGATCAGCATAATAGACTAAATGTGTCCACAATCGGGAGAACTGGGCGCAAATTTCAGCAAACCGGGTCTGTAGGAGATGTGAAAACACCTGTACATGCCCAGTTCGTTTGGTGCGCCTATGGGCTGACGGCGTCATCGGGCTGCGGCACACCTCCACCATCGGATGGAGGTGTGCCGCAGAGGTCGCGGCAATCATTTGGCCGATATTTTGTTCCATACATAATTGAACCATACCAATATTATCATAGTAAAAAAAGTGGACAATAATTTCCTAAATAATTTGTGTTTTATTCAAAATCAACATCGGAACTTAAAATTTAACCACCCTTTAGTTTCGAGAATAACTATTTTTTTGTTCTGAGTGAACTATAGAAACACAACAAGTAAAAACGTTATGTTCGGTCATGCCGAATCTTATATACCCTCCATCTTTTCGCAATATTTCGAAAGATATCTTTGAAACCGCTAATGCGATGAAGAGTTATATTAGAAGAAGATAAAGGCTATTTATTAACTTGAGGATTATTAGAAGCTTTCCTGAACCAATTACAATAAATGGTCTCCAGTTATGCTAACATATATGGGTGAACTTGAAAATTTGTTTCAGAGGTTTATCTTTATTTTGATAGATAAGCACGTCTCATGCCACTAATAGACCACAAAGTTCTTAAAGCAAAGTTCCTAAGCAAAAAATAAATTAAAAACAAGTAAAAGCGTTAAGTTCAGCCATGCCGAATCTTATATACCCTCAAACATGGATAGCATGTGACCACACAAAATAACTCAAACCTAAAGAAAACCAGTAAGGAAAGGCAGAAAGTCGGGCGGGGCCGACTATATAATACCCTACACCTCCCTAACAATGCGATAAGGGTCATTGCCATAATAATTTGGAATAATTGGTAAATGGGTAGAAACATATTATCTAAATCTGAAACGATAATCGCTAAATTAAGCAATATTCGTTCCTAAATTGAGAAACATCTTTCTGGAAAATTTTAATGATCGGAAGTAAAATACAACTTCTATAGCGGTTTGATACCAAATCAGGAGGAACAATCAATATAAATCTGAACCGATCTTACCTGAATACTCATTCATGTAAAAAGACCTCCTTCTGTCGAATTTCGTACTGATCGCATATAAAATACAGTCTCTACAGCGCCTACATGTCAAATCGGGGGTAACGTATATATGGGGGCTATATCTAAATCTGAACCGATTTCTTCCAAATTTAACAGTGTTCATTCATATAATAAGAAACCTTATTCTGCCGAATTTCATACTGATCGGATATAAAATAACATTTTTACAGCGCTTACAAGTCAAATCGGGGGTAACGTATATATGGGGGCTATATCTAAATCTGAACCGATTTTCTCCGAATTTAGCAGTATTCCTTCATGTAATAAGAAACCTCTTTCTGCCAAATTTTGCACTGATCGGATATAAAATACAGTTTCTACAGCGCTTACATGTCAAATCGGGGGTAACATATATATGGGGGCTATATCTGAATCTGAACCGATTTTCTCCGAATTTAGCAGTATTCCTTCATGTAATAAGAAACCTCTCTTTGCCGAATTTCGAACTGATCGGATATAAAATAACATTTTTACAGCGCTTATATGTCAAATCGGGGGTAATGTATATATGAGGGTTATAATATTTCTGGATAATTAAAATCTGGATCTAAATCTGAACCGATTTCTTCCAAATTTAACAGAGTTCATTCATGTAATAAGAAACCTTTTCCTGCCGAATTTCATACTGATCGGATATAAAATAAAGTTTTTACAGCGCTTACATGTCAAATCGGGGCTAACATATATATGGGGGCTATATCTAAATCTGAACCGATTTTAACCAAATTCAATAGGGATCGTCCTTGGGCCAAAAAAAAGATATGTGTAAAGTTTCTTCGAGATCGGACCATAATTGCGACCTGTACTTTGATTACAAGAATACATGCACAGACGGACAGACAGACAGACGGACAGACAGACAGACGGACAGACAGACGGACAGACAGACGGACAGACGGACATAGCTAAATCGACTCAGAAAGTGTTTCTAAGTCGATCGGTATAATAAACGATGGGTCTATTTCTTCTCCTTTTGGGTGTTACAAACAAATGCACAAAGTTATAATACCCTGTACCACAGTGTGGTGTAGGGTATAATAACACCGAAAAACACACAAAAAATATAGTTAATGAGAACAGTAGGAATCAAAACAAGGTAGATGCTATATCTAAATATGGACCGATATCGCCCATTTTCAATCCCAAGTTACCTGCAGCTATAAGAAATATCTATACCAAATTTCAGCCACCTAGCTCTATTATTACGGACTGTAGCGTGACTACAACAGACGGACGGGCAGACGGACATGGCTAAATCGCCTTAGACGACGATTAAGAATATATATACTTTATGGGGTCTCAGATCAATATTTAGAGGTGTTACAAACGGAGTGACAAAATGAATATACACCCCATCCTATGGTGGAAGGTATAAAAAGAACTAATGTTGTTTTCTTTTGTGCCAAAAAATGGCTTTTTGTTTTCATTTATAAAACAAGTAAAAATGTTTCAGTCGGGTAAACCGACTAAGGTATAGCCTCACTTTGTGAGTAACATTAGATACTTTAAATTCATTGCACTGTGCCGACATATACATAAGCATTTATGTGCACTGGTATAAACGTTATGAGACATTAAATTGTGGTATGATTTGGGCATTTTGTGTGGGACGTACAAAAAGGGGCGTGGCAATAACGCCCATTTTCACAGGGCTATAGACACTATAAAAACATTACACTGTAAAAAATTTCAAGTATTTTTATACACTGGTTATACCCACACTTTAGTGTGACGAGGGTATATATCATTTGCTACGGAAAAAAGTGTAACACATCGAAGGAGTGATCTAAGACCCTAAGTATGTTCGGAGGAAATCCGTTTTGGGTCATTTTAAGTCGAATGAGCAATGTTCGTCCGTCTGTCTGTCTGTGTGTCTGCTGGCTGGTGCGCACGATAACTCTCGAAAGGAGTAACCGATTGACTTCAAATTTGGTATGTGGTAATATTTTGATCTATCTCCGGATGAGTTCGAAGATGGGCCATATTGGTCTACTCCTTCTGGTACCTCCCACACTAAGGATTAAAATTTAGTGAAATATTGGTTCTTTAATAACTTCTATACTACTTACTCGAATCTTTTGAAATTCTGCACATAATATTAGTATATTAGTCGCTATTAACTCGAGAAAAATGGGTGAAGTTGGCATGCCCCTTTTGGTACCTCCCACACAAATGGACCATTTTGCATCAAAATTTAACTGCTTATAACTTTAACACAAGTGCATAAAAATGCTTGAAATTTTCTACAGTATAATGTTTTTGTAGCGCCTACAGTCCGGTAAAAAATGGGCATTATTGTACAGCCCCTTTTGGTACCTCCCACACAAATGGACCATTTCGTACCAAAAGTAAACGGTTTGTAACTTTAATACCAGTGCATACAAATACTTGAAATTTTGTACAGTGTAATGCTGTTATAGTGCCTATAGTCCTGTAAAAAGTGGGCGTTATCACCCCGCCCCTTTTTGTACCTCCCACACAAAATGGCCAAATCATACCAAAATTACATAGCTCGTAACTTTAATATACCAGTGCACATAAACCGAAAAATACGTGTTTTTGGAAAACCCCTTCTGGTACCTCCCACACAAATTGACAGATTTATTGGTGTAATGTTATATATTACATTACTCACAAAGTGAGGGTATACCTTAGTCGGTTTACCCGACTGAAACTTTCTTACTTGTTTTAATGTTATAAGCTGTTAACTTTTGGCGCAAAAAGGTACCTTTGTGTGGGAGGTACCAAAAGGGGCGTGGCAACAACACCCATTTTTCCCTGGACTGTAGGCAATATAAAAGCATAATACTGTACAAAATTTCAAGTATTTTTACACACTGTTATTAATGTTATAAGCTGTTAACTTTTGGTGCAAAATGGTGCATTTGTGTGGGAGGTACCAAAAGGGATGTGGCGACTTTTCCCATTTTTCTCGAGTTGATAGCGATTAATAAGCTAATACTATGTGTGGAATTTCGAAAGATTCGAATAAGTAGTATATCAGTTATTAAAGAATCAATATTTCACAACATTTTAACCCTTTGTGGGGGAGGTACTAGAACGAGTGGACCAATATGACCCATCATCGAACTTAGCCGGAGATAGAAAAAAATATTACCACGTACCAAATTTGAGGTCAATCGGATACTCCTTTCGAGAGTTATGGTGCGCACCAGCCAGCAGACAGACAGACAGACGGACGGACATTGCTCATTCGACTTAAAATGACCCAAAACGGATTTTCTCCGAACATACTTGGAGTCTTAGGTCACTCCTTCGACGTGTTACACTTTTTTCCGTAGCAAATGATATATACCCTCGCCACACTAAAGTGAGGGTATAAAAATGATGCACTTTTGTAAAGAATGTCGCACTTGCACGGTGCAAAAATGCTACATTTAAGCTCTGCATTCGAGTAGACGAGGATGGACGCTGCCCTAAAAACTGATATTTTTTAGCGTCGAGCAATAGCCTTAATATCCTTGTGTGTTAGGTTAGATTAGGTTGAAAAGAGGAGACGTTTAAACGTCTCATGTCCGTGGACATACATTTAAGCCAGTGGTTGCTCGAACTTCTGCTTGAAATACCGTGCTATGGTCAGGGAGGCGGAAGTGTAGTTCGACTTCTGGTTCATCAATAAAAAGTCCCAGACCCGTCCTTCCTTCTCGCATGTTCAATTTTCCCAGGAGCGTCTGTCTGGCACAAACGAATCACAGGTAGCTGTAAGACGCACTTAAGGAATGCGGTCGGAGATTTCTGGCGAATTAATGTGACCAACTAGAGATTCTAAAATCTTCAGATGGTACGACATGTGGTCTCGATTTATCCATTCACCCATCACTTGTAGACGTCTTGCTGTGAGGGCTGCCTCATACTTTATACGGATGCCTATTGGTTGGATGTGCAGTATAGTCTCCAACGTTTTTGTTGGTGCAGTTCTGAATGCCCCGCTTGCACTTATTGTCCATTGATGTCCACCACACTACACAGCAAATGCAAATGACGCGATAGTATTTTTCCTGTAGGTCTTGTCAAGTAAAACACGACTCTTTTCATTTCACATTCTTTCGTCTTTTCACATTTTTGTCCGCCATTTTATAGTTTAGACAATGTTTTTACCAATTATATTGTGAGATAACCGCACGATTAATTATTTTACATATATAATATATTTTATAAGGAAAAAAAATGCAACCATTCTCTTAAAAATCCGTTTGCAATTGACGGAGTTATTAAAGTTTCATTAAAACTAAATGTGTACATAAATACTAGTTTTGACGATGATGACGAGTTAGCTATGGATATCAGGCAGACATTATTGAGTTGAATGGGCAAAACTAGTGTTTATATACCGATTTAGTTTTAATGAAACTTTAATAACTTCGTCAATTGCAAACGGATTTTGAAGAGACTGGTTGCATTTCTTTCCTTATAAAGTATACTATGTACATATGCAAATCAATAAAAACATTGTCTAAACTAAAAAATGACGGACAAAAGTGAAAAAATGTGTTTGTAGGGCAAATAAACCTATATTCCTACAGCTTCAAAAAAACAAAACATTTATCGTTCGAAAGGTCTTATTCTCTTCTTTCTAAATTCTTTTAGAGATTGGAAATAGATTAATAATTAAGGAAATTAATAATAATTAATAAAGTTATAGGCGTTCAAGTGAAAAAAGGCAAGAAAATCTGGTTTTTACCCGTAAATCCGGATTTTGGGGGTGTCCGGCAAATTTCGTAGAACAAACGTTGTTCTACTCGCCAAGACCCACAAGAAAAATAATATCGCGGTTTTTGGTTTTTGGACTGTCACACTGTGTTATTGGTCTAATCACTCTCATGTAAAGCCAGTGAGTCATATTTGGACGTAGTCCCCATTTTGAACTTATAGAACGTGGGATCTTCGTTTTCCTTGTAAATAGACTTATTTCTGTTTTGTCTGGGTTAACATTTAATCCTCCTGGTTGTGCCCAGTTACACGCGTGTTTTTTTCTAATGCAGTTTGGACGGATGTTTTATTTAGGCGGCGCCTAAACTGCGTATATCTTTAATTTGGCCCAAGGAAGATCCCAATTGAATTTTAAATCTCTTCAGATTTATACATATGTCCCATATATATTGGGATGGGTAAAAAAAATATCGCGTTTGTCCGGTCGCCCTCTAATCGTGAATAACTTCGGTTCTATCAGAGCGAGAATCACAATACTGATACAGTTTTAAGCAGAACAGAGAGTTTTAGCTGTACATATGAAAAATGTAGGGCTTTAGTCAAATACATATGTCCGATATTTGCAAGAAAAAGTGAGTTTGAGAGGTTATGTATTATCGCTCTAGCGGCTTAAGATATCGCCGCAATATTTTGGGGATATTCATTAAACAAAAGAAGCTTTAATTTGAGATGCGGTCAACCGCGGTATATTTTTTTGGACTCTGCCTAATACTTATATATATGTATCTCCAATCTCCGATATGTATACCGATCCGTATAAAAATTTACAGAAAGAAGTCTCTTGATACACTTAGAGACATTGCCAAATTTGAGGAAAATCGTTTGTAACGGAATGATATTCAGGAGTTCCCGGACAGCAATATTAATCCCCAATGGGGGTTACGATAGCCGTCTTATGAATGTCCTCAGGGGCGACAGGAATATGGTGGTATGCACGTACTATGTCAACCTTTGAGAAAACTTGACACCCATACATATTAGAGGAAAGATCCGAAATAAATGGTATCGGGTATCGGTCCGGAGTCGTTACCGCATTGAGTCTACGGTAATCGCCACAAGGTCTCCAGTCCTTTGAATCCGCCTTGAGAACCATTGCAGCGGCGAACTATAAAGAGAATCCGAAGGACGACAAACGCCAATCTTCATCATATAATCAAATTCTTCCTTAGCTGCCTTATATCTCGCTGGATTCAAACGTCGAGCACGAGAAACTTGCAATCTTCCCTTAGTGTGGATATGATGGACCACGTTGTGTTTCACCGGAGTCTCGTTGAAATCAAGTTCCTTGGTAAGTGTAGGGAACTGCCTCAGAATAGAACTGAATGGAGAATCATCTAAGGAAAAATTCTTTGGAGAAGGCGAATCGTCCTGCTTAAACTTTTCTATTGATTCAATTTTCGAGAGTGGATCCACGAGTTTTCCGTTCTTCAAATCCACTATAACGCCAAATTTATGAATAAAATCAGCACCCAATATAGGTTTACTCACCGACGCAATATAAAATGGGTGGATGAATTCTCTTCGAAGTCCAAAATTCGTCTTTAAAGTCGAGAACCATAGACATCAATTGTGGTGCCGTTAGCGGCAGAAAATGAAAGACATGAGTTTCTTGGTAGTGGATGAACAAAAGTGGATGGAATAACTGAACAGGACCCGTGTCAATTAAAAAGGTAAATTTCGTGTATGGGTCAAAAATAAATAAGCGACGCGAACCAAAAGCCGGTCCACCGTCCGCCGCCGTGACTGTGGACCGCTTTAGTTTTCCGACTTAAAACTACAAGGACTAACACACCAATTAGCCTTATCCTTATATCTTCTGTGGTAAAAACATACGCTGTCAGCACCTCGGTGCGAATTTTTTTTACTCCACGTGATCGAGGAACATTGTCAGTGTGATTACGAGATGAACCTGTCAAACTTATTGCCTCCACTGCCTCAGCCAACGTGGCTATACTGGTCTCCAAACGAGATAAACGGTCATCTGTGTCCGCGTTAGTGGAGGTAGAAAACACGAAGGAGAAGCATTCTGAGCGACCTCAAAAAGTGTATCCGCCAGAGAAGACAATTCATTCAAATCACTTTTTCCGGAATATATCAAAGACTGATGTTTTTGTGGAGGAAGATTACGAAGCCAAAGGCTTTTTAACAACTCATCTGTCAATACTTTAGAATCTCCAGAAATCTGACGAAGATGCCTATAAAATTCAGAAGGTTTCCTATTTCCTATAGTCTCCCGATATAAAATGTTCTCCAAACGCTGATGCTCTGACAAAGTGTTCCGACCAATAAGCGCAGACTTAAGAGTTTTGTAAGGAGTGGGAGCAGGAGTGTGGGAATTCTGAGATCTTAGTACTGGATACTCGGTGGCATACTTATTATTCTGTTCGATAATATCAAAAACGTTGGCGATTGTCTCTTCGGGTAAAACTGAGAGAACGTAGTCGTATTTGGTCTCCTCACTGACAATATTTGATCGTCTAAACATACTCTCTACCCGCATGAACCATCCTTGAGGCAAATTCGTCCAGAAAAGAGAAAGCTTCACCGGTACAGCACCAACTGTCAGGGTTTGTTCTGCGTTTGTTTCGTCACCTTTAGTGTCATTCATCTAAACAATGTTTCTCAAATTTACCACGGTTCGAACAAGCAAAAAAAAAACAATCCCCACGCAAATTATTTCCACCAACATTTTAAAAGTTTAGATAAATAAATGAATCTATGTTAATTTCGGCACTAAATATACACTTTCACAAAGGACAACTACCGCGATCAAATAAATACTTAAAATTCTGAATAATTATATAGGATTATCAACGCCAGGTCCGATACATTCGTATTGCTCAAAATGTGATTCCTTGCCAAAATGGCATTTTCTTTTTTACTTGCTCTCTCTCCTTCCAAATATATTGGTCGATGAAATTGCGTTTTACTGATAGTCAGCCAATGGGTTTCTCATCTGCTACAATGCGGTTATATATATATATATAATCAATGTCTCTTGCGGGACTAGACAATTCCGTCAAAACGTTTTCCTCCGCTTGTTCATGCGACTTATTGTCCCTGTAGGGGTCACCAATGTAACGGAATGATACTCAGGAGTTCCCGGACAGTAATATTAATCCCCAAGGCTATTAGCAGCGAGCGATGCCACACAAGTTCCGTGCGATCCAATAAAACAATTGGGTTATTTATAAAAATCACAATTAAAATTTATTTGAAATTAAAATAAAAATACAGTGTACAATATTTCAACTCGTTATTTTTAGGACAGAAATCAGAAAGAAAAATTTTAATGGAAATAATTATTTTTTCGATTGACATCAAAAACAAAAAATTATAAAAAGCTAACTACGTTATTCAAATTATGGCCTCGCCACATCGTTCAGATTTAGATATATGTTACCCCCCCATATATATGTTACCCCCGATTTCACATGTAATCGCTATAGAAACTGTAGTTTATATCCATTCAGTAGAGAGAGCTGAGAGAGCTTTCTTATTACATGAATTAACAGTGCCAAATTTAGTGAAAATATGTTCAGATTTAGATATAGCCCCCATATACGAGTAAGTCTGCCTCAAAGCGCTATAGGAGTTGTACCTTACTTCCGATCATTACAAAATTTTGCGGAAAGAAGTTTCATTAGTAAGGAACGATTACTGCTTAATTTGGGGATAATCGTTTCAGATTTTGATATAGTCACCTATATATGTCTGCCTATTTAGTATTTAAGCGCTATTGAAACTGTACTTTACTTCCGATCTTCATTTCATTTGGCAGAAACGAGGTTTTTGATCCAAGTTTGTGAAAATCTGTTTAGATTATGTAAAGTCCCATCTATTTGTTCTTCCAATTCTTGATCTATGAAAGAATACTGCCAATTTGAAGGTTATCGTTAAAGATTGATCAACATCTTTAACTCATCATTGGAATAAGCTAAGTACTTCCTTTACTGACAAGAAACCAATTATTCAAAATTATTATCGCAATACCTCTTTTCGCATTGTTAGGGGGTGTTGGATATTATATAGTCGGCTCCGACCGACTATCTGCCTTTCCTTACTGGTTTTATATAGCTCCCATAAAGCATCTCCCGGGTTGACTTCTTAACGTTATAGAAATCACAAATGTCAACTGATCGGCCTGAAAATTGGTAACTGGGGTTTGTTTATAACCGGAATTCTTCACAGGAAAAACGGTCGTCATAGGGCCATGTTTTGATATAGCCCCCATACAAAGGTCCCTCTATATTTGACTTCGTAACTGCACAAAAACCCCAAATTACAACGAATTTAGCTGAAATTTAGTACTGCGAGTTTATTTGTACCGGAAAACATTCACATGTCATCCATGGTGGAGGGTAAAAAAACATTCGGCATGGCCGAACTTAATCCCTTTTTACGTGCTATTGTTCTAAGGTTAATAGAATCACTTAAAGAGGAATAGAAATTGACTTTGCAGTGCTCAAACTCTTGGGTTCAATCGCCATTCTTCCGTATTCCAATGCGTCCTATAAATATAATTTCATTATATTAACGCTTAGAATTATTTTTTTAGTATATTATGAATGTACTAGCTTACCCGGTGCGCTTCGCAGCCCCCATCTTTTATCTATTTTCTGTTTAGGGTACTGTAAAATAGCTATACCTCTTTCTTTCAAAATGACATGATTATTACATATGGTGCAAAATGAAGAAGATTTGATTACTTTTATATATAAAATACGAACCCTCGTTTCATTTCTAGTTTATGTTCCAAGAGTTACCCTGACATCATGGTACAATAGTTATCCCTTTTCCCACTGTACCTCTGAACGTTGAAAAACTATTTTTTTTTTCATACGTTAGCAACTTTCCCCTAGTTTATGTTCCAATAGCTTCATTCACACCCTGGTACAATATAAAGCCATGTTTGTCCCACTGTGTCTATAAAGGTACGAATTTAAAAATCTAAAGTAAATCGCTCCATTTTACCACATTTAACCTTTAGTGCGTCATAATTAACCACTTTCCACGATTGTACGTAATTGTACATTATTTTTAAAATGCTAATTGATATTTCAAGATCCAAATTCGCAAGCTTAGGCCGTATTTCAACATTTTTGTCCCCTATCTGTGCCATTTATTTAACTTTTTCCCCACGGTTTAAGTAGAAGACCCTATTTGGAAAAAACAATTTCTTAGCTTTGGTTTATGCTGTTAGAGCTACCTTTGCACTCAGGGACTACATTCAACACCTTTTGCACCACTGTTCCGTATTAAACACTTTTTATTACACTGTGCTTCTAAAGTACGAATTTGTATACATATCTGGGACTATTTTGTTTCTTTTTTACCCACTTACCACATTTAAACTTTTTACCATTTAACTTTTTTTGCTTCACCGTACCATATTTAACCCTTTTTGCTCCACTTAACCATATTTAACACATTTTTTCCCCTCTGTATAATATTGAACAATTTTTGCTTGCCCCAACTGCATCATAATTTTAACCTTTTTGAACCACAGTGCTACATAATTGCAGTGCATCATAATTTTAACCTTTTAGCACCACAGTGCTACTAAAAGCGTACATTTAGAAAAAAAACATTCTTATTTCATATTTAACTTACCCTCTGTCCCTGCATCCATATTTTTACCCACTTTTGGGTCCACTGAATCAAATTTAACACCTTTTTGTCCTACTATATTTTGTCCACTATAAATAACCATTTTTGCCCCACTGTACCATAGTTAACACATTTTACCCCACTGTTCCATAGTAAACGCTTTTTGCCCCACTGTACCATACTTAACCCATTTTGTTCCACGTTACCATATTTTACTATTTGTGCCCACTGTAACCATTTTTGCCATACTGTTCCATAATTAACCATTTGTGCCCCACTGTACCATTCTAACACATTTTTTCCCCACTGTTCCATAGTTGAAGCTTTTTGCCCCACTGTACCATATTAAACCCATTTGGTCCCACGTTACCATATTCAACTAATTGTGCCCACTGTACTATAGTTAACCCACTGTGTCATATTAAACCCTTTGTTTCACTGTACCATGTTTAACAGTTTTTGCCCCACAGTACCATATTTAACCCTCTTTGCTCCACTGTACAATATTTAACACAGTTATGCCCCACTGTACTGTATAGTTAACCATTTTTGTCACACTGTACCATATTTAACCCTTTTTGCCCCACTGCATCATAGTAAATAAATTTTTGCCCCACTGTTCCATAGTTACCACTTTTTGCCCCACTGTACCATTTTAACCCATTTTTTACACGTTACCATATTTACTTTTTGTACCAACTGTAACCATTTTTGTCATACTGTACCATATTTAACCGTTTGTGTCGCACTGTACCATAGCTAACTCATTTTCTCTTACTGTTCCATTGTTAAAGCTTTTTGCCCCACTGTACCATATTTAACCCATTTTGTCCCACGTTACCATGTACTATAGTTAACCCTTTTTGCCCCACTGTGTCATATTAAACGCTTTGTCTCACTGTACCATATTTAACAGTTTTTGCCCCACTGTACCATATTTAACCTCCTGTGCTCCACTGTACAATATTTAAAACAGTTATGCCCCACTGTACTGTATAGTTACCAATTTTTGTCACACTGTACCGTATTTAACCCTTTTTGCCCCACTGTTCAATAGTTAACGCTTTTTGCCCCAATGTACCATTTTTAACCCATTTGTCCCACTTTACCATATACATATAACTATTTTTACCCCACTGTACCATAGTTAACCCTTTTTGCACAACTGTGCCCCATTCAACTCTTTATCTCACTGTACAAAATGTTTACCCACTGTACCACATTTCACAAATTTTTGCCTCACTGTACCGTACTCGTATTTAAAATGTATCTCCACGCTAGCGTACTTAAACCTTTTTCCCCGACTGTAACATATTTAATCATATTTTCTGTACTCCACTATTTAACCGTTTTTGACCACAGTGCTCCTAAAACCATATAAACTCTTCATATCTCATGTTTAAGTTCCAATTTGGCAGATTGTTGCCTTTTTTCCCCATGCTCCATAATTAACCAGTCGTGTCCCACTGTGCCTCTAAAGTTAGCCTCTAAAGAATGGAATTACTAAAAATCACTTCCAATCTCTAGTTTATGTTCCAAAAGTTACCCTGGAACCATTGATCCATGTTTGACATTTTCAAGCCACTGTACTATATTTTACGCTTTTTGCCCCACTGTGCCCCGACAACTACGAATACAAAAAAAAAACGTAATACCCCGATCAGTTGTCATGAAGACACCCCTCGCTTTTCACCATTCTAATATTAGGCTTTAAATTTGGCGGTGGTACCATATTTATACCTTTCTGTCCCACCGTGCCTCAAATTTTTTTAAAAAAATCACTCCTTGTTCTTGTTTACGTTCAAAGAGCTACTCTCACACCAAATTTCAGGATTCTAGGTCTTGCCATTTGGATTTGGCTGTTGTACCACATTTTTCCCTTTTTACCCCACTGTGTACGTAAATGTTCGAATTTCGAAAAATCCTCTCAACTTCAGAGTCTACCTCAAAAGAGCTACCCTCATACCAAATTTCACGATTCTAGCTCTTGCCATTTGAATTTGGCTGTTGTACAACATTTATTCCTTTTTACCCCACTGTGTGCGTAAATGTTCGAATTTCGAAAAATCCTGCCAGTTTCTGAGTCTACCTCCTAAGGGCTACCCTCATACCAAATTTCAAGATTCTAGCTCATTTCGTTTAGATTTGGCGGTGGTACCATATTTATCCCTTTTTGCCCCATTGTGCGGCCAATAGTACGAATTTCGAAAAATCCCGCCTTATTGCTCGTCTACGTCCCAAGGACTACCCTCCCACCAAATTTCATGATTCTAGCTTCAGCCGTTTGGCCTGGGCGATGATCAGTCAGTCAATCAGTCAGTCAGTCAGTCAGTCAGCCAGTCACGCAACAATTTTATATATATAGATAGCATAAAGTCATGGTAACACAAAAATCATTATTGCAAATATCGCCTAAGGATATGTTTAAATTTATTTGTGTATTCATGTTGCTACATATACATGTATGTATGTATTCACAGACTTACAACTACGGTAGGGCTGTAACGGATGTTACAAAAAATGGATAGATTGATTTGCATTTATTTACCCTTCCAGTAATATTTATTAGGGACATTATTGATTAAATGGTCATTTCATGTGCCATATTCCAATGTGATTAATGGTCCTGATAAACGACACGTGTTCAAAATATATTATGGACGAAAGGGGGCCGTTTTAATGGTTATTTATTTTTTACGCTTTAAAGCTTCAGTATAATTTTTATAACTTCAATTTACAGAAGAATGGTTATATAACATTTGTTACAAATAAAGTGAACACATTAAAGGAGTGACCCACGACTCAAAGGAATATTTAGGAAAATGCGCTTCAGGACATTTTAGGTTGGAAGACATGATAACTCCCGAAAGAAGTACAGGTTGGCCGATGAAAGCTGCTACCAAAAAAAAACTTAATAACTTTTTTTCTATTTAATGAATCTGGTTATTTTTTTTTTTTATTTTGCAGAGTGATTTAACAAAAATGGATAACTGGGACACTGAAACAGAAGAATTTGGATTGTCCGCCGCTATTACGCACTGAAGTCCGTAGTTTCGGTACAAAGAGCGTATAGGGGCACGTTTGGCGGCAATCCTCCGAGCAGATGGACCATAAAGAGACTTGTTACCAATTTTTCCGAGCATGGGACAGTCAACAGAAGACCTTACCATCGAAACCCTTCAGTTCGGACGGAGGAAACAATCGCTGCTGTAGCTGATGCCATACAAAATAATCCAAGAGTTTCGATAAGAACCTTATCTGCTCAAATGGGTATAAGCAGACAGTCATTGCAGTCAATTATGCACAAAGATTTGGAGTTATTCCCATATAAAATTCAAATGGCCAACAAAGTGAACTCAGCAGAATTGCCGATTCGCTTGGAATTTTGCCAGAAGATGCTTCAAATGGTGGAATTGCGGCGAAAATTTCCCAATAAGCTGATATCCAGCAACTTCACATTCCGTTAGCCCCCCAGGTCGCCTGACCTTACTGCACCTGACTTTTTCTTGTGGGGTTATTGCAAACAAGAAGTCTACAAAGCAAAAATAATTGCGGCTATTCCCGTCTCAACTCTCCAAGCAGTAATGAACAACTTTTTGGTAAGATGCCGCACATGCGCACATCCATACATTGAAAAATTATTTTAGTTTCTTAATGTAGCAATATTCATTAGCCACCCTGTAGTTATTTATGTGTCTACATAAAAATATTTATTAAAAAATTCCTGAGATGTGAATTTTGCATTCGTTATATTTGGAAAACGCGTTTGTGGGTTTATAAATCGTGATCCAATTCGAGGTTCCCTACGTTTTAAAAAAAAACACACGCAATTGAAATTGAATGGAGAATGTTTATTATCATTTAAAAGAACATTCTTTGGCATTTATTTATTGAAGATTATGTCTATCAAATGGTGGTCGAGGCTACGTCTCAGATGGTCCATCCGTTGAGTCCAATTTTCGATGACTCGTTCGAGCATTTCGACTGGTAGCTGGCGAATGACACGCGTGATGTTTTGCTCCAAGGCCTGAATCGAAGCGGGTTTGTCCGCATAAATTTTAGACTCTACATATCCCCACGGGAAATGTCTCAACGGTATCATATCACCCGATCTTGGTGGCCTTTTCAAGAGCCCATAGAGCGAAGCGATGTCGCTTGGGAAGGTCGGGCGGCTTCAATTCTTGCACAAGCTATATTTTGTATGCTTCCAATTTAAGATCTCGACGTAAAATGCGCCAAGTCGTTCCATACGTCAGTCCGAGTTGCTGCGAGCGGCGCCGAATCGACTCTCCACGGTCTTCGTGTACACTCTCAGCTACGGCCGCTACATTTTCTTCACTGCGTGCTGGACGAGGTATATTCGGTCTAATATTATCCAATAATGAATGCTGGGTCTCAAGATGGGTGATGGTGTTGCGAATAGTACGCTCAGTAGGCCGATTATGTTGACCAGAAGTTGAGCGATGTGCACGAAACACATTCCTCACAGAACGTGAATTTTCGTAATAAAGTTGAACGATTTCTAAACGTTGTTCAGGCGTACGTCTTTGCATGATTAAATGCCAAACAATACTTAACAAAAATAACAGGACAGCATGATACCAGTCACCCGTGATCTGTCAAAAAAAGGCTATTGAGAAAAGTATCTCTACTTGGATCACCCGTTACAAATTAAAGCTCTAAGAAGGTCTTGACTAGGACATCCTAAATATAGGATGTCCTAGTCATGAATACATCGTTATATATTTTTCGTCCTAAATTATAATTTGCATACTGGACCAGGAAAACATCAATTCAGATGTATGACATATACTCGTATATAGGCATGTAGTCGTATCTAATTTGAGCTGATCCTGTAAATTTTAAACTGGTGGTTTCTTCAGTTTCAATATAATAGTATTTTTACTTAAAAATGTCTGAAATCGAAATTGTTTTTATGTAGTTATATTCAATTCAATTCAATTCAGTATTTATTGCGTATAATATGAAAAAGTATGTTACAATTGACATGTAGAAAACATGAGTTAAGAAACTTTTAATTTCTCTTCTACTTCGTAATTATATATATATACTTAAAAATATTACAATTTGGT
This sequence comes from Eudasyphora cyanicolor, assembly GCA_963930755.1. Classification (NCBI taxonomy): domain Eukaryota; kingdom Metazoa; phylum Arthropoda; class Insecta; order Diptera; family Muscidae; genus Eudasyphora; species Eudasyphora cyanicolor. Next base: position 246,028,533 of record OZ005737.1, read on the forward strand.
GTTATAATATTTACTATTTAAGGAAAAAATGCAAAAACCTTTTTAATTTGTTTTAGTTTAGTGAGAGTTTGTGTTAGAAAGTAAAATTATGATGAAAATATTTCATTGATATGATCATATTGAGAGATTTGACATCTTTCACTGCAGCTTTCCATCAGACGATCGATTCTTGTCTGAATAAAAGGTAAAGTGGGACAAAATGGGTTAAAATGGCACAGTGGGGCAAAAAGCGTTAACTATAAAAATGTATTTACTATGATACAGTGGGGCAAAAAGGGTTAAATATGGTACAGTGTGACAAAAATGGTTTACTATACAGTACAGTAGGGCATAACTGTGTTAAATATTGTAAATATGGTACAGTGAGACAAAGGGTTTAATATGACACAGTGGGGCACAATTAGTTGATTATGGTAAAGTGAGATAAAATGGGTTAAATATGTTACAGTGGGGCAAAATGCTTTAACTATGGAACAGTGGGAAAAAATGTGTTAGCTATGGTACAGTGGGACACAAATGGTTAAATATGGTACAGTATGACAAAAATGGTTACAGTGGACACAAATAGTAAAATATGGTAACGTGGAACAAAATGGATTAATTATGGTACAGTGGGGAAAAAGCGTTTACTATGGAATAGTGGGGCAAAAATGTGTTAACTATGGGACATTGGGGCAAAAATGGTTAAATATAGTGGACAACAAAAAGGTGTTAAATTTGATTCAGTGGACCCAAAACGGTTAAATACGGTTTCTACAGCGCTTACATGGCTATATCTTAATATGAACGGATTTTCTCCAAATTTTGTAGTGTTCATTCACGTAATAAGAAAACTTTCTCTGCCGAATTTCGTACTTATCGGATATAAAATACGGTTTCTATAGCGCTTACATGTCAAATCGGGTATAACATATATATGGGGACTATATCTAAATCTGAACCGATTTTCCGCGAACTTGGCAGTGTTCATTCATTTAAAAAGAGAACTCACTCTGCCGATTTTCGGATTGATCTGATATAAAATAAAGTTTCTACAGCGCTTACATGTCAAATCGGAAGCCAAATATATATGGGGGCTATATCTAAATCTGAACCGATTTTGACCAATTTCAATAGGGATCTTCCTTGGGCCAAAAAAGAGCACATTGCTTAATTTTATCACAATCGGACCATAAATACGACCTGCACTTTGATTACAGGAATACATGGACAGACAAACAGACGCACGGACATGGCTAAATCGACTAAGAGGGTGATTCCAAGTCGATCGGTATAATAAACGATAGGTCTATCTCTTCTCCTTTTGGACGTTACAAATAAATGCACAAATAATAAATACCATGTACCACAGTGTGGTGTAGGGTATAACAAGTAATGACGGATTAATTTTTGGTAATGCGGAATCTTATATACCATCCACCATGGAACGCATATGAATGGTTTGGGGTAAGAATAAACTTATTATAAAAAATTTAAGCCCACTTCGTGAAATTTTAAGTTTTTATGGCGTTATGAAGACAAATCTAGACGGCCCATGACTACCATTGTTCGTGTGAAGGATTCCGGGTATAAATAAACACCAGTCACCAATTTTCAGCCCGATCAGTTGACATATGTGATGGATATATTCAAATGGACACAGAAAAAATTCCATGTAATTTTTTAAACTGATTTTTTTAAAGATTATTTATAATAAACGTCTTTTTACACATTTCCTAATTTTAAAGATTTGTGCAAAAAAAATGCGGAAATGGAACAAAACTACAATTTGCCGCAACGGAATTATTTTTTTTTTCTTAAAATATTGAGTAAATAAATGTGAAATTTTTTAATTTTATTACAATTTGAATATTTTTGTGTAATAATAAATTACATTAATGTGATTCTAATAGCAATAATTTTTTTATCACGGAGAGGTGGAATTGTTGCATTTAAATGCAACTGATGCATTTAAAAACTTTAAATTATCCAGCATTAAACAAATGTACTTGAAAGCACAAGACACGACCGATTCATTCATTAGTAACAGGTATATTCAAATTTTTAAAACAATCGGGAATTTCGACCAGATTTGTTTTCGAAAAATCGTTTGGTTTGACATAGAATGAACGATATACGTATATGTTATACTCGTATACCCTCGTTCACAGTAGTGACGTACTCAAACATCACGGCTTACAATTTCAAAAGTTATTATTGTTTTCTTCGTTAGGATGCAGGCTTGGAAACAATGGAATACAAATTGCGATTTCTTTCTATTTTTTATGGTCTTCTTTTTATACCCTACACCACACTGTGGTACAGGGTATTATAAGTTTGTTTCACGGCAGATGTTTGTAACACCTGAAAATAACACAGCTGGACCCACCTTAAAGTATACCGATCGACTCAGAATCACTAGCTGAGTCGATTTAACGATGTCTGTCCGTCCGTCCGTCCATGTAAAGTTGTTCGTCGACTACAGGTCGCAATTTCACTCCGATCGTTCTGAAATTTTGCAGTTTAGAGTATTTTGCGGCTGTTAAGATCGCTATTGAATTTGGTTGAAATCGGTTTAGATTTAGATATAGCTCCCATATATATCTTTCGCACGATTTGGCCCTTTAGTCCTATAGAAGCTGTATTTTACATCCAATCGTTTTGAAATTTAGAATGGTAGAGTTTCTTGATCCATGAACCAACATTGCCAAATTTGAAGAAAATCGGTTAAGATTTAGCTATAGCTCCCATATATATGTTTCGTCCGATTTGGCCCTTTAGTCCTATAGAAGCTGTATTTTACATCCGATCGTTTTGAAATTTAGAATGGTAGAGTTTCTTGATCCATGAACCAACATTGCCGAATTTGAAGAAAATCGGTTAAGATTTAGCTATAGCTCCAATATATATGTTTCGTCCGATTTGGCCATTTAGACCTATAAAAACTGTATTTTACATCCAATCGTTTTGAAATTTAGAATGGTAGAGTTTCTTGACCCATGAACCAACTTTGCCGAATTTGAAGAAAATCGGTTAAGATTTAGCTATAGCTCCCATATATATGTTTCGTCCGATTTTGCTCTTTAGTCCTGAAGAAGCTGTATTTTACATCCAATCATTTTGAAATTTAGAATGGTAAAGTTTCTTGATCCATGAACAAACATTGCCGAATTTGAAGAAAATCGGTTAAGATTTAGCTATAGCTCCCATATATATGTTTCGTCCGATTTTGCCCTTTAGTTCTATAGAAGCTGTATTTTACATCCAATCGTCTTGAAAGTTAGAATGGTAGAGTTTATTGATCCATGAACCAACACTACCGAATTTGAAGAAAATCGGTTAAGATTTTGCTATAGCTCCCATATACATGTTTCGTCCGATTTGGCCCTTTAGTCCTGTAGAAGCTGTATTTTACATCCAATCATTTTGAAATTTAGAATGGTAGAGTTTCTTGATCTATGAACCAAAACTGCCGAATTTGAAGAAAATCGGTTAAGATTTAGCTATAGCTCCCATATATATGTTTCGTCCGATTTGGCCCTTTAGTCCTATAAAAGCTGTATTTTACATCCAATCGTTTTGAAATTTAGAATGGTAGAGTTTCTTGATCCATGAACCAACACTACCGAATTTGAAGAAAATCGGTTAAGATTTAGCTATAGCTCCCATATATATGTTTCGTCCGATTTGGCCCTTTAGTTCTATAGAATCTATATTTTACATCCAATCGTTTTGAAATTTAGAATGGTAGAGTTTCTTGATTCATGAACCAACATTGCCGAATTTGAAGAAAATTGGTAAAGATTTAGCTATAGCTCCCATATATATGTTTCATCCGATTTGGCTCTTTAGATCTAATCGTTTTTATACCCTACACCACACTGTGGTACAGGGTATTATTTAAGTATAAAATGTCCCAAAAGCAAATTTATGTAAACAATTTATACATGAATTACAAAATTTATATATCAGAATTATTCAATATTACGAAAGTGGTGTAGGGTATTATATAGTCGGCACCGCCCGACTTTAGCCTTTCCTTACTGGTCTTTTAAATAAACTCTTTTCGATTTCGTTAACGACTGTTACTAAACCACTGTTTCTACATGAAAGGGATATATCCAACATTTGTATCAATCACAATTCCCTTAATTTAAACGCGTACCCCGGTTTAATCGGGCGTATACTTCAAATATGGTCGAAATCAGGGACATATCCAGGATTTTAATTCGGGGGGGGCCCAACCTTTTTTTCCATAACAAAGATAAACAATTCAAAAATTGCGTTTATTGTGTAGGTAATGGAAGTTAAGTTCCTTTGTTTTTTATTCGAATTTTATTCCTAAATATAAATATGTACTTTAGTACGAGATCAGTAAAACTTTTTATAATAAAATACGTAAGAGATAAAAATGTAATCTTCGATTTTTTGAAAGAAATATATCAATTATTTCATCGATTTTCACTTCATCTTTGTATATAGACATCAAAGCCAGATAAGATAGCCTTTCTCCTTCCATTCTGTTCCGGAGATAAGTTTTTATTCTTCTTAACGTGGAGAAACTTCGCTCAGGAGATGCCGTTGTCACAGGTATTGTGGCCAGTATCTGCAAAAGGGTAAAATCGCTTGGGAACATGTCCCCATCACAAACTGAAATAGCATCTAATGCATTTGATGGCTTATCATTCTTCTGCTTCCAATAATCAATCCATATACTTATTTCAGCTAAAACAGATTTTGCTGAATTTTTTAAATCGTTTTTGTAAAAAAGTGTGACTTCTTCGAAATCTTCCTTTATTAGATTTACAACTCGTATCGGAACGACATTAAACAGACTTGTAATTATAGCTTTATGTTCGGAAAATCTATTATTTAAATGTGATATTACTTCGTCCAGATATAATATGAACAATGTTGTCCTAAAATACGCCTTGGCATCTGAACCAGGAATATTAGCCCTATACTTTTGAGTGCCTACTCTTCTAGGTAGTGCAGCTTCTATTCCAAAACTTCTTGCAAGTTGTGTGGATTCTTCAAACAGTTTATCAAACTCCGCATCTGAATTTCTACGCATGTCACTTAATTTAGTCGTTGCCAATTTTACGATTTCGTAAGCCTTTATTATATCTAGGTTAATCGTTTGCAAATACCGTGATAAGTTCTGTGTAATGGCCAAAACCGTACTACTTATTACCACACCCAATATAAAGTCAAATTTACATACACTGTTGTGCAAACTCATTCCATCACTGCAATCTACATGTTAAAAAGGTAGATAGATAAGAAATCATAAATGTAACTTAATTTTCGCCATATCTGGTTATCATAAATTTATAGCCAACCAATAATTACACCGGTCGACAAAAACAACATTTTTCTTGGGTTTCTGTTTTAATGCATAGAATCTGATTCTAGACGTCAAAAAACATCTCCAATCTTAGCTTTTAAAGTTTGCTTTTGTAAATTTTACATCGATAAGTAAGTTTTAAAGTAAAAACCGTACTAAATTAGCTGTAACTTTTTAAATTATGCATCGATTTTCTTCGGAATTACGATAAAATCATAAAAATATAACATTTGTTCATTTATAAATTATTTTATGGGAGTTTTATTTTAAAAATATTAAAATTTTATCAAAAAATTACATTTTTTGCAATATTTTGTAATACTCGTATATCGTCGAAACCGCTGAACGGATGGAAAATGGTATTATATGAAGTTGAAGGCTACTTAATATTTAATTCTTTAAAACTTTCCTCAACCAAATCGGATAAATGGTTCTCGAGTTATGCCACTATATGTGGTTTAAATACTAATTTCACAGCTTATCGCGAGAATTTAAAGAGACAACCCTTTAGGCTAAGAAAAAAGAGAGGTTGAACCACATATTATGGCATAACTAGAGAACCATTCATCCGAATTGGTTCAGATAAGCTTTACAAACTTCAGAATTAAGTAGCCTTCAAGTTCGCACAATACAATTTTCCATCCGTTTAGCGGTTTCGACGATATCTTACAAAGTATTGCAAAAAATCATATTTTTTGAGAAAATTTTAATAATTTTTAAATAAAAGCCTCATAAAAACATCTATAAACGCATAATTGTCATATTTTTGTGATTTTATCGTAAACTCTGAAAGGTTATGAATAAATTGAGACCATTCCGAAGAAAATCGATGCATAATTTAATAAGTTTTAGCGAGGAAACCATGCACTTTTCTTATTTTTAGTTGTTATCACTTTTACTGTTACCATTTTTTACGCTTTTGTATTGTTTTTTTTAACGGCCTTCCAAATATTTTTCGTATTTTTTTTTTTTTGAGTGATTTTGAAAATTGTAAACATTTTATGCCTATGTTTAAAACATTACGTTTTAGTACACAAAAAACTTTATCATACCATTTTTTTGAATTTATCCGTGTTAGTACACAAAATTGTACCACAAAATTTTTGTCAGAGTGATAGTATTCTTAAATTTTTAAAGTGAACATTTCAAGCACTGTGTAATAAATATACCTAAGAAATGTCTTATTTTTTAAGAACTGATTAATGTTCCCATAATTAGAGACTTAACATAATTTACAGGATATGTCTCAGCAATATTATTTTCATTTCTTACATATTGTTTACTGAATTTTAACAAACAAGTTTGGCTATATTCTTTGAACGATAGGAAAACTATTTTTACTACAATATAGTACAGAATTGATTATTTTTAGCGTATGGGGCAGTAATTCCCTTCATTGACGTTCCTGATAAATCTACCGTAAAATCAATTTTGTTTTGGGGCAAAAATTCGCATAAAGTTTATCGATTTTGTGCCATGAATGTACTTATGAGTGTATGCTAAATATTTGCGGAAACATATATGTGTATGTGCTTGTATGTGTTGGAAAATCCTTTTATTACTACTAATGTCCTTTACTTTATGTTTGGCTTAAAGCCATAAGCCTCTATGGCGACATTTTTTTCGACAAAAAATTAAGACTCTTACAAACACTTACAGTGGAATATATAGGAGTATGAGTATATAATGGTACATGGATATATTGAAAATATCCTTCATAGGTTTGTATATGTGTTACGCAACGACAGTGTAAGTCTTTGTGCTGGTTATTTAAAATTCCTACATGTATATACATATGTGTGTTAACGCTTCATTTATTATTTGAAATTAAAAATGTATTTAAAGCAAATTTGAATACTCGTATATGTATAAAATATAGATGTAGATATACCAGCTTGTATATAAGCATATTCATATACACATAAATAGTCTACCTTAGTGATTTTGATTCAACATAAATGGATAATGCACACATGTGTTTTATGCCTTAACGAAAGATTGGTTTACACTTGATTTGTTTTCTGTTCTTGAATATTTTCCATTGAAAACAAATAATAAAAAATATACAATATACAAGACACATCCAGAACAACTTACACGATGGCTTATTTCAGAAGAAACCCAAATGCATAATAAAAAATAACAATTTTATATAAACTTTATACCGCATTAAACACATTTGTTTCAATTATTAAAATTACTTATTTTCCTAAATAATATAAAAAACCGATTTAAGACTTATTTCAGAAGAAACCCAAATGCATAATAAAAACAATTTTATACATATATACTTTAAAACACATTGAACACATTTGTTTCGATTATTAACATATTTTCCTAAATAATACAAAAAACTATTTAAGACTGCATCTTGCACGGATTGACATTTTGGCATCATTGTTCTATAAAATCTCCTGGAACTACAAATGACAGAAAGAAAACCACAAACCTAAATTCTTTGGCCAACAATCTGATTATAATCTTGGAAATAAAAACTTCGTTGCAGTATTATAATTTGTTAGCCAAAATTATATTTAATATATGCACAATGTTATTAAATATTTAGAAAACACTTTGTATTAAATCGCAAGATTATTTCTTATTACACGAGTTTACAAAATTTTTGTCATATTAAACAAAATGTTTATGGTCGATTATTACTTAATGTTTAATTGGTGTGAGAGTTTTAGTATTTTGACTTAGTTCGGAAAATGATTAGTAGTTCTTGTTAAATTCAATTTACTGCTTCCATAAGTATTTCAGCTGATTTAAGTTAAGGGCATGCGAGTATACTATTGCTACTGAATTCTGAAGATGATAGAGTGGTGTTTATCGAAACTGCAGTCAATTCTACCAAGCAGTTAAAACTCTCTACCAATTTTGGTATTTGTTTCTATTACTTTTTTGCAATAGACAGGAAGTAAATGAAACATATGGTCTCAAACCAAAATAAATTCTGACTGAATAACCAAAGCACAGACCAACAATACAACAACACAATTCTGTTTTTCTTGGAATGTGACTTTAGTAATTAGTTCATATTATTTGAAGTAAACGCTCGATAAAGCCGCAATACCCATGACATAAAAAGGAAATTATGTCGGCTACAAATGTTGGAGATATAAAATGGGCGTAGTTACAACCCCCCCTTATTACTTTGATTCTAGTTACTACTAATACCTAAACATTTTTTGAGTACCCATACAAATGACCAATTTTGAACAATAAGTTAAAGCTATAACTTCGATTCATGACTTTAGCAATTTTTAAAACTATACACTGTGCAATAATTTCGAATATTTGTATGCATTGTTATTCAAAATTTTACTGTTAAATTGTTTGTACAACATGGCACGTTTGTGTAGGATGTACCGAAAGTGGCATCCCAATGACGCCCCATTTTCACTGGAATGTAGGTACTATGAAAATAGTACACTGTACAAAATTCTAGTATTTGTAGGCGCTAGTATTAAAGTAATAAGGTGTTAACTTTTCGTACAAAATGGTACCTTCGTGTGGGAGGTACCAAAAGGGGCGTGGAAATAATGCACTGGTAATAAAGTTATAAGCTATTAACTTTTGGTGAGAAATGGTCCATTTGTGTTGGAGGTACCAAAAGGCCGTGGCAACTTCGCCTATTTTTCTCGATGTGATATATCATTTGCTACGAGTCAAAAATTTAAGGAGTTACCTAAGACCCCAAGTATGTTCGAGGGATATCCGTTTTGAGTCAATTTAAATCTTTTGAGCAATGTCAGTCCGTCTGTATGTCTGTCTCTCTCTCTGTGTGTCTGCCTGCTGGCTGGTGCGCACGATAACTCTCGAGAGGACTAACCGATTGACTTCAAATTTGATATGCGATAATATTTGTCTCTATCTCTGGTGGCTAAGTTCGAAGATAAGCCATATTGGTCCACTCTTTCTAGTACCACCCCCACAAAGGGTTAACATTTATTGAAATATTGATTCTTTAATAACTTCTGTACTACTTATTAGAATCTTCTGAAATTCCAGGCATAGTATTAGTTTATTAGTCACTATCACCTCGAGAAAAATGGGCGAAGTTTCCATGCCCACACTAAATCACCATTTTGCACCAAAAGTTAACAGCTTATACACTGAAAAAAAAATAGTAATAAAACTAATGATGACACATTCTTATATTAAGTATGCTACCTCGGCATCGATTCAATGACAATTTTCATTAAAATAATGAAAATTTACACGTTTTTTACGAAATTTTCCTTAATATAAAGTTTTTTGAATTTGAACTAATGACTATCTAATCATTAGTTTTGTATACGCGCATCTTTAAATGTACGCATTTAAGTTAAAGAAAAAAATCATTATTTTTGTGCCAATCCGCATTAATTTAAGTAATATTTCAATACTTTTAAGGATTTTCTACATTAACACTATGACGTAGACATGTCATAGTTTTAATGCCGAATCGGACTTAATGAACAGTATGAGATATTTGAGTGATAAATTTAAGGCTATGCTCCCCTTAAAGGAAAGGCTGTCTTAGTAATAAATTTTATGACTATTGTCATTATTTTTAAGAATACATACGAGAGAATTATACAATCTCTCTCTCGCTCGGAGAATCAGTTTTGTTTGGTAATGTGTGAATCAATAATTGTTATGGAATGTTAGAAGAGATAATAGAGAACAGTTCTGTTGTTCGTTTTCATTTAAATCGTCAGTTATTTACAAGCGATGGAAGGAAACGGTTGTCTGTTTTCGTGACGCGGATTGTGAAAAAATTAGGTTGCTGTGAATATGTAAGTATACGTGCATACATACGTGCATATTGCACCGAAAATAATTTTAATATGGGCTGTTAACAGTTATTTTTGCTAAAGCATAGCAACAACAACAAATGAAATGTACATGTCTGTATGTATGTGGTTATGCCGTCGGCGTCACCATCGATCTCTGTGATAAGGGAGTGCGTGTGGCATAGTTATTTTTGCTGTATGTTATTTATGGCGATGTGCATGCGTTTTCGAAGGAGATCTTGTTTGTAAGTCCTGTGAAGAGATTTGTGCCAAATGGATGATAAAAATGTGAGTAATAGATTTTGTAATACTGAAAGAGACAATGGGAAAATGTTTAGGTACGTGAAAAATAATATTATTATCCTGAAATAAACATCTTATTGACAATTACAAAATTAACAAAACACATTTTAATTGAAAGTATTTATTTATTAAAAATACCAGCGCATAATGCAGAAATGTAAAATTATTTGTGGCAATATAGAAATATATTATTAATAATATGTTATACATATAGCTATATTTTTTATTTTTTTTTAGTAAAATAATTTTAGAATGGGTCTTTTGTGAGAAGAGTGGCAAATTTTACAAAATATTTCAACGTAAGTATTATATATGAACGGCTGAAATATTTCTCTTAGTTTTCAGCGTTTTCCAATTGTGATATGATAAAATTTAATTGCATTTTTTTTTTGTTTATAGATAATTTTATTTGATTTATTTTCAGAAAAAATTTAATTATTTTAATTTTAGATCACGCAATATTTGAAGATAAATGTGATGGATATATGAAAAATGCAGTGCTGAATGCCATTTATAAATTACAACAAATAAGTGAGATTTGGAAACAATAGATTTGGAAACAATATTTGTAAGTATTATGTATTTCTGAACAAATATATTTTATTTGAAAATCAAGAAATTTAAATTGGAACGCATATATTAATGTATTAGAACAAAATATATTTGCGAACTGACGTTCACATATAAAATACGTATTTTCACACAAACAAAGTTACTGTTAAAAAGTTTTCCAAATATAATTTATTTAAAAAGATGTTTTCCTTTTTTGAATTTTAGTTTAAATTTTTCCTTGATTTCGTGTTCATAATTGCTTCATAAGTACTTCATAATTAAACCTGCTGTTAGATTAGGCCCGTTTGGTCTAATTTTTGTATCGTTTCTTTTATAAACGGTAATATATGTATGTATAAATATTGCCTTATAATTTGGTCCAATGGATATTTTAGTTTTACTAAAATCAAAATAATAAGCGTTTTTGCTCAAAAATAATTGTAAATAAGCTGCTTTCTTTTCACGAAGTATTGAATAAAGATAAATATAAAATATTGCCTTCCATATTCATTTTATATGAAAAATTTAATGTTGACCAAATGGACTCTTAATCTAGGATTCGTACAGATTTGCTAATCTAACACCAGGGTTAAGAATGTCATAAGCAGCATTAGCTTTTGTTTTACAGAAGTAATTTTTAATAAGTTTTTGTAGTTTTGTTTGCTAACAAAACATAAGATTTTAAAATCTAAGTCACGATTGATTTTTTTGAGAAAATTATTTTTGATAACTCAATTTATATGAAAAATGTCACTTTCAAAACAATCAGTTTCTATTATTAATAATATCTTACATAAATATTTTTTTTAACTTTTAGTACAGCAAATTTTGTATGGATCTATTATGAGAATTTGTGTCGTAGAAGAGTGACTAAATATTTCAGTGTAAGTAAGTATATTCCAAAGATTTTAATATATCTCTTATTTTTCAACATTTTGTGACAGTTATATGATAAAATTTATTTTAATACTTTATCGTATATAAATCATTCTGTTTGATTTCTATTCAAATTATTTTTATTTCAGTTCGCGCAATTGAAATTTATTTAGATACATGAAAAATGCAGTGGGGAAATAAAAAATTACAAATTGCAGGAAATGAGTGAGCATACAAACTATGTATATGGTATAATAATATAATATTTGTTTTATATAATTGCTATTTAAATTCCAGCCAAATTCTGGGTTAAAAATCATTAATGTCGGTTCCGATAAAAATTGTTCATGGACAACAAATAGAGAAACGAATCCAGCTATAGAACCGATACATAACAATACAATATTCGAATATAAGTCAAACTTCATAGTGTGTTGGCCGATTTGTCTTTATACAAATACATATTGTTTTAAATTATAAAATGTTCAAGGTTATCCGTAATATGTATTATATTTTTTTGTATTTTCCAATATAAAATATAACAAATAAAATATTTATTTAAGTATTGTGTTATTGAATTTTCTATAAATATTAAATAATTTCAAAGATTTAATTTAAAAGAGTAACATTATAATCAATATAATGTAACGAATTTTCCATACAAATAAAAAAACTGTATTTAAATTCATGTATGCCTTAAATTAATTACCAGTATATTCTTATATCAAGGACAAACATTTTAAATTTTATTGCGATAATGTTTTAAATTATATGATATGTTACTAAAAATAAACACGCACCATACTTAAATTTACGCAAAAATGTGCTTATTTTAAGACCAAACATAATTAGTTTTATTACCCAAAATTCTTAATTCTATGAAATGCATCCTCAAAACAAGTACTATTCACGTCTTTAAATTAACTATAAAACCTTCTTATTTTTATAGCGATTGTCTTTGGCTCGAAATCATTGCCGAAATCTTAAACTTTACGAAAAATTCATTGATTTCCAGTACGCTTTTTTTAGTGTAACTTTAATACTAGTGCATACAAAAACTTGGAATTTTTATATAGTGTAATGATTTTTAGTACAATCCAGTGAAATTTTGTTACCTTTTGGTACCACCCATACAAATGGACTATTTTGCACCAAAAGTTAACAGCTTATAAATTTAAGACCAATGCATAATTTAATGTTATTAAATGCAATTAAAGTTGATAATAATTTAAATTTTAAAAAAGTTTTTTAAAACAAAAAAATAAATTTACGAATATTTTTTGAGACTGAAGGTGAGGGTATTCTTAAGTCGGTTTACTCGACTGAACTTTCTTACTTGTTTTTAGTTTTCCTTACTTTTGAAATATGGGTCATAATTTATACATTCATCCATAGATTTATTTTCATATAGACATTGTATTCTTCGTTAGGAAAGAATATTTTTTATGATTTTTTTATATTTCTTATGTTTTTTTTTTTTCGTACCAGCAAAAATAAAGAATTTTTTCTACTTGTTTTAACTACAACTGTTTAAAAACTGTATTAAAAACTGTCTCAGCGCGAAAGTGATACTGCCAACATTTGTAGCCCTTATAATTTCCTTTAATATAAAGGGGTTACGGCCCTATCTACCGGCAGGTTGGCGAACACGCCCGAAGATTGGGTATTGACTCTAATGACTGAATGCCGATGTTGTGGACGTCTAGACAAACTGGGATAAAAAATCACCGTTTATAATGATCGGCTGCAAAATACAGCTTCTATAGCTTCTCTTCGGAAGTCACATATTTACGGGACTAAATTTGAAACTGAACCGATTTTCATTCATTTCAACATTTAACCTGACTCCAAATATAAGTTTCCGCCAAATTTCGTTGTATTCGGAGAAAAATTGTGACAAGTTTTTTGATAACCAGAATACATGTACAGACAGACGGACAGATATGTGGACGGACATATGTAATTAAACCTACTCACGAAGGAAGTAGTTCAAAATCGATAGATAAACGATCTCCTCTCTTTTTTGGGTATTATGAGAAATAATATTCCCTTTACAACTAACGGTGATATTGGATAAAATAATTCTGTGGATTTTTTTTGGAAATTATTGACATTTTGCTGCCAACATAAAGGATTAAAAAATCATTTTTTTTTTCACTTTACTATATATTGTTCATAAATAAGATGTTGCAAACAATTATTTTAAATATAATTACATTTGAGCGCCCCAGTAGGTCCGTTTGTAGCGTACTCGCCTAGGAGTTTGGGGGTCGTGGGTTCGATTCCCACCAGAGGCTCTGGTCTGTCGTTGCATAATCTAGCCACATGGTCTTTGGAACCCGGCTACCCTTTACCGTAAATTAGAATATACATTTACTTTCTATTGTAAATCATATAAATAAACAAATAATGGCATTTATTTTGATGTATTGCTTGAGCAAACTGGACGTTTCCTGCAAAATTTTAATAATAAAAGTTACTCCAAGGCAATGAATGGTTTTTTAAGAGCTTTCGGATTTGATTTAAAAAAACACATAAAACTTAGAGAAATCTTTATTTGAGTCGATAGAACGGTCTATATTATTCAATGTTTAAAGATGATTTTAATTAAAAGTAGACCGTGGCTGCGCCTCTAATGGTCATACGCTGGGTCCAATTTTGGAATACTCTTTCCAACATATCAGCTGTATCTCACGAATTAATTCTTTAATATTGGCTTTCAGTGTGTCAACCGTTGCGGGCTTGTCCATATAGACATGAGGCCCCAAAAAAATAAGCTGAAGGCATTAAATAGCACGATCTAGCCGGCCTATTGACCGGCTCCAAATGTGAAATAAACTGTTCACCGAACTCAAAATTCAACAACAATAAATCAAATTCAATAATCTGCAAGCATTGTTCGTTTGTATTTCGATTCATGGTTAAATTATAGACCGAACTTAACATGTTTGACAGTAACAAATTACATGAAAACAAAAAAAAAATGTTGTCAAAAAATCACCCATTATTATCCATTCATTCATTCATTTAGGACCTGAATGACAAGATAAGAAAAAAATATTATTTACATCACTAGCACAAAATGACTTGATATTTGGAATTTTGAGTTAAGAGAGTTAATACGACTGAGATTTTCTTACCTACCTCAAATTTCGTGAAAATCTGTTTCAAGCAACAAACTTGTTCGCATAACCTAATTTTTATAATACATTTTTTTAAAAATTTAAAATCGTATCAAAATACCGCAATATTACATATATGAGTCATTCCATGCCAAACGGGACGATTTTTGACATCACTATTTTTGATTGCTTCGAAATTTTGTGTATGTATTATTTTACTAAAAATATCTTGTACGTAGTTAAAGAAAAAATTTTAAAAAATTGCTATAATAGTTATGAGCATTTTAAAGTTGACGAAATTACGTTTTTTTCTAAAAGTTGTGTTCATTCTTTAGCTTGTATCTCCTGAAATACGTGACCAATTTTAATGTGATGTTCCTTGTTTTGAAGGTAATTTCAACTACTACAACTAGCTGGAGTCAGCACTGCAACAAATATATTAATTTTTAATGTTATTGCACTTTTATACTTTCTATTGCGATTTTCAAAATGATTACACCCTTAGATTTTTTTAAAATTTTAATGCCATGTTCTTAGATGTCTTTGTTAGCTACTGTATGAATTTGGAAGTGGTGAATTGATGGGAACTATTTTTTATGATTTTTTTAAAAAAACATTTGCATAATTTCTGTGAATGTGCTTTAAATAATTAACAAAATGATAATACGGTGCGCCAAATAAACTCAAGTTGAGGAGCAAGTGACGCAAAACTATTTTTCCAGTAGGTCTTGTCGAGTAAAACACGAATCATTCTTTGAAATTCCCCGGACACCCCCAAAATCCGGATCTGCGGGTAAAAACCCGATTTTCTTGCCTTTTTCACTTGAACGCCTATAACTTTGTTAATTATTAAGCGATTTTCAATCTCTAACAGAATTTGGAAAGAAGAGAATTAATTCGAGCAATGTATATTTTGTTAATTTGAAGTTGCAGGAATATAGGTTTATTTGTCCTAGAAATGCATTTTTTAATTTTTGTAGGTAATTTTCTAGTTTAGGCAATGTTTTTACCAATTATTTTGTGACTTAACCGTAATAATAATTTATTAACCTATACTCGTATAGTATACTTTATAAGGAAAAAATGCAACTAGTCTCTTAAAAATCCGTTTGAAATTGACTGAATTATTAAAGTTTCATTAAAATTAAATGGGTACATAAATACTAGGTTTGACGATGATGAGTAAAAAATACCGATTTAGTTTTAATGAAACTTTAATAATTCCGTCAATTGCAGACGGATTTTTAAGAGACTGGTTGAATTTTTTTTCCTTATAAAGTATACTATACGAGTCTAGGTAAATAAATCAATAAATGAAAAAAAAATTTTTCTAGGACAAATAAACCTATATTCCTACACCTTCAAATAAACAAAATATACATCGTTCGAATTAATTCTCTTCTTTCCAAATCAGAGATTGAAAATCGCTTAATAATTAACAAAGTTATAGGCGATCAAGTGAAAAAGGCAAGAAAATCGAGTTTTTACCCGTAAATCCGGATTTTGGAAGTGTCCGGGGAATTTCAAAGAAATATTCGTGTTTTACTCGACAAGACCTACTGGAATAATAGTATTGCGTCATTTTCTCCCCAACTTTAGTTTATTTTGTCGCAATGTATTATCATTCTGATAATTATTTAAAGCACATTCACAGAAATTATGGAAATGTTGTTTTAAAAAAAACGTAAAAAATAGTTCCCATCAATTCACCACTTCCAAATTCATACAGTAGTTAACAAAGACATCTAAGAACATGGCATTAAAATTTGCAAAAACATTAAAAATTTGTATATTTGTTGCAGTGCCGACTCCAGCTAGTTGTAGTAGTTGAAATTACCTTCAAAACAAGGTACATCACATTAAAATCGGTCACGTATTTCAGGAGATACAAGCTAAAGAATGAACACACCTTTTAGAAAAAAAAGTAATACCGTCAACCTTAAATTGCTCATAACGCTTAAAGAATTTTTTTTAAATTTTTTTCTTTAACTACATATAAGATATTTTTAGGAGAATAATACATACACAAAATTTCGAAGCAATCAAAAATAGTGATGTCAAAAATCGTCCCGTTTGGCATGGAATGACTCATATGTATAAACATTTTGTGCAATTTATAATATGTGGATCTAAAACAGGAACTCCAATTTCTTTCCTTGAAAATAATTGGCCTAATTGTGATACATCAATACTGTAAAACATTGCAGGTATCATGTTGAACGATCAATTACTTGCATGTTTAACTGTTGTTTAGAAATGGAGTTTTGTAGATTTCTTTAGGTTCTGGTCAAATACATTTGTATGAGTGGAGCTTTGAGAGCAATTATCCTCAACTTCAAATAGGTTAAATGCAATGATAACACCTTACAATTGTGTGTGTGTGTGTGTTTGTATATACTTTGGCCAATTAAACTAGCAAAATTCATGTATACATATATAGTGCATACATATACACAATGGGACATATATGTTTTCTGCCACTAGCACAGCCATAATGTCGACAGAACAAATCCTTTTAGTCGACCTTTTAGTCAATCCTAAACACCCTTCGAAATATAATGTAAATTAAATTCAACTCTACATCAAAGATAACTCTGCAAACTGTTCAAAAGCGGATATTTAACAGAACTTAAGAAGTGGCAATAGGGTGTGTTGTTATGAGAGTGAGTAATGGAAGGGAGTGGTAGCTGACAGGGCGTACGATTTGCAAAGCAAAAACGTGCACAAACACATCCTTTCTGCATAGGCATTGTGAAAAGCATCTGCTTTCGATGCTCGTTCATGTAGAACCTATAACCACATGTATATGTGTCTAGTTAAAATGCATATGGATGCAACTTATTTTTTATTTAAACTATAGACATGCATAGATATATATAAGTACTAGCTGACCCCAGCAGACGTTGTCCTGCCCGTCCTATTTGGCATGTATAATTTTGTTATTCATTGATATTTCATTCAAAAATGCATAATCCCGAGTTTCAGGAAAAAATCATCAAAAAATTTATATTGACCATATGTCCACTACAGCGCCATCTACCTGTTAGAATCATACATACAAATCGGTATGGAAATGGGAATTTGGCTAATAACTTGACAACTCCGCAATTTATAGCGGTGAAAATAATTCTAAAACACAAATGACCACAAACTCAATATATTGTTAAATTTTCAGCCCATTCGCTTTTATGGTTTCGGAGATCATGCGTTTCTAACAAACGTACAAAGGATTTTATATATAAAGATAAAGTGTAAAGTGTAAAGTAGATTCCATTCACATCGCACATCAAAATGGTACAACGCCAATAAATAAACTTCGTCTTGGATATTACTGTGGGGGTTATTTCAAAACGAAAACCGATTTTACCCATTTTTAGAAGAAGTGGTACTTGTCAAAATAAAATGTGATTTTTTTTATTTTATTATTACCAACTCGTCATGAAGTCATATCGGAAATGAACCCTGACCTTTGAATCATATGTTTCAAAGAACAGTTGTAAAGGACTATTAGTAAATTCGGCCGGGCCGAATTTTATATACCCTCCACGATGGATCGCGATCAATTTTGTAACAGACAAATGTTTGAAAATGAAGCCAATCATGACACGATAGGATTATTTTTAGTCTTAGCAAATTATTAAAAAACTAACGCTGCAAATGTTTATCCAGATTGCTCAGCAAACAAGTCCTCTGTGGCTTAACCAAACATATTTAAGTGCGATCTATATACATCTGAAGCATAGACCGATAAGGTAAATTTCGGTTTCTGATGATGGAAAATGTGGTATTTATGAATTAAGTAAGCGTATTTTGGAGCGACCTCTATTGGGGGACTGTAACAAAATATGAACCGAATTCGATAATATTTACGGTAATGAATTATTGTATAAATAAAACCAGTAAGGAAAGGCAGAAAGTCGGGCGGGGCCGACTATATAATACCCTACACCTCCCTAAAAATGCGAAAAGGGTCACTGCCATAATAATTTTCAATAATTGGTAAATGGGTAGAAACATATTATCTAATTCTGAAACGATAATCGTTAAATTAAGCAATATTCGTTCCTAAATTGAGAAATATCTTTCTGGAAAATTTTAATGATCGAAAGTAAAATACAACTTCTATAGCGGTTTGATACGGGGGTGACATATATATAGGAGCTATATCTAAATCTGAACCGATTTCTTCCAAATTTTCAGTATTCCTTCATGTAATAAGAAACCTCTTTCTGCCGAATTTCGCACTGATCGGATATAAAATACAGTTTTTACAGCGCTTACTTGTCAAATCGGGGGTAACATATATATGGGAGTTATATCTAAATCTGAACCGATTTTCTCCGAATTTGGCAGTATTCTTTCGAGTACTAAGAAACCTCTTTCTGCCGAATTTTGCACTGATCGGATATAAAATAACATTTTTACATATATATGTGGGCTATATCTAAATCTGAACCGATTTTAACCAAATTCAATAGGGATCGTCCTTGGGCCAAAAAAAAGATATGTGTAAAGTTTCGTCGAGATCGGACCATAATTGCGACCTGTACTTTGATTACAAGAATACATGCACAGACAGACGGACATAGATAAATGAACTCAGAAAGTGATTCTAAGTCGATCGGTATAATAAACGATGATTCTATTTCTTCTCCTTTTGGGTGTTACAAACAAATGCACAAAGTTATAATACCCTGTACCACAGTGTGGTACAGGGTGTTATAAACAAATGCACAAAGTTATAATACCCTGTACCACAGTGTGGTGTAGGGTATAAAAAGTGCAAAGTTACAGCAAAATTGCATATAAATTGTGGTATTTATGGCTTAAATGAGCGCATTTTGGAGCGACCTCTATGGGGCACTACAACAAAATACCAACCGATTTGTAAAATATTTGTTGCGATAAATTCTTATATAAATAAAGTACTAACTAAGTTTCATCTAAACTGAATGAAATGTGGTATTAATGGCTTAAATGAGCGTATTTGGGATGGACTTCTATAGGGGGACAACAACAAAATAACAGGTGATCCAAGTAGAGATATTTTTTCAATAGCCTTTTTTTGACAGGTCACGTGTGAGTCGTGTCATGCTGTCATGTAATTTTTGTTAAGTATTGTTTGGCATTTCATCATGGAAAGACTTACGCCTGAACAACGTTTACAAATCGTTCAACTTTATTACGAAAATTCACGTTCACGAGGAATGTGTTTCGTGCACTTCGCTCATAATCGGTCTACTGAGCGTACTATGCGCAACATCATCACCCATCTTGAGACCCAGCATTCATTATTGGATAATATTCGACCGAATAGACCACGCAGTGAATAAAATGTAGCGGCCGTAGCTGAGAGTGTACACGAAGACCGTGGATAGTCGATTCGGCGCCGTTCGCAGCAACTCGGACTGACGTATGGAACGACTTGGCGCATTTTACGTCGAGATCTTAAATTGAAAGGATACAAAATACAGCTTGTGCAAGAACTGAAGCCGCCCGACCTTTTTGGGACGAAGAGCAACCTGAAGAGATTCAAGAGCGACATTTGCTTACAACAATACGGCACCACTTCCCACACATCGCATCAATCAATGGATTTATTGAGAAAACACTTAGGTGACCAGATAATTTCTTTCAAATGATAATAAACATTCCCCATTCAATTTGAATTTTCTGTGTTTATACCCTACACCACACTGTGGTACAGGGTATTATAACTTTGTGCATTTGTTTGTAACACCCAAAAGGAGAAGAAATAGACCCATCGTTTATTATACCGATCGACTTAGAATCACTTTCTGCGTCGATTTAGCTATGGCCGTCTGTCTGTCTGTCCATCTGTCTGTCTGTCCATCTGTCCGTCTGTGCATGTATTCTTGTAATCAAAGTACAGGTCGCAATTATGGTCCGATCTCGTCGAAACCTTACACATATCTTTTTTTTTGGCCCAAGGACGATCCCTATTGAATTTGGTTAAAATCGGTTCAGATTTAGATATAGCCCCCATATATATGTTAGCCCCGGTTTGACATGTAAGCGCTGTAAAAACTTTATTTTATATCCGATCAGTATGAAATTCGGCAGGAAAAGGTTTCTTATTACATGAATGAACTCTGTTAAATTTGGAAGAAATCGGTTCAGATTTAGATATAGCCCCCATATATACATTACCCCCGATTTGACATATAAGCGCTGTAAAAATGTTATTATATATCCGATCAGTGCGAAATTCGGCAAAGAGAGGTTTCTTATTACATGAAGGAATACTGCTAAATTCGGAAAAAATCGGTTCAGATTCAGATATAGCCCCCATATATATGTTACCCCCGATTTGACATGTAAGCGCTGTAAAAACTGTATTTTATATCCGATCAGTGCAAAATTTGGCAGAAAGAGGTTTCTTATTACATGAAGGAATACTGCTAAATTCGGAGAAAATCGGTTCAGATTTAGATATAGCCCCCATATATACGTTACCCCCGATTTGACTTGTAAACGCTGTAACAATGTTATTTTATATCCGATCAGTATGAAATTCGGCAGAAAGAGGTTTCTTATTATATGAATGAACACTGTTAAATTTGGAAGAAATCGGTTCAGATTTAGATATAGCCCCCATATATACGTTACCCCCGATTTGACATGTAGGCGCTGTAGAGACTGTATTTTATATGCGATCAGTACGAAATTCGACAGAAGGAGGTCTTTTTACATGAATGAGTATTCAGGGAAGATCGGTTCAGATTTATATTGATTGTTCTTCCTGATTTGGTATCAAACCGCTATAGAAGTTGTATTTTACTTCCGATCATTAAAATTTTCCAGAAAGATGTTTCTCAATTTTGGAACGAATATTGCTTAATTTAGCGATTATCGTTTCAGAATTAGATAATATGTTTCTACCCATTTACCAATTATTCCAAATTATTATGGCAATAACCCTTATCGCATTGTTAGGGAGGTGTAGGGTATTATATAGTCGGCCCCGCCCGACTTTCTGCCTTTCCTTACTGGTTTTTTCTTTAAAAAATAGGGAACCTCGAAATAGATCACGCTATTCAAACCGATTACTAAAATTTTTTCTGTGATGAATTACATTCTAAAAATAATAGAAACTATGAAGCTTCAGCTACACTCCTTTAAAAAATTGTTTTTTTTATGGCTTGTTAGCTACATTCAAGGGGACCCTATAAGGCAGCTATAACAAAACAGTGACCGATGTGGCCCATTTGCAATCCCAAAAGCCTGCAACTATAAGAAGTATTTGTACCAAAATTTTCCCAACCAGTCTTTATTACTACGGACTTTACCTCGTTTTAGAGGTATGGTTCCTTCGGCAAAGTTTCTTATTTTGATCCCTAGAATACGATTTTCACTGAGCACTTCACTGAGTGGGGGTCGGTCATACATTTGGACTCGATTGGAGCACTCTAAATGGGTCAAAGTGGGATTTTTCCGGGACATCAGAATTCGTTTTAGAGGTATGGTTCCTTCGGCAAAGTTTCTTATTTTGATCCTTAGAATACGATTTTCTCTGAGCAATGGGCGATTTTTAAATCGACCCGCCCTAATATACAATCTATGGGGTAGCAAAACAATATTTCAAGGCATTGCAAACTAAATGAAAAGTCGTATGGTAGAGGGTATAATGAATCGGTGGTAAAGTATTTTCCAACAATGAAGAGCTGCGGTTGATGGCTATTTTAAGGAGCTAGATAGTTCTTCGTATTAACAGAGTGTCGGAGCTTTGAATATCGCTGGAAAAGGTGTATCGAAAACTTTTCCCAACTTGGTTGTATTTTCTTTGATAGGTAGGCTAATTTTGAAACCGCCTGTGTAAAGGCTTGAATTTAACCCGATCAATTGAAAAAATTTTGTCTGGATATAGGAGGATACATTTATATGCGACCTATATCGCCCAAGAAATTCCTTTGAAACAATTTTCGAGAAGATCGGTTCATACTTGTGACTTGCATTTTCATCACAAAAATATTTTATACGGACAGACAGAAGGACTTGGCGAAATTTAGACAGATCTCGTTGAAGTAAATAGGGTACATTAAATTCTGATATAATGTGAGAATATTTAATATCGATCTATGAAGTTCATTCTTAGTTAAATGTTTATAAAAAGCTACAAATAGGTAAAATATAATCACGCTATCACATTTTTTTTTAAATTTCTTTTAAAAAAAAAATTTTATGTGCAGTTTATGTTTTGAAAACATGTAAAAAATTAATTTTTGGGTTTCACGAAATTTGTAATTCCTCCCGAACGGCTGAAATGATTTTTGCAAAGTTTACGTTGTTTTAAGGAGGACAAAACGACATCTTTTTCTTTTGAATTCAAAACAGTAATTGGATTTTCGGTGACATAATATTTGTAAAAGTTATGGACGAAATACTAAAACTGGTCCGGCAATTTTTGACGTTTTTATACCCTCACTTTAGTGATACGATGGTATATATCATTTGCTACGGGCCAAAAGTGTAACACATCGAAGGAGTGATCTAAGGCCCTAAGTATGTTCGGCGGATATTCGTTTTAAGTCATTTTAAGTCGAATGAGAAATGTCCGTCCGTCCGTATGTCTGTCTGTGTGTCTGCTGGGCTGGTGCGCACGATAACTCTCGAAAGGAGTAACCAATTGACTTAAAATTTGGTATACAGTAATATTTTTTTCTATCTCCGGCTAAGTTCAAAGATGGGCCATATTGGTCCACTTCTTCTGGTACCTCCCACACAATGGGTTAACATTTAGTGAAATATTGATTCTTTAATAACATCTATACTACTTATTAGAATCTTCTCGAAAAAAATGGACGAAGTTGCCACGCCCTTTTGGTACCTTTCACACAAATGTACCATTTTGCATCCAAATTTATCTGCTTATAACATTAATACAAGTGCATAAAAATACTTGAAATTGTGTACAGTGTAATGCTGTTATAATGCCTCCAGTCCTGTGGAAAGTGGGCGTTATCACCACGCCCCTCTTTGTACCTCCCACACAAAATAACCAAATCATACCAAAATTGAATAGCTCGTAACATTAATCTACACATAAACGCTTATAGTTTGGCACAGTTCAATGTATTTAAAGACAATACTGTTTACAGAAAAATAGGTGATTTTGAGTTCTGGTGGCCAATCGAAGGTGTAAATTTTCAGCTGACCTCTTTGGCAAGTAAACCCGTTTGTTCACAACTGCTCAATTTGGAATGGCTTCTCATCGGAGAAAACCAAATTCGGTAACTGGCCACTTTCGTGAAAGCGAAGCAACTCCTTGGCTCTTTCCAGTCTAACTTTTTTTGTGCATCGGTGAGCTCTTGCACTTTTTGGAACTTCAATGGCTTTAGTCCAAGCTCATTTTTTAATATGTGTTGTATCCGTTCTCGCGATATGTTCAGCTCACGAGCAATTTTTCTACCACTTCGGCGTGGATTTCGATCAAATCTGGCCTTCACTTTTCGGATCATTTCTGGTGTTGTTATCGTTGTTTTTCGTCCACTTCTTGGACGCGATGCAACACTGCCAGTATCACGGTAACGAGCAATGGTACGAGAATCAAAAGATTTATTCACATTTAAATGCTGGAGGGCTCTAACGATAGCCACTTGTGTTTTTCCACCCAAATATAAAGCAATTCCATCACGAATATCTTTTTTCTGAATGCAATAGATCAAAATGCTTTTGTAAGCTTGTAAACAATAAAATGAACTGTCACTGAAATAAATCTGTCAACTATCAGACAATCGGTTTAGAAATGATAGCAACCTGAAGTTGGTTGCAATACATATCAGCCACCCTGTACATATATGCACTAAAATGCATCACTCTCGCTAATAAATTGTGCAAGATATATCATTTTTAAAATTTGGCTTATATGGGCGATGCCACGCCCATTGGTCCGATCCCGCCCATTTTTGGACCAATCACATAGACTGCCACCAGATACATATGTACAAAATTACTGCACTCTCGCTGACAAATTGTGCAAGATATCTCAATTTTAAAATTTGTCTTGTGTGGGCGGGGCCACGCCCGCTTGATATATCGAAAATTCTAGTACTCTATTTTCACCACGCCTCCACATATGTACATTCTGTGAAAATTTCAGGAAGATGGGTCCAGCCGTTTAGACGTCTATTCGGTACAAACAAACCAACAAAAAAACACACATTCTTCTTTATATATATAGATTTGATAAAAATGTTACAAAGCTGAAACTTAAAGCTAAAATAATGAGTGTTTATTATTTTGTTACTTTCGCAGTACAGTACCATGAAGAAATGTGAGCAATTTGTATAAAACACATCTAAAGGTTTAAAAATTCCCCCCTTTTGAAACGTTTTCTATTTTTTCCCAAAAATCTTGGGTCGTTATTAAAAATGCTGACTCATATATATGTTGACCAGATATAACAACAATAGTGTATATACCATATCGGAGCGATCAGCTATATTAATCAAATCGAGGAATCATATATATAGTTCATGGTTAAAAAAGCACTGGTTGCAAAAGGATTCACATGTGGAGTCAGACCAGTCTTAGTCTTTCGTCCATAACTTTTATAAATATTGAGCCTCCAAAGTCGAATAACTGTTTTGAATTTATGAGATTCTGGCGCATATTCTGTGTAAATTTGAACAAAAATCCAAGAGGGAGCCTTTTTAAAAAAAGATGTTTTTAAAAAAAACATTCGTAATTTTTTTTAAATTTTTCGAAAAGGAATTGTCCTCTTCAAAACAACGTAAACTTTGCAAAAATCGGTTCAGCCGTTCGAAAGCAATTACAAATTTCGTAAAAACCAAACACTAATTATACCCTCACTTTAGTGTGACGAGGGTATATATCATTTGCTACGGAAAAAAGTGTAACACATCGAAGGAGTGACCTAAGACCCCAAGTATGTTCGGCGGAAATCCGTTTTGGGTCATTTTAAGTCGAATGAGCAATGTCCGTCCGTCTGTCTGTCTGTCTGTCTGTCTGTCTGTCTGTCTGTCTGTCTGTCTGCTGGCTGGTGCGCACGATAACTCTCGAAAGGAGTAACCGATTGACTTCAAATTTGGTATGTGGTAATATTTTTTTCTATCTCCGGCTAAGTTCGAAGAAGGGCCATATTGGTCCACTCCTTCTGGTACCTCCCCCACAAAGGGTTAAAATGTTGTGAAATATTGATTCTTTAATAACTGCTATTATACGTATTCGAATCTTCTGAAGTTCCACACATAGTATTAGTATGTTAGTCGCTATCAACTCGAGGAAAATGGGCGAAATTGCCACGCCCGTTTTGGTATCTCCCACACAAATGCACCATTTTGCACTAAAAGTTAAAAGCTTATAACATTAATACCAGTGTTTAGAAATACTTGAAATTTTGTACAGTGTAATACTTTTATAGTGCCTACAGTCCAGTTAAAAATGGACGTTATTGCCGCTCCCCTTTTGGTACCTCCCACACAAATGCACCATTTTGCACCAAAAGTTAACAGCTTATAACATTAATACCAGTGTATAAAAATACTTGAAATTTTGTACAGCGTAATGTTTTTATAGTGCCTACAGTCCATTGAAAAATGGGCGTTATTGTCACGCCCCTTTTGTTACCTCTCCCACAAAGGCACCATTTTGCACCAAAAGTTAACAGTTTATAATATTAATATCAGTGTATACAATTACTTGAAATTTTGTACAGTGTAATGCTTTTATAATGCCTATAGTCCAGTGAAAAATTAGCTTTATCACCACGCCCCTTTTTATACCTCCCACACTAAATGGCCAAATTATACCACAATTTAATATCTCAACGTTAATATACCAGTCCATATAAACGGTTACAATTCGGCACAGTGCAATGTATTTAAAGAATCTACTGTTCAGCGAAATATAGGTGTATTTATTAAACCCCTTCTGGTACCTCCCACAAAAATTGACAGAATAATTTGTGTAATATTCAATATTACATTACTCACAAAGTGAGGGTATACCTTAGTCGGTTTACCCGACTGAAACTTTCTTACTTGTTTTTTTCACAAATGGCAATAAAATATAAAAAAATGTGTGAGAAAAAATGATCTGTTTATAAACAACTTAACCAAAAATGAACTATATAGGTCGATTTAAAATATTCTGACCCATTTCAAATTGGACCAGGGCCCCACACCCCCCACATTCCAAAATCATAAAATTTTATGTGAAAACATTTAATGTCTATATGTGAGATCGTGATTAATTTAGTTTAGTTTAGTTTAATTTATTGAGCCTTTTATAAAATTTTTTAATTGAGTAACTACATTAATAATTTAGAAAATCACTTAAGATTATAATGTGTTAACTTAATTAACATAATAGTTTCATAACGTACATTACTTTATCATGAAATAGATTGAATTCTGTGTATAACAAGTAAGAAAGTTTCAGTCGGGTAAACCGACTAAGGTATACCCTCACTTTGTGAGTAATGTAATATTAAATATTCCACGAGTTATTCTGTTAGTTTGTATGGGAGGTACCAGAACGGGTTTAACAAATACACCTATTTTTCGCTGAACAGTAGATACTTTAAATACATTGCACTATGCCGAATTATATACAGTTTTTGTGCGCTGGTATATTAACGTTATGAGATAATTAATTGTGGTATTCTTTGGCAATTTTGTGTGGGAGGTAAAAAAGGGGCGTGGTTATAACGCCCATTTTTCACAGGGCTGTAGGTACTACAAAAGCATTACACTATACAGAATTTCAAGTATTTTTATACACTGGTATTAATGTTATAAGCTGATAACATTTGGTGCAAAATGTTACCTTTGTGTGGGAGGTACCAAAAGGGGCTCGGCAATAACGCTAATTCTTCACTGGACTGTAGGCACTGTAAAAGCATTATACTGTATAAAATTCCAAGTATTTGTATACACTGGTATTAATGTTATAGGCTGTTAACTTTTGGTGCAAAATGGTCCATTTGTGAGGGAGGTAACAAAAGGGGCTCTACAATAATGCCAATTTTTTACCAGACTATAGACACCATAAAAACATTACACTGTACAGAATTTCAAGTATTTCTATGCGCTTGTATTACGGTTACAAGCTGTTAACTTTTGGTGCAAAATTGTGCATTTGTGTGGGAGGTACCACAAGGGGCCTGGCAACTTCACCCATTTTTCTCAAGGTGACAGCGACTAATAAACTAATACCATGTGTGGAATTTCAGAAGATTTGAATAAATAGTATAGAAGTTATTAAAGAATCAATATTTCATCACATTTAATCCTTTGTGGGGGAGGTACTAGAAGGAGTGGGGGAATATGGCCCATCTTCGAACTTAGCCGGAGATAGAAAAAAATATTACCACATACCTAATTTTAAGTCAATCAGTTACTCCTTTCGAGAGCTATCGTGCGCACCAGCAAGCAGACAGACAGACGGACGGGCATTTCTCATACCCACAACGAATATCCGCCGAACATACTTAGGGTCTTAGATCACTCCTTCGATGTGTTACACTTTTGGCCGTAGCAAATGATATATACCCTCGTATCACTAAAGTGAGGGTATACAAATGGACTGTGTTGGCGCCCTTGCTCCCTGGGCTGGACAAAAATTAGAGAGAAAATTCTCAAAGGTTAACTTAAAACTAACTTAATTCTAAAAACAAACAAAATAATCGAAATAAGGATATTAAAAGAAAATTACAAATAATTTGAAAATACAAAACTTTTTATAGTAGGATGTGTTTATAAAATAAATAGAGTGAATGAGTTCCCGATAGAACTTTGTCATAAAAAGATAGGCGCAATTGTGGTAATCACCCCGCCAATATAACTATAACTAACAGGGTGGTCCATATTAAAGCATGATATTAATTGTAAATAAAACAAAAAGTTTTCAGAGAATTATGTTTGTTTAAGCGAGTTTTGCTTAAACGGTAGATCGCGTTTTTTATCCACCACAAGCGCCATCTTGAGATTAGCTCAGCTGAGCTTGGATTGTATTAGGACACCATTGTGAATGGCATCACCCGACTGTCATCTGTTGTTTTGTTTTCGTTTTGGATGAACCAGTTGTCAATTCAACCAAAGGATTGTCAATTCTTTGTTTAACTCCCGCCACTCTGGCGCGTAGTTAAACAATATTAATATTTTTTATTATCATAAAAGGATCTATGACAATTATGTGTGAAACAAAATATCGGCCAAATGCTTGCCAATGCTTGGCACGAGTGACTCACAATTAACATCGTGCATTATGGTTAGACCAACCTTTAATATCTAGATACTTATTGAACCAAATGTTTTCAAATTTGGTATGGATATGACAGCAATATCTACTAAATAAGAGAACACTTGTCTCATCGGAAAAGTGGGCGTGGTCCCGCCCGTACGACTCCATTATTGCAAACGATGTTTCTAGTGCAACAAACGTCTTGAAATTTGTTATACGACTCCATTATTGCTAACGATGTTTCTAGTGTAACAAACGTCTTGAAATTTGGTATGGATATATTTATCAGCTCATAAGTTGGCGTTTCGTCACCCTTACGACTCCATTATTGAAAATCAAATATCTGGAGAACCATTTCACAAGTTGCTTCAAATTTGGACGTGGACCGTTCATACGATTCCGCAATCGGTAACATAATATAAACACATCCATTCCACCGATTTGAGGGAAATGGGTTCAGATTGGGGTATTTCTATACCCTCACTTTAGTGGAGGTGGGTATATGGTGTTCTGGCAATGGATTCCTTTAGGGGAGACCCCAAAAAATGTATATATATGTCGGCGTTTTGACCGATCGCAGCGGATTAACATTGAGAAATTTATCAGAAGTACTATTTATTCTGCTCTACCAGGTTGGCTGAGGTATAATATAGTCGGATGCGACCGATTTTACTAGTTTTTCACAATTTTTCCGGTGGCGTCATGTTCTGTTTTATTACCCAATTCAGTTGGACTACCAATAACTTCCCTTTTGTTTAGCAAGAGTTGATTCGTTTCCCATTTTACCCAATGAAATCATTTCATACGATTAGAGGCAGTCAAGGCAAAAGCAACAAAAGGTTTTAAATGCAAATCAAACGTAACATGCATGTTGATGCCACATCCTATACACATACATCCATACGTTCCAATGGATGTACAAACGTGCATAGGTATGCATTTACAAGTGTGTGTGTACATAGATAGAAAACTAGTAAAACCACGACGAGTATACATATGTGCATGTTAACAACAAATGATTTTGGCATTTATTGTTTTTTGATTGGCATCAGGAGTTTATGATTTCATGCAGTACCTCACTTGGGCCAGAGTATCAGTCCGCCGAAGAGGAGTTGGAAACTAAACCAAATCTGGATTTAAAACATACTATAATTGGGCATATCATTACAAAAAGCCGTTCGGTTGAGACTATTGCAAATGTTTAATTAAAATTAGATTCAGAGCATTTTAGCTGCATGAGTAGAGACTTTGTGTATAGGCGATTAGAGTTTACAACGAGCCAGAACCTTGTACGGTTTTCGAATTAAAATTAATTCTAGAGAGAAAAAGCCCCATCAGCTGTCAATTTTTCATTTTATTATAATATTGTGCAAATGAAAAACCAGTCATAAGTAATCAACCTTTACCATACCGGGATATAATTGAAAATATGTGAAGGCGACCTGAGCCGCATTAAGGAAATGTTAACAAAAATCATATTACGATCCAATAATTCGAGTATTGGTTCAAATACATCAGTTAAAGCAGTTTTTGTTTGGGTAAATTAATTGGATTAAGATTAAAATTGTATTTGTACCAATTAATTGCTTAAGCAAAGACCAACCTTTTACGGTTATGTGTTTGAGATCATGCTTTTTCCGTTATGCAACATTTTAAACAGATACAATGTCGTCGTGTATTGCGAGATGGATATCCGGATAACGGACGTGCGAGTGAGGGTACCAGCCAATTAAGTTTTCGACAAAACTGAAAAAATATCATAAATAAGGACAAAAAGTAGAAAACAGCGCACCGGCCGGAAGTTAGGCCCCAAGAAAATGAGCCCGAAATTGAAAATGAAGGCGAACCCCAAAATGTGGGCCTATTTTCGTTTATTAGGAAATTAAGCCCCAATCCAGAATATATTAAATGAAAACGAAAACTTGTTCTCTTTGTAAAATGAATAGCACATAACAGTGTGTGACAGCGAACAAATTTTTCTAAAAAAACGCTTTCTGTGTGATCGGAATTCAGCCGAATGTTTAAGACTTTCTTCTATGGAAAAGATTCAAAGTTGTCCGCGTTGGCAACAAAGTAAAGCCTTTACCCGCAGATAGTCCCGTTTATAAATCCATAGCTGAAAATAAGCCCCAAAAAGCAGTAAAAATATGAAATTAGTCCCCAAGTACTTGTATGACATGTAATTTGTTGGGCTAATCCTATTAATATTATAAAATCGTTTGTTTGTCTGTTTGTTTGTTTGTTTGTTCCAGCATCACGCCTAAATGGCAGAACCGATTTTCTTGAAACTTGGAGGACAGATAGACCAATGCCTGGGAAGTGCCATAGGCTACTTTGATTTTCGATTTTCCGCCAAGTGATTTTCGACCATTTGACCACAGAGGCTCCTGTTAAAGCTAGAGAGCTGAAATTTTGCACACACATAGACTGGAGTGTTGTATAAACTACGGACTACTCGCTTAATCCTATTTCGGCCAGTGGTCAGTTGTAGCGCTATCAAAAACTTGCGTTTTGTTTTTGTCGTTTCGGAATCCTCTTATAAGATACAAAGTTAACAAAAGTTAAACCGCAAATATATGCGCGAAAAATTATTTTGAATTATCTGAATGTGGTCAGTTTAACTGTGACCCGAACAATTTGAGGCCAGCTCGCCTCAATAATGTCCATGTGACTCTGAGGCAATTTTATTTTTATGTTTATAATATTTTTTTTTCGAATAAAAAAAAAAATTCTCTGATTTTAAAAGTTCCTTAAGAGCCAATGATTTACAAATTTATATGTACAGACTGATCTCAATGGAGATGCGAAAACAACAATTCGATGTCCAGTCTGAGGTCAAACCGGACATAAAACCGCGTCTTAAAATTTTTAAAGCCTTTTCAAAATATATCGCTCACCACTTACTGTGGTAACCTATCTAACATTGTCAATCCGACAAAGTCAGTTTAGCAGTGACCAAATCAATTTCCACACTTTCTGCACTTTAATAGTCCTTTAAGAGCTATACTTCTAATAATTTATGTTTGTATACTGATCTCCAAGGGATGCGATTTTACACCAAGCGACTTTTGACCGCTTGACCATTACGGTACCTTAAAGAAGTAGGAAGCTTTAAATTTTGCTTTGGTATAGACTTGAGTGTTGTATACTCTTCGGAATATTCACACAGTCGTTTTTGACACGTAGTCAGTTGTCGCGCTATCAAAATTTTAAATATTTTTTGTATTTCAGAAGCGACAAGCGATGAAATGATGCACAGATAAAATAATATGTAGTACTATACCCGAGAAATGCAATTTTGAATTCTACGATTGTGGTCAGTGACCAAAACTATTTTCAATCTTTACTGGATTTCAAGATTCTTTAAGAGTTTTTCATTCTTTCAATACATTCAAAATCCAATAAATTGCACTCTCATAGACATGAGTGTTGTATGTATAAACCACGAGCTACTCACGACATTTTTCGGCCAGTGGTCAGTTATAGCGCTATCAATTGTGTTTGTCCTTTCTGAAGCCTCTTATAGGACACAAAGTTAAAACTTTGTAAATATAATAATTTTTAATTCTCTGACTGTGGTTAGTGAAGAAGTGGCCAAAACAATGTTCACTATTTTACAGATTGTAAAACTTCTAACCCCTGTTCAAAATATATCTCCTAATGTGTTAAGATATACATATATAACGTTGTCAATTCGGTCAAATCTCAGACTGTGGCCAGTGTAGCAGTGACCATTGCAATTTTCACTCTTTCTGTACTTTAAAGGGCCCAAAATGGCATTGTTAATACTAATTCAAGCGACTTTTGGCCGCTTGACCGTTGAGGCTCATATAACAGGTAGAACGCTGGAAACTCCAGTGTGGTATAGCCTACGGACTATTAATATAGTCGATTTTTGGCCAGTGGTCAACTCTCGCGCTTAAATTATACAAAGATAAAATAATATGTAGTATACACAGGAAAAAACAATTTTGAATTCTAAGATTGTTGCCAGTAGTGACCAAAGCAATTTTCATTCTTCCACTACATTTCAAAATTCGTTAAGATTTTTTCATTATTCCAATAAAAATCCCATAAAGATCTGTGGAGCTGCACATATATGTGCATAAAACGATCTTCAAGGAAATGTGTCGTCCGGCCTGAGGACAAGAGGTACACAAAAACGGAGACATAATGTTAAAAGTCTTTTCGAAATATATCGCTCGCTATATACACCGGTAATATTTAAACAAAAATGTATACGAGTATATCGAAATTTGAAACATACATAGCATATTATGCATTTGTTTCTCAGCCACTTATTTGGTGACCTCTTGACCACTGACCCCATAAAAGTATTAATTTAAAGTTTGCACACATATCGTACATTTGAGGTTGTGCTTTCATATTTACAGAATTTTTTACTGTTGTCAGTGAATTTGTTTGAGTTTTTGAGAGCATTTGGAGTTTGATAGGCTTTCAAGTAGACTGATCCTGGATGTTAAACAAACTTTAATGATCGGCGTATGATCAAATATTCGAAGGTATTTGTAAACCAAAGATTTTAAATACGTATTTTTACATAAATTTTGCTATAGCCAACATTTTTTTTTTAGTTTTTGGATCCTTATTTTTTATTCAAAATCAAAAATATACTTTATAGTCAAAAAAAAAAAAAAAAAAAAAAAAAAAATAATACTAATTTTTGGATCACTGTTTTCAAAGGCAACCCGGGCGACGCCGGGTATTTACATGCTATATTCATATTAATATTGAGTTGAATTTTCATGGGGCAGTTTTCATTCCGCCATCCTACACCACCCTAGTAGAGCAGAATAATAAGAAACAGGCGGAATGAATAGTCCCTTTTTGGTACCTCCCACACGAATGGACCACTTTGCACCAAAAGTTACTTGCTTATGGCTTTAATATCAGTTCATGCAAATACTTGAAATTTTGTACAGTGTAATGCTTTTAGAGTACCTATAGTCCAGTGAAAAGTGGGCGTAATTGGCACGTCCCTTTTGGAACCTTCCACACAAATGTACTATTTTGCACCAAAAGTTAACAGCTTATAACTTGAATACTAGTGCATACAAAGCCTTGAAATTTTGTACAGTGCAATGGTTTTATAGTACCTACAATACAGTGAAAAATGGGCAAAGTTGCCACGCCCCGTTTGGTACCTCCCACACAAATGGGCTAGTTTGCACCAAAATTTAACAGTTTTTAAATTTAATACAAGTGCATAAAAATACTTGAAATTTTGTACAGTGTAATACTTTTATAGTGTCTACAGTCCAGTGAAAAACGGGGGTTATTTTCACACCCCTTTTAGTACATCCCACACAAATATACCATTTTATACAAACAGTTAAGAGTTTATAGCGCGAGTACCAACGCACGAAATACAACAAAATTTAGCACAGTGTAATATTTGTAAAGTACATACAGCCCTATGAAAACTTGGCCTTATCAACACGCTCCTTTTGGTACCTCCCACACAAAATGGCCAAATCATACTAAAAGTGAATAGATCATAACTTTAATATACCAGTGTACATAAACGCTTACAATTCGGTACAGTGCAATATATTACAAGTATCTACTGTTTAGCGAAAAATAGGAGAATTTGTTACACACCGTCTGGTACCAAGTTTTTATTTTTGGGGCTACTTTCACGTCCAATTCAGAGAATTGAGTCCCAACATCATGTGTTGTACTGTGTATACTGTATTTGGCATTGTGAAAGATTCTGACCTGTAGTATAGAAGTTAAGAGATAATAAATATTTCACAAAATGTTTACCCTTCGTGGAGGAGGCACTCGAAGGAGTGGAACAACATAGTCCATCTTTGACTTTAGCTTGAGATAGGAAAAATTTTGACACATACCAAATTTGAAGTCAACCGGTTAATGCTGTCGAAAGTTATCACGAGCACCAACCAGACATTGCTCAATTCACTTAAAATGGACCAAAACTGATTCCGCCAAATATTCTTGGGGTCTCTTAGGTCCCTCCATTGATGTGTTACACTTTTGGCCCGCATCATCTGATAAATACTCTTGTTCACAATAGTGGAGGTATAAAACCGGATTATATTGAAATTCTCTTATTTCTACCAAAAGTGCTATAATTTCTAGATTTATCTTCAATTTATCTTCAAATAGGCCTTGTTTCTTCCTTAGGATGCTATTTTCAAAAAAGGATTTTTTTTTTGGGAAAAAAAATTAATTTTTTTATAATGGTTTTAGCGACAGTTACTCAACTAATGTTTCGATGTGATTTCCGGATTTATCGAGCATATACTTAAAAAAATATAGCCTAAATACTAAAGGCACCTTCCAACAAAATGTGAGTTTTGAAGACAAATTTAAAAAAAAATTACCACACACACTTTGTTGCGGATTAATTTCTTATATATATATATTCATTTAATTATTAGATTTAAGTTATCACTATTTTTGTGCGACTGGTCACCTTACTCGGTGGTCAGTTGCAGTCAACGCATCTTAGCGACGCTAAGCATTCTACCTTCAGCGCTGTTACATATATATGTACGAATGTATATATGTAAGCAGAGAAAAAGAGGTATGAATGTTTGTCGCTATTGATAGTTTTTGTTGCAATATAACTTGTTATTTTCTATTGCCCTGCCTATTTGACGAATTATTATACTCGTCTTCTTTCAATTCAAGATCAAGGCCACTGCATGCTGGTCGTTGATCTTTGCATATTCTGTCTCTTTATATATTCGTTGATGTCTATTTATTTTTGATTTGTTACATATTTCTGTCGCTTGACTTCTAGGCAAGCTAAAGTAAATACGTAAAATCAGTTGTTAAGTAGAAACCAACGAAAAAGTACTCCTGCCTTGCTGCGTAAAATTACATACATTTAAATAAATACTTATTGAATACTTACTGAATTTCGGTTAAGCTAAACTTTGAATCTTAAACTAAATAAACATTAGTATCTTGAAATTAATTTTATAATAAAGTTAAAATTAAAAGGTGTTTTTTCTGTGTGGCTCGGCTAGCCACTATATCTCCTACACATTTTTTATACCCTCCACCTCTAAATATTGATCTGAGAACCCATAAAGTGCATATGTTCTTAATCGTCGTAAAATTCTACGACGATTTAGCCATGTACGTCTGCCCGTCCGTCTGTTGTAATCACGCTACAGTCCGTAATATAGAGCTAGGTTGATCAAATTTGGAAGACATTTTTCTTATAGTTGCAGGTTGTTTGGGATTGCAAATGGGCCATATCGGTCAATGTTGTCCTATAGCTCCTCTATAAAGGTCGCTCCAAAATACGGGTTTTGAGCTATAGATACCACATTTTATAACAATTTAGCAGATACCTTGCAGTTTGTATTCTATTTCGACATGAATTCATCACAGTAAGCATTTTACAAATCGCTTCATATTTTTTTTATAGTCCACCTATAGACGTCGCTCCCAAACGGGCTTATTTAAGCTATAAACAACACATTTTCTAAGACATTTAGCTGAAAGAATTCATCCCAATAATATGTATACAAATAAAATTTTATTTTGTTGTAGTCCCCGTTTAGATGCAGCTCTCAAAAAGCTATTTTAAACCATAAATACCACATTTTTCAGGTGAAGAGTGTGTCTAAAGAATTTGAGGCCTAAAAATTCAGAGGTTTTGGACATAAAACTCTTATCAACTAATGGCGATTTCGTGTTGGAAAAAATGTTACTCCATCGATGAAAAATACTAGAAAATATCTGCTCCTTTTAAGTTGAAATAATGTAGTCCCTCAAATTTAACTTAACTCAAATTTTCAAAAATCAAAAATCGAATACTAGTTTTTGAGAATTGGAAAAATGCTGGTATGATACTACCGTATTACTTTGATTGCGACACAGTTTAAATTCAAATAAACAAACAAATAAATCGCTATTATTAAAATTGTTTGATTACGAAACTAAATACGAATGAACGAATCATATCAGAGGGTTTATTGCAGTTCCGATACTAAAGACATTTTTCCACTTTTTCCTATTGTTTCAAACTATATTTTCCGAATTCAATTAATTTACTTTCAGAATTTGATTCGAATTAAAAAAGTGTCCATGTCGATTTATTTTATCAAAAAATTGAATGTGCATAATTTTCATCCCATGCAAAGGGACCATTTTGTACAAAAAGTTAATTGCTTATGTGCATATAAATACTTGCAATTTTTCTGTGTAATGCTTTTGTAGTCGTGTAAAAATGTTTACTATTGCCTTGCACCTCTACATACAACTGAAAGATTTATTAGAATACAACATTCCAATAACTTATGAAGCAATCATCTAAATGTGAAAAATTACGAGTCCCTGTAAGTTCTGTTGAAAAAGAAAATTTGTCCTTCACTTTTTCAAAAAAACGTGCGGGAAAATTTTTTTCGCTTTAAATGTTAACAAGTTTTGCTCAGCATATTCTTAGCTACATTATTGCCAAATATAGTTAAGCAGTATCACCAAGTCTGAATTAGTGGTTGGAGAAAAGCTGATGACACCTTTCTCGAGGAGCCCACTGATTTTCAGAAACAACAAATTTGTTATCAATTTCGACAAACCGAGTATAGGAGCCCACTGATTTCCAGAAACAAAAAATTTGTTATCAATTTCGACAAACCGAGTATAGGGTTATATTACCCTTTGGTAGTAGAATCGAACCTTTGCTGTCAAGTTCGTGTATTTTTTTCACTGTTGCAGTGTTATTCAATAAATAGAATACTAAATACCCAAATCTTATGTTGTTAAATACACATTAATAGTTTATCTTTTGATATCACCTAGAGAAAATTGGACAAAATAGCCACGACCCTTTTCGTAACTGTCACGCAAAGATACCATTTTTGTTGACGAATCGCTCTCAAGTTTATTTAAAATCTATCGGTAATTATACGAACTACTGGTTTAAAAAAATCAAACAGTTTAATAGTTTAAAGTAAACTAGCAAAGACGGATTAAAGTCGGCCATGCCGAATCTTATGTACCCTCCACCTTGGGTCGAATGTCAATGGTTTCGGGTACAAATAAACACAGTTTTCCAAATTTCAACCAAATTTTTTCAAATTTCAGTTTTTGTGGCGTTACTAAGTCAAATGTAGGGGACTATATCAAAACATGGACCTATGACTACCGTTGTTCGTGTGAAGAATTCCGATTCTTTTCGTTACAATGAAATCAAATTAATCTAAAGTTTAAATTTAACGAAACCATGATCGTTGGATTAAAATAAGCTCCATCACCCATTCGGGTATGTTTTAATATATGTACATATTTTATTATTTACAAATTTAAACACTACTCCAAAACTCTGTCTGATGTACTGCCGTCCATGGCCATCCCGTTCCTTGCCAATTTCATGTTTAAGTTCCGCTTGGGTTACTCCTTCTGTCAAACATTAAGTCACAGGGCACTGCAAACAAATCAAAGTCGTCAACTAGGTACACATAACAATGAGTGAGAGGGTCTATTGAGGTTTTTTTTGCTCTTGTGAAGCTCATGGAAAGGAAAACTAACAAATAATAAAAATTAAATTCCAGCTTTTTTTCTGCTACAATGAAATCCTTGATGTATATTTTTCTCCGTTCGTGCTCTCCTATACATTTTATGTTAGCAAATAAAAATTAACTTAAATATAATTTTTTCTTTTCTTTGAGGGAATGTCGTATTTCCCTTTGCAAATGTAGAGTGATGGGCAAATGTTAGCAAAGAGGTCATTTCGAATTCGATTTCCTGTTCACAAAACTTTAAAGGTGATGTGATAAAATGTAATCTTATATACCCAACTAGCTGGTCCCGGTCCACTTCGTTGTCCCAGATTTCAGATTCCCGATCCCGCCCCTTTTTGGACTACCCATGTAGACTGTCACCAAATACATATACACAAACTTACATTAGGCGTGTTTTCGTTACACCATAAGTGCTTAATTTGTATGGGGAGCTAAGCACTTTTAAGCACTATTAGTTCCCGATGAAGTTTGGTGCTTGTGTTCATGTCTTAATCGAGTATGATGTTGCCAGATTGGGCACCCTATATTTAGCAATATGGCATCCCATTTTTGGAGAGATTTTATCAATAATTGTGAATTAACGGGAAGAAGAAGAACAAAAATGGGAAATTATTTTAATATTTGCAAAAGAGTGTAAACAATTGAACATACAATAGTAAATATATGTTTTATAAATACTTTTCACGAATTTTTTGTCTGTTTCGCACTGTTCTTTCTTCGCAACTCATGACGCCATTGCTACCAAATAGTGAAAATCCGCCACTTATTGCTTATGTGCCAGTTAGTGGAAGTCAGTAGTTTTCGTTGCAAAGTGCTAAACTAAAAGTGCTTGCTTGTAACGAAAACATGCCTATTATAAACATTTTAGCCAAAAATAAAATACATAGGTCGATATTAAATATTCTGACCAATATGTTACCCTACACCACTATAGTAAATGTTTACGCCTTTAGCAAACCTTTTCACTGAGTGCTCCAATTGTCCGAGAGGAGTATTAGCGAGACTCCTGCCCTCCTGTTGCCACTCGATCGTAGCCCACTCCAACGACCACAAGCACAGCACCAAGCAACAGCCAAAGAAACCAACGGCAGCAGCACACAGCAAAGCACAACCCGGCACCACACAGCAAAGCACAACACCGAACCTCTTATTGATAAGGAAAACACTTTTATGTTTGGTTTTTTATATATTTGTTTACACAGGGAGCCCTTGGCTACTTTATTTTAAAACAAGTAAGAAAACTTCAGTCGGGTAAACCGACTAAGGTATACCCTCACTTTGTGAGTAATGTATTATTGAATATTACTCGAATTATTCTGTAAATTTGTGTGGGAGGTACCAGAAGGGGTTTATCAAATACACATTTTTTTCGCTGAACATTCGATATTTTAAATTCATTGCACTGTGCCGACTAATAAGCATTTATGTGCACTGGTATAAACGTTATGAGACATTAAATTGTGGTATGATTTGGGCATTTTGTGTGGGAGGTACAAAAAGGGGCGTGGCAATAACGCCCATTTTTCACAGGGCTATAGACACTATAAAAACATTACACTGTACAAAATTTCAAGTATTTTTATACACTGGTTTTAATGTTATAAGCTGTTAACTTTTGGTGCAAAAAGGTACCTTTGTGTGGGAGGTACCAAAAGGGGCGTGGCAACAACACCCATTTTAACCTGGACTGTAGGCAATATAAAAGCATAATACTGTACAAAATTTCAAGTATTTTTATACACTGTTATTAATGTTATAAGCTGTTAACTTTTGGTGCAAAATGGTGCATTTGTGTGGGAGGTACCAAAACGGACGTGGCGACTTCGCCCATTTTTCTCGAGTTGATAGCGACTAATAAGCTAATACTATGTGTGGAATTTCAAAAGATTCGAATAAGTAGTATAGCAGTTATTAAAGAATCAATATTTCACAACATTTTAACCCTTTGTGGGGGAGGTACTAGAAGGAGTGGACCAATATGGCCCATCTTCGAACTTAGCCGGAGATAGAAAAAAATATTACCACATACCAAATTTGAGGTCAATCGGTTACTCCTTTCGAGAGTTATCGTGCGCAGCAGCCAGCAGACAGACAGACAGACAGACGGACGGACATTGCTCATTCGACTTAAAATGACCCAAAACGGATTTCCTCCGAACATACTTGGGGTCTTAGGTCACTCCTTCGACGTGTTACACCTTTTTCCGTAGCAAATGATATATACCCTCGTCACACTAAAGTGAGGGTATAAAAACGACTTTATTTCTACAAGTTCCTCGTTAACTTTGTGGTTTGTCTTCTAGCCGTCCTCTGTATTGCTCTCAGTCCAGTGTTGAAAACCGAATAAAACCCAAGAGTCGGAGTTTGTTTACTTTTGACATTCCTCTTGTAACGAGTAATGTCATTCAGCAATTGAAAATATGAGAGAGAAGGGCAGACACTCATCAAAGGGATCAGCTGTTCACTCTCAAGCATATCAGTGTTGGGCCAATTCAATCAGTGACGAGCATGAGCATCAGTGCTGGGCAATGAGACAGTGGGGGGAAACTATTTCAAACGACCCGTAACCGGTTCACACGTGAACAGTAAGGCTGGATAACAATGAAATGTCCAATGTATACTTCAACGCAAATTTGTTCACGCAATTTAGCTTAATCGAATGAAACGAGTATATATGGGAGCTATAACTAAATCTGTACCGATTTTTATACCGTACACCACACTGTGGTACAGGGTATTATGACTTTGTGCATTTGTTTGTAACACCCAAAAGGAGAAGAGATAGATCCATTGTTTATTATACCGATCGACTTGTAATCACTTTCTGAGTCGATTTAGCTATGTCCGTCTGTCTGTAGATGTATTCTTGTAATCAAAGTACAGGTCGCAAATATGGCCCGATCTTGACGAAACTTTACACATATATTTTTTTGGCCCAAGGACGATCCCTATTTAGTTCGGTTAAAATCGGTTCAGATTTGGATATAGCCCCCATATATATGTTAGCCCCGATTTGACATGTAAGCGCTGTAAAAACTTTATTTTATATCCGATCAGTATGAAATTCAGCAGAAAGAGGTCTCTTATTATATGAATGAACACTGTTAAATTTGGAAGAAATCGGTTCAGATTTAGATATAGCCCCCATATATATGTTACCCCCCGATTTTACATGTAAGCGCTGTAAAAAGTGTATTTTTAATCCGATCAGTACGAAATTCGGCAGAAGGAGGTTTCTTATTACATGAATTAATACTTACAAATTTGAGGGAAATCGGTTGAGATTTAGATATAGCCCACATATATATGTTACCCCCGATTTGACATGTAAGCGCTGTAGAACTGTATTTTAAATCCGATCAGTAAAAAAATTGTCAGAAGAGGTTTCTCATTACATGAATTAACACTGCCATATTTGAGGGAAATCGGTTCATATTTAGATATAGCCCCCATATACGTTACCCATGATTTAACATGTAAGCGCTGTACAATCTGCATTTTATATCCGATCAGTAAAAAAAATCTGCACAAAGAGGTTTCCTATTATATGAAAGGATACTTCCAAATTCAGA
Organism: Eudasyphora cyanicolor; assembly: GCA_963930755.1. Taxonomy (NCBI): domain Eukaryota; kingdom Metazoa; phylum Arthropoda; class Insecta; order Diptera; family Muscidae; genus Eudasyphora; species Eudasyphora cyanicolor. The sequence goes on from OZ005737.1 coordinate 246,070,815, forward strand.
GAAAATCGGTTCAGATTTAGATATAGGCCCCATATATATGTTACCCCCGATTTGACATGTAAGTGCTGTAGAGACTGTATTTTATATCCGGTCAGTACGAAATTTGACAGAAAGAAGTTTCTTTTTGAATGAACGAGTATTCAAGGAAAATCCGTTCAGATTTATATATAACCTCCATATATATGTTCCTCCTGATTTGGAACCAAAGCGCTATATAAGTTGTACTTTACTTCCGATCAAAATTTTCCAGAAAGATGTTCCTAATTTTTTTATATAAGCGCTATTTTAGAGACCTTAAAAGTTTCAGCGGAAATGAAAATTAAAACATTACTTAAACCAATTATTCCAAGGTAGTACCTACCTAACATACCCTGCATATATTACTTATATTGTGTACGACCAAAAATCGGACTATTTATTGTGTTAAGGCTAATAATAACCACAGTGAATGCAAGTATATGGAATATTATTATTAGTTAAATTTTTAATTCCACACATTATATTAAACTCCTTTTTTGGAATAAGCCTTGACGTGGCGGGGGAGCTAAGTACTTTCGTAAAAGAAAGGAAACTAATTATTCCAACTATTCAAAAAGAAATTCTTAATGTACATTGCCGAGGTGGTGTAGGGTATTATATAGTCGGCCCCGCCCGACATTAACCTTTCCTTACTGGTTTCAAATTCGGCAATGTTGGTCCATGTATCAAGAAACTTTGCCATGCTAAATTTCAAAGCGATTGGATGCAAACTACAGCTTCTAAGGGGCTAAAGGGCCAAATCGGACGAAACATATATGTGAGAGCTATATCTAAAGCTATATATAAATAAAACCGATTTTCTTCAAATTTGGCAATGTTCAAAATTTCAAAACAGTTGAATGTATATACAGCTTTTACAGGGCTAAAGGGCAAAATCTGAACCGATTATATTAAAATTCAATAGAGTTCCTTCTAGGTATGGAAGACTACTAACAGTAAATTTTCAGCACAATCGAAGTGAAATTGCGAAAACATAAGAGAGACAGACGGATGTACGGACGGACGGACAGACATGGTTAAATCGACTCAGCTAGTGATTCTGAGTCGATCGGTGTACTTTAAGGTAGGTCTAGCTGTTGTATTTCTAGGTGTTACATCTGCCATGAAAGAAACTTATAATACCCCATACCACAGTGTGGCATAGGGTAGACAAATAAAGCCATTTTTACCTTATGTACTTTTCGTAATAAGTTTGAAAAATAGTATTTTCAATAAAAAAAATTTGATATTTCTTTATAAAACATAAATGTTTATTATAATACCATATACCACAGTGTGGTATTGGCTATAAAAATAAAGTCATTTTTACCTTAGGTACTTTTCGTAACAAATTTTAAAAATTTTATTTTCAATAAAAAAAATTGGATGCTTCTTTATAAATCATAAATGTTTACATGACTGCTGCAATAAAAAATTGTCTTTAGAGTATGTGAACGAAATGCACAAATTGCTTTCTTGGAAGCACTACAAATGTGATTCCTTAGAAATACATAATTGGCATTTTTTGTCCTGAGAATATACACACTCGTACAAAATTCCAAATATTCTTGGAAACTTTAACAGATTTGTGGTGTATATTTGCACCTCACTGTGGGTGTGTGCTCCAATCAACATCATCCTTATGATTTCTGTTTTATTTGTTGGGTATAACATTTGCTTATGGCTCCGTAAACAACAAATTTGGACCCCAACAATATTTCTTAGTTTATGTGTGTGTGTTTGTGTCTGAAAGAGAGTATTTGTTTGGACGTTCTGTGATATTTTCCTAAAATGTTTCTGCAGTCGTTTTTTCCATGTTACTTCCCCTTCCCTTCCTTTCTGCTTCTTGTTCTTCATCTTTTTCTGTTTCTGTGAATTTTGGTCAAAAGTATGTATGCATGGTTAAGCAAATAAAATATTCTCTGACCAAACACAAACGATGACGACGACGACAATTCATTTGAAAAAAGGAAATCCTTGATACTGAACAAAGCTCAGTGTTGAGAAGGAAATTTCGTAAACCATTTTGACAACAATTTTTATTTCCTTTAAATGTAATTTTTGGTAATAAACAATTCGAGGGTCATAACAATGAAAGCAGAACAAAAACAAAATACTTATGCACGCGCACTCACACACAGATTAATTTTTTGTCGTCCTTTTTTATTTTTCCTGCTAAAAAATGGGAAGAAGAGCTTTGAGAGGGATGGGTAAACTTCAAACAAGAACAAAAAAACATTCCAGAATTTAAATATATTTTAGAAAAAAATATTTTAAATCAAATGTAATTGAAAATACAATAATATGCTTCATTGGAGAGAAAGGTCGTAAATAAAATGGGTCCTTTCGGGAAATACTTCTACATATTTAGATGTATATTATGTGTGACCATAATCGGCTTGTTTATTGGGAAACTCATTTAAATGGTGGTTGTCATCTTAAAACTGGAATGGGTGGGCTCTTGGAATTCGTAATGGGCTTAAATGCGATTAAAATTATTTAACTGGATTTCATATGTTTTAAATAATATCAAGCAACACAAATTTTGAGTTTGATCTATATGTTATATCGGATTTAAATACTCTCCCTCGCTTACATTTAAATGTTGTACTCCATTAGAAGTGGCTGGTTTTGAATTTCCAGGAAAATACAAACAAAATGTTTTTATTAATTAAGTTATCATTACTAATTACACTATGCACTAAAACTTTTGTCGAAGGGTTGTGCATAAAAAGAAAGTGATTCTGAGTCTATTGGTATAATAAACGATTGATCTTTCTCATACCCTTTTGTGTGTTAAAAACAAATGCACAAAGTTATGATCATGTATGTGATGTGTGGAGAAAATTTAGCGTTTTGAAAGTTTGATGGTGTACTTTGGAGAAGCGTGGCAATTATATATATATATTTGGACTGCTATAAATATTTCTGGCCGAATAATGAAAATGCGAATATTTATCATCAAAAATGGTTTTATTGTTTTTCAAAGTATTCTTCAGCATGATTTATACATTTGCGCTCAAGCCAATTGTCGAAGCACTTTTTCCACTCCGATTGAGACACCTCCAAAACATGATTTTTTAACGCTTCAACAGCATCTTCGTTGACCACACATTTTTTCTTGATGTGCGGGAATAAAAAGAGTGGGAGGAATTCCAAAAAAAAAGGGGAAATAATTCTGCCGTTTCTTAACCAGACATCCGATAGCGACCAAACTTGGCATGTTTGTAGAAGAGGTATTGAGAAGTTAAGTTTTGAGTTTGGACCCCCTATGGTATACAGGGGCGGAGCTGCAGTGCCCCAAAGTTGGCCACCTCGGTTGAACAAAATGTTTAAGCGCGTGTAACTCTCGTATTTTCCGGCCGATTCATAAAAGGCTTTTCGCACCTAACAGTTATCTTGTATACTTACCGAGATATCTGCATTTGAAAATTGAATTTTTAATTTTTTCCCCGACCTTGTGCTAGTATTTTGTAAATATCGAAGCAGAATATGCACCAATTTTATTCACTTAAGCATGCCTGGATTGGCAATAAAATTTCCTATATGATGAAAAAAAATTGGTTAGATATAACCTACAGGACAAAAGTTATGGCTCCTTGAATTCATATTTTTAAAAAAATCAATTTTTTGTCATTTTTTAGGAAAAAAGTCGTATTTTTGAGTTTTAGAAGAAGTTAGATAAAAAATGTATAACATATTTACTATCATCTTAAAGGAAACTTTCCAGAGTATGCTCTCAAGGAAACAACGGGTCAAACATATTTACTGGTATTGTTACCAAGCTTCTCCAATTTACACAATTTTTTAGACAAATTTCAAAAGTAAGCCACATTTTCTCCAATCGCAAAGCTAAAATGTTAAAAATTTTAGAATATTTATGTGGGAATCTGAAACCTCGATTTTAGTAGAAATTTTGAAAATTGCATACAGAAAATTGCATTTCTCCACAAAATTTCGTTGAAATTAAATTTATCTAAAATAAATTACGTTTAAATTTCATTTTTCTCCAAATTTCATGGAAATTGCAATTTCCTAGAAAATTTCATCAAAATTTCATTCCATCAAAATTTAGCATTTTTTACGAAACTTCATTAACATTTAGTCTCTCTTGAAATTTAATTTATTGAAGTTCAATTTTTCTACAAAATTGTGTAGAAATTAAATTTTTTACGAAACTTCACAAACATTTAGTTTCTCTTGAAAGTTTTCTGCAGAATTTCTTTGAAATTGTATTTTGAACAAAAATGTTGTTAAAATTAATTTTTTCTAGAAAACGTCGTTAAAATTGCTTTTCTCTACAAAATTTTGTTGAAATTTAAGTTCTATAAAAAAAGTGATCAAATTTAATTTGCTAAAAAAATAGCATCTTTCTACATATATAGAAATAAATTCTTACATTTTTTTAATTGATTTTTTATATAAAAACATATTGAAATTTTATTTTTCTACAAAATTTCTTTGAAATATAATTTTTCTTAGAAATTTGCATTTCTCTAGAGGTTTAATTTTTCTCCAAAGTGCCCAAAAATTTAATATTTCTAAAAAATTTCTTAAAATTAAATTTTTATTTTAAAAGCTTTTTTTAATTTACTGAAATTGCAATTTTAAAGAAAATTCCATTAAATTAATAACTTAAATCACATTAAAAGCATTTTCAACAAAAATGTTGTTAAAATTAATTATTTTTTCAAGAAAAGTCGCTGAAATTTCTTTTCTCTACAAAATTTCGTTGAAATTGAATTTCAAAAAGAATTTTGAAATTAAAGTTTAATTTTTCTACAAAATAGTGTAGAAATTTAATTTTTACGAAAATGCATCAACATTTATTTTCTCTTGAAAATGTTCAGCAAAATTTCTTTGAAATTGCATTTTTCAACAAAAATTTTGTTAAAATTTAATTTTTCTAGAAAACGTCGTTGAAATTGCTTTTCTCTACAACATATTGTTGAAATTTAAGTTCTATAAAAAAAATTGTGATTAAATTGCATTTTCTACAAAAAAAATTTGTAATTGAAATTTTAAAGAAAATTTTGTCGAAATCGCATCTTTCTACGAAATTTCTTTAGGTGTATTTTTCTAAACATATATAGTAATAATTCCTTAAACATTTTTTTAATTGATTTTTTATATAAAATTTCGTAAAAATTTAATATTCAAAAAAAAAATATTGAAATTTAATTTTTCTACAAAATTTCTTTGAAATATAATATTTCTTGAAAATGTGCATTTCTCTAAAGATTTACGTGGACATTTCTTCTTTTACAAATCGTCATCAATATTTTATTATTCTTTTCTACAAAGTACCCTAAAATTTAATATTTCTAAAAAATATCTTAAAATTTAATTTTTGTTTTTAAAAGTTTTTTTTTAATTTATTAAAATTGCAATTTTATAGAAAATTCCATCAAATTAAATTTTTCAAGAAAATTTTATTGAAATTTTTTTGGTAATTTAATTTTTCTTAAAAATTTGCATTTCTCTACACAATTCGCTGAAATTTCTTTTCTCTACAAAATTTCGTTGAAATTAAATTTCAAAAAGAATTTTGAAATTAAAATTTAATTTTTCTACAAAATTGTGTAGAAATTAAATTTTTTACAAAAATGCATCAACATTTAGTTTCTCTTGAAAATTTTCAGCAAAATTTCTTTGAAATTGCATTTGTCAACAACAATTTTGTTTACATTTAATTTTTTCTAGAAAACGTCGTTGAAATTGTTTTTCTCTACAAAATATTGTTGAAATTTAAGTTCTCTAAAAAAACTGTGATTAAATTGCATTATCTTAAAAAAAATTTGTAATTGAAATTTTATAGAAAATTTTGTCGAAATCGCATCTTTCTACGAAATTTCTTTAGGTGTATTTTTCTAAACATATATAGTAATAATTCCTTAAACATTTTTTAAATTGATTTTTTATATAAATTTTGATTTTTTATATAAAAATTTAATATTTCAAAAAAAAAATATTGAAATTTAATTTTTCTACAAAATTTCTTTGAAATTGCATTTCTCTAGAGATTTACGTGGACATTTCTTCTTTTACAAATCGTCATAAATTTTTATTTTTCTTTTCTACAAAGTACCCTAAAATTTAATATTTCTAAAAAATATCTGAAAATTTAATTTTTGTTTTTAAAAGTTTTTTTTTAATTTATTAAAATTGCAATTTTATATAAAATTTTTTAAAATTTTTTGTAAAACAAAAAATTCTCTACACAATTATTTTTTGTTTTACAAAATTTCATTAACATTTTATTTTTCTTGAAAACTTTGTTGAAATTATTTTTTTTTACAAATTGCATTTCTTTGGTAATGCATATTTCAACAACATTTGGTTGAACTTGCATTTTTCTAAAAAATTTCTTAAACTTTAATTTTTCTAAAAAATTTCTTAAAATTTAATTTTTTAAAGAAATGTCTTAGTTTTTGCAAAAAACATTTTCAAAATTACATTTTTATAGAAAATTCATGCGAAAATGAATTTGTCAACAACATTTTTTTAACATCTAATTTTATTTTCTTAAAGTTTTTCATTGCTCCACAAAATGATGTAAAAATCAATTTTGACGAAATTTTCAAAAAAAAATTATTTCATCAAAATTTTTAAGTAAAAATATTTTTTAAAACATTTCTAGAAAAACTTAATTTTAATAAATTTTTGTGAAGAGAAAATTAAATTTCAAGGTAATTTTTTAAGCGAAATAAAATTCTCTTATTCTCTTTAAAAATCAAGTTTCTCTTTAAAAATCAAGTTTCGAAGAAATTAAAAAAATTGAATTTTGCAGAAAAATTCAATTTCAACGGTATTTTGGGAAATAATACAATTTCAATGAAATTTTTAGGGAAATGCAAGTGTTTCGATTTGTAACTGGGATATTTTCTAGCTATTTCAAAGATTTTGCATTTCAATGGAACTTTGCAGAAAATGGAATTTAAAAAAAAAAACATCTCTTTTGTTGAAGTTTAGTAAAATAAGGCCAATTTCTTTTTCAATTTCAAAATGATTTCTGGATAAATGGAAATTCAACGAAATTTTATATAAAAATTTAATTTCGTTGAAGTTTAAAAAAGGAATTTTAATGAAAAAAAACAATTTTAATGGCATTACTTAAAACAATGAAATTTTAACGTTATATTTTTAGAGCAAAATGCATTTTTGGTTTTGCATTAAAATGGATCCTCAAAGAAATTTTCAAAACATGCAATTTTGATATAATAAATTTAGATTAATTTGAAATTTCAAAGTAATTTTCTAGAAAAATTAAGTATAGAAGAAGTTAAAAAAATAAATTTTGTATAAAGAGTGCAATTTCAATGAAATTTTCCAGAAAAATGCAATTTCAATGAAATTGTCTAGAAAAATGTAATTTTAATGAAATTTTCTAGAAAAATACAATTTCAACGATTTCTTTTACAAAATATCATCCTTGGTTTGAGACTAGTATATTTTACAGAAAAATGCAATTTCAAAGAAATTTAGTGGAAAAAATTCAATTTTAGCGTAATTTTTTAAGGAAAAATTAAACTTTTAAAAATATTTAGAATTTCGCAAATTAAATGAAGTTTGTTAAAAACAAATTTTCTGAGAAATGGCATTTCAAGAAAAATGTCCAGCAAAATTAAATTTCGAAGAATTTTTGATGAAGTTTTGTAAAAAAAATTCAACGGAATTTAAACAAATTTTCTAGAAAAATTAAGTTTCGAAGGAGCTAAAAAGGAAATTTTTTGCGCAAAAAAAAGGGATTTCAACGAAATTTGTCAGTGTAATGAAAATTCGGGGAAAATGTATAGAAAAATGTAATTTTGACAACATTTTCTGAAAAATACACTAACGAAATTTTCCATAAAAAATCAATTATGGTTTAATTTTCTACAAGAATCCAATTGTCTGAATTTATTTACAATTTTAAAAATGCAATTTTGCTAATTTTTTTAAACGGGAACAATTTGTAAGGCCAACTTGAATACATCTATCTCTCTGTGAAAATGCTTGTAGAGATCGGTTCACCGATGAGAGTTTACCTTAACCGCATTTAATACAGTGTACAAAGATGCAAACGGACGATCATTAACAAATTATCCTTTCCACTGAAATCAATTCTTAGATTTCTTAATTTCGGAGATCGCAGTTTATAATTATAATGGTTTATCTGAAAATATTAATACTTGATATTTCTATGAGATTTAGATAATATTTCACAAGGATTATTTCTTTCCGCCTTTCCTTATATGATTTTTAATTCCCTAAATTTTACTCCAAATTATACAAACCTTTATTAAAACCATCGTTTTAATAAACGTTTTTAACTACAAATGTTGCCAGCGTCCTTTTCACGGTCTACCAATGTCACAGCATTGTCTCCATTGTGATCTTTTCTATTGCTTCTCTTGAATATGTTCTCATTCATGGAAAATATTTTTATTCCATGAAAAGAAGTGAGTAGAACACAATCTCTATAACGTATGCATGGAATGAATGAATGTTATTTCTTTGGAAAATATTCGTCGTTATGCCAAACTGGCCACCAAACAATGCTGGAAATGTGACAAACGAATTTCACGAATTCTGCAGATTTGGTCATTTTTTACTTGCATAGATTTTACGCAGCATGCAGTTAAGTTAGTTTCCGAGGGATGGTTAACCATAAAGAATCTTTTTTTTATTTTATTTTATTTTCTGGAAATTGTCGGCGAATTATTCACAAATCTCCATAGAATCCTTGGGAACGCATATTTACCATGAGCAGTATGGTTACTGACTAGTAAGTTGCTAACTGAATAAAATTTTAATTATTTAATTACACTGTGCTCGCAATGGACACTATTAAAATGAGGCAGAAACGAGGTCCTATACATATTTTTCTCAAATACATCAAATAAAAAAGTCGAAAAAATGTTATTAGTTTTTACATATGATAAGATTTGATTACGCTTGGACGACAGTTTTGAGAAAAATAATTCTCCAAGGGATTCCTTTATTTCGTTCTTTGGACTGAAGTGTGTATTCCGAAGTCTTCCACTTCAAAATCACCTCCGAGATCTCTAACCTTTTTAATTTCCTTGCAAATCCTGTTTAATTACCTAAAAATTGTTAAATTATGCAGCGATTTCTTCGGCATAAATATTGAAAAAAGTTTCATTCGAAGCAATCAAAGCTAGTGATGTCAAAAATTTTAATGTTTGGCATCGAATGACTCATATCTGACTTACAATAAGAACGCATAAAGGAATCAATTTTCAAATTTAAAAAAATTAAATTAATTTTAAAATTGTGCAAATCCTGGGTAAATATTAGCCGATTATAGATAGAATTTAGTGCTAATTTCAGATAAATTCAAACATTATTTGAGATGTGCTTAAAAATACCAACAATATCATTAACATTCGAAACTGGTCTCATTTTCCCCATTATAAATCAAATTTCCAACTTCAGATGAGTTGCACATCGACTTTTCGTCGTCTCATTTTCTTAAATTTCGGTGTGGGTTATATTTTCGTATAGAGGAAAATACAAGAAAATCAAATTACTGTATAAGAACCATTTCGTAGATTTTTTTTATACCCTACACCACACTGTGGTACAGGGTATTATAACTTTGTGCATTTGTTTGTAACACCCAAAAGGAGAAGAAATAGACCCATCGTTTATTATACCGATCGACTTAGAATCACTTTCTGAGTCGATTTAGCTATGTCCGTCTGTCTGTCTGTCCGTCTGTATGTCTGTCCGTCTGTCTGTCTGTCCGTCTGTCTGTCTGTCTGTCCGTCTGTGCATGTATTCTTGTAATCAAAGTACAGGTCGCAATTATGGTCCGATCTCGACGAAACTTTACACATATCTTTTTTTTGAAATAAGAAACCTCTCTTCGGCAAAGAGAGGTATCTTATTACATGAAGGAATACTGCTAAATTCGGAGAAAATCGGTTCAGATTCAGATATAGCCCCCATATATATGTTACCCCCGATTTGACATGTAAGCGCTGTAAAAACCGATCAGTGCAAAATTTGGCAGAAAGAGATTTCTTATTACATGAAGGAATACTGCTAAATTCGGAGAAAATCGGTTCAGATTTAGATATAGCCCCCATATATACGTTACCCCCGATTTGACTTGTAAGCGCTGTAAAAATGTTATTTTATATCCGATCAGTATGAAATTCGGCAGAAAGAGGTTTCTTATTATATGAATGAACACTGTTAAATTTGGAAGAAATCGGTTCAGATTTAGATATAGCCCCCATATATACGTTACCCCCGATTTGACATGTAGGCGCTGTAGAGACTGTATTTTATATGCGATCAGTACGAAATTCGACAGAAGGAGGTCTTTTTACATGAATGAGTATTCAGGGAAGATCGGTTCAGATTTATATTGATTGTTCCTCCTGATTTGGTATCAAACCGCTATAGAAGTTGTATTTTACTTACGATCATTAAAATTTTCCAGAAAGATGTTTCTCAATTTAGGAACGAATATTGCTTAATTTGGCGATTATCGTTTCAGAATTAGATAATATGTTTCTACCCATTTACCAATTATTCCAAATTATTATGGCAATGACCCTTATCGCATTGTTAGGGAGGTGTAGGGTATTATATAGTCGGCCCCGCCCGACTTTCTGCCTTTCCTTACTGGTTTAGTTTTTATGCTTTCCGCCATAGGGTGGGAGTATATTAATATTGTCACTTTTGACACTCTGTCTTCAAATTTTAAGTTAACAATGTTCCACTGTTCTTCTGTCTGTTGTAATTACGCTATAATCTACAATAAAACTACAATTTAGTACTGATGCTTCTGCAGGTAATTATCCCCTCGCCTTAGGGAGGATGGTATACTTATATATCATTTGCTACGAGCAAAAAGTGTAATACATCGAAGGAGTAACCTAAGACCCAAAGTATGTTTGGCGGATATTCGAGTTGGGTAATTTTAAGTCATTTGAGCAAATGTCTATCTGTCTGTCTGCTGGTTGGTGCGCACGATAACTCTCGAAAGGATTAACCGATTGACTTCAAATTGCGGATTAGCCGATTGAAATCAAATAAGTTCGGAGATAGGCCATATTGGTTCACTCCTTCTAGCATCTCCGCCACAAAGTTAAAGTTAAATATTTATTTTGTAATAACTTATATATTTCTTATTCAAATCTTCTGAAATTTCACACATACTATTACTATATCATTCGCTAACATCTTGAGAAAAATGGGCGAAGTTTTCACACCCCTCCCATACAGTTGGACCAATTTGAACCAAAAGTTAACAGCTTATAGCTTTAATGTCAGTTCATACAAATACTTGAAATTTTGTACAGTGTAATGCCAAGAGTACAGAAAAAAATTGACGTTATTGGCACGCCCCTTTTTGTACCTCCCACACAAATGGACCATTTGGCTACAAATGGTCCATTTTATGACTTTAATACAAGTGCATACAAATACATGAAATTGTGTACAGTACCACAATTATAGTACCAAGAGTTCAGAGAAAAGTGGACGTTATTGACGCGCCCCTTTTGGTACCTCTACACAATCGACCATTTGGCTACAAAAGTTAACAGTCTATTACTTTAAATGCAGTACATACTGTACATACAACGCAATTCTAATTGATAACAATTTAATTAAAACAAAAATATAAGAAATTTACGAATACATATATTTGGAACTAAGGTGAGGGAATTCTTAAGGCATATATGGCATCTCCCTCATTTGACTTCTGGGCGCCATAGAGACCTTAAATTTTAGCTAATCGGGCTAAAATTAATAAATGGGGTTTATTTATACCACGAACAATGGTAGTCATAGATACATATTTGTATTTTTATATTTTTTTATATTTTTATATTTATACTAGCTGACCCCAGCAGTGTATTGGACATAAGGCCACTACAGCGCCATCTACCGGTTAGAATCATAAATACAAATGATTCTAACCGGTAGATGGCATTTCCAGTCAAATTGGTCTGGAAATGCGGATTTTGCAAATATCTTGACCACTCCGCCATTTTTCGCGGTTACGATAATTCTAAAACACAGGTGACCCCGAACTGAACCGAATGTACAATTTTCAGCCCATTCGCTCTTATGGCTTCAGAGATCATGCGTTACTAACAAACGTACAAAGGATTTTATATATAAAGATATTTTTATATTTCTATGTTTTTATATTTTAATATTTTTGTATTTGTATATTTATTTATATGAATTACAATACAAAATAAATTTATATTCTAATTTTAAGGTCCAGGGAAAGGCCAGGTTACAAAGACCATGTGGCTAAATGTTTGCAGCGACAGACCGGAGCCTCTGGTGGGAATCAAACCCACGACCCTCAAACTCATAGGCTAGTACGCTACCAAATCGGCTACTGGAGCGCTCATATTTTTATATTTTATCATTTATATATTTTTATTTTTGATATTTGTTTATTTTTATATTCATTTTTATATTCATTTTTTATATTTTTATATTTTTATATTTTTATATTTTTATATTTTTATATTTTTATATTTTTATATTTTTATATTGTTATATTGTTATATTTTTATATTTTTATATTTTTATATTTTTATATTTTTATATTTTTATATTTTTATATTTTTATATTTTTATATTTTTATATTTTTATATTTTTATATTTTTATATTTTTATATTTTTATATTTTTATATTTTTATATTTTTATATTTTTATATTTTTATATTTTTATATTTTTATATTTTTATATTTTTATATTTTTATATTTTTATATTTTTATATTTTTATATTTTTATATTTTTATATTTTTATATTTTTATATTTTTATATTTTTATATTTTTATATTTTTATATTTTTATATTTTTATATTTTTATATTTTTATATTTTTATATTTTTATATTTTTATATTTTTATATTTTTATATTTTTATATTTTTATATTTTTATATTTTTATATTTTTATATTTTTATATTTTTATATTTTTATATTTTTATATTTTTATATTTTTATATTTTTATATTTTTATATTTTTATATTTTTATATTTTTATATTTTTATATTTTTATATTTTTATATTTTTATATTTTTATATTTTTATATTTTTATATTTTAATATTTTAATATTTTTATATTTTTATATTTTTTTTATATTTTTATATTTTTTTATTTTTATATTTTTATATTATTATTTTACATTTTAAATTTGTATATTTTTTAATTTTTGTTTGCTTATTTTTCTGCTATTGTATTTCTGTATTTTTAAGTTTTCATATTTTTATTCTTTTTTCTTAATTTTCGTATTTGTTATTTTACTGTTTTTATATTTCTATATTTTTATATTATATTTTTTTTTTTTATTTTTTTCCAAAATACATTGATTGGCTTGTTGGCAACACCTAATAACGGGTGATCCAAGTAGAGATACTTTTTTCAATAGCCTTTTTTGACAGATCACGTTTGAGTCATGTCATGCTGTCATGTTATTTTTGTTAAGTAGTGTTTGGCATTTCATCATGGAAAGACATATGCCTGAACAACGTTTACAAATCGTTCAACTTTATTACGAAAATTCACGTTCTGTGAGGAATGTGTTTAGTGCACTTCGCTCAACTTATGGTCAACATAATCGGCCTACTGAGCGTACTATTCGCAACACCATCACCCATCATTCATTATTGGATAATATTGGACCGAATAGACCACTTCCAGTACGCAGTGAAGAAAATGTAGCGGCCGTAGCTGAGAGTGTACACGAACACCGTGGAGAGTCGATTCGGCGCCGTTCGCAGCAACTCGGACGACGTATGGAACGACTTGCCGCATTTTACGTCGAGATCTTAAGTTGAAATCATACAAAATACAGCTTGTGCAAGAACTGAAGTCGAACGACCTTCCCAAGCGACATCGCTTCGCTCTATGGGCTCTTGAAAAGTTCCAAGAAGATCCAACGTTTTCGAGCCAAATTTTGTTCAGCGATGAGGCCCATTTCTGGGCGATATTTGATTTCAACAAGACGGCGCCTCTTCCCACACATCGCATCAATCAATGGATTTATTGAGAGAACACTTCGGTGAGCAGAAAATTTCACGTTTTGGGCCGGTCGATTGGCCACCAAGATCGTGAGATATCGTTAGACTTTTTCCTGTGGGGATATGTAAAGTCTAAAGTTTATGCGGACAAACCCGCTTCGCTTCAGGCCTTGGAGCAAAACATCACGAGTGTCATTCGCCAGTTACCAGTCGAAATGCTCGAACGAGTCATCGAAAATTGGACTCAACGGATAGACCATTTGAGACGTAGCCAACATTTGATAGACATAATCTTCAAAAAATAAATGCCAAAGAATGTTCTTTCAAATGATAATAAACATTCCCCATTAAATTTTAATTTTCTGTTTTTTTTTTTTTTAAATAGTGAACCTCGAAATGGATCACGCTATATCACCATGCCACGCTTCACCAAAGTGTTTGGGCCAAAAATACTATGATCACTCAAAATGGAAATGCTCAAATGTGGGTTAACGAATAAAACAATATAAATTTGATTGCTGAGACTCCAAAAGTAAAGTAGAACAAGAAACAGGGAAAAGTCACTTAGTTTGTTTCTTCCGATACGATAACTTTAAATACTCACATTTTCAAACCCTCTATTTAGTGGAGATGGGTACATATCATTTGCTCTCAAAAAAAATTAACACATCGAATTTATGGCCTAAGAATATCTTAAATCATCTTACTGATGTCCGTCCTTCTGTCTATTTCGCTGGTGCGCACGATAACTCTCGAAAGAGTTACCGATAGATTTGGTAATATTTTTTTCTATCGCTGGTCAATTTCGAGTTGGGCCATATTTGTTCACTCCTTATAGTACCTCCCCCACAAAGGGTTAACATTTGGTGAAATATTTATTCTATATGTACGAGGTATGTTCAAAGAATATCGCGAATGTTTAATTTCCGCGGGCTACGAGTATTTGATTTTTGATATTTTTGTAGCGTTATGTTGGTACTCATGTCCCCCTTCATGTTTAGTTAATTTTTGACAGCTGTTGCTTGGATGTGTTTTAACTTGTCTTCGATTTTTATCTATTTCAAATGGATCAAAGAATCTGCATCAAATTTTGTGTGAAAAACAAAATAAAGTGCGCTGACGCATTCCGAATGTTGGCTATGGCATATGGTGAAGCTACTTTGGACCAAAGCAACGTTTATCGGTGGTACAAAATGTTCTTAGAGGGCCGAGAAGATGCGAAGGACGAACAGCGTGCCGGACGTCCGAGATCACAGTTTTCTTTGATTGCAGTGGCTAGGTGCATTATGAGTTCTTGCCACAGGGTTGTATGGTCAATAAAAAATATTACCTGCAAGTTATGCGCAAATTGCGCGAAATAATCCGCCAAAAACGCCCGGATTTGTGGAAGAACAAAAACTGGCTTTTGCACCATGATAACGCCCCTGCAAACACATCGTTGCTTGTGGGCGAACATTTGGCCAAAAACAACACAGTAATGGTGCCGCAGCCACCGTATTCCCCTGACCTAGCCCCCTGTGACTATTTTTTGTTCCCAAAACTGAAAAGGCCCATGAAAGGACGACGCTACGCCACGATTGAGGAGATTGAACATTGAAGGAGGAGCTGAACAAGATCACAAAAAATTATTATTTGAAGTGCTTCGAGGATTGGAAACAAATTTTGGCAGAAATGTATTATATCGGTGGGGAATTACTTTAAAGAGGACAAAATAG
Source organism: Eudasyphora cyanicolor (assembly GCA_963930755.1). Taxonomy (NCBI): domain Eukaryota; kingdom Metazoa; phylum Arthropoda; class Insecta; order Diptera; family Muscidae; genus Eudasyphora; species Eudasyphora cyanicolor. Next base: position 246,086,561 of record OZ005737.1, read on the forward strand.
ATATTCATGAATAAATAAATCCTTTTTGAAAAAATACAAAATTCGCAAATTGTTTTGAACATGCTATGTACATATATCAGAATCTTCAGCGATTCTACACATACGAGTAGTAAGTTTTTACATGCTACATCTATCACCTTGAGAAGGTGGTTGAAGTTACCCGCCCCTTTTGTACAAAAAATTAAGAGCTCATAACTTTGTTTAACTATGTTGGGAACACTTTTTCTCTTATATTTTGAGATATTTTGATATTTTACACTTACCTTACCAGAAGGAAAACGAAGTATGGGCCGCAGGAAAATACATTCCAAAATTATTATAAATATGAGCCTTAAAAAATAAATGTATGTAAAACAATAAATCGATATTGGGTCATAATTTCTTTTTCGTCTACTTTTTTGACTTATTTTAGTTTATGAATTTAAAAACTCTATTCTGTCCCTAGCTGGGAATCTTAAATGTAAATCTTAAACCTGATGCCGAAGGCCATAAGCCGACCAAAGAATGTAATTTAGAAAAGGGTTCCCAGTCGTAAATTAGTTTGCACTGTTGTGTAAATGCCACAAAAACGTTTGTGGATACATCAAAATAGATATATTCCTTTGTTTGCGGGAGTTCTGCTCATGTTTTTTTATGTGCCGAAAAAATTTTCTATGCCAAATCTCTAGGTAACATTTCGCAGAAAATTCATTAAAAAAAACACTATTGTCAGTAGAAAATATTTGTTGATGTTGTAAAACTACTGCCAAATCTGACAAACGTCACGTATGTTAAGTTGGTTGCCAAGCACGTATGTTTATTTTTTTCACTGCAGAATTCGAGAAAATAACAGCAATGGTTAGGATTTCTTTTGCAGCAAGATTGCGGTAATCACATCGTGCATATACATATCGATACCTCCAGTCTAAACCTCGCTAAGTGCAAAGAGGTAGTTTTTCAGGAAAGATGAACAAAGTTTGATGATTTTTTTAAATTAGTGTGGAATTCCTTTATAATGCAAATCGACTGACCTGTACTGTTTTGTGAATAACTTTTGATTGGGATGACGGATTATAAATTAAAAATGCAATCTCCATAAAAACAAGCTAACTCGACTTAGCATTTTTGAAATTAAAGGTATCGATATATGACGTATCTGCATGAAGGAGACTCGGCATTTCTGATATGTTTGAATTCAAAGTAAATATATTTGGAACAAAAATTTTCAAATCTTTATATATAGAATCATTTGTACGTTTGTAAATAACGCACGATCTCCAAAACCATAAAAGCGAATGGACTAAAAATTTAAAAATATGTTCAGTTTGGGGTCATCTTGTTTTAGAATTATTTTCACGGTGATAAATGGCTGATTGGCCAAGTTATTTGCAAAATTCGCATTTCCAGAGCGATTTGACTGAAAATTTAATATGTATGTACGGTTTGCCTTGATAATAGTTTGTATGTATGATTCTAACCGGTAAATGAAGCTGTAGTGGACCTATGGTCAATATACATTTTGTTGCTGATTTTTTCCTGAAACTCGAATATATGCCTATTTTAATAAAATATCAATGAATAACAAACCAATACACCTCTAAAAGAACGGCCAGGACAACTTCTGCGTGGCCAAACATTATATTGGGAAGGAAACATACTTTTGTTTAGAACAACATCATCCCAAACATATAATATTGGTGTGTGTGTCAAATATTTTACATTTGGATTGGACCCTATATATACATATGTATGTTTCAAGCAGAATATGTTTTGGAAAATATAACATAGAAGAAATTTATTTTCAGCGTGTGGTGAAAGCATGTATTTATTTGTGCATAAAAATACTCTTATTTTAATTTCGATTCTGACGCGAAATTCTAAAAAACATTTGCCCTTTTCGGTTGGTTCCGAAAAGGGCAAATGTTTAGTTCCTCGAATTAAACTTAGCTTCTATTCCAAAATTCCAAAATGTGGTTTAAAAGTCCAGTTTTCGGGAAAAAGGTAACGAAGTGTTTGACTTTTTTGCAGAAACGAACCACCATTCATCTTTTTAATTAATGTATTTAGATTATAACATTTCCGCCACAGCTACGGAATGGAACACGGCCATAAGAATTTTTTTTTTTTCTAAAATATACAAATTTTGCCAAATACGGCCATATAAAAAGTGGGCTATTACACAGTGCGACAGAATAAACTCATTTTGAAAAGTAAATGACGCGATATTATTTTTCCTGTACGTCGAGTAAAACAAGAATCTGTTTTTGAAATTGCCCGGACACCCCCAAAGTTTGGATTTATGGGTAAAAACCCATTTTCTCTTCTTTTTGCATTGTTAATTAGTAACCGATTTTCTATCTCTAAATGAATTTGGAAACAAGAGATATCGATCAATGTTTTCAATGTGCGAAAAAGACTCAAGATACTTCTCACACAAAGGAACAATTTTGTATAAACAGTCAACAGCTTCAAACTTTAATACCAGTGCAATAATACCATGTAATGCTTTTATAGTACCTACAGTCTGGTTAAAAATTTACATTATCGATACTCCCTTTTCGGTATCTGCCACATAAAAAAACCAAATCATACCAATATTGAATCAAAACCTATTATAGCGAAATGCCTTTAGATAATGTACTGTTTAGTCGAAAATAGGCGTATTCATCAAACCACTTCTGCAGGAGGAGAGAAGAAACAAGCACGAACGACACACAGTGGGAGGAATTAAAAAAGGAAATAATTTGGCCGTTTCTTACACTAACAATCGATTGCGACAAAACTTGGCATAATTGTATAAGAGGTACTAGAGAGCTAAATTTTTAAGGATGGACCCTCACTTTAGTGTGGCGAGGGTATATATCATTTGTTACGGCAAAAAGAGTAACACATCGAAGGACTGACCTAAGCAATGTCCGTCCGTCTGTTTGTCTGTCTGTCTGGCTGGAGCGCACTATAACTCTCGAAAGGAGTAACGGATTGACTTCAAATTTTGTATGGGATAATATTTTGTTCTATCTCTGGCTAAGTTCGAAGATGGGCCAAATTGGTGCACTCCTTCTAGTACCTCCCTCACTATAGGCTGAAATTTAGTGAATTATTGACGCATTAATAACATATATACTATTCATCCGAATCTTCCGTAATTCCACATATCGCTTACTTACTTGAAGACTGTCATAACTCAAAATTTAAAATTGTCGAGATGTTAAACTTTAAGTCCGTATAAAAAGATAAATAATATGAAATAGGACGTTCAAAAAAGGTCAAATAATCAAAAATATGATTGTTTACTTATAAACTAAATTTTGTTGAGATTTATTTATGGATATTTGCAAAATTTTGAGTTTTAACACTCTTGAAGTGAGTGAGCGATATAGTAATAGTTTATCTGTCGCTATCACCTTGATAAAAATGGGAGAAGTGGCACTCCCCTTTTTGGTACCTCCTATACAGAGGGACCATTTGTTACAAACCAGTAAGGAAAGACTAAAGTCGGGCTGGGCCGACTATATAATACCCTACACCACTCTCGTAATATTGAAAATACTGATATATAAGTTTTCTCATTCATGTATAAATTGTTTCCATAAATTTACTTTTGGGACATGTTATATAATTCAACGTTCAATTTTTTCATCCATGGATCAAGAAACTCTACCATTCTAAATTTCAAAACGATTGGATGTAAAAGACAGCTTGAACATGACTAAAAAGCCAAATCGGACGAAACATATATATAGGAGCTATAGCTAAATCTTAATCGATTTTCAATTCGGCAATGTTGGTCCATGGATCTAGAAACTCTACCATTCTAAATTTAAAAGTGTAAAATACAGCTTCTATAGGACTAAAGGGCCAAATCGGACGAAACATATATGTATATGGAAGCTATAATCTGAACCGATTTCAACCAATTTCAATAAGGTTATTTCCAGCTGCGAAAGACTCCAAACTGCAAAATTTCAGAACGATCGTAGTGAAATTGGGACCTGTAGTCGACAAAAAACTTAAGATGGACAGACGTGCGGTCGAACAGACGGACAGACATGGTCAAATCGACTCAGCTAGTGATTCTGAGTCGATCGGTATACTTTAAGGCTAGCTATAGTATTTTCAGGTGTGATAAACACATGCCATGAAACAAACTTATAATACCCTGTAGGGTATAATTATAAATGAAATTCGAAAAACATGCAACGTTCTGAAAATATTTTTAAAAAAAATACACGGGTCAAAATCGCCTTTTTTGATATGTTTGAATAGAAAAAAAATAATTTTTAAATATTATATTTTTCTGAGCAAATAAATTTTATTTGAAAATCAATAAAATATATTTGGAACTCGTATATTAATATGTTACAACGTATAATATTTGCAAACTAAATTTCTCAAATAAAATATGTATTTAAATACAAATAAAATGATTGTTTAGGAATTTCTCCAAATATATTTTACTTAAAAAAGATTTTCGAAACTTTTGTTGAATTTTTCGAATTTAAATTTTATTTTTTTTTTTGGTTTGAACCTCCCAGTTATGATACCAAATGCAGAAATAACTTATGTTTTAAATCAATTAATTAAAATTTCTGAGTACTCCAAGCCATCATTGGTTGTCAATCCTCGAAGTATATATTTCGATCCAAGATTATATGATTTCAATTATTATTATTTATTATATTTAGGACGTTAACATTTTTTTGAATTACAGAAAAATTTAACACAATTTTGGTATTTTCTGAATACTTAAATGCAAAAAAATATTTGTTTCGGAAAAACAGTCCGTGTACATATTGGGAGAAATTCCTAACATTAATTTTATTTGTATATGAAAAGATATTTTATTTGAGAAAATTAATTTGCAAATATATTTTGCTATGATATATATTATTATATGCGTTCCAAATAAATTTTATTGATATTCAAATAAAACGTATATATTCATATTAGCTGGCCCGGCGAACTTCGTTCCTCCCAAATCATTAATGTAATGAAAATACTAATACGAACATGATCATGCTGCTTCCTGCAATTCGATCAACTAAAATTATGTGTATGGTATTAAACACAACGGGAATAACTGAATGTTATAACGTCGTACTGGTCAGTTATTTATAATGCTATCAAAAGTATAAACTAAAAAGTTCAAGGTGATTGGTGCAACGGTTTTCTAGTTTTCCTTTTTTCATAAGGGTTACGCTCTTGCTAATTCAATATAACGCGAAATATTATATTCTCGCGTGGAAGGCACCACACTCGTGAACATGTTGGCCATACCACGCATCTTTGCCCAATCCTAAATTTTCCTTAATAGTGTCCTTTGAACAGCCCGGAAATTTCCTCGGTAGTATCACTTCTGGATCAAATACGACCCAGAATGGAACGATTCATTCTCGAATTATGAGGTTATATTGGCCACGACACACCCGTTTGACCAATCCTAAATTTTACTTCATAGTATCGAGCGGGTAATTTTCGTTGTGTATTGTGTATTACTACATATTAACAAAGGCTTAGGTTTATTTCTTATACAAAACATCTGAATGGATAAAAATAACATTCACGTTTTTGATAGCGCGAGAACTGATCACTGGCCAAAATCTGTTTCTGTGAAAACTCCCGTCTTTATACAACACTCAAATCTGTCAATATCCTAAATTTCAGCTTTGCACCTCTTACACGAGACTCACTTCGGTCGAAGATCTGTATATATGCACATCAGTTTGTAGACTCATAGTTCTTAAAAGACTTTTTAAAAAGACTTTAAGGGACAATTGCTTTGAAAAATGCTGATTGGCCTTAGGCTGGACAATGAATAGTTGTTTTCAAATCCCCTTTGATATACGTATATGTATTATCATTTACCTTTTTAGATTCTTAGCTTTTAAATAACTTTTAAAATTACTGAAATAATGACTAAAAAAGTTACTGCTACAGAGAATTCAAATTATTTTTCGAGTTTATATTTGAATCGTATAGTAATTTATATTTAAAAAAATTTAATTTTTGATTTTATAAGATGTTTCTGAAAGGACAAACACAATACTCAAGTTTTTGATAGCACTTGAATTGACCACAAGGCAAAAAATGACTACGTGAAATGACCGTTGGAAATTAAAGCTTTCCAGCTCTTATAGGAGCCTTAGCGGTCAAGTGGTCAGCGCCACCAGTGGAGAATTTTGCAACTTTTATTTTTCCTGAACCTTCGCGTAGCAATTATGAACTAATCCGCAAAAGGAAGTATTCAATTTGTTCCAGTAGTTTTCAAGTTTTAAGCAGTCGGACAAACCACGGTCCATTTTTAAATATAGACTAGCTGACCCGGTGCGCTTCGCTGCCCTCAAAGTGCGTTTCAGTGAAATAGAACCATATGATATGTTGACACCCTTGGTATTACGGCTGTGTTTTCGGGTCATCCATATTGCACTTAAATGCACAAATTTCGTGTAGTGCAATACCCGACAAATCACCTTGGGAGGCTACGTCGCTCATTCTCGGTTGGGGCATAGAGATTTCTGCGAATTACAGTCATAACAATTAGTGTAATAATTATATTAGTATTTGTTTTTTCTATAACGAAGCCGAATGCGCGTAGTCACGCCCTCTTATCCGATATCTCCCAATTTTGTTGAGTCACGTGCTAAATTTGAAGTCACTTGAATACTAAACACACTTGGTCAAGCTATAAAGGTCTCCAGTTCAGGGCTGTGGAGTCGGAGTCGGAGTCGGAGTCTGGGAGTCGGAGTCGGGGAAATTTGCCCGGAGTCGGAGCCCGGAGTCGAAAAATTATGGTCGACTCCGACTCCGAGATGGATTGTGCAAAATGTACCATTTATGTGAATTTTTGCACTCAAACATTTTTGGGGAAACAATTTTGGTACAAAAGAAGGATAAAACATTTTAAGCTTTTAACCTAATATTTTTGTAAGTCCACAATATCTATGAGGTCAACCAAACTATCGAATTTTTATGTAACGACAGTTTTATGAAAGAATTTTCCTAAGCGGGAAACAATATTCCTAAGCGGGTAAAAAACAGTAAGGAATGGCCGATGACTGGTGAAGTACACTATATGATATCTTACACCACTTGTTAGAGCAGAATAAGCTCAGATATAGTAAATATAAATATGGAATAATTACCTTAAAAATATAAATCTAAACAGAATTTGTTCAAATTCAACAATATGAATTCTTACATAAATAAACCCTACCCTACTATATTTCAAAATGATTGAATGTGGAATACAGCTCCCATAGCGATACAAGGCAAAATCTAAAGAAACATCTGGGGGCATAATCGCTATGAACCGATTTTGGCCAATTTCAATAGGTTGTGAAAAAGTTCTTAATGCCAAATTTCAGCAGGAAATTTCAACGAACATCTTAGGATGGACAGACTGACGGACAGCTAGTGATTCTGAGTCGAACGGTATATATTAGTATTTTGTAGTAGTATTTTTTACAAATCTGCCAAAAAACAAATAAGAAAGTTTCAGTCGGGTAAACCGACTAAGGTATACCCTCACTTTGTGAGTAATGTAATATGGAATATTAAACGAATTATTCTGTCAATTTGTATGGGAGGTACCAGAATGTTTTTAACAAATACACCTATTTTTCGCTGAATAGTAGATTATTTAAATACATTACACTGCGCCGAATTATAAACGTTTTTTGCACTGGTATATTAACGTTATGAAATATTAAATTTTGGTATGATTTGGACATTTTGTGTGGGAGGTACAAAAAGGGGCGTGGTGATAACGGCCATTTTTTACAGGGCTATAGGACCTTCAAAAGCGTTACACTGTGCAAAATGTTGTTGTATTTTCGTGCATTGGTACTCATGCTGTGAGCTCTTAACTTTTTGTGCAAAATGGTACCTTTGTGTGGGAGGTACAAAAAGGGGCGAGGAAATAGCGTCCATTTTTCACAGTGCAAAAGACACTATAAAAACATTACACTGTAAAAAATTTCAAGTATTTTTATACACTGGTATTAATGTTATAAGCTGTTATCTTTTGGTGCAAAATGGTACCTTTGTGTAAGAGGTACCAAAAGGGGCGTGAATATGACACCCATTTTTCACTGGACTGTAGGCACTATGAAAGCATTACACTGTACAAAATTTCAAGTATTTTTATGCAATGGTATTAATGTTATAAGCTGTTAACTTTTGGTGCAAAATGGTGCATTTGTGTGGAAGGTACCAAAAGGGGCGTAGCAACATGGCCCATTTTTCTCGAGTTGATAGCGACTAATGCTATGTGTGGAATTTCAGAAGATTCGAATAAGTAGTATAGCAGTTATTAAAGATTCAATATTTCACAACATTTTAACACTTTGTGGGGGAGGTACTAGAAGGAGTGGACCAATATGGCCCATCTTCGAACTTAGCCGGAGATAGAAAAAAATAGTACCACGTACCAAATTTGAAGCCAATCGGTTACTCCTTTCGAGAGTTATCGTGCGCACCAGCCAGCAGACAGACAGACACACAGACAGACAGACAGACAGACGGACGGACATTGCTGATTCGTCTTAAAATGACCCAAAACGAATATCTGCCGAACATACTTAGGGTCTTAGATCACTCCTTCGATGTGTTACACTTTTTTTCGTAGCAAATGATATATACCCTCGTCACACTAAAGTGAGGGTATAAAAATCAAAATTATAACATCCTGTACCATAGTGTGGTGTAGAGAGAGAGAGAGAGAGAGAACGAACAAACTGTTTGCCTGAAGCGAACATAATTTCCACAAATTGCGGTATACGGGTATTAAAACAGAGGCAGTGATCGTTGAAAATGTTATCATGTTTCCAATTTGAAATTGTCATATTAGTTGCAATTGTCATATTAGTCGATAAATAAATAATAAAATTTTATTTAATTACAGTCATTGAATACCTAATGTTTTCAGCTTTTTAACAAAGCTATATCTTATAAAATTAACTCACGTCCTAGTATAAATATAATTTCAGAAATGTATGTCTCCGCAGACCTGCTCCAGTTATTTCGTTTTCAACAAGCGTGTTGTATGCACAGATACTTCCACTGATCAGGCTCAATCTTTGGTTGTGGTTCGAAGGTTACACACCCATTTGTATAGGCTAGCTGCAATAGTGCAGGAAATATTATTTGTGCAGATGTCAGCACTTGAACTGGTTCCACATACCAAATTTCGAGAATTTTGGTCCAATAACAATCAAAATATAGCACTTCTGAGTTTCTGGTAGTGTGGGTAGTACCAAGCCTACTGTCACAATCACACCTATTTTTAGCTCCAACATGCAATAGTACTCAAAATATGGCGGTGCCACACCCACTATAACTGTCACACCAGTTTATCGTTCCATCACGCATACTGGTACCAATGTCACATATACCAAATTTTGAGACTCTTACCGCCATAATACTCGCAATAGAGCATTTTTAAATTTCAGCTTGGGTGGGCGATGTCACGCCCACTAACACTATCACCCTAGTTTTCAGCTACGTAACGCGTAGCTGAGAACTATGTCACACATACCAAATGTGCTACGCGCACAATCACTGTTTCCCCGTATTTTGTCATGTGACGCGTAATGGCACCAAGGTCACACATACCCAATTTCGAGAATTTTGCTCCAATAGTATTCGAAATAATTCATATTTGAATTTTACATTGTATGGGCGTGGCACGCCCACTGTCACTCTCACACCGGTTTTTGGCTCCATAATGTGTAATGGTACCAAGGTCACACGTATCGAATTTCGAGTATATTAAACCAATAGTACCCAAGATATTCCACTTTCAAATTTTACATTGTATGGGCGGTGCCACGCCCCATTTTGACAACTCAAAACCGAATATAGCTACGAACCTTCCACACACCAAATGATGTACTCATGCAAAAATTCAGCAAAATCTGTTTAGCCGTTTACGAGTCCATCGCGTACCAACGAACACCATTTCATTTTTATATATATAGATATAGAAGATTATTTTATATTTTATTGACATATTTATATTCTATTAACATATTTTTTCCCACGTTTATGTATAAGTATATGACTGCCGATAAATACGAATCCTTTAAAACTCCCAAAATATATACAACCATTTACCACATACATATAACAAATTTGCATAAAAATCGCATAAAATTGTTTAATGTCAGTAACTTCATAATGATTTTACGCATCTCGATAATACTGGTATCATCGTCATTATTGCTATTATTGCGACATTATATCAAAACGCAGATCAATGAATCAATGACAGTAATGTGTGTGCTTGTGTGTACTTATCGCAGCATTTGGCATTTACTGAAGTAATCATCGCCACCGCCACCGCCATCATTATACTTATAATCATCATCATCTATATCTAATTAAGCACGGATATAATTAAACTCTCTTGTTGTGAACTGTTGTGAATACGAACGAATGAGTCTATAATCAAAACGGCTTCTGATTACCAATTGCCATTAAGCGTTGAACCATAATGTGAATTCGACAATCTTGGCTGCAATAAAGATAATATGCCGGACATATAAGTCCTTATCTCTCTATCTCAGAATGTACGTGTGCGTGGTGTGATTGTCTAGGCTATGGATGTGTCACCAACGACAACAATGAATGTTGTTCGTTGGTCCAATAACACAAAGCAACAATAAATATTCAAGATATTTTAAGCAAACGGTAAACACTTTAAGAATTCATTTGTCATTATAGTTAAGATTTTGTCATAACATTACAAAAAACCATATGTAAAAGAATAAGGAAACTTCAGTCGGATACACCGGTTAAGGGGCACCCTCAATTTGAGGAGATGCCAGAACGTTGAAAAAAGTGTTTCTTCTTTATAGGTCTATAGTAATGCGAAATGGTGTCGAAAAAACAAAGAATAAACACATTTAGATTGTTGCTGCAGAAGTTATGGGAATTACGTGTTCGAATGATATGTTTGGGGGTACCAGAAGTGACTATTCCGAATTGTATGTCTTTAAGTTCACTGGCACTAACGTTATGAGCCATTCAATTTTGTTAAGATTTCGCATTATGTGTGGAATGTACCAAAAGGGGCATGGTAATAATGTCAATTTCTATAGGACTGTGGGTTCTACAAAAGCATTAAACTGCACAAAAATATTTATATGGCCTGGTATTTAAGTTATGCGTGTGAGGTACCAAAAAGGACGTGGGAGATACCCATTTTTCTCACGGCGATAGCGACAGGTAAACTATTAATATATGTTTAACTACCTATAACCTGTTGCGTTTCGCAGCTCCATTCTTTATTTATTTTCTAGTTGCGAACTGTGATTATTCCATGTGATGAAAAAAAGGAAGAAGATTTGGTACATTTCATGCAAAAAAAATACCAAAACCACTTTTAGTTTCTTGTTTATGTTCCAAGAATTACCATGGCTTCATGGTAGCATATTTGAACCTTTTCCATGCGCCCATAAATGTGGAAATCTGCTTTTTTAAATGTAACCTTTTTTCTTGCTTTATTTCTATTCCACATGGGAACATAGGGCTTATACAAGAGTCTTGTACATATTTTTATCATGACAAATTAGTTTTATTTCGTCACAAGATTTATTTTTCTTCTGGAGTTCGCATATTGTCGTTCTTCGCCAGGTGTTGTTTGGACGTCCAGGTCGACGGCTACCCTGAGGGTTCCATTCCAGAGCACTTATTGATATGCTGCTGTTGGGTTTGCGTAGCGTATGTTCTATCCAACTCCATTTTTTCTTGTTATTTGCCGTGTTATTGGGTCCTCGTTGGTTAATCTCCACAGGTCTGTATTTGTAATTGTATCGGGCCAGAATATGCGGCATATTATGCGCAAGCATTTATTTATAAATACTTGTAATCTTTGGGTTGTTTGTTTTATATCATCCATGTTGCGCTTCCATAGAGCAGGGTAGATTTAACACATGCATTCAATATTCCCAATTTTGTCTTCTGTGAAAGTTGAGTTGATCGCCACGTTCCATTTCAGCGTCCAAATGCAGAACGAGCTTTGCTTAATCTGTTAGATACGTCATCTTCAATGCTATCATCATTCGACATAATTGAGCCCAAGTAGCAAAAAGATTTTACATAGTTTATTTCTTGATTTTTATTTTTATTTCCAATCCGACGGCCTCGGCTATTTCGACCAAGTCGTTAACATTGTTCTGCATATCGCTAGACTTGTGTGAAATAAGGCAAATGTCGTCCGCGAAATCAAGATCTTCTTGGTGCTCCCAAAAGTTCCAAACGATTCCTCTTTTCTTTTCACATAGTTTTATCATTATTTCGATCAACACTACGGCAAAAAGGAGGGGCAGTTTTACCTTTCGTCCACGAGTTTGGTAGCTCCTCAGTAATCCAAGCATGGTGGATTTATGAGTATAATATTTCCGCGGAAGTTACGGAGTTAGTTTGAAGGAGTTCGGGAGGTATACCGTCTTCTCATGGTACTTTATTTCGTGTAAGCTTTATTATTGAGGTAGAGACTTCTTCAATGTCGGGGGGTTGACGGGTATTTGACAATTACCTCTGGTTGTAATTTCGAAGAATGGAGAGGCTGTAGTATTGGCGTCGTCGATAAAATTGCTTATTGATTCGAAATGTTCTTTCCACCTACGTGTTTGATCTTCGACGTTTGTAAGCGGCTGGCCATTTAAGTCTTTAATTATTGTGTTGCGGTTAAATTTTATATTTTAAATGAGGTTTATAAAATTGTCCAGCTCCCGAATGTTATGCATTCCTGCTGCCGCTTCTGCTTCGTTCGCCAAGTTTTCAAAGTAGATCCTTTTGTCCACACAAGCAGATTTCTTTACTGCCTTCGCCGTGTCTTCGTATTTTGTTCTGAGATGTGGGTTTTCTAGTTTTTGCTTCTTCAATATTATCCTTTCCTGTATGAGTTTCCAGGTGTTGTCTACAGCTATATTCCTCGTGTTGTGCTCTAGGGTAAGCATTCCATTAATAATGCTCCAGCTTCTACTTTCTTCGTTTTCTCACGTAGTTTTATGACATCAAGACGCTTGTGTGGTTGATGGTTACATTTCCTGACGAAGTTCTTCAGCTTGACTTGTATGTCGGCAATCACTAGCTCGTGATCGCTATGTGTGTCTGCGCCTCTCTTGGTGCGCACGTTTAAAAGGGAGCTCCTCCATTTACCTCCATGCAGATATGATCAATTTGGTTATGTGAAAGGCCGTTTGAATGCGTCCATGTTTATTTATGTATTTGTTTGTGGGGGAAGATTGAACCTACAATGACTAGTTGGATGGTCTGACAGAGCTCTATAAATCTCTCCCCATTGCTATTTTTTCTTCCTAGTGCATTCGACCCCATTATATGCGATAGTCCTTTATTGTCGCTGCAAATTGTTGCATTAAAATCTCCTGTTATTATAAGTAAGACGCGGGATGGTGTACGGTTCAACGTAGCTGTAAGTTGGCTGTAGAAATCGGTCTTTACTTTATTTTCCGCATCCTCTGTCGGTGCGAAGCATTGCACAATCGTGATGAATGTGCCAATATTAGAGTAAACAGGAGCCGTTATTATTCGATCGGATATTGGCGTCCATGATATCAGAGTCCTCTTTAAAGCTTTTGAGATTATGAAACCTGTACCACACTGTGGTATTATAACTTTGTGCATTTGTTTATAACACCCAAAAGGAGAAGAAATAGACCCATCGTTTATTATACCGATCGACTTAGAATCACTTTCTGAGTTGATTTAGCTATGTCCGTCTGTCTGTCCGTCTGTCCGTCTGTCCGTCTGTCTGTGCATGTATTCTTGTAATCAAAGTACAGGTCGCAATTATGGTCTGATCTCGACGAAACTTTACACATATCTTTTTTTTGGCCCAATGACGAACCCTATTGAATTTGGTTAAAATCGGTTCAGATTTAGATATAGCCCCCATATATATGTTAGCCCCGATTTGACATATAAGCGCTGTAAAAACTTTATTTTATATCCGATCAGTATGAAATTCAGCAGAAAGAGGTCTCTTATTATATTAATGAACACTGTTAAATTCGGAAAAAATCGGTTCAGATTTAGATATAGCCCCCATATATATGTTACCCCCGATTTTACATGTAAGCGCTGTAAAAAGTGTATTTTTAATCCGATCAATACGAAATTCGGCAGAAAGAGGTTTCTTATTGCATGAATTAATTCTGCCCAATTTGAGGGAAATCGGTTCAGATTTAGATATAGCCCACATATATATGTTACCCCCGATTTTACATGTAAGCGCAGTAAAAAGTGTATTTTTAATCCGATCAGTGTGAAATTCGGCAGAAAGAGGTTTCTTATTACATGAAGGAATACTGCCAAATTCGGAGAAAATCGGTTCAGATTTAGATATTACCCCCATATATATGTTACCCCCGATTTTACATGTAAGCGCTGTAAAAAGTGTATTTTTAATCCGATCAGTGTGAAATTCGGCAGAAAGAGGTTTCTTATTACATGAAGGAATACTGCCAAATTCGGAGAAAATTGGTTCAGATTTAGATATAGCCCCCATATATATGTTACCCCGATTTTACATGTAAGCGCTGTAAAAAGTGTATTTTTAATCCGATCAGTACGAAATTCGGCAGAAAGAGGTTTCTTATTACATGAATTAATACTACCAAATTTGAGGGAAATCGGTTGAGATTTAGATATAGCCGACATATATATGTTAACCCCGATTTGACATATAAGCGCTGTAGAAACTGTATTTTATATCCGATCAGTGCGAAATTCGGCAGAAATATGTTTCTTATTACTCGAAGGAATACTGCCAAATTCGGAGAAAATCGGTTCAGATTTAGATATAGCCCCCATACATATGTTACCCCCGATTTGACATGTAAATGCTGTAGAAACTGTATTTTATATACGATCAGTCCGAAATTCGGCAGAAAGAGGTTTCTTATTACTCGAAGGAATACTGCCAAATTCGGAGAAAACCGGTTCAGATTTAGATATAGCCCCCATATATATGTTACCACCGATTTGACATGTATGCGCTGTAGAGACTGTATTTTATATCCGATCAGTACGAAATTCTACAGAAAGAGGTCTTTTTACATGAATGAGTATTCAGGGAAAATCGGTTCAGATTTATATATAACCTCCATATACATGTTCCTCCTGATTTGGTATAAAAGCGCTATAGAAGTTGTACTTTACTTCCGATCATTAATATTTACCGGAAAGATGTTTCTCAATTTAGGAACAAATATTGCTTAATATAGCGATTATCGGCTCAGAATTAGATAATATGTTGCTGCCGACTTACCAATTATTCCAAATTAGTATCGCAATGACCTTTATTGCATTGTTAGGGAGGTGTAGGGTATTATATAGTCGGCCCCGCCCGACTTTCTGCTTTTCCTTACTGGTTTTTATTTACGCTATATAGAATTGTGTTTCCATTGCTCGACATTGTTTCACCACTGCCACACCAGCGCATTTCACTAAATGCCAATATCGCCAGGTTATATTTGATTATTTGGGATTCAAGTTGTGCCAATCTAGAGGTTTCGTGCCATTGTCCAGTTCTTGTCCTTTTTTGTGTGCCAAAGTTCGTCAACATGGAAGGGGTACAATTTTTCTTTTCGAAGTTTTATTGATCATTTGGTATTCAGATAAGCGGGGGATTTGCCCACTGTATCCTAAGATGGTACTGGGGCTGCCAGCTCGTCGGCGCCACCCCGCATATGGATATTTCACATTTATATAGCGAACCGCTTGATCCAAGACATACATCCGCTTTCGCTGTACAGACACCGTTACTGTGGTCTCCACATCGCTGTCGGTTTTCCAAAGTTAACCATGCCGGTTGACTCAACTTCTGCTCACCAATGGTTCTAGAAGGTCCAGGTGCCATCTTCCAGGCCGTGTATTTTATTTCCCTGGTGCCCGCTATATTTATTTAACTTTTTATTCCTAGTTTATTTTCCAATAGCAACATTCATATCATATAAAATCATGTTTACCACATCGTGTCCCCAAAGTTTTAAATTTAGAAAAAATTAATATCCCTAATTTATCCTGCAACACCTATAACCGCCATTGGGACCATATTTAATCGCTTACTCTCTATTGTATCACATTCAACCCTGTTGTCCCAGTGTAACATATTTTGCCCTTATTACCAAACTTTACTACATACAGGGTTTTCCAATAAGAGTGATATGATTTCTTTGAAAAAAAAAACACGGAAATTCAAAAGTTTTTTTATTTAATGTGAAGTACAATCAATACAATTAAGTTCTAAATAAAACGTCATTCAAATGGCGTTCTTCTGCAGGAACGAATTCTATGAACCCAATTTTCGAGAACTTTTTCCACTAAATCAAGTCGTATGTCATGAATGCCACGTTCAATATTGACTTGTAAAGCTTGAAGAGAGAGTCTAATTTATTTCGAAAGACTAATGACTTCAAATAACCCCACAAGAAATATTCTAATGGTGTTAAATCACAACATCTTAGAGGCCAATCAATATCATAATTTCTTGAAATAGTCGAATCTCCAAACTTTCCTCGCAACAATTCAATTGTTTAATTTGCTAAGTGGCACGTATCGATCAATGGCAAAAAGATAGCTCTTAACGAGAGCTAAAATAATGTTCATCAGTGTCAAGGTCGTATGTCGACTGAAAAGTGTTTTTTTCGGTTTTAAAAAAAATGGACTAAGTTAATTTTCAAATGTGACGGAAAGTTTATTTTTGCTCTAGCTCCTTAAGGGTACGTCGGATTGGAAATCGGTTAATGGCAAAAAGATAGCTCTTAACGAGAGCGAACGCATTGCTCTTTATCCCTTTCCATTACACTCAGCCCCTTATACTTACATTTCCAAAAAATCACTCCATGTGTCTGATCTTCGTCCTAAAGGCTAATCTTACAAAAAATTTAATGATCATTTGGATTTGGCGTTGATACCATAAATATTCCTTTAAATGTTAGAATTTTGAAAAATACAATTTTTCACCAAGTCTATGTCTTAAGAACTATACTCACACCAAATTTATCGATTCTAGCTTTAGCTGTTTAGATTTTGCGGTGGTATCACATTTGTTCCTTATAAGGTCGGGAGCCGACTGTATAATACCCTCCATCATTGTTTGCCATCAAATTCACGGAAAACAGTTATTAGTATCTACAGTTGCAGATTAAATAGCGTCCATTTCTAAATTCCAGGCTTATTAAGGGTTTTATACTTATCAAAACATGGACCGATATACTCCATTTTCACTAGAGACGATTTAATGCAGTACAAAAAATTAAGTTTCCGCTTAAAAAAAATACCTCTCCCAGGGGCAAATAAGTGCAACATAAAGTATACACTCTTAAATTACAGCCAGATCAATTAAAAAATTTATTCTCTAGAGCGCCAAGAAGTGTCTTCGGTGGGGACCTTTATATGGGGGCTATGCCAAAACATGAACCGATGTACCCCATTTTTACTAGCGACGATTAGGTCCAATATGCCCCATAGGGGTCGACCTTGGTCTAAGAAATGGCAGATGAACCTGGCTAAATCTACTTAAAAGTGATTCGAAGCCGATCGGTATAATAAACAGTGGGTCTATCACTTTGTTATGTAGGCGTTACACATAAATGCACAAAGTCATAATACCCTGCACCACAGTGTGGTGCATATGTACTTTATGGGTTATCAGATCAATATTTAGAGGTGTTACAAACGGAGTGCCAAAATGAATATACGCCACATCCTATGGTGGAGGGTATGAAAATCTAGCACAATTCGCAAAGTTTTGCGTTTTTGTAAAAATAGAAAAAAGTTGTATTTTTGTCGCTTCATGTCACCCTCTTTCATTATTTATATTTTAGGACCATGCAGATTGTTGTTGTCTCATCTTATACAATATATAGATCTTCTTACGTCTAATAGAATGTACAAAGAAGTTAAAACAAGTGAAAGCGTTAATTTATAACTTTTTTGAGAGCTACATCTACATGGGGACTACAACAAAATACAATTTTATTTATACGAGTATAAATTTTATTGAAATAAATTTTTGCCAAAATAGAATTCAAACTGAAAAGTTTCAGTTAAATTTCTTAGAAAATGTGATGTTTATGGTTTAAATAATCTTTTTTGGGAGCGACATCTATAGGTGGACTATAACAAAATATGAACTGATTTAAAAATTTTTTACTGCGATAAATTCATGTCTTAATTAAATACAAACTGCAAAGATTCAGTTAAAATGCTTAGAAAATATGGTATTTATGGCTTTAATACATTTATTTTGGAGCGACCTCTGTAAGGTTACTATAACAAAATATGAACCGATTTGTAAAATTTTTGCTGTGATAAATTCTTCTCAAAATAGAATACAAACTGCAAAGTTTCTGCTAAATTGCTTTAAATATGCTCCCATCCCGTATTTTGGAGCGACTTCTATAGAGGAGCTATATCAAAACATTGACCGATATGCCTCGTATGCAATCCCAAACAACCTGCAACGATAAGAAATATTTCTACCAAATTTTATCAACCTAGCTCTATTATTACAGACTGTAGAGTGATTACAACAGACGGCTAAATCATCTTAGAATTTTATGACGATACTCTATGGGGTCTCATCAATATTTAGAGGTGTTACAAACGAAGTGACAAAATGAATATACGCCCCCCCGCAACCTATGGTGGAGGGTTTAGAAATATTAAGCTTTTTCTTGCTTTTCATCTCATTGAAACGTGTAACTGCCACGTTTGATCATGGAAATCGGTATATATGTATTCTGCACTGATATGCTAGGACAGGGTGAAAAAGTAAATTTTTAAATGTATAAGTAGACAGAAATGTATTTAAAAATTAATACTTTTCAATGAAATATTTTGTAATGTGTAAGAATTGACATCAGAAATGAAAATTTATTCGTGAAAAAATATATATTGCGAATCTTACTTTTCAGTTATTCATGCCCAAATTTTGGCATTCAACTACAATTAGATCGTCTTTTAGAACTATTCGGCGCATATGATGCCCCGGTATTCACAAAATACAAGAACAAGGTCGGGGAAAAAATAAAAAATCAAATATTTAATTGCAGATATCTCGGTAACTATACAAGATAACTGTTAGGTATTAAACGTTTTTTTTGTCGATCTCATAAATACTTTATGAATTTGGCGAAAAAGATAAAAGCTGCACGCGTCTACACATTTTGTTCACCAGAGGTGGCCAAGTTTAAAGCCCCGTAGCTCCGCTTCTGTGTATCATAGGTAGCCTAAATTTAAAACATAACTTCTCTAATACCTCTTCTACGAACATGCCAAGTTGTGTTGCAATCGTTTGACTGGCTAAGAAACGGTCGAATTATTTCACTTTTTTTTTTAATTCTTCCCACTCGTTGCTGATCAGTCGTAGTTAACGGAAGTGTTTAGCACAGAGCGGATAGTTAAAATATATTACGCAGCACCTATTACGCAAACGGAAAAAAAATCTGTACAAATTCTGGAAAGCCTACATCGTAGTACCTATTACGGGCTAATACAGATATTAATAAATTCGTCGACGGGGATGCCTTCCCGTTCCGATGGAGCGAGGTTCCCCAATCGTCCTACTGTCCGTCCGTTGGTCTTGGCCAAAGCCGACCACACCAAACATGGTGAAAATTTCCCCCGAGTACACACAACAGGTGGTACGGTGAGGGGAAAACGTCATGTCCGACCGTCAAAACGGAAGCACAATGAGCACCGGATAGCGCCCAGAGTTTTGACGAAGTTGGAGGCTGTTGAGGTTTCGGCTCTTACCGAAAAAGAAAAAGAGTCACTTTCCTGGGCCAAAGGCGTCATAGATGCTTCTAAGGCCAATCAGCCGGCTGAAAGAGCCACAAATTCATCTGTGTTAACGGCTAATACAGTCAAAAGAATCAGATCACCTGATGAATCCCTGCCTTCGAAAAAGGCAAGATGCCCTAATATCACCATCAACATATTAGAGATAATAAAAGATTTCAATCCTGGTCTGCCGACCGATAAATGGAGAATTAGCAAGGTGGGTGAGGCGGATGGTAAAAAGCGTCAGGTCAATTTGATCCTTAACGCTGCATCCACCTCCCATATACAAAGTGCAAGTGCAACCCTGCAATATGGTTTCGAGACTATAGTCTTGAAGGTATACAAGCAGGATATAGCTCCCACTGCGGAAGACGAGTCGTCGACCGTGGTTGATGCAAGGCTTTCTGGAAGTGCGGAGGTCCACACGACCATTATTTCTGGTGACTCTAACTCTAACAGAAGATCTGTAACGTCATTCTCTGAGGATGAAAACACTACTTCGGATAATGAGGGGCTGAGGGAAGTCTCCGGACTCTTTGACGCATCTGGCGGGGACATGCTCCCCGATGATACGGACGAAGAGTTCGAAAACACCCTTGTCGGGGTGGATGTCAATCTGTCGATTACCAATGATGGTAAGAATTCTACAGATTAACCTCCATCACGCTAAAGCAGCCTCAGCGGCTCTATTGCTGCGCCTGTCCACAGGTGCAGTAGACATCGTCCTGATTCAGGAGCCCTATGTAGTAGGAGGACGGGTGTGCGGTATCAAGACACCAAACTTTAAACTGCTTGTGGCCAACTGTGAAGGCACTCCAAGAACCTGCATTTTGGCCAGAAAAGATCTAAGTATTTTTCTCCTGACTAAGTTAAGTGGTAAAGACCAAACAGCTGCTAGTCTGGAGATTGGTAATCGCATATACTGGGTTGTCTCCAGTTAATTTCCTTATGAAGCTGCAATACCGACAGCTCTCTTCAGGGAAGTAGTAGAAGAAGCAACGTCTGACGAGCTCGAGCTGATTATTGGCGCAGACACGAACGCTCATCATACTATCTGGGGTAGTACGGATATAAACAATAGCGGTGATTCGCTTCTTGACTTTATTCTAACTACCAACCTAACTATTTGTAACATTGGCAATAAACCGACCTTTACAATTAAAGACAGACAAGAAGTACTAGACGTAACGTTTGCTACTGACCGGGTGTCAGACAAAATTATTGGGTGGAATGTACTGGACGACCACTCATTCTCGGATCGCCATTATATAGAGTTCAAACTCGCCGAAAAAATGCCTAAACCTGCTGTCCACAGAAATGTGAGGAAGACAAAGTGGCACCTGTATGAGAAGAATTTTAAATAGGTCCTCAACTCTAAACTTCTTTATGAACCGAATGACAAAGCCGGTCTGTATAATCTCGAGCATATCACCACATCATTCAGTAGTTCCCGTGAAGAAGCCTGTCCAAAAACAAGGTACAAGGTAAAACTAAACCCCAATGGAGTACTTCTGAGCTAACGGCAAGGAAAAAGACCTGCAACAAGCTATTCAACTAGGCGAAATCTACAGGAGCCTTTAATGATTGGGATGCATATAAAGTGCAACTCAAGATCTATAAGAAGGAGCTTAGGAAGGCGCAAAGACGCTCTTGGTATTCCTTCTGTGGCGAAGTGGAAAAGGTCTCCGACGCCGCAAGGCTGAGGAGAATATTATCAGCTTCACCCTGTACAGTGGGTTACTTGCAGGATGAGGCAAAATAATTGGACCAAAAACAGCGAGCAGTCGCTCAATGTACTGCTCGACACACATTTCCCGGGGAACTCTCTAACAGAACCAGAGGATCAGCAGGACCAACAAGAGTGCGAGTGGACCGCGAGCGTCGCTAGCCGTCTGATCCAGGTGACTTGGACCAGACGGCTACGGCATCACTCCAGCAGAAATGCAGAACATGTTGAAATACATTATCCCCTGGCTGGAGAAAATGTATGTAGGCTGTATCAGTCTTTCATACATCCCGAATTGATGGAGGGATACCAAAGTGGTATTCATACCCAAAGCGGGGAAGATATCGCACACTAGGCCAAAAGACTTCAGACCAATTAGCCTATCCTCTTTCCTATTGAAAAGTCTGGAAAGACTTTTAGATTATTTCATTAGGCAAAACCTGGATACAAAACTCCTGTCGGGGAACCAACAAGCTTACAATAAGGGAAAGTCTATAGAATCAGCCCTGCACGAACTTGTGAGCACTATCGAATTGTCCCTACATTTTAAAGAATTCACCATGGTGGCATTTCTTGACAAAGAAGGGGCTTTTAACAGCATACACCCAGATGCAGTAATCGCGGCATTGTCACATCTAAAGGTGAACTCTAGCTTCATTAGACTAATTCAAAGACTACTCAACAGAAGACGTATAACAGCATGTCTAGGGTCCACAACTCTAACAAGGTTTGTAAACAGAGGGACCCTACAAGGAGGAGTACTGTCTCCACTAATTTGGAACCTAGAGGTGAATGAAATCCTGCTAGATCTAGAACGTTGTGGCTGCAAGGTCGTGGCATATGCGGACGACCTGGCAATCGCAGTGAGTGGCAAATTCGAAAACATGCTCCGAGATATTCTACAGGTGGCTCTGAACAAGTTGGCTAGATGGGCCAGAAGCAGCGGTTTGGGTGTTAACCCAAACAAGACAGAATTGGTTCTCTTTACTAGGACGAATAATGTCCCTCATGTGGACCCTCCTCCTCGTATAAATGGAACAGATCTAGTCTTCTCTGAAAGTGCAAAGTTGTTAGGAATAATTTTGGATAGGAAACTGTCATTCAGACTAAACGTACTGGAACGTGTAAAGAAGGCCAACATCGCCCTGCAGGAAGGCTGTAGGGTCGCGGTGGGGCCTCTCTCCTAAAATTGTCCATTGGATATATATAGCAGAGAATGAAGCCGAGGCAAAATTGGCGGCGGCGGCTGCCATTGAAAATTATAGATCGGCGGCGGCGGCTTTATGGCTTAGCCGACATAAAATTGATATACGGCGGCTCTTTCATAGTCATTTTTACATTTAAAAATAATAGTTGAAAAGTTAAGTTAAAGTTATGGATGCCTTTAAGTTAATTGTAAGATATTTTGAAGTGAAACAAGTAACATTAAATTCTATTACTGAACGATTTTTGGTATGGAGCAAGTCATGGAACGATCTTTTTGTTTAAGCAATTTATTGAAAAAACGAACGCTACAGTTTTTAGCCAAATTTTAGGCCTCTAGCCAAACTCTTAATCTAAAAAATTTATGGCTTAAATTAGCATATTTGAGGGCTACCACTACACGGGGACTGCAACAAAATATATACTGATTTGTAGAAATTTCATTGACATGAATTCTTGCCAAAATATAAGTTGAATACAAACTGAAGAGTTTCAGCAAAATTGCTTTAAATATGTGGTGTTTATGGCTTAAGCAAGCCTTTTTGGAGCGACATCTATAGGTGGACTATAACAAAATATGAACCGATTAATAAAAAATTACTGCGACGAATTCTTGCCTAAGTCAAATAAGAACTGCAAGGATTCAGTTAAAATGCTTAAAAAAATTGGTATTTATGGCTTAAATACGTATATTTTGGAGCGGCCTCTATAGGGTGGCTATAATAAAAGATGAAATATGAATGTAAAATTTTTGTTGTGATGAATATTTGTCAAAATAGAATACAAACTGCAACGTTTATGGATCAAAAACCATAATTTGGAACGACCTCTATAGGGGATCTATACCAAAACAAAACCAATATGGCCCATTTGCAATTCCAAACGACCTGCAATTATAAGAAGAATTTATACCAAATTTGATTAACCTAGCTCTATTATTACGGACTGTAGCATAATTTCAACAGATAGACAGACATACGGACATGGCTAAATCGTCTTAAAATTTCACGACAATCAAGAATATATACACTTTATAGGGTCTCACTGGTGAATAGGTTATAATTTATTTGCACGTAGGCTTTTATTAATGAACAATCAATTTTAAACACCCAATAACCCAATTTGTGGAAGTTGAATTTCCCCAAATTTTTACTAGATATACAACCAATTGCGTAGATTATTAAAATGCAATAACAAATAATAGTGTTTAGGTGTTTACACTATTCTTCTATTGAGGGGACGATATATCTGTTATATGGTTATTTGCTTATCAAAAATGTAAATTGTATCTATCCATATTTTAAAGTTTTTCTATGGAACGGCGGCTGTGTATCAGCCGATTTTAGCCGCAAAGATCGGCGGCGGCTTCTGCTGGTGAAAAAAGGTCGGCGGCGGCTAAAATCGGCGGCTTCATACTCTGATATATAGCAGTGGTTCGTCCAATACTGTTATACGGCGTTGAGGTATGGTAGACGGCAACTGACAAACTAACCATCACAAACCTGCTATCACGGGTTCAGAGAACTGCCTGCCTGTGCATAAGCGGAGCGTTAATGACTACAGCGACTGAGTCTCTACAAGCCCTTCTCCATAGACTGCCGATTAATGTTGTGGCGAGAGAAGTTGCAACCAAGGCGGCACTAAGATTAAACTGCCTATCAATGTGGAGGTACAAGAACTACGGTCACATGAGGATATCAAAGTGTAGTGCTATGGTAACCGACCGAGTGGACTATATATCAACGGTGCGCACCTTTGAGAATAACTACATCACTATGATACCAGCCAGGGATGAATGGGATGGCAGAATATTCGGAAATAGAAACCATAACCACTTCTATACGGATGGTTCGAAGCTTGATAAAAAGGTTGGCTTCGGAGTACACTGTGAAGAACTTAATTTGGATATAGCTCACAGACTACCAGATACCTGCAGTGTCTATCAAGCCGAAATAATGGCAATATGGGAAGTCGCCAAGCGGCTGAGTCGGAACATAGTAACCAACACTGGCGTTGTCATTTACTCGGGCTGCCATCAATTCTCTGGAGTCCACATCCCTAAATTCACAAATAGCCCTCGACTGCCGCAGATCTCTTAACGAGATGGCTGGGCAGTTTAATATACACCTCATATGGGTGCCTGGGCATAGGGATATCCCGGGGAACTGCAAAGCCGATGAACTTTCATTGGAAAGGGACGACTTTACAAATTCTCGAATAATTTGCATATATTGGTGCCCCACTATGACCTGAGAAGGTCAAAATATCTCCTAGCACTGGAAAGGAAAAGATTAGATAATCTTAGTATCAGTTCTGACGGGACACTGCCTGATCGGCGAACACGCCAGAAGATTGGGTATTAACTCCAATGACTTCTGCAGAAGCTGTGGAGATGAGGAAGAAGGGGAGAGTATAGAGCACTTGCTATGCGACTGTCCCGCTTTGAGTAAACGACGACTGGACCTACTGGGGTCGGCCTTTCTAGGCAGCCTAACAGATCTTTCCAGTACCAATATTCGTGCTATCGATACATTTGTATATCAAACAGGTTGGTTTCGATGAAGGGCATTTTAGCCCGTGGTACCACTAGGGACCTAAACTGGTCTATGTGAGCTGAAGAAATAAAAAAGAAAACGGCCGCCACCCTAACCTAAACCTAATTCTTCCCACTGCGTAATGGTGGTGGGTATTATACCATCGGAGCGTCCGATTTAAGTCTTTCCTCTCTCTTTTCTTTATGTGCATAAATGTGAGAAATTTAGGAATTGATTTCAGTGATGTGGTTTAAGGTATTATATGTATAACTGGTTTACGCGACAGACTTGAGATTTTCTTTTCTTCTTTTTCGTTAGTGACATAATAGCACAATACAATACAATAAAATGCAATTGTATCATTGGAGTATTTAAACATTGAAATCTTCTTTTTCGTTAGTGACATAATAGCACAATACAATAAAATGAAATTGTATCATTGGAGTATTTAAACATTGAAATCAGTTAAAGACCTCAAAATTAAGCAAAGTGCAATCGCTGCCACCATCCAATAATGAGTTATAAATTATTACTATATAAACTCAATTGGTTTTTTGGAAAATATTATAATTTTGAAAAAATGTTTCTCTGTAATGTACTAAAAGCAGCTATGTTATTGGTAATTCCCTTTTACGGCAGCTAATACCTACAAAATAACTCCAAAGAGCACAAGTAATTCTGCAATATTTTGGTAATTCAAATAGGTAACCAATACTCTTAGTCAGTGGGTTACTTTGTACAATGTAAAATTGGTCAATTTAGTAGATACATTAGCATTCCCATTTGAAACATTTCCATTAAAATTATTGAAACTCTCTGTACTAGAAATATATTTACTATTTCCAGAAATGGAATTTTCCAATATTTAAAGTTGAAAGTCATTGTTGCCCAAAACGGGCGGGTGAGCTGTAGTCATTGTTGTTAGTCAAATGACAATTTAATTTATATTTTGCCTCAGTTCTTACATATGTACAAAATATTTTATCCTGAAATCCACCCACTCTCACAAATAGAATAATGTACTGCGTTCGCATATCTATCGATTTGCCTACAATGTAACTCTAGCCTTAATGCCCGAATGGTTACAATATCCGCCCAACATTTCAATGTATTGTGTTCGAATATCCTAAGGTCTGAGTAGGTAATAGAAGAAGCTTAGTGATACCCTTCACTAGGTACTTACTGCCGATAGCAAGGAATCTAAATGTCAAGGCATATTAAAAGTTGTAATGTAGAACACTCAGATAATACAGCAATATAACAAGAACAGCAAAACGAAACTCCTGGAAGCTATTCTGCAAATAGGTCAATATGTATCGTTTATAATGTTTCTACGCTAAAAAAGTTCCTTTGAAAAAATCATATCCATACGGAAGCAATTGTAGACAATATGAGCAGACAAGTAGAAACAACTGTAGAAATGGTAAATAACAGAGTGCGACAAGATAGATTGAAGTAGAAAATATTGTCGAGTAAATCAAGAATCTGTTTTTGAAATTCCCCGGACACCCCCAAAAAACGGATTAATGGGTAAACATGTTCTTGCCTTTGCGCACTTAATTATTAACCGATTACCAATCTCTTAACGGATTTGAAAAAAATTAACTTAAACCTGTTGTTTATTTAAAAATTTAGAATATATGCTTATTTGTTCTACAAACACATTTTATTTTATTTTTTCAACATTTCCTAGTTTAGGCCTTGTTTTTACCAATTATTTTGTAAGATAACAGTACGATTATTTATTTTTCATAAATAATACATATATTTCCTATGGAACAAAAAGCAAACAGTCTCTTAAAAATTCGTTTCTAATTGGCTGAGTTATTAAATTTTCATTAAAAATAAATGTGTACATAAATACTAGTTTTGATGATGATGATAGGACCCGGGAAATGCATTAAATGTATGCTAATTATGAGGGCCACACATGTCGCATATTTACCTTATACATATAATCTTTGTTTAGTAACAGTTACCAGGTAAAAACGATTTTTTGCTGGAAAAAAAATAGAAGAAAAATGGTAACAATTATTTTGTCGTATTTTTTAAGCTTAAGCATCAATTCTCCAAGTTTTTATAAAAACTATAAATTAAAATTTTTAAAGACAAATAGTTTTAAAAAAAATAATTTTAAAAGAATATATCAAATTAAGGCATCAGCCTGATGCTTCTTTTTTTACGCTAATTTTTTTCTATTTATAAAAATTTCCTACACAGTTTTTGATAGAATTTCGCTCTATGACAATATCCCCTCAAACAATAGTATATTAATGTAATAGGGCGATTGCAAAGTCATGGTGGCCTAATACAAATTTCATTTCTAAATAAGGATATAAATACGAGTACACGTGAATCTATGCGTGATTGAGAATTCTCGGTTATATTTACAAAATGTGAAACTAAGTCACTGACAACTATTGAGAATCTATGTGACTGTATTGGTTAATACACACACATACACTTTTATACACAAGTGTATAGTGTTGTTGTAGTTGTAACAACAATATATATATTGTCGATGTCGTTGTAGAGCAAAACATGATGTATTTCCTTTTCAATATAATAAATTTTATTAAACAATTGCATATCTGTGAAGCAATAAACTTTTGTGTTTTATTGATTTCCTGTATATTAACGTGGTCCCTAAATTGCAGGTTGTTGTATTTCTGTAACGTGTGTAAAACAGCTTATTCAACTATTATTGGAGCGAGTCACTAATTGTGTATCTTCTCATTACCCAGAGCCAGTAAAGAAAACTGGGCTATGTGAGCAGACATATAAAATACATTACCCACATAAGGGCTGCACCAATGTATATAGACTGGTGTTAGCATCCGCATCGTTTCTATGGTCTATACTATAAGTCACAATCGTACGATAACAATTCTCTATTCAATTCCGCCTGTACATGTTTATTAGGGTGATGGTTTGTTATTAGTATGTATGTTTGTAGTATAAACTAAACAAGTAATAAACTAGTAAAGAAAGGCAAAAGTCGGGCGGAGTCGACTGTATGATACCCCACAACATCGTAGTGGAAAAAGTGTTTTTTTTTTGTGACAGATTGAATTGAGAAAATTGAGAGATATGTATTCTACATGGGGTCTGTCTCTAAAGAGGAATAAACATATATGGGGCTTAGGCCGGGTCGATTTGTGGGGAGGCAAAAAAAGTCGCCATTGCTCAGTGAAAATCGTATTCTAGGGATCAAAATAAGAAACTTTGCCGAAGGAACCATACCTCTAACACGAATTCTGATGTCCCGGAATTTGGGTCAAACTTTTGGGTAGGGGCAAATTTTGAAAAATCCCACTTTGACCCATTTAGAGTGCTCCAATCGAGTCCAAATGTATGACCGACCCCCACTAACTTTGGAGACCCGACCCACCCATGCCAGTGGCACACCCCCTGGAACCCCCTGGGGGTTCCATACATTTGGACTCGATTGAAGCACTCTAAATGGGTCAAAGTGGGATTTTTTCCGGGACATCAGAATTCGTTTTAGAGGTATGATTCCTTCGGAAAATTTTTTTATTTTGATCCCTAGAATACGATTTTCACTGAGCACTTCACTGAGTGGGGGTCGGTCATACATTTGGACTCGATTGGAGCACTCTAAATGGGTCACAGTGGGATTTTTTCCGGGACATCAGAATTCGTTGTAGAGGTATGGTTCCTTCGGCAAAGTTTCTTATTTTGATCCCTAGAATACGATTTTCACTGAGCAATGGGCGATTTTTAAATCGACCCGCCCTAATGGGGCTACATGGAAATTGGAACACATTTTCTTCCATTTTGGCAGTGTTCGTTCCTGCATCAAGAAACTACCCTCCATCAAATCTGAAAATTATGAAATGGGACCAAGACTTATATACAGGGTTGCCCATATTCGACGGACCCATGTTTTTTTTGGGCCCATTCCAATCGACGAGGCTTGTCCGCAGGCAACAATCTTTGCGTCAATTGCATTTTGTACGGGAACAAATGCAAAGCAACGCGAATAATCCGTTGTAAAGTGGACCGAGCCATGCCCAACTGCTGAGAACGGCGTTTTTGGGATGTTCTTGGGGACCTCTCAACACTTGCTCGTACGGCAGCGATATTCTCGGCCGATCGCCTTGGTCGACTTTTATTTGGCCTCTTCGGATTAGAAAGAGCCTCACCAGTCGAAAATTTTTCGTATAAACGCTTAATGGTGTTCTTAGAAGGCGCACTTCTCACATTTTTTAATATTTTAAAAGCACGTTGAGTTTTCACAATTGACTTCTTCTGTTGAATGTAAATTTCAACTATTTCGCGTGGCGTGTATTGTTCCATGGTAAAAATCTGCTTGGACGGACGCTTCAAACGCGGTATGTCATTAAGCGATCTGACATCTCTGTCAAAAGTTATGGCGTAGCCAGATGGGTCCGTCGAATATGGGAGACCCTGTAGTGCTTAGTTTACATATATGCTATCTAATCTAAATCTGAACCAATTTTCTCCAATATTATGTTCATTTATATACCAAGATACTACTCTTCACTTAATTACAAAATTATTCTTTGTAAAATAATTTTTAATGGTATTTTCAGAACAAATCGGTACGAACATATATAGCCAATATCAGAATTTTTTAATTTTGGGGTAACAATTTTTTGAAGATTGCATTCAATTTTATTACTGGAAAAATCTGTGCTAATGGAGCAAATCATGAAACCATCCTTTTTGTTTAAGTAAATTATAAAAAACGAACACTGCAATTTTTAGGCCGCAAATTCTTTAGCCAAACTCTTCACCTGAAAAATGTGGTATTTATGGCTTAAAATAGCTTTTTTTTAGAGCTAAATCTACAAGGGGACTACAGCAAACCAAAATGTTATTTGTATACATTTTAGTGAGATGAATTCTTGCCAAAATAGAATACAAACTGCAAAGTTTCAGCTAAATTTCTTAGAAAATTTAATATCAGCCTTGCCAAATTTGGAGAAAATCTGTTCAGATTTAGATATAGCCCCCATATATATGTTAGCACCGATTTGACATTCAAGCGCTGTAGAGACTGTATTTTATATCCGATCAGTACGAAATTCGACAGAAAGAGGTTTCTATTGTACATGAATGAGTATTCAGGGAAAATCGATTCAGATTTATATATAAGCTCCATATATATGTTCCTCCTGATTCTCCAGAAAGATGTTTCTCAATTTAGGAACGAATATTGCTTAATTTAGCGATTATCGGTTCAGAATTAGATATATCCACATATATGTATATGTTCTTACCCATTTACCAATTATTCCAAATTATTATCGCAATAACCCTTATCGCATTGTTAGGGAGGTGTAGGGTATTATATAGTCGGCCCCGCCCGACTTTCTGTCTTTCCTTACTGGTTTTTATATATATAAGTACAGATATTATGTAATTGTTGCGCGCTTGTTTATACGCTGGGTCCAATTCTGACATACTCTCTCCAAAATATCGGCCGGTATCTCACGAATAAATTCATTAAAAATAAATGCTAACAGCAGTGAGCAAATACTATACGATTTGTAAAACTAGTTATATAATATTTATAATATACAATTACTATTTAAATTCCAGAAAAATTCTATGCTAAAGATCATTAATGTCGGTTCCGATGAAAATAGTTCATGGACAACAAACAGAGAAATGAATCCCACCATATACGAGTATTTACATATCTATACCAACTATTCGAACAAGGTCAAATTTCAAATATTTTGATAGTGTGTTGGCCGGTTTGTCTTTATACAACTAAAATATTGTTTTAAATTATAAATGTTCAAAGTTATTCGTAAGATGTATTATAATTTTTTTATAATATTTTATAATTAATAGTATTATAATATTTAATAATACCCTACACCTCCCTAACAATGCAAAAAGAGGCATTGCGATAATAGTTTGGAATAATTGGCTTCGTTTCAGTTAAGAAAGTACTTGGCTCTATCAAGTCTTATCATGCCTTATTCCAAGGAGGTGTTGAAGATGTTGTTCATAATAAACTAGGTCTGAAATTACAACTATAAAATGCGCAGTATTCTTTCATATATCAAGAATCGGAAGGAATAAATAGATGGGACTATACACAATCTAAACAGATTTTCATGAATTTGGTTCAAAAAACCTCATTTCTTCCAAATTATATAAAGTATTATAGTATTATAATATTTTATAATACCCTACACCTCCCTAACAATGCAAAAAGAGGCATTGCGATAATAGTTTGGAATAATTGGCTTCGTTTCAGTTAAGAAAGTACTTGGCTCCATCAAGTCTTATCATGCCTTATTCCAAGGAGGTGTTGAAGATGTTGTTCATAATAAAGTAGGTCTGAAATTACAACTATAAAATGCGCAGTATTCTTTCATAAATCAAAAATCGGAAGGAATAAATAGATGGGACTATACACAATCTAAACAGATTTTCATGAATTTGGTTCAAAAAACCTCATTTCTTCCAAATTATATAAAGTATTATAGTATTATAATATTTTATAATACCCTACACCTCCCTAACAATGCAAAAAGAGGCATTGCGATAATAGTTTGGAATAATTGGCTTCGTTTCAGTTAAGAAAGTACTTGGCTCCATCAAGTCTTATCAAGCCTTATTCCAAGGAGGTGTTGAAGATGTTGTTCATAATAAACTAGATCTGAAATTACAACTATAAAATGCGCAGTATTCTTTCATAGATCAAGAATCGGAAGGAATAAATAGATGGGACTATACACAATCTAAACAAATTTTCATGAATTTGGTTCAAAAAACCTAATTTCTTCCAAATTATATAAAGTATTATAGTATTATAATATTTTATAATACCCTACACCTCCCTAACAATGCAAAAAGAGGCATTGCGATAATAGTTTGGAATAATTGGCTTCGTTTCAGTTAAGAAAGTACTTGGCTCCATCAAGTCTTATCAAGCCTTATTCCAAGGAGGTGTTGAAGATGTTGTTCATAATAAACTAGATCTGAAATTACAACTATAAAATGCGCAGTATTCTTTCATAGATCAAGAATCGGAAGGAATAAATAGATGGGACTATACACAATCTAAACAAATTTTCATGAATTTGGTTCAAAAAACCTAATTTCTTCCAAATTATATAAAGATCGGTCGTAAAATAGAGTTTCAATAACGCTTAAATGCTAAATAGGCAGGAACGTATATATTGGTATATATATTAAAATCTTAACTGATTTTACCCAAATTAAACAGTATTCGCGCCCCAAATAAGAAACTTTATTCTGCTAAATTTTGTAATGATCGGAAGTAATGTACAACTTCTGTAGCGCTTTGATACCAAATCGGGACGAACATATATATGGGGACTATATCTAAATCTGAATCGATTTTTTCCGATTTTAGGAGTCTTTATTCATGTAGTAAAGAACCTGTTTCTGCCGAGTTTCGTAATGATCGGATATATAATACAGTTTCTACAGCGCTTACATGTCAAATCGGTGGTAACATATATAGGGGGGTTATATCTAAATCTCAACCGATTTCTCCGAATTTGGCAGACTTCATTCATGTAATAAAAAGCCTTTTTCAGCCGAATTTCGTACTGATCGAATAGAAAATACAGTTTCTACTGCGTTTCTACTGCTTACATATAAAATGGGAGGTAACATATATATAGGTGCTATATCTAAATCTGAACCGATTTTCACCAATTTCAATCGGTATCGTCCTTCGGTTAAAAGTCACTGTGCTAAATTTCATCACAATCGGAAAATAAATACGACTTGCGCTTTAATTACAATGATACATCTACAGACGGACGGACGGACGGATAGATCGTGGGTCTATGTCTTCTCCTTTTTGGTGGTACAAATGTACGAACTCATAATACACTTGACAACAGTATGGTGTAGGGTATACATACAGGGTCTCCCATATTCGACGGACCCATCTGGCAACGCCATAACTTTTGACAGAGATGTCAGATCGCTTAATGACATACCGCGTTTGAAGCGTCAGTCCAAGCAGATTTTTACCATGGAACAATACACGCCACGCGAAATAGTTGAAATTTACATTCAACAGAAGAAGTTAATTGTGAAAACTCAACGTGCTTTTAAAATATTAAAAAATGTGAGAAGTGCGCCTTCTAAGAACACCATTAAGCGTTTATACGAAAAATTTTCGACTGGTGAGGCTCTTTCTAATCCGAAGAGGCCAAATAAAAGTCGACCAAGGCGATCGGCCGAGAATATCGCTGCCGTACGAGCCAGTGTTGAGAGGTCCCCAAGAACATCCCAAAAACGCCGTTCTCAGCAGTTGGGCATGGCTCGGTCCACTTTACAACGGATTATTCGCGTTGATTTGCATTTGTTCCCGTACAAAATTCAATTGACGCAAAGATTGTTGCCTGCGGACAAGCCTCGTCGATTGGAATGGGCCCAAAAAAAACATGGGTCCGTCGAATATGGGCAACCCTGTATTAGGACGGAACAAAATCTTCCCAAATATATATATACATACAGTATAGGATATACATAAGAACGGAAACAATAATTTGTTTGGAACAACATATTCCCAAATATATAATATCATGTGTGCCAAATATTTAGAGTGTACAACAAACATTTGTACTTATATATTTCAAGCAGAATATGTTTTGGACAATATTCTACAGAAACAATTTTTTTCAGCGTGTAGTCGCCACCGTACGACTATCCTTACTTCTTTTCGTCATATTTATTACACAAGGAACTCAAAATAATCTATTCGATTTGTTTTTGCAGCCAAATATGATATAAATTTATTGTTGTTTTCTCCTTAGTCCTAAAACATCATCACCCTAATACACCGGATTGTTATCCATATGTACTTTGTGAAACTAAACTTTCAAAAGAGAACTTTTGTGTAAACAAAATAACATATTATAAATTTCTGTTTTGCTAATTTAATGTAAAGTATGTGCAAACAACTTAATGGATACCCCAGAAGTTTTAAAGTGAAATCTGCTAAGCTTCGAATTGAAAAGAATACTTAAATAGAAATAACATGCTCTAAAATCAGCAATAATTATTTAAAAAAAAACACGAAAATACACACTCTAAACGATAACATGGAAACTCTTTTCCATATTCCATATTTTTGCTCTAAAAACATATTATGAATGGCTCTTAAATGTTTGGGTCCTTTGCAGCTGGAATACCAACAAAGGCGAATAAAATGAGAAGACAATGGGAGATGACCATCGACAACGATAGCATTGTCCTTCCGTTGTGTGTTCTTCTCTTAGACTCTTCTTGTCTATCGTCACATTGTCACAAACTTGAAAGACTCAATATGTATAATTACAGTTTCAATTGTTTAGAGTGTTATTAATTTAATTTTGAAAACTTCAAGAGTCTTTTGTTGTTCAATAAAATCCATAAGTTAATTAAGTTTATTGTTGCCACAGAGAAAGATAGAGAGAGCAAATGAAAGAATGAGGATAAGGCACTAGAGATAGAGCATTTTTATTAATTAAAATGCAATGAAGTTTATTTCCGGAATAGATGTGCGTACATACACTAACGGGCATAAATATTTGGACAGCAAAAAAAATTGAAGTTACTGTTTTTCTCCAGGTTCACAATTTAAATTGGCTAATATATGCTTTTTGTTTAGTTTGGATTGCCATTTCCTGATGGACAGACTTAGACACTAGGGCAACGTTTGCAAATTGTTCAAATTTCCCGATAATTAAAATTTACGAATAATAATGTGGAAACGTTTCGAATAATTTAACATGTGGGTTTTTTCTTTGGTGTTTTATAAAGTCTCTACTCTACCCCGATAAACCAGAGGCAATTGAATACCTGAAAATCAACATTCGACGAGTTACACTAAGCAACAAAAAATTTTGTTTGTGTCCGCAACTTCAAATTTTTTTTTGTATAGATTGAGGCTAACTGTTTTATGAAACCAAACCCAAATTTTTTTATGGTAAAATTTTAAAAATTTTTTTTCTACTATTCCAAATTTCATGTGTGGTTCCTTTACGAGTATTTAGTAGTATTTGAACCCAATTTTTTGAAGTAAAAGCTCGACAAAGCCGGATACCATTTAAATAAAAGGAAAATATGAGGGCTAAAAATCCTGAAAACGTCAATTTCATGCAGAAACTGAAGTTAAGTAACTGTCGTTAAAACAATTAGAAAAAAATCTTTTTTTTTTCAAAAACATCGTTTTTTGCTGGCACAAAAGATGCAATAACAAATAGAAAAAAATTGTTTGTTCCATCTTTCGAAAGCTAGCATCCAAACGAAGAAAACAGTGCCTATTTGAAATAAAAAATCTATGGATAAATGTATAAATTATGACCCATATTTTAAAAATAGGGAAATTTTGGCCTTTTTTTTGGCAGGTACCAAAAGGAGTTGGCAATAAAGCCAATTTTCAATATTCTATAGGTACTAAAAAAACATTACACTGTACAAAATTATAAGTATTAGTATGGACTGATATCAAAGTTATAAAATGTTAACCTTTTGTGCAAATTGGTCCATTTGTTATGCTAAGTCGTCTTAGCATGTTTTTAGGGAGATTGCATTTTTAGCTTCTAAATATTCCATATTAAATTCAGTTAAAATTTAGTCAATCAATTAAAAATTATTCACAAAACAATACAGGTCACTCGATTTCCATTACAAAGGAATTCCACGCAAACTCATAAAACTTCGAATGTCTCTCCGTGAAAAACTATCTTTTTGCACTTAGCATAGTTTAGAATGGAGGTATCGATATGTCTTTTCTTTATATTAAGTTTCTGTAGCTCTATAAAAAACACCGTGCTACGATAGTTATGTCCGTCACTGTATACGAGTATATTTAGGTCAATGCATAAATATATAGTATTAAATATTTTAACAATATCACAACTTATTGTTAATATCGGTCCAAGTCATTTCAGCTAAGTTGATTTTAAATATAAATACAAATAATCAAAGAGTGTAATGGTATACACAACTATAATTCTCAGAGCCGACTTTTTAGAGCAAAATAAGCGGGGCTTACGAAAAATATGAAATCATTCTAAAATTATCCATGTAATTTTTCATTACAAAGAAAAACTTTGAACGCTGTAACTATCCAGCCAGAAAAATTCAGCTCTCACAGCGTTGCGAACGGTCGTCAGATGTCGATTTCGGTGTGACGGTTTTTTTACAACGCCTTAAATAAAACTAAATAGGAAACGTTTTTGACATGCTTTGTTATTATCAAAACCAGTAAGGAAAGGCCGACTATATAATACC
Source organism: Eudasyphora cyanicolor (assembly GCA_963930755.1). NCBI lineage: Eukaryota > Metazoa > Arthropoda > Insecta > Diptera > Muscidae > Eudasyphora > Eudasyphora cyanicolor. Next base: position 246,123,086 of record OZ005737.1, read on the forward strand.
CTACACCTCCCTTACAATGCGATAAAGGTCATTGCGAAAATAATTTGGAATAATTGGTAAGTAGGCAGGAACATATTATCTAATTCTGAGCCGATAATCGCTAAATTAAGCAATATTCGTTCCTAAATTGAGAAACATCTTTCCGGAAAATATTAATAATCGAAAGTAAAGTACAACTTCTATAGCGCGTTGATACCAAATCAGGAGGAACATATCTATGGAGGTTATATATAAATCTGAACCGATTTTCCCTGAATACTCATTCATGTAAAAAGACCTCTTTCTGTACAATTTCGTACTGATCGGATATAAAATACAGTCTCTACAGCGCTTACATGTCAAATCGGGGTAACATATATATGTGGGCTATATCTAAATCTCAACCGATTTTCCTCAAATTTGGCTGTATTAATTCATGTAATAAGAAAGCTCTTTCTGCCGAATTTCGTACTGATCGGATTAAATATATACTTTTTACAGCGCTTACATGTAAAATCGGTGGTAACATATATATGGGGGCTATATCTAAATCTGAACCGATTTTCTCCGAATTTGGCAGTATTCCTTCATGTAATAAGAAACTTCTTTCTGCCGAATTTTACACTGATCGGTTATAAAATAATTTTTTTACGGCGCTTACATGTGAAATCGGGGGTAATGTATATATGGGGGCTATATCTAAATCTGAACCGATTTCTTCCAAATTTAACAGTGTTCATTCATATAATAAGAGACCTCTTTCTGCTGAATTTCATACTGATCGGCTATAAAATAAAGTTTTTACAGCGCTTACATGTCAAATCGGGGCTAACATATATATGGGGGCTATATCCAAATCTGAACCGATTTTAACCAAATTAAATAGGGATCGTCCTTGGGCAAAAAAAGATATGTGTAAAGTTTCGTCAAGATCGGGCCATAATTGCGACCTGTACTTTGATTACAAGAATACATCTACAGACAGACGGAGAGAGGGACAGACGGACATAGCTAAATCGACTCAGAAAGTGATTACAAGTCGATCGGTATAATAAACAATGGATCTATCTCTTCTCCTTTTGAGTGTTACAAACAAATGCACAAAGTCATAATACCCTATACCGCAGTGTGGTGTAGGGTATAATGATAACGTCGATTTAGAGTAAGGAGACGGTAATTGAAAACGCTTTTGAAGTGCCGTAGAAACCAAACTTGAAACGTTTTTCCAATCAAAACATATTTTTAGGTCAAAAGTCTTAAAAATTTTGGTAATTTTTTTTAAATCCTCAAAGTTTGGTCTGAGATGAAATCTTGTTTTGTTTTTTACTGGCTACATTACAAATTGTGTTCTTAAAAAAGATTTTTGTATTAATAATTTTTTATAAGAAATTTAAAAACACTAGCAACAAAAAATGTTTGTCAAAGGGCTATGCATAACATTTTCTGGTGTAATATTGTGTCATAAAAACGAAAAAAATATTTACAAAAAAATTGTGTCATCTTTTTTTAATTTTTCTTTACAATTCCCATTTTCTTGGAAAGTGCCTTTAGTATTTGTACCATATTTTTTGGAGTATATGCTCAATAAGGCGGGATACAAAATTAAAGAAAACCAGTAAGGAAAGGCTAAAGTCGGGCGGTGCCGACTATATAAAACCCTACACCACTCTCGTAATATTGAATAACTCTGATATATACATTTTGTGTAGGGTATAAAAACGATTGGATCTAAAGTGCCAAATCGGATGAAACATATATATGGGAGCTATAGCTAAATCTTTACCGATTTTCTTCAAATTCGGCAATGTTGGTTCATGAATCAAGAAACTCTACCATTCTAAATTTCAAAACGATTGAATGTCAAATATAGATTCTGTAGGACTAAAGGGCCAAATCGGACGAAACATATATATGGGAGCTATAGCTAAATCTTAACCGATTTTCTTCAAATTCGACAGTGTTGGTTCATAGATCAAGAAACTCTACCATTCAAAATTTCAAAATGATTGGATGTAAATACAGCTTCTTCAGGACTAAAGAGCAAAATCGGACGAAACATATATATGGGAGCTATAGCTAAATCTTAACCGATTTTCTTCAAATTCGATAGTGTTGGTTCATGGATCAATAAACTCTACCATTATAAATTTCAAAACGATTGGATGTAAAATACAGCTTCTATAGGACTAAAGGGCCAAATCGGACGAAACATATATATGGGAGCTATAGCTAAATCTTAACCGATTTTCTTCAAATTCGGCAATGTTGGTTCATGGATCAAGAAACTCTACCATTCTAAATTTCAAAACGATTGGATGTAAAATACAGCTTCTATAGGACTAAAGGGCCAAATCGGACGAAAGATATATATGGGAGCTATATCTAAATCTGAACCGATTTCAATCAAATTCAATAGCGATCTTAACAGCCGCGAAATACTCTAAACTGCAAAATTTCAGAAAGATCGGAGTGAAATTGCGACCTTTAGTCGACGAACAACTTCACATGGACAGACGGACGGACGGACGGACATCGTTAAATCGACTCAGCTAGTGATTCTGAGTCGATCGGTATACTTTAAGGTGGGTCTAGCTGTGTTATTTTCAGGTGTTACAAACATCTGCCGTGAAACAAACTTATAATACCCTGTACCACAGTGCGGTGTAGGGTATAATAAAGAAGACTATCAATGGTAATAATAGCACTTTCACTTAAGGGAAACTGTCTTTAAAATAATTTAAAAAATTTAAATTTAAAACCATAATAAATAGAAAAAAAATAGCAACAAAAAATAATTCCAATTTTTTAAAAGCTAGCATCCTGGCGAAGAATGCAATGTCAATTTGAAGAAAATCTATGCATAAATGTAATCTCAACACAATCCCGTTTTTATAGACCCACTATTGTCAACAAGGGTATATGTATATCAGATGCTGCGGGCCAAAAGTTTAGCACATCGTGGGCGCTAATGGTACACCTATTTTGGTACCTCCCACACAAATGGATCATTTTACTCGAAAAGTTCAGAGCTTATACCAGTGGAAAGTGTGCGTCATTGCACACCTCTTTTGGTACCTCCCACACAAAAGGACCCTTTTGTACCAAAAAATATCTCATTACCAAATAATTCGACTAGTTAGCAAAATTCTAAAATGGTAAGTACTTATTATTTAGCCACTTTACTCATAATTTTAACATGGGGATGGCATTGGAGGAAATAACTTTCCAAAAACATACAATAAAGCAGCATAATAAGTACTTATTTGTAGCATAGGCATACCACATCAATATATGCTTATATTCTCACGATTTTAAGTACTTGAATAATGTTGACTTTTGGGGCAAAATGGTCTATTTGTGTGGGAGGTACTAAAAGGGGCGTGACAACTTCGCCCATTTTTCTTTAGATGTAAGCTACTAATAAACTAATACCATGTGTGGAATTTCAGAAGATTTGATTAAGTAGTATAGAAATTATTTAAGAATCAATATTTCACTAAATGTTAACCCTTTGTGGAGGAGGTACTAGAAGGAGTGGACCAATTTGGCCCATCTTCGAATTTACACTTTTGGCTCGTAGCAAATTATATATGCCCTCCTCTCTAAGGTGAGGGGATAAAAATATGGTCCAGTACTAAAGGCACCTTCGAGGAAAATGGGAATTTTAAAGAACAATTTAAAAAAAAAACAAATTACAAAAAAAATTTGTTACTCAGTCAGAATTTATTCGGTTTAAGACCATATGTTTCAGTCAGTTAATAGAATCAAATACAAAAATTGGGAGAGAGTTTTAAATGCTTAGTAGAATTGACTGTAGTTTCGACAGACGCTATATAGTTTACTGGGATGTTGTTCCTATCTTTTCTTTTTTGGGCGTTACAAACAAATGCACAAAGTCAAAATACCCAGTAAGGTGTGGGGAATAAAATATAATTTCCCCATAACTATGTGGCAATAATCTGCAGGACTTACAATTCTGTTTGATTGTGATTAATTTTCCACTGACTATAAGTAGTGCGACCCTACGCACATACAGTAAGTGAATACTTCATTCGGTTTTTTTCGACTAAATATTCATATTTGTTTCTGCTACATTTTGCCGTTCAACTAGTAGTTAAGATTCAAGTTTTTTTAAGCTCCGTTTTTACTCATCATTGATCCTAACAAAAAATATATGTATATAACAATTAGTTTTAACAGTTTTAATGTTAATGCTTCTATTTTTTAGCAATGGCGCGAAAAGAGTTTTCCTCCTTTTTATGACAGCAAAAACTGCAAATGCTATTTTAAACTTAAATTAATGCCATAAAGCAATTTTTTATTAAATATTCATGTACGTAATATTAAAGTTTGGCTGCTGTACTTTAGGTTAATGGCGTTTTTTTGTATGGAAAATGCTCTTTGCACTGACAGCGTTCAAAGCTATAAACTCTTAGCTATGAAACAGTTTTGTTAATATTATGAAATACATATATATTAAATTGAAATTTATGTTTATAGTTTCTAATAAAAGTTACACGCGTGTGTTCTGCTGAAATTTGTAACAACTAATCGTATATTCGTCTATAATCAAATCAAATATTTGCCAGTGAATAAATAAGTGGAAGAGATGAACATCTAAATATATTCATTGGAGACGAAGAGTAGGTTTTTAAACATTCCATCTTGATAATAAATTATAATAATGCGTGTAGGATCATTTTAATTGCAATCAATTAGCTTTAAATCTTTTGGGAACAAAAACCAAAAACAAAATGTACGACCTTGAAAGGGTTAATTTTTTATAAAAATTAAACCTAGTGATCCCGAGCCATGGAAAAAGAAAATCGGGCAATAATTGTTAAAGTTAAAACATGAAACAGTGGCCTTCATATTGGAATTTTCAAAATTTTCCGTGACGTCTGAAGATCGGTCGATTTCGAAAAAAATTAATACTGCCAATTTTATTGAAGGAAAAAATCAGATTTTTAGATCAGCAATAGCTCCTAATTGGACAATCGCACAAACGAAATATTTTGGGAATATGCCTAAAATATACAAAATTTTTAAGCTTTGAACATCGGCAACTTTTTATACCCTACACCACACTGTGGTACAGGGTATTATGACTTTGTGCATTTGTTTGTAACACCCAAAAGGAGAAGAGATAGACCCATTGTTTATTATACCGATCGACTTGTAATCACTTTCTGAGTCGATTTAGCTATGTCCGTCTGTCTGTCTGTCTGTAGATGTATTCTTGTAATCAAAGTACAGGTCGCAATTATGGTCCGATCTCAACGAAACTTTGCACATATCTTTTTTTAGGCCCAAGGACGATCCCTATTGAATTTGCTTAAAATCGGTTCAGATTTACATATAGCTCCCATATATATGTACCTCCGATTTGGCATATATGCACTGTATAAGCAACATTTTGTAACCGATTTGTACAAAAATTGACAGAGAGTAGTCTCGTGATACGCTTAGATACAATACAAAATTTGGGGGAAATCGGTACAGATTTAGATATAGCCCTCATATATATGTTGCACCCGATTTGACATGTAAGCGCTGTAGAAACTGTATTTTATATCCAATCAGTACGAAATTCGGCAAAAAGAGGTTTCTTATTACATGAAGGAATACTGCCAAATTCGGAGAAAATCGGTTCAGATTTAGATCTAGCCCCCATATATATGTTACCCCCGATTTGAAATTCAAAAGCTGTAGAAACTGTATTTTATATCCGATCACTGCGAAATTCGGCAGAAAGAGGTTTCTTATTACACGAAGAAATACTGTCAAATTTATATGTTAGCACCGATTTGACATTCAAGCGCTGTAGAGACTGTATTTTATATCCGATCAGTACGAAATTCGACAGAAAGCTCCATATATATGTTCCTCCTGATTTGGTTACAAAGCGCTATAGAAGTTGTACTTTACTTCCGATCATTACAAAATTCTCCGGAAAGATGTTTCTCAATTTAGGAACGAATATTGCTTAATTTAGCGATTATCGGTTCAGAATTAGATATATCCACATATATATGTTCTTACCCATTTACCAATTATTCCAAATTATTATCGCAATAACCCCTATCGCATTGTTAGGGAGGTGCAGGGTATTATATAGTCGGCCCCGCCCGACTTTCTGCCTTTCCTTACTGGTTTTTTTTATACAATTCTAGTAAACACCAGTATATGTAGATTCTTCTAGAATTTGCAATTTCGTCCCTCTCTTAGACTGTACTTCGGCTTTGCAGTTCCCAGCGATATCCCTATTTCCAGATACCCATACTCGTATACAGAATATGTTAAACATCGCAGCCATTTCGTTACACTAGCCTGTCAAGTCCTCATTTGACCGTAGTTCTTGTACCTCGACATTGATAAAAAATTTAACCTTAATGCCGTTCTGGTAACAACTGCTTCCCAACTACCCCATTACACTATGCAACACAAAATTTTTTTGCATCAGAGACCTAAAACCTTTTTTTAAAGATTGAGGCATACTATTTTATGAAACCAAAAACATTTTTTTTGGTAAAGTTTTTTTTAAAAATATTTTTTTCAAGAATTCCAATTTTCATAGTAGTAACCTTTAGTAATTGAACCATATTTTTAAGTATAAGCTCAATATAGCCGACTTACCATTTAAATTAAGGGAAATTATGAGGGCTAAAAGTCCTGAAAACATAACATTGATGTAGAAACTGAAGTTTAGTAACTGTCGTTAAAACAATTAGAAAAAATCGATTTTTTTTTCAAAAACGTCGTTTTTGCTCGCATAAAAACCATAAACAATAGTTTTAGTTATATTTTTTGAAAGCTAGGTTCATAACGAAGAAAACAGTGCCTATTTGAAAAAATCTATGGATAAATGTATATATTATGACCCATACTCGTATTGTAAAAAAAGTAGAGATATTCAAAAAAATAATTTTTCATATTTTTTATTTTGGCAATTTTGGTTGAAAGGCACCAAGAGGGGTGTGGCTATAACGCCCATTTTTTATATACTATATGTACTATAAAAACCTTACACTGTACAAAATTTTAAGTATTGGGATGGACTCAATCAAAGTTACAACCTGTTAAGTTTTTGTGCAAAATTGTCCATTTGTATGGGAGGAACAAAAAGGGGCGTGGCAATAACGGCAATTTTGCACGGGAATGTATGCTTCACCAAATTTCAAGTATATCTGTGAACTGGAATCAAAGTTACAAGCCTTTTTGTGAAAAATGGTCTATTTGTGTGGGAGGTACCAAAAGGGGCTTAGCAACTTCGCCCATTTTTCTCAAAATGATAGCGGTTATTAAACTAATATTATTTATGTAATTGTGACAGATTCTGGTAAGTTATTTTATAATCAATATTTCACTAAATTTTAACCTTCGTGGGGGAGGTACTCGATATAGTAGAACATCTTTGACCTTAGCCTGAGAAAGAAAAAAAAAATATTGACACATACCAAATTTGAAGTCAATCGGTTACTCCTATCGAAAGTTATCGTGCGCAACAACCAGAAAGACAGACGGACCGGCTGACGGACATTGCTAAAATGACCCTAAACGTATTTCTGAAAAAATATTTTTGGTGTCTCATAGGTCACTCCATCGATTTGTTACACTTTTGGTTGGCAGTATCTGATATATGGGCAAATCCTGCGTGACGAACGCTACATTCGTAAGCGTTTTCGGATTAAAATATAAAATTTTTTTGGTCTTTCAAAAGAGATACCTTCAACTTATACATAGTGTTTAGTGGGATGTGAGTCTTCTTTCGAATGCCATAAAAAAATTTTTGTAACAAATTTATCAAAAACTTTTGTGACGCACGCTTTTTATAGTAGAAATTATGTTTATTTTAGCAAAACAAATTACATTATTTTTAATAACATTTTGTAAAACATTTTTTTATATTTATAAATGTATTTATGAATGAAAATATGTTTTTGAATGAATGTTATGGGTTATCTGTGTTGGCACTACAAATAATGATAAAAACACCTTAAAAAGGTTATGATATTGTGAGGAACCATTTTGTAATACTTTTTGTATTAATGGATACCCACAAATATGTTTTAACATTTATGGCGAATACTTTTCTGCAAAAAAGTGCAACACTTGCATTGCCCTTTTTCCGAAAACTGCACTATAATATCGCAAAAGTGCCGTTTTCGGAAAAAGGCCAATGCAAATGTTGCACTTTTTTGCAGAAAAGAATTCGCCATTAGTCTTATATTCCATTAACCAAACTAAAGTTGGATCAATTTTAAAATTTGTTGGTTGGTGGGCTGTTTCTGGGATTTGCCCATATACCCTTGTTCACAATAGGGGGGTATAAAAATCGAATTTTGTTGAAATTCTCGTATTTCTATCAATGTGCTATAATTTCTACATGTATCCATAGATTCAAATAGGCATTGTTTTCTTCGTTAGAATACTAGCTTTCAAAATACGGAACAAAAGATTTTTTGGAGTCAGTTTCCACATGAAAGTATAATTTCTAACATTTGTAGTTTTCCTTAATTTTACGAACATCCCGGAATTATCGAGCATATACTTAAAATAATATGGTCCAAATATTAAAAGCACCTTCCAAGAAAATTGCCACTTTTAATGAAACATTTTTTAAAAAGAAAATTTACAATAAACATTTCTTAAATAGTTTTATCGTGTTTATGACTCCATATTAAACAAGAAAATATTATTTGCAGCCCTTCGAAAAAAAATTTGGTGCATAGTGTTATAATAGGCAGTAGTTGGAGTACGAGTTGTAGAGACTCTGTCGTTGTAGTATTTATAAACCCATGGATGCACAGACAGCCATTTCTCTGAACCTTCGTCGTTTGACTGGTGATGGATCGCTTACACTATGCAACAACTTTTTTGTCGAAGGGCTGTGTCTGCCATTTTCTGGTGTAATATGGTGTCATGAACATGAAAAAATATATTTTTTAAATTATTTATGTAAATTTATTAATTCATTAATGGTAAATTTATTCTTTAAACATTTTTCTTTAAAAATATTGTGAATAATTGATTATCTTAAAACGTATATACTACTACTGGGAATCTTTCACAATTCCACAAATAGTGTTAGTTTCTTGGTCACAAAAATTACGTTTTTGCCAAGCAGCTTTTGGACCTCCCACACAAATGGTCCACTTTGCACAAAAAGGTAGCAGTGTAAACAGGGCGTTATTGCCGTGCCCCTTTTGTTACCACACAAACAAAATTGCCAAAATAAAAAAATAACAATTATTTATTTGAATTTTCCTATTTTACAATATGGGTCATAATTTACATATTTATTTATTTATTAGCAAATTCCATTAGGAACATAAGTTGTTTACATAGAATCTCTATGTCTGTCTGTCGTTGACGATGTATCGTAGTTCGTTAAATGATTTGAAGGTCTCGTTGTATATTGCGCGCCACCATGTGGCCTTCGGTCTTCCACGTTTACGTGTACCTTGTGGATTCCAATCAAGAGTCGCATGGCAGATTTCGTCGTAAGGTTTGCGGAGCGTATGGCCTAACCAATTGTATTTTCTTCTTTTAATTTGTTGGAGTAGTTGTTCGTTGGAAATGACTCGTTGCCACCATATTTTCAAAATATTTCGTAGATATCTATTGGTGAATGTCCTTATTCTTCGTTTAATATCCTCATTTACTAGCCATGTTCCAGAGCCATATAGAAGGATGAACTTAATACATGCGTTGTATAGGTGTATTTTGGTTTTCGGAGACAGGTCGTTGCCAAAAATCATATAAAGGGGTGTATTGTATTCGTTGCTCTGTTCTATTATTAGGCGTAAACTGTTTATTTGGTCCAGACAGGACCGGTTGGGTCGAAACACAGCTTGTTCGTTCCTTAGCAATGCATCGAGTGGTCCCAGTATGCGATTTAGCAATATTTTATTAAAAATTTTGCAGACAGGAGTGAGGGCAATTCCTCTCGAGTTGCTGCACGACTTGAGGTCTCCCTTTTTAGGAATTTTAATTATTACACTCTCTTTCCATTGGTTTGGTATTCTTTCTGGGGAGGAAATAAAATGGCTGCCAGTGTTGATGGTGCAGCCTTGTAGAGTTCTGCTGGCTGGTTACCGATGCCTGGAGCTTTGCAGTTTTTTAATTGGGTAATGGCGGTAGCGATTTCTAAGTGATCTGGAGGATCGGTGTTTATGGTTTGTAGCGGGTGTACATTTGTGAGTGGTAGAGCTTCGTATGGTTGTGCAATATTGATGTGATTGAGTATTTCCTCGAAGTGTTCCCTCCACCTATCAAGTTGTGTTTCGGTCGAGGTGAGATAAGCTCCATGTTTATCTTTTATGGGAGTGTCTAAAGTTTGTTTCTTTCCAGACAGTTTTTTAATTGTATCGTATACACTCTTCATATCGCCTTGCTTTGCTGCGGTTTCTGCTTCAGATGCCAGTCGAAATAGCTACGTTTATCGTTCCTTGCTTTCCTTTTTACCTTCTTTATGAGGTCTGCTAACTTTTTATACCCTCTACAATAGGATGGGGGGTATATTCATTTTGTCACTCCGTTTGTAACACCTCTAAATATTGATCGGAGACCCCATAAAGTATATATATTCTTAATCGTCGTAATATTCTATTGTGGTTCCTACTGTTCTCATCTACTATATTTTTTGTGTTTTCGGTGTTATTTTCTTTAGGTTTGAGTTATTTTGTGAGGTCACATGCTATCAATGGTGGAGGGTATATAAGATTCGGCATGGCCGAACTTAACGCTTTTACTTGTTTGTAATTCGGATTTGATGATTGGATCTATCTCAGAGAGTAGGATTTCTCTAGCTTTTCTTCGTTCTTCTACTAGTTTCCAGAAATCCGCGGATAGCCACTCCTCATTCTCTTTCTTAGCGAAGCCTAATATTTCGTTTTATGTTTTACTGAGAATATCCTTGATTACCGCCCATTCGTCGTCTATAATAGATGCTGGTGGTAGATTACATATTTCTTCGATGATTTCTGCGACGAATCTAGTATTAACCGATTCGCTATTTAGTTTAATGGTGTTGTATTTACGGTTGCTTGTTGTCTGGGGAGCTTGGGGCTTACGATGTTTCTTGAGTGTAAGTTTTAACTTCGCAATTAAAAGAAAGTGGTCAGAAGCAATGTCTGCCCTACGTAGTACTCGTACATCCTGTACTGTTTTGAGGTTTTTTTTGGGTGATGCAAAAATGGTCGATTTGGCTTTGGGTATTGAAACGGGTATCTCGCGATTGCCACGTGAATTTGTGATGCATTTTGTGTGGAAAGTAAGAGCCGCCATTTGCAAGAAATAATTCGCCATTTTCGTTTCTCTGGCCAGGACTATGTTTCCTGGTATTATTCGGTCTCCTTGTGAGTTCGTGAAGTCTCCGCTATCATTCCATCTCATTTCGCTTAGACCAAAGACAGATGTGTTAAGTCTACGACTTTCTGCCGATAGATGTGCTAGTTTACTGTTTGAAACAGTAAGTGTACGTTCCACGTTGCAAATCGAATCCGGTGTCGTGCGGGGGTCGTCATCAGTAAATCGGTCCTGGTTATATGTCTGATTTGTGGTTGTTTGTAATCGATCGTTAATTCAGCTGCAGTAGGGGATTAGCCTAATGTAACCTAGTTTGGTGACAGGTTTGCTGCCTTGTTGTTGGTTGGTTGTTGCCAGAGAGGCGTCCAAATATACATCTTGGCTTCGGGTTTGCATTAACCATTTCCGGTTAGATTGAAGGTGTTATATTTGAGGTTATACCGTATGTCTTCGGTCGCCAGAGCCTTATCTTCGCCGCGTGAAGGCTGAGGTTGACAGTTGGACAAGAGAGAATATGAACGACGCGTCGTTGAACCTTGAACATTTATCCGTAGACTTATTGCATCTGGGCTTTGTTTTCTTAGTAAGGATTCTAGCTTTCAAAATATTAAATAAACAAATTTTTTAATAATTTTTTGTTATATTTTTATCCCCTCACCTTAGAGAGGAGGGTATATCTAAATTTCTACGAGCCAAAGTGTAACACATCGAAGGAGTGGCCTAAGACCCTAAGTATGTTCGTCGAAAATCCGTTTTGGGTCATTTTAGGTTATTTGAGCAATGTCCGTCCGTCCGTCCGTCTGTCTGTCTAACCGATTAACTTTAAATTTGCTATGCGGTAATATTTTGCTCTATCTCCGGCTAAGTTCGAAGATGGGCCATATTGGTCCACTACTTTTAGGACCTTCCCCACAACGGGTTAACATTTAGTGAAATATTGATTTATTAATACCTTGTATACTAAAAATGGGCTTACAGAAGGTATTGTGTTGTTATTATTTATTGCTGGTCTGAGCTTTTGTTTTTCAGTCAGAATTTATTTGGTTTAAGACCATATGTTTCAGTTACTTTCTGTCTATTGCAAAAATTGGTAGAGAGTTTTCATTGCTTGGTAGAATTGACTGCAGCCACTCTATCATCTTCTGAATTCAATAGAAATAATGTATCGTCGGCTTAATGCTAGTTTGTTCCATACGCCATTTTTTATGATCGGAGAAAAACGCAATTTATTGTTTGAGTAAAAACGGGACTGAAGAGTTGCACACATTTTATTCCATAGGGTTCGCAACAGTATTTGTATTATTCCAATGCATTTCTATGCCATTATATTCAAAAATAAGCAAGTTATAACAATTTTTGTACATGGCATTTTGGTCCATATCCACTTTTATTTTAATATTTTTCGTATTTGTATTACATGGACAACAAGGAAGGTCGGTACGAAAGGAGATTAATTTACATATTGTGATCGAAAGAATGTAAAATAACGGGTAAAAAATATAAGGCGATAAAAAAATGGGGATATAGAACAAAAATATAAAAATTATTTCCCTTAAATCAGAGTTAAATCGATTTACCCTAACAATATCTCGAAAACTAGACGAGATAGGAAAACAATTATTGCAGATTCTGAAAGAGCATGCTTAAAACCCATATTATAAACTCCTAACTCCAAAAACGCAAAACTGGCGTATGGACCAAAATAGCATTAAGCCGACGGTATGTCTTTAACTTAAATCAGCTGGAATACTTATGGAAGCAGAATCAATTTTTTTCTAATTGTTTTATCGACAGTTATAAACTTCAATATCTACGTGAAATTTATGTTTTCAGCATCTCTAAAGCTCATAATTTCCTTTAATTTAAATGATATCCCGGTTTTATCGAGCTTACACTTCAAAACATATGTGCCAAACACTAAAGGTAATTCCAATGAACATTTAAATATTAGAAAAAAAATTAACCATAGAAAAAAAAATTAACCATAGAAACAAATTGTGTGTTGGTTCCACAAAATGGTATGCCTCAGTCTATACAAAAAGGTTTTAGGTCTCGGATACAACAAAAAACCAATTTTGTGCATAGTGTAATTTCTGTGAGTGGTAAAGACGATACAACTGCTAAATTAGCTACAACTTTTGATACCCTACACCACACTGTGGTAGAGGGTATTATAAGTTTGTTTCACGGCAGATGTTTGTAAAACCTGAAAATAACACAGCTAGACCCACCTTATAGTATACCGATCGACTCAGAATCACTAGCTGACCATGTCTGTCCGTCCGTCCGTCTGTCCATGTAAAGTTGTTCGTCGACTACAGGTCGCAATTTCACTCCGATCGCTCTGAAATTTTGCAGTTTAGAGTATTTCGCAGCTGTAAAGATCCCTATTGAATTTGGTTGAAATCGGTTCAGATTTATATATAGCTCCCATATATATCTTTCGTCCGATTTGGCCCTTTAGTCCTACACTGAAAAAAAATTTGTCATAAAATTAAAGAAATGCTCCAAAGATGTCATTAGCTTTTAAAATAAGTACATTTTGTACTTAAAATATAGCTAATTTCAATAATATTAAGTAATTTTCTTAATTTTAAGTAAATTTTCTTCATTGTAAGTACAAAATGTACTTATTTTGAAGACTAAGGACGTCTTTGGAGCATTTCTTTAATTTTATGACAAATTTTTTTTCAGTGTATAGAAGCTGTATTTTACATCCAATCATTTTGATATTTAGAATGGTAGAGTTTCTTGATCCAAGGGCTAACATTGCCAAATTTGAAGAAAATCGGTTAAGATTTAGCTATAGCTCCCATATATATGTTTCATCCGATTTGGTTCTTTAGTCATGTAGAAGCTGTATTTTACATCCAATCGTTTTTATACCCTACACCACACTGTGGTACATGGTATTATTTAAGTATAAAATGTCCCAAAAGTAAATTTATGTAAACAATTTATACATGAATTACAAAATTTATTTTTCAGAGTTATTCAATATTACGAGAGTGGTGTAGGGTATTATATAGTCGGCCCCGCCCGACTTTAGCCTTTCCTTAGTGGTTAAATTATGCAACGCTTTTCTTCGGAATGGTGGCCTTTTGTTTATGACGGATCAGACTTTACGATTGGTCTACTCCTTCTAGTACCTCCCCCACAATGGGTTAATATTTAGTGAAATATTGATTCTTTAATAATTTCTATACTACATATTAGAATCTTGTGAAATTCCACACATAGTTTTAGTTTATTAGTCGCTATTTCCTCGAGAAAAATGGACGTAGTTGCCACCAAAAGTTAGCAGCTTATAACATTTAAAAATACTTAAATTTTGGTCCAGCGTACCGTGCTTTTATAGTACCTACAGTCCAGTGAAAAATGGGCATTATTGCCAGCCCCTTTTGGCACCACCCACAAAAAAGTACAATTTTGCATCAAAAGTTTACAGCTTACATCGTCAGTACCAATTAGAGTTCGACCGATTAATCGGCTAAGGCTTCGACCTTTGGCCAAAAACTGCCAATCGGCCCGCATTCGGCCAAAAAGGCGGATTACCCGAAGCCAAACATTTTGCCTTCTTAAGTTAAAAATCTAAAGTAATTTATTTATTTTTTTCATAAGAATATGTAGTATAAATAATCAAAAAAAAACAGTTTTACATCATTTAGACATAAATATGTATGTATGTACATATATACATAATTGTAGACAAAAATATCAAAATAAGTTTTAATTGTTGGAAAAAAAATTAATAACAAAAATACAAAATTTCTAAATACATTAGGAAATTAGTTATATGGATGGGAAGAAAGGGCCATTTGACCAATATGTAAAAATTCAACACACTACGACTCGTACAGTCCTTAACCGGTCTCGTTTTCTATCATAACTACTACACAATGGGACTAAACATTATGCAAGTTTCAGCCCGTTCAGAAAACATCGGTTTTAAAAATTTACTCACATGATATGAAACATGTAAGGTGAGGATATACAAATAGTACTGATCTTCAGAACAAACTGTTTGTTGCATAGTGTAATTCATAATTTTGGCACAGTTGTATGTGTTGGCCTGAAGGTGGTAAATCTCTTATTTTCACTTCTTTTTGTAAACTACAATAACAATATTGACACTTTTTATGTGTGTCCTGGAAACAATGTCATCTATTCTACAGTGCCAAGCTTAATACATCTCATAGTTTTCACTCCCCTCGCAAATTCATTTTCCACAACTTAAACATAATGTCATCGCATTTCACACTTCACATCACTCTGTTCGTATTTATTCTTGAAAATAAGAACGAAACAATTGCCATTCCCAAAACGAAAAGGATTTCATCACGAGCGAAGAATAGCATATATATCTGCAAAATGATTGGTAGCCGGGTGCTCCACGTCCTCGTCGCGCTGTTCGTCCGTGAAAGGAGTTGAGTTGAGCTTTTAAGACAATACTCGCACTGCTGCACGATGGTAGATGGTACCTTGAAGCGTTTATGAATGTTGCAGCTGTTGCCAGTTTACATTTTCCAGCGTAAGTTCCTGTTCTCCTTGCTTCTGTCCTTCAGTCTGGCGTCATCTGATTTGATAGTTGTTGGAACATTTACAGTTTGCCACTGCTCCTCTTTCGACCCCATCAGGAATTGTATACATTGTCAGCTAATTTTTCACATTTCAAATGTTGTTTTCTTTTTTAGAAAGTGCCAACAAAAAAACATTTTACAACCTTGAAATGTGCGCAATACGATACGATGTTTGCACTGCAAATATTTCAAAATCATCAGAGGTATAAAACTTTACGATTTCACTGTGAGCGAAGACAAAAGTTGAACGGATATTTCATCCAAACAAAAAAGAAACGCTGCAAGACATATTGTTTGTAGTTTTTTACAACACTAAAAAACTACCAAATTATATCGTGAATTATGAATTTTTATTTTATTGCTCTCTCTTTAAGTAAAAATGATAAAGGATTGGCATTCATTATTATACTAAAAAACATGGTTTATTTATCTGGAAATTATGGCATTACTCGTGTTCTTCTAATCTTCTAAAGCGCTCAATCAACCCGTCCCCTCTACAGATCTTACATGTAAATCATATAATTATGATAAAATTTAATTATGTGAATTGTTATTTTTAATTAGGATAATATTGTTTCAACAAATTGTTCGCCATCGATGCATATTATATGTACTTAAAAACATTCATCAGATTAAAATTTAATAAAAATACTCGTATAAACAAAAAAATTGTGTATATTAAACGGATAAAAACGACCAAAACTGATTTAAAGTAAAATTGCGGTTTATCATTATAAATTGATAGTTAAATCGATTTGTGGTAAGTTTTCTGACAACAGAAACTAAAAACAAGTAATAACGGGTGCTTTCAATTATATGACCGGAAAAATCTTTGAAACATTTTGATACTATTATGCATTATTATTTATTTATATGCACTGGTATTAAAGATATAAGCAGTTATTTTTTGTACAAAATGGTCCCTTTGTGTACCAAGAGGGGCAGGGCGACTTCGCTCAAGGTGATAGGGACATATGTACATATATGTGGAATTACAGAGGATTCGGTGATGGAGGTACTAGAAGCAGTGGACATTAGAAGACCAAACGTGGCATTACCTATTTGAAACAGAGATGATAATTGAGAGTGACCAAATGGTACAAAAATCAGTCAATGTATGAATATACTTTTTGGACCCAAATATACTAATATTGAAATATCGAAGCGGTATTTTTAAGGTATTTATTTAAAAAACCAGTAAGGAAAGGCAGAAAGTCCCTAACAATGCGATTGGTGAATGGGTAAGAACATATATATGTGGATATATATAATTCTGAACCGATAATCGCTAAATTAAGCAATATTCGTTCCTAAATTGAGAAATATCTTTCTGGAGAATTTTGTAATGATCGGAAGTAAAGTACAACTTCTATAGCGTTTTGTAACCAAATCAGGAGGAACATATCGAGCCATAACCGCCAAAAAGACGTAAGCGCCACTTACAAATATTTAGAGGAGAAGGTTTCTTTTGCGATTATTTTTTGTTTAAATGGATATGTAATGCATACATCTGTTTATATAACTGTGAAATTTAGTATAACGGTACATTTTACAGCTATAAATTTCGGAAAGATAATGCCATTTGTCATAAGCAAACGATTTCCTTCAGAAAATAAAAAGTAAGTCATGGTGACGCTTACGTCTTTTTGGCGGTTAGGGCTCGATATATATGGAGGTTCTGAACCGATTTTCCCTGAATACTCATTCATGTAAAATAGAAACCTCTTTCTGTCGAATTTCGCTGTGATCGGATATAAAATACAGTTTCTACAGCGCATGAATTTCAAATCGGGGTAACACATATATGGGGGCTATAACTAAATCAGAACCGATTTTCTCCGAATTTGGCAGTATTCCTTCATGTAATAAGAAAACTCTTTCTACCGAATTTCGTACTGATCGGATATAAAATACAGTTCCTACAGCGCTTACATGTCAAATCGGGGGTAATATATATATGGTGGCTATGTCTAAATCTGAATCGATTTCCCCCAAATTTTATATTGTCTCTAAGTGTATCACGAGACTACTATCTGTCAATTTTTGTACAAATCGGTTTAAAAATGTGGCTTATACAGTGCATATATGCCAAATCGGAGGTACATATATATGGGAGCTATATGTAAATCTGAACCGATTTTAACCAACAGGAATCGTCCTTGGGCCTTAAGAAAGATATGTGCAAAGTTTCGTTGAGATCGGACCATAATTGCGACTTTTACTTTGATTACAAGAATACATCTACAGACGGACAGACAGACAGACAGACGGACATAGCTTAATCGACTCAGAAAGTGATTACAAGTCGATCGGTATAATAAACAATGGGTCTATCACTTCTCCTTTTGGGTGTTACAAACAAATGCACAAAGTCATAATACCCTGTACCACAGTGTGGTGTAGGGTATAAGTAGTCAACAATTTCATGTGAACTAAATTAAAAGGATATTCGTACAAAAATGCAGTCTTGATATATTAAGATACAAATGTTTCAGATCAAAACCTGAAACGCTTTCATTTAAAATCGAAGCGTTCGAAACTACCATTTTTGCATTTTGATAATTTGTTTTTTTAACCTCAGATATAAAATTAAGAGACATATTGTATATGGGTCGATATATAAACAAGAACCGATTCTCGGATCAAGAAATTCCATTTATCTCTTCATTGGCAACTTCGATTTCATATTTCAACGCTTTAATTATTTCTTGATGCTTTGCGTAACATTTATCCTTTATGGCTCTCCACAGAAAATAATACAAAGGGCTCAAATCACAAGTCAAAGTAATCGGTAGTTCAAATTTTAAATATTAAATGGCCCACCCTTGACTACAGAAGCGATTTTTTCAGCGTGTAGGTACTTTGTTAACTGAAAAGAAAACTATTTGTCCAAATTATTATCGTATTGCCCCTTTTCGCATTGTTAGGGAGGTGTAGGGTATTATAAAGTCGGCCTCGCATGACTTTCTCTCAATCCTTACTGGCTTTTAATAATGTTGATTAATCTATTTGTAAAAATTTTCCAAACGATGAAATAACTGCCAGGCTCCAAAAGACGTTACTAACAAACCACTTAAGAATTTCAAAGATTATTCTCCATTTTGATGGCTTTATCATCTGGGGGAATCCTACAAAAGTCCTCAACGACAATGCACTGTAATTAAAACTGAAATAAAATATAAGAAGTACTTCGAATGGTGGGGAGCGTTTACATATTTTCGTAGCAAATTGCGTTAAACTGCTCAGTTACACCTTCTGATATTGGATTAAACTGCATACTTAAGTAATCAAGCATTTTGATTTACATACGCGCATTTGAATATAGTGGCATGGTTGTTACTAAGGCCGCGGCCAAAAGGGGCCTTATACAGTAGAATGGTGTAATTTTATAATATTACATTTATTTATATGTTTATACCCTTCACCATACTTTGGTAGTGGGTATTATAACTTTGTGCATTTGTTTGTAACACCCAAAAGGAGAAGAAATAGACCCATCGTTTATTTTACCGATCCACTTAGAATCACTTTCTGAGTTGATTTAGCTATGTAAGACATGTAAGGCTGTAGAAACTGTATTTTTTATCCGATCTGTTCGAAATTTGGCAGAAAGAGTTTTCTTATTACATGAATTGATGCTGTTAAATTTGAGGGAAAACGGTTCAGATTTAGATATAGCCCCCATATATATGTTACTACCGATTTGGCATCAAAACGCTATAGAAGTTTCACTTTACTTCCGATCATTACAAAATTTGGCTGAATGAAGTTTCTTAATTTGACAACGAATAATGCTTAATTTGGGGATAATTATATATGTTTCTGCCAATTTAATATTTAAGCAGTATTTTACGTCCCACCTTTATATAATTTGGCAGAAATTAGGCTTTAGATTATGCATAGTTCCTTCTATTTCTTCTGTCCGATTACACTATGCAACAAACAATTTTTTTTGTTTACTAGACTGTTATATAAAAATAAATATGAAAATCACACAAACAATGTTATTGTTTTCCGAATATATATTTTTTTAAAAAGAGTTAAAACTTTGACTTTTTTCGAATTTTAATTTAAATACACACACAAACAAAAATACAATTTAATTTTTTTTCGATTTCGTGTTATACTTCATAGCTAAACCTGCTGTTACATTAGGCCAAATGTGTTCAATTTTTGCATCGTTTCCTTTATGAATGGTAATATATATTACCTTATAATTTGGTCGAAGGGATATTTTTGTTTTACTAAAATCAAAATAAAGGGCTTATTATTTTGCTTAAAAATAATTTGTAAATAAGTTAAAGATTTATTTTGTATGAAAAATGTAATATGGACCAAATAGTATCTTAATCCAGGATTCGTACATCTTTGCTAATCTAACAGCAGAGTTAAGAATGTCATAGGCAGCATTAGTTTCTGTTTTACAGAGCTAATTTTTAATTAATAAATATTCCAATTCGTCGCATCATTTCTTTTCGTTTAAAAATCTGTGTGAATACGAGTAATAGAATTTAAATATTTATATACAGCTCACCGCAAGACTTCAAAGTTCTGTATGGTGTAAAATTGTTCTCGTTTAAGTTCTATCAACTCGTTTTTTTTTTCAATGGTAAATGTAATTAAGCCACATTCAAAACAAACTTTTTAAATTAAATACGTCAGTGAATCATTTGAAGTAACTTAGGAAATGTTCCTGGTGGATTGTTTTCCGCTTTTAATAAAATGTTCTAATGTTCTTCTAAAAATTATGGTGCCCTGTCAGTATTTTAAACCCATTGCAGTATTTTCTCATAAACGAAATCAAAAAGGCAGAAACAGTTTACGAAAGGCAGAAACAGTTTACCATTTTTTGGTACAACAGAAGAGACCATTAATTTTTATGTAAATTAAACCTTTTTTTAATTTTTGTTGCAGTTATATTTTTATGGCGAAGTTGTGTTTTAATTAAGCTGAATAATAATCAAGAGTGCATAAAATTGTAGTATATTAACTATATTTTAATAATAAACCATATGTTTTGCAAAACAATCCATGTTTTTTTTTAATATTTTAAATATTCGCCGTACATAAAAAAACGTTTTTGTAGT
Organism: Eudasyphora cyanicolor; assembly: GCA_963930755.1. Taxonomy (NCBI): domain Eukaryota; kingdom Metazoa; phylum Arthropoda; class Insecta; order Diptera; family Muscidae; genus Eudasyphora; species Eudasyphora cyanicolor. The sequence continues at coordinate 246,144,042 of OZ005737.1, forward strand.
TTTGTTTGCTAACAAAACTTAAGGTTTTAAAATCTATGTCACGTTTGACTTTTTTGATAAAATTATATGCGGCTAATCTGATGCCGAGTCCTTAACTTAATTTATATGTAACCAGTAAGGAAAGGATTAAGTAGGGCGGTGCCGACTATATAATACCCTACACCACTCTCGTAATATTAAATAACTCTGATATATAAATTTTGTAATTCATGTATAAATTGTTTACATAAATTTACTTTTGGGAAATTTTATACTTAAATAATACCCTGTACCACAGTGTGGTGTAGGGTATAAAAACGATTGGAGCTAAAGAGCCAAATCGGATGAAACATATATATGGGAGCTATAGGTAAATCTTTACCGATTTTCTTCAAATTCGGCAATGTTGGTTCATGAATCAAGAAACTCTAATTCTAAGTTTCAAAACGATTGGATGTAAAATATAGCTTCTATAGAACTAAAGGGCCAAATCGGACGAAACATATATATGGGATCTATAGCTAAATCTTAACCGATTTTCTTCAAATTCGGTAGTGTTGGTTCATGGATCAAGAAACTCTACCATTCTAAATTTCAAAACGATTGGATGTAAAATACAGCTTTTATAGGACTAAAGGGCCAAATCGCACGAAACATATATATGGGAGCTATAGCTAAATCTTAACCGATATTCTTTAAATTCGGCAGTGTTGGTTCATGGATCAAGAAACTCAACCATTCTAAATTTCCAAATGATTGGATGTAAAATACAGCTTATATAGGACTAAAGGTCCAAATCGGACGAAAGATATATATGGGAGCTATAGCTAAATCTGAACCGATTTCAACCAAATTCAATAGCGATCTTAACAGCCGCGAAATACTCTAAACTGCAAAATTTCAGAACGATCGGAGTGAAATTGCGACCTGTAGTCGACGAACAACTTTACATGGACAGACGGACGGACGGACGGACGGACATCGTTAAATCGACTCAGCTAGTGATTCTGAGTCGATCGGTATACTTTAAGGTGGGTCTAGCTATGTTATTTTCAGGTGCTACAAACATCTGCCGTGAAACAAACTTATAATGACGTCACTTTCAAAACACACAGTCCAAATAATTAATAATATTTTATCTATCTATATACATAAAGAAGAATGTGTGTTTGTTTGTTTGTTTCTTTGTTGGTTTGTTTGTACCGAATAGACGTCTAAACGGCTGGACCGATCTTCTTGAAATTTTCACAGAATGTACATATGTGGGGCGTGGTGAAAATAGGGTACTTGACATACGACACATTTTAAAATTGAGATATCTTGCACAATTTATTAGCGAGAGTGCTGTAATTTTACACATATGTATCTGGTGGCAGTCTACGTGATTGGTAAAAAAATGGACGGGACCAGGACCAATGGGCGTGGCACCGCCCATATAAGCCAAATTTTAAAAATGATATATCTAGCACAATTTATTATCGAGAGTGATGAAATTTAGTCCATATATATATCTGGTGGCGATGTACCTGATTGGTCCAAAAATGGGCGGGATCGGACCAATGGGCGTGGCCCCGGCATTCTACGTGATTGGTCCCAAAATGGGCGTGGCCCATCCCTATAAGTCAAATTTTGAAGTTGAAATATCGTGCATAATTTATTAGCGAGAGTTCTGTAATTTTGCGTATATGTATCTGGTAGCGGTTTACGTGACTGCTCCAAAAATGGCCGGAATCGGACCAATGCCCGTGGCCCCACCCATATAAGCCAAATTTTTAAATTGAGATATCTTGCACAATTTGTTAGCGAGAGTGCTGTATGTTTGTTTATACATATCTGTGATCGGACCAACGAGCGTAGCCCCGCCAATTTTTTAAATTGAGATATATTGCAAAATTTGTTAGTGAGAGTGCTGAAATTTTGTCTATATGTAAATGGTAGAAACGGACCAATGTGCGTGGCACCGCCCATATAAGCCAAATTTTGAAAAAGAGATATCTTGCAAAGTTTGTTAGCGAGAGTGCTGACATTTTGCGTACATATATCTGGTAGCAGTCTACGTAATTGATCCAAAATTGAACGGGATCGGCCAATATTTAAAAATTGATATATCTTGCACAATTTGTTAGCGAGAATGCTGTAATTTTGTGTTTGAGCTATTTGTAATTTTTTTTGCTGTAATTTTGTGGACGTTTATTTGGTGCCAGTCTACGTGATTAGTCCCAAAATGGGCGGGATCGGAAATCTGAAGTCTGGGGCAACGAAGTGGACCGGGTCCAGCTATCTATATATATAAAAGAGAGTGTCTGTTTGTGGGTTTGTTTGTGGGTTTGTATGTTTGTTCCGTATAGACGTCTAAACGACTTGACCGATCATCTTGAAATTTTCACAGAATGTACATGTGTAGGGGGTGCTGAAAATAGGGTACTTGAATTTTCGATATATTAAGTGGGCGTGGACCCGCCCATATGGGTCAAATTTTGGTATTGAGAAAAATTTTTAGCTAGAGTGCTGAAATTTCGTGTGTATGCATTTAGTGTCAGATTATGTGAATTTTCCAAAAATGGCCGGAATCGGACAAATGGGCGTGGCCCCGCCCATATAAGCCAAATTTTGAAATTGAGATATTTTGCACAATTTGTTAGCGAGCGTGCTGGAATGTTATGTATATGTATATGGTGGCAGTCTACGTGATGGCTCCAAAAATGGGCGGGATCGGACCAACGGGCGTGGCCCCGCCCACATAGACAAAATTTTGAAATTTTGATATCTTGCACAATTTGCTAGCGGGAGTGCTGCAATGTTGCGTATATGTATCTGGTGGCATTCTACGTAATTGGTCAAAAAATGGGCGGGATCGGACCAATGGGCTTGGCCCCGCCCATATAAGCCAAATTTTAAAATTGATATAACTTGCACAATATGTTAGCGAGAGTGCTGCAATTTTGTGTATATGTATATGGTGGCAGTCTGCGTGATTGGTCCAAAAATGGGTAGCATCGGTCCAATGGGCGTGGCCTCGCCTACATAGACCAAATTTTGATATCCTGCACAATTTGCTATCGGGAGTGCTGCAATGTTGTGTATATTTATCTGGTGGCATTCTACGTAATTGGTCAGAAAATGGGCGTGATCGGCCCAATGGGCGTAGCCCCGCCCTTATAAGCCAAATTTCGAAATTGATATATCTTGCACAATTTTTTATCTAGAGTGCTGTAATGTTGTACATATGACAGTCCACGTGATTGGTCCAAAAATTGGCGGGATCTGACCAATGGGCGTGCCAGCGCCCATATAAGGCAAATTTTGAAATTGAATTATCTTGCTCATTTTGTTAGCGAGAGTGTTGAAATTTTGCGTATATGTATCTGGTAGCAGTCTACGTGATTGGCTTACAAATGGGCGGAATAGGACCAGTGGGCGTGGCACAGCCCATATTTTGATATATCTTGCAAGTATTATATAGGAAATACATGAACAAAAATGCTCGGTATGCGATAATTACAGCTGTTCACTCCAATACAATCGCAATATGGTAACGTGATGCATGACCAATGAAACAAGAATTTGGAAATTTTATAAGTATACTTTTCTATTTTCTGGACTTTCCACTGAATTCGGTATTTTTTCATTCAGTGAATTTAATACTAATACCAGTAAGGAATGACAGAAAGTCGGGCGGGGCCGACTATATAATTCCCTACACCTCCCTAACAATGCGATAAGGGTCATTGCGATAATAATTTGGAATAATTGGTAAATGTGGTGTGTGTGTGTGTATGTATATCTTATACTGAACCGATAATCGCTAAATTAAGCAATATTCGTTCCTAAATTGAGAAACATTTTTCTGGAGAACTTTGTAATGATCGGAAGTAAAGTACTTCTTAGCTCTTTGTAACCAAATCTGGAGGAACATATATATGGATGTTATATATAAATCTGAATCGATTTTCCTTGAATACGCATTCATGTAAAATAGAAACCTGTTTCTGTCGAATTTCGTACTGATCGGATATAAAACGCAGTCTCTACAGCGCTTACATGTCAAATTGGGGGAAACATATATATGGGGGCTATATCTAAATCTGAACCGATTTTCTCCGAATTTTGCGGTATTCCTTCATGTAATAAGAAACCTCTTTCTGCCGAATTTCTTACTGATCGGATATAAAATACAGTTTCTACAGCGCTTGAATTTCAAATCGGGGGTAACATATATATGGGAGCTTTATCTAAATCTGAACCGATTTTCTCCGAATTTGGCAGTATTCCTTCATGTAATAACAAACCTTTTTCTGCCGAATTTCGTACTGTTCGGATATAAAATACAGTTTCTACAGCGCTAACTTTGACATGGGCAGCGAAGCGCACCGGGCCCAGCTAGTATAAATATATTTTTAAAATTTTTAATAAAGCATTTTTTGAATGGATCTATTATTAGTATTTGTGTCGTAGAAGAGTGACCAATTGTACCAAATATTTCAATGTATGTATTACATGTCAAAGATTTAAATATAGCTCTTATTTATCAACATTTTGTTACTGTTATTTATTTTTTATTTACTTTTTCGTATTTACATCATTCCGTTTGATTTATTTTTAGATTATTTTAATTTTAGATCTTGTAATGAACTTTATTTGGATATATGCAAAATTCAGTGGGGAATGAATTTACAAATTGCAGCAAATAAGTGAGCATACAAACTATATGATATGTAAAACTAATTATATTATCATTATTTTATACAATTTCTATTCAGCCAAATTCCATGTTAAACAATAATGTCAGTTCCAATGAAAATTGTTCTTGGTCAACAAATGGAGAACGAATGCCACTATAGATTTACAAATCGATACATACCAATAATAACAATATTACGATAGTGTGTTGGCCGGTGTGTCTTTATACAATTAAAATATTGTTTTAAATTGTAAAATGTTATCCGTTATCCGTTATCCGTAATACGTATTATACAATTTTGTAATATTCCAATATAAAATATAATGAATCCAATCTTTAGAAAAAGAAAGCGCTGTGGTTTAAATTTATAAGTTAACACTATAACTTGCATGAAGCATATTTTTATGAATATTAAATGATTTCAAAGAAAATAATACATTAATGAGAGTAACATTATAATAAATACAATATAACGAATTTTCCATACATATTTTAAAAAGCTATATTTAAAACCATGTATGCCTTAAATTAATTACCAGTATATTCTTATATCAAGAACAGACATTTTAAATTTTATTACGATAATGTTTTAAATTATATGATATTTAAATACAAATAAGCACGCAGCAAACTTAAAATTAAGCCAAAATGTGCTTTTTTTTTTACCAAACATAATTATTTGTATTATTCAAAATTCATAATTCTATGAAATGCATGCTCAAACCAAGTACTATTCACGTCTTTAAATTAAGTATAAAACCTTCTTATTTTTATAGCGATTGTCTTTGGCTCGAAATCATTGCGGAAATCTTAAACTTTACGACAAATTCTTTTTTTTAGTGTGGCATCCTAATGAAGAAAACAATGTCTATTTGAAATAAGTCTATGGGTAAATGTATAAATTATGAACCATATTGTAAAAGTAAGGTATATTTTCTCCTCTATTCAACCTAAGGTATATTTTAAAAAATAATATTTCTTAATTTGGCCATTTTATTTGGGAGGTACCCAAAGGGGTGTGGCAATAACGCCCATTTCTATATACTATGGGTACTATGAACGTATTACACTGTACACAATTTCAAGTGTTTTTATGTAATCGCCGTTAACATTTTGTTCCAAATGGTCCATTTGAATGGTAGATATCAAAAGGGGCGTATAATAACGCCCATTTTTCACGGGACTATAGGTACTGTAAAGGCTTTAGGACACCATATAACACCAGAAACTGTTATGCACAGGCCTTCGACAAAAGTGTTGTTGCATAGTGTTAATTATCTATATGAAATTGTGTAATTAATTGCACAACATCTATATTTTTATTATCTATGTAAAATACTTACATAATAAGTGGGTATATACGAAATATTATCCCATGAAATGAATGAATAGTACATTTATATATTATTCTGTTTACTATCGAGGCCCGCTGTGACTTCCTTCCATGATGTGCACCTTCATACATCAACTCATAAACAACACATAAATTTATCCTTTCCTAGCGTGTGTTGACATTTTGATATAACGCCACTTAATTTACTTTACCAGAGAATATTTGTGCAAGGATACAATTAAATTCACACACTTATGCACCACATTCGTACATGAATATATGTAAGTATGATTATTCGTATGTTTTATATAAACATTTTTCTAGCTAAAATTCAAAATAAGCTAAGAAATCAGTAGGAAAGATCTAAAGTAAGGCGGAGCCTTGATACCCACACCCCCTTGTTGGAGCAGGATAAGCACATATGGGTAAATCCTGTGTTGCAGACGTTACATTTGTACGCATTTTGTTTTACTTATTTTAATCCCGTTGCCGTTCTGAATGCAATATATTTATACAACCTTCATCAAAGAATAATTATTTGAGAGTATTTTGAAATGGCACTTAAATATTTAACTAAATATTGTGAATAATAATAATGGACCAAACATGGCCCAGTTACTTATAACCTAACCTACCTAAGTATTTTTGGGGAATTCAATATTCACAGCGAAAGTTCCGTTGCGGACGTTACAAAAATGGTAGAATATTTGGAGGTTAACATGAATTTAACCTCCTTATTAGATAAGTTTTCATAGTTATTACAAAAATCGAAATACGTAAAAGAAAGAGGACAATTTAAGGATGTAATTACAGCTGTTGCGGACGTTTCACAACAATTTCAGTACGTCAAAACAACAATATTCTATGTAAACTTTTATTTAATGTTACCTTTTATATATTATAGAACCTGCTGTATGTGCCATTTCAATGTTGGGATCATTTTACAAGGAATCTTTTTGTCGAATACATCACTCGAAAATCCATCGATTTCTACTACTTTTTATATATGTATAGTCATTTTTGTAGGGAAAATTTCAGGGGGAAGGGGATCAGCGGCGGTGTCGGGTGTTTTGGAGGAAATACTTCTTGAACTGTCTCCCTAAGTTTGCTCTATGACGTGTAACATCTATTCCGAAGTGGTTTGAACCAAATTTTTTTAAAAATTAAAAAAAATATTTAATTATTTTAGTCCCACATCCACCAGAAGTTTATATGTTAGAGATTTAATAGAAGTTTCAAATAAAAAAAATCTCGAATATTAGAAAGAGTTTACTAAATAACATTTAAATTTCAAAACTTAAAAACCGCAGACAAAAAAAAATTTTAATATTTTCTTATATTTTTTTCTGAAAAGAATCAAAAAATTACCAACATTGAAAAAAATCAAATCAGACAATAACATAAGAAGTTATGACTTAAATCCCGATACACAGAGTGGTATCTTAAGGGGGTAACGTTAATTCGACACAACTAAAGTCTTTTGATTAAAACAAATGGTATATCATAGTATAACTTTCGAAGAATATTGTGTAAAAATTTCTTGCAGAAATATTAAAAAATATGGCAATGACAGCAATTATTCGGAAGCGTCTCGGAAAAAAGTTAAAATGCAGTAATAGATCATCTGAAATCAAAAAACCAAAATTATTTCGTTAGATGATCGCTTCCCCCAGGTAACGCTGGTAGGGTTTTTCGAAATTTCTATTTTTAAATTTTTGGAACACTTTGAAGTGGAAATCTTGATTTTTGCAAGAACAAAAATCGGCCAATTTGTTATTGTAAAAAAAATATATTAACAAATTTGAAAATAAACTCTACAACGTTACCTCGTAAATTATGTACACAAATAGTGTTAAAAATTTCAAAACGATAGGTGTAGTAGTTTTGATGCTATGATGGACACCGACTTTGAAAATGTGGGTTGTGGGAAAAATGTATGTGGCTCGGTAGCTTAGACTGATCTTCGATCTTCGTTTTGCTCCGATTCGTCTCAAATTTTCACACAACATTTTTAAGGGGTTCTCCATTAAAAAAATAAAAAAAATCCAAAATCAAAGTTTACAAACGTTTACCCTCTTAAGGGGTAGCATGGAACTAGCGGGTTTATACTTCAAAAAATATGGTCCAAATACTAAAGGTATCTTCCATGAAAATTGGAATTTTAATGAAAATTTTTTTAAAAAAACTTTTTCGTAATTTTTTTATTTTGGTTTCATAAAATGGTATTCCTCAATCAAACAAAAAAAGTTATTAGTTATTATTTCTATTTTTATGGTTTCTGTCGTGCCAGCAAAAAAAAAATTAAATTAGTTCTAATTATTTCAACGACAGTTACTAAACTTCTGTTTATACGTGAAAGTGATGTTTTAACCATTTGTAGCCCTCAAATTTATATCCCGGCGGTGGAAGTTTACCATAAAATTTGTTTTCGATTTTGGACACAATATCGCGACAGAAAATGTTATGCACGACCCTTCCGCAGAACCTCCAAATATGATATATTTTCGTGGTTCATTATCGATTTCTTTGTTTTGTGTTACTTCAGTCAGTTTGCTTTGCAACTGCCAAACATTACTATGTGTACACATAGATTAATTTTATAATGAGACTCTCACGTAACTCTCAAATAAACCGAAACTACATACCCTTACATTGCTAAGATTCGCATTTGAGATTTATGCATTCCTCCTTAACCGTTTCTCAAGTTATGTGTTGGCATTAGCAAGACATTTGCAAATGAACGAATGAATAAACGAACGTATGAATGAATGATTGCTGTTAATTAAATTCATTTACATGAAATATTATTTGAGTGATTATGTCAGCGATTATGGCCATAATTTCTTACCAACAACAGTTTTGCATGCGTTGCGCTAACCAGAGATATCCGATGGAAGAGAGCTGACATTGTTGTTGCCGCAGTTGTTTCTGTTGGTTTATTCGGGAGACACTCGTAGAACAGTTAGCAAATAAGTAAATATTTTGCGATATTTAAAATACATTATAAATCTTCATTTGGGGAAGAGAAATCGGTATCACTTCCTGAATTAGCAAAGAAAAATATACTCGTATATGGAACTTCGTGCCAAGTGAGTGCATTTTTTAACCCGATGTCTTCTAATCGGGATGAAACTTGCGACAAGTTTGGTCCCATTGGATAATAGTAATGGCTCAACATTTCAACGATATCGGTTTAGGACTGTCCGAGTTGAAGGGTGTTGAATTTTGACATTTTGGTCAAATGGCCCTTTTCTCCCACACCCGTAACTACTTACCTACTGTATTTATAAAATTTTGCTCGAAGTGTTTTCGATAGCTTGTACTTCAATCTTTTTAAAAACATAAAAAAATTCGCAAAATATGTTTGACTATTTTTTTTTGTGAAATTTATTTTTTTTTTTGGAATTTCTGTAAAAAACCATGTTTTGATTTCTCATTTTATTAAGTACATGTTTGAATCGAAAGAAAATATACTTGGAACAGAAATTTTTAAATATTATATATTTTCGAGCAAATACATTTTATTTGAAAATCAATAAAATATATTTAGAACCCATATGTTAATATACGAGGGCGGTTCGGAAACTTCTTAGCCTAGCACAAAAAGCGCGGTATAAACAGAAAAAAGTTAAGTGATTTGGAAACTTCCATCTCTGCTATGAACACATGTTAAATTTTGTTTCGATCTGGCAACTCCTTCATATAGAAACAGGTGTTCACAAAAGACGCATCCGCGATTTTTTTACAATGGAAAAATTAGAAATGCGTGGTGTCATTAAATATTTACATAAAAAAGGTTTATCGGGACAAGAAATTCATAATGATATGGTGAATGTGTTAGGTGAAAGTGCTCCTTCATATGCAACAGTAAAAAATTGGGTTGCTGAATTTAAACGTGGTCGTACAAGCATTGAAGATGAACCACGTAGTGGACGTCGAAAAACAGCAACAACAACAGAAATTGTAGCCAAAGTGCATGATATGGTATTAAATGATCGACGAATAAAAGCGCGTGAAATAGCTAATATCATGGGCATCTCAAATGATCGAGTCCATTTAATTTTGCATGAAGAACTACAGATGAAAAAGCTTTCTGCAAGATGGGTGCCGCACTTGTTAACAGTCGACCAAAAACGCATAAGAATGAACATTGCTCAAGCTTGTTTGGATCGTTTTAAGCGAAATAAAATGGATTTTAAGCGTCGTTTCATAACTGTTAATGAGACATGGATCCACCACTATACTCCAGAGACAAAAGAACAATCCAGACAATGGACTGAAGCTGGAGGAAGTGCCCCAAAGAAGGCAAAAACAATTCAATCGGCTGGTAAGATTATGGCAACGGTTTTTTGGGACCTCAAAGGTATTTTATTGATTGACTATCTGCAAAAGGGTAAAACAATAAATTCAGAGTACTATTTCAACCTTTTGGATCAATTAAATGTACAAATTCGAGAAAAACGTCCTGGCTTACAACACAAAAAAATTATTTTTCATCAAGACAACGCACCAGCGCACAAGAGTGTTTTAACAATGGCTAAAATCAACGAATTAAAGTACGAGTTGCCTGACCACCCACCTTATTCTCCTGAGTTAGCTCCCAGTGACTTTTACCTGTTCCCAAATCTAAAAAATTCCTTGCTGGCAAGTGTTTTACCTCAAATGAATTACAGTTGTAAACCACTATTTTGAAGACCTTGAGGAAAACTATTTTAATCAAGGGATAGCATTGCTAGATAAGCGTTGGACTAAGTGTATTGAAGTTTCAGGAGATTATATTGAAAAATAAAAATATTTCTGAAAAACTAATTATTCTCTTTCATTGATAGGCTAAGAAGTTTCCGAACCGCCCTCGTATTAGAATAATATATATTTGCGAACTAATTTTCTCATATAAAATATGTGTTTAAATACCAATAAAATTATTGTTTATGAATATTTCCAAATATATATTATTAAAAAAAAGATTTTCAAACCTTTGCTGAATTTTTCGAATTATAGTTTTAATTTTTTCCTTGTTTGCGAATTATGCATTCCTATTAAAATGGCATACTTACATTAATTACTATTTGAAACCACTTATTTGTATTTTCTAACTATTCCAAGTCATTATTTTTAATTATAAAGAAATTTTACTAACAAAATTTCTAAAAATTACCTTTAAAACAAGCAACTAGATCTTTGTGTGGGAAATAACATATCCAAATAAAAAATATTAGGATGTAAACATAATTTTCTTTAGAACAACATCCTCCCAAACATATAATATTTGTTTGTGTCAAATATTATATATTTGGAGTGCACCCTAAAAATATTTATGTTTCAAGCAGAATATGTTTGAGACAATATACTACATAGCCAATTTTTTTAAGCGTGTATTTTTGCGCAAGTTGTAAACTTTGAACAACATTTTCTAAATTCAATGAGTAATACTATGCAACAGACATTTTTTGGTCTGAGATCTAAAACTTTTTTCCAGATTGATGGGTGGTCCGACCATAATGTACGATGTTAATTGTGAGTCACGCCTTTTAGTTAGTGTAAGTTTTTTTGCCCAACTAAATTTGACATTTCTTTGTTTCAGTGTTTGAAAAATTCAACCTTTTGCGATAATCGGTGTTCAAATCACAATGCTTTTCGTGCACTTATTAATTTTTTGATCACAATAATCGACCAAATGTGTCCACAATCCGGAGAATTTTGCCCAAGTTTCAGCAAAACGGGGCTGTAGGAGATGTGGATACACCTGTGCATGTTCGCCCAGTTCGTTCTGCGGAAAACTTTGATGCAGAAGAGCCGTCAACCCACACTCATCGTCGTGCCCCATAATTGAACATCTAGCGAACATCACTGATGCGAATTTTGAATAAAGATTTGAATTTACACACATACAAGGTTCAACTGAGAGCTGAAGCCTACTGACCATTCCAAGCGTCGGCAATAAAAATCACCACAAAATTATTTTGGACATAAGATCAGTACAGCGCCATTAGGGTAATCAAAAACCGCACCGGTTAACCGGTTAATCGGTTTCTCTTTAAAAACCGCCTATCGGTTTTCGGTTTTTCTGTATTTTCGAATAACTCGAACCGTCGGTTTTTACAACTCGGTTTATTCGACTTTTCCGTTTTTTGAAACCATTATAAAATGATAAAGAACATATTATTTTTGAAATAGGAACCTACCTAAAATTTTTAAAACATCAGTATAAAAACCGTTGACTTCATTTGTGCATATCCATCGATTTCAAAATGCAGTTTTATATGTATTTATACTGCATATTTTATCGAGGGTCTAGGTGATTATTGCGATATAGAAATTAACAAACAATCCTTTCCAATTGAAATGTAGGTATAAATAAAAATACATTTGTCCAGTTTCACATTTCGACAAGTTTTCATCTCTATAGTATGCTCAAGTCAGAATCCGCTACTACTGATAATATATGTATATAATCGGTTTGCCATTTGAACCATTCATATGATGCTAAAACCTAAGATTTTGCCGATATTCACTATTAGTCAAGTTTTATAAAAATCATAATCAATTTTTTTTAAAGAAATCTTTTTAAAAATTTAACATAAATATTATAAATATCGCAGATATTATAATATTATACCATAAATGAAATCGAAACAATTACCTATTATAAATACTCGTAAAAATATGAAGGTTTAAAATACAATTTTCAAATAAATCTTAATTCAATTGAAATATGGTTGCGTATTGAATTTGCACTACTCTTATTTTACGTCATCTAACAAAATTTTGAGCATTATTTATTAAAAAAGAAAAAACCGAAAACAACCGGTTCACCGGTTTTTTATTTTCGGTTAAACCGAAACCCGGTTTTAGAGTTGACTTAATTTTCGAAGAAACCGAGCGCCATCTACTTGTTATAATCGTACATACAAACTATTCTCAAGACAAGCCACACATACATTTTAAATCTCAGTTAAATCGCTCTGGAAATGCGGATTTTGCAAATAACTTGACCACTCAGGCATTATAATTCTAGATTATACAACACAGATGACCCGGAACTGAACCTAATGGGCAATTTTTAGCCCGTTCGCTCTTACAGTTTCGGAGATCATGCTTTACTAACAAACGTACAAAGCATTTTTTATATAAAGATATGCCAGCTGAATTTTTGGCCACAAGCAAATGGCTAAATTGTCTACAAACATACGACTATTATATAAAGATATAAAAAGTACTGTTTTCCCTTAGAATATCTCTACTTAAGTATTTGTTACACATTCTCCAAATTCTTCTTTTTTTTGCTACTTTTTTTGGCAAATCTCCTACTGTGCATCTGCATATCTATAAGTAATAATGAATTGGTTTTTTGCCACAAAAATAAATTTTGTCTAGACTCTTTCCAGTCTATGAAGGAAAGTGTGTTCGACATATTCAATGTCCTATCCATATTGATGAAATTTGTATTTAATATTAATAGCAATGTCAATAGATATTGACACGTTCTCAAATAATTTATGCCATTGTTAATTTAATGGAATTTCTTTTGATGAGTTCATGTTCAGATGTGGTCGGTAGATGTCTTGCAGTGAATAATTACTTGATTTATTCATTGGAAAAGAGGACATATTCAAAATGAATTAAAATATTTAAACAACATTTATGAAAGAGTGAAAGAAAAAAATATATTGTCTTTTAACATCGGACTTATATAATTGTGTGGGAAAAACTGTAATGAATGTAAAAATTTGTAAATATTTCATCAGCACATTTTTACAACTTCACTCCACAATAGTAGAATGTACAATAGGCAATACCGAAAATACACTTTTTTACCTCTAGTCCGATACAGATAAAGCAAAATTTGGACTATTTTATTTATTTATATGAATAACATTACAAAGTAAATTTATATTCAAATTTTATGACAGACCAGAGCCTCTGGTGGGAACCCACTTACCTATTGGGGGCTTCATAAGAGCCTTATACTTATACAAATATGGATATACAATATTTTCACTAGATACCATTTAATTCAATATGAAGTGGTTTAAAATATGTGTCCCCTTGAACGCCAAGAAGTCTAATAAGAATGGACCTTTATATAGAAGCAATATCAAAACATGGACCGATGATCCTCTATTTATCTAGGAACGATTAAGTGCAATATAAAGTATAAAATCCTTAAATTTCAGCCGGATCAAATGGAAAATGTGTTCTTTAGAGCGTCAAGACGTGACATCGGCGGGGAGTGATGCTACCTCTTTGTTTTTTAGGCGTTACAAACAAATGTACAAAGTCATAATACCCTGTACCGCAGTATGGTGTCGGGAATAAAAATAAGTAAATGTATTTTTTTGTGACTGCAGGTGGAGGGATTCGGATGCAGGTTTACCCGACTGAATTTTCTTACTTGTTGTTTTTATAGAATGAGGCATACTATTGCATATAGATGTGTTTTTTTTAACTGACGTTAAATCAAATTCAAAAAATTAGATTTATTTTCAAAAAAAATCATAATAGCCGGCACGAAAAAAACAAAAAAATATAAAAAATTGACAAATTGTTTTTGTTTAATTTTTAAGCTAACATCCTAACGAAGAAAGCAATGCATATTTCAAATCAATCTTTGGTTAAATATATAGGTTATGACACATATTGAACAGGTAAGACAAATTCAAAATAATTCTTTTTCATATTTTTTATTTTGGCAATAACGCCCATTTTTCACGGGACTGTAGGTACTGTAAAATCATTAAACGCTACAGTATTTTATGTCTTTGTGTGGAATGGGTTGAATGTTATAAGCCTTTGACTTTTTGTGCAAAATTGTCCGTTTGTATGGGAGGTACCAAAAGGGGCGTGGCAACTTTGCCCAATTTACCCAAGTTGATAAGTTGATACTATGTGTGAAATTGCGGAGGATTCTGAAAGATAGTATAGAAGTTATTAAAAAATCAAGATTGCACTAAATTTTGGCTGTTTGTTGGGGGAGGGGGTATTCATAGGTTTGGACCATTGATCTTAGCCTGAGATAGAAAAAAATATTAACACTTCTTCCAAATTTCTACATTTATCCATAGATTGGATGCCTAATTTAATTTTAACTATTTTTAACATATAAAACTGCATATCTAATGAAAAATATACTGCACAAAGAAAACCATATTTTGTATCCTCAACATTTTGATTTGTTGGTGTAGGTGATTATTCCACAAAAGCACAGAAATATTTCTACAGTTTTTAAATTGAATAATATTGAAAAGCATAATCACTATATTCTATTATACTGTCCATTGGTCAGAGAACAATGTACTTATACACTTCTTGTAAGTTTTCTCGCAAAGTTTTGGTTTATTAAACTCCTAATAAAAAAAACACAGACAAAACATTAAACTGCACATAGACGAAAATATTTTGATATTTTGAAAGTTTATATACCCTCCACCACAGGATGGGGGGTATATTCATTTTGTCACTCCGTTTGTAACACCTCTAAATATTGATCTGAGACAACATAAAGTATATATATTCTTAATCGTCGTAAAATTCTAAGACGATTTAGCCATGTCCGTCTGTCCGTCCCTCCGTCTATCCGTCCGTCCTCCGTGTGTGGTAATCACAGTCCGCAATAATAGAGCTAGGTGGATCAAATTTGGTACAAATTCTTCTTATAGTTGCAGGTTGTTTGGGATTGCAAATGGGCGATATCGGTCCATATTTAGATATAGCTCCCATATATATCATCTAACTTGTTGTTATTCCTACTGTTCTCATCTACTATATGTTTCCTACTGTTCTCACTACTATATTTTTTTGTGTGTTTTCGGTGTTATTTTATTTAGGTTTGAGTTATTTTGTAGGTTTGAGTTTTCATGCTATCCATGGTGGAGGGTATATAAGATTCGGCATGGCCGAACTTAACGCTTTTACTTGTTTTTGTTGTACTGTTATCAAGAAGTGGTTTTCTTTTAGAAAAGTTTGAGATGAAAGTTGGAATAAAATACATATAAAAATATATGATTGGTATTATTGTTATTATTAGTGTTATTCAGATGGTCTGAAGCACTCTCATGAATTATTACAATAACATTATTTATTGTTACATCCATCCATTACGGCTGTTGTTGGTTTTGTCGTGGTTAAATGGACTTTCAGATAAAACATTAGAAGAATCATTAAAAGCGATACAAATGTTTTGTTCATTTGATTTCATTTATTTATTCAACTAAATGAGTGTTACAGTCCAGACTCAAAGTCGAGACTACGAGGTACTCTCGAGGCTATTGTCGTCGATTGGAAAATGTCTAAAGTTCATTTGGTTTGTCTTTGACCTTTGGTGAATATAAAATTATTGAATTGAATGGTACAAATCCCTTCTTTTTCCTTTGCATTGGACAGTTGAAATTATTTGGATTTTTTTAAGTAAATATTTAAAGCATAACACTCAAAAAGCTAAAATTAGTAATAATAGAAGGATTTGAAGAAGAATTTCTTCACCACACAGTGCGGGAGTTTAAACTAGCGCAGAAAGATTACAAGCAAAGAAAAAAACGTTTGGGAGTCGTTTATCGCAGACATTTTTCTTTGTCTCAAACGCTCTACTTTTCCCGTAACGGTTGAAATATTATTGGTGAATGAAAAAGTTTATCGCAATCGTTTATCGGCGTAAACGAACATTCTTTCATTCCAAAATTTTCGTAATTTACGTTTATGGTAAACGAAATACGTTTACGGGACCTTATTGTATTTAAACATGAATGAATATTTTAAAGAGAGTTGAGAGAAGAAAGAGCGAACTTGTTTTCATTTTGTGAGAGTGCGGGTTTATAATATTTTTATTATTTATTTGATGAATAATGTGCATATAAAATAATATATAATACAAAACTTGATTTTTAATGACACTATGCAACACGATTTTCACCCGAAGTTTTTCATTTTATGATGTATTTTGGTATTCTATTAACGGACGTGGAATATTTTGAATGGTCAGCATTTGGGTCAGGGTCAGGACCAGAGTATGAAGCCGCCGAGCCGAGCCGCCGATTTTAGCCGCCGCCGACTTTTTTCACGAGCCGAAGCCGCCGCCGATCTTTGCGGCTAAAATCGGCTGAACCAAGGCCCCCGTTCCATAGAAAAACTTTAAAATAGGGATAGATACAATTTACATTTTTGATAAGCAAATAACCATATAACAGATATATCGTCCCCTTAATAGAAGAATAGTGTATACGCTTAAACACATTTTAATAATCTACGCAATTGGTTGTATATCTAGTAAAAATGTGGGGAAAATCTACTTCCACAAATTGGGTGTTTGAAATTGATTGTTCATTAATAAAAGCTAACGTGCCGATATCGAATTTCAATATCACAAAAACTTCAAATATGATTTTCTCGAAACGACAAATAAATTATACCCTATTTATTTATTGGGGGACGATATGGAAAGTGTTTTTCGTTTTTAATCGTTTATTGTCACAAGAGCGAGCTTAACATGTATTAAAAATGAGAATATTGATAGTAATAGAAAAATAATTATAAAACTTATTTTTTAAAGGAAATAATAAGATTTTTTATTTATTATTATATTACCTACACATAGAGAATCAAATATTTTCGGAAAAAAGGCAATGGAGTATTACAGAATTGTAATACTGCATATAAATTAATACCTCCATTGTAAAGAATGCTAAGTCGACTTGGTACGTTATACTGGAGATTGTATTTCTAAATTCTAAATATCCTAAATTGTCTTCAGTTATCCATCAATCCATCAATTCAATGAAGTTAGGCTCAAAACAAATTACAAGGTAATTCTACACAAATTTAAAATTTCACTTAAACGACGATTCGCCTCTCCTGAAAACAACCAGTTTCGACTTAGCCTACTTTGAAAATCGAGTATATCATAGAGCCGCCTAGCGTCAATTTTATCACTTATCATTGTATGGAAATCGATGATTTTTATACCCACCATAGGAGGGAGTATACTAACTTTGTCATTCTGTTTGCAACACCTTGAAATATGATCTGCGACCCTACAAAGTATATATCGTATATTATTGATCGTCGTGAAATTCTAAAACGATTTAGCCATGTCCGTCTGTCTGTCTATCTGTTGGAATTACGCTACAGTCCGTAATAATAAAGCTAGGTTAATCAAATTTGGTATAAAGTCTTCTTATTATTCTTATTTAGGATTGCAAAAAGGCCATATTGGTTAATGTTTTGATATAGCCCCCTATAGAGGTCGCTCCAAATTATGGTTTTTGAGCCATAGATACCACATTTTTAAAGCAATTTAGCTGAAACTTTGCAGTTTGTATTCTATTTTGACTAAAATTCATCACAACAAACATTTTACATTCATATTTCATATTTTGTTATAGTCAACCTATAGAGGCCGCTCCAAAATATAAGTATTTAAGTCATAAATACCACATTTTCTAAGCATTTTAACTGAATCCTTGAATTTTTTATTTTACTTTGGCAAGATGTCATCACAGTAAATTTTTTTTAAATCGGTTCATATTTGGTTATAGTCCACCTATAGATGTCGCTCACAAAAATGCTTGCTTAAGCCATAAACACCACATACTTAAAGCAATTTTGCTGAAACTTTTCAGTTTGTATTCTACTTATATTATGACAAGAATTCATGTCAATGGAATTTATACAAATCAAAAGTTTGGCTAAAGAGGCCTAAAATTTGGCTAAAAAACTGTAGCGTTTGTTTTTTCAATAAATTGCTTAAACAAAAAGATCGTTCCATGACTTGCTCCATATCCAAAAATCTTTCAGTAATATAATTGAATGCAATTCTTGCTGGAGTGTATATAAGATTCGGCATGGCCGAACTTAACGCTGTTACTTGTTTCACTTCACATTATCTCACAATTAACTTAAAAAAATCCATTATTTATGAATATGTAGCAGAGCTTAACTTTTCAACTATTATTATACCCTCACTTTAGTGTGACGAGGGTATATATCATTTGCTACGAAAAAAGGTGTAACACAAGTATGTTCGGGGGAAATCCGTTTTGGGTCATTTTAAGTCGAATGAGCAATGTCCGTCCGTCTGTCTGTCTATCTACTGGCTGGTGCGCACGTCAAACGGTTACCCTCGAAAGGAGTAACCGATTGACTTCAAATTTCGTATGTGGAAATATTTTTTTCTATCTCCGGCTAAGTTCGAAGATGAGCCATATTGGTCCACTCCTTCTGGTACCACCCCCACAAAGGTTTAACTTTTAGTGAAATATAGCATCTATACAACTAATTAGAATCTTCTGAAATATTATTTTATTAGTCGCTATCACCTCGAGAATAATGGTCAAAGTTTCCACGCCCCTTTTGGTACCTCCCACACAAATGGACCATTTTGCATCAAAATTTAACTGCTTATAACTTTAATACATGTTCACAAAAATACTTGAAATTTTGTACAGTACAATGTTTTTGTTGCGAATATAGTCCAGTAACAAATGGGCATTATTGTACATCCCCATTTGCTACCTCCCACACAAATGGACCGTTTTATATCAAAAGTTAAGGGCTTATAACTTTAATACCAGTACATACAAATACCTGAAATTGTGTACAGTGTAATGCTGTAATAGTGTCTATAGTCCTGTTAAAAGTGGACGTTGTCACCACGCCCCTTTTTGTACCTCCCACACAAAATGACCAAATCATACCAAAATTGAATAGCTTGTAACGTTAATATACCAGTGCACATAAAGGCATATAGTTCGGAACATTGCAATGTATTTAAAGAAAATACTGTTTACCGACTTACTACTTCTTACCCCTTCTGGTATCTCCCACACAAATTGACAAATTAATTAGTATACTGTTATATATGCATTACTCACAAAGTGAGGGTATACCTTAGTCGGTTTGCACTACTGAACCTTTCTTATTTGTTTTTAAAATTTTTTCAAAAATTTAAATGCCCATAAAATTTTTAAAAATTTTTTTTTCTTATTTTATTTATTTGTAACTGCTTATAAACATTTTAGCCAAAAATGAACTGCATAGGTAACGATCTCGAAATGTTCCAAAAAAAATATATTTTTGGAATTAAAAAGAGATGTCAGCAAAGTTTTATAAAAAAAATTCACCAACATTTTGCAGAAAAATAGAAATTTAACAAAATTTTAAAAAAAAATAAAATTTTAAAAAAAGTGTAAAAAAAATTAAATTTCAACAAAATGTTGTAAAAAAAATAATTTTAATGGAGTTTTCTAAAAAAATACAATTTTAAGAAATGTGGTGGAAATAAATATTTTGCACCAACGTTTATAAAAGAATCAATTGTAACATATTTTCTAGCAAAATGCAATGTGTGGAAAAATTCAATTTCCATCAAATTTTATTAAAAAACAATTTTAAAAAATTTTCTAACAAATTGCAATTTTATCGAAATGTTCCTGAAAAATGCATATTTAAAGAAACTTCAAATTTAGAGAAATTTTCTAGAAAATATAATTTTGAAGAATTAAAAAAATGGGAGAAAAACATTTTCAACAATATTTTGCAGATAATTGCAATCGCGACAATTTTTTTAAAAAAAGCTATTTCAAAGACTTTTATATAAAAATCAATTTCATTAAAATTCAAAATAACTATGGCTTTTTTATTCTCCCAAGGTTTTCCTCTCAGAATTAAAGGTCCATTTTAAAAGGGCGACTCACTGGATTAAATGGTGTTAACTTAATATTTTCTAATAAAAAATTTAATTTTGCAGACAAATTTCATTTCAACGAAAATTTTTGCAGAAAAACTACATTTCAACAAAATTAAAAATACAAGGTGGCGCAAAAGTAACCTTTCGATGTTTTTTGTGCCAAAGTCACCGACCGATTATTGGTCAAATAAATAGTCAGCAATATTCCGCATTCTGGAGCAGTGTAGCGTAACATTGTTTATTAACGTGTATTTCGCATGTGTTTACTACACAAATGTCAACATTAGGCATTAGGGGCCAATCGCAAAATTTACAGCATTTTCTGATAGGAGGATTACTTTTGCGCCACCTTGTAAAAGGAAAAACAAAAAAATCTACAGCAGTTTGAAGAAAACATAAATGATTGTATGGTGCACTTTGGTCAAAAGGGTTGAGAAGCCCTGGATTAATTAGAGGAGGAGGATTTTTTACATTTTCGATTTTTTCGGGTCGAATCTCTTCAAGGGCAATTTCGATTTCATGTTTCAACGCTTGAATTATCTCTGTTTCCTTTCGTAACATTTATCCTTAATGGCTCACCACAGAAAATAATCCAAAGGGCTCAAATCACAAGTCAAATTAATCGGTCGTTCAAATTAAAAATTTTAAAAGGTCCACCCTTTGCATTATTTTTTATTTTACTTCTTATTTTACTCCATGAAACGGATCATTACATACTAGCGTTTTTTCTTAAATTTCTATTTCTCATCCCCAAAAGATGCAGGGTATGTAAAGGATCTGAAAAATCGTTATGATTTTTCGTACAATTAAAGATCGTAATTTCAAGTCAAAAATCGTCAATTTCTATCTTTGGACTTATGGCAACTTTGTTTGCATTGTAAAGTGCAGCATTTTCTGTGCACTTTTCCCAAAAAATTAACTTCAGTAACACATTTTGGCGTTCGTTTAAATTTGAGGGACTACATCAATTCAGCTTAAAAGGTTCAAATATTTTCGAGGTATTAACATCGACGGTGCAACATTTTTTCAAGAAACGATATCGCCATTAAAAATGTCTGAAATTATTATAAATCGTCATTTTTGACACACTGTCGATATATATTCTTAATTATGTTACTTAAACAATTGTATATAATTTTCACCAATATTTAAATTTTAAATATTTGTGTTCATAATTAGACAATTTGTATATTGTTTATACATATTATGCAGAATAATGACAAATGTTTACATAGTTCTAAAACATAAATAATCCGATTCTAATTTGTGAGTCATTCGTATCAATGTGGCTAATTTTATAAACCTTTGAGTTATCACAACAAAAAATTAGATAATATAATATAATTGCTGTTAGCAACTAAAAACATTAATTATTTTGTTTTATTTTGTCGCATCCATTAAAAATGCATAAATTATGATAATAAATATTGGGAATAGGGCAAATTTGTATTATTATTGTAAATAGTATGGCAGAATTGACAGATGCAGGCAAATTAATGAGCAAGCTGGGAATTATAGTTGCCGTTACACTCACTATACACTCAAAGAAATATGTTTGCCAATAAGTAGCAACTCGTTATGTTGTTGCTGCAACATTTCCTTCACCAACGTAGAAATATAATCTATCATCATTGTTCTTAGACGAAATAACTCGATAGACCGACAAAATATAAAAGTATAAGATAATTTTGTTGTAGCAGCTATAATTTTGTAGACACTTATGATTTCCCTTTTTTAGCAGAAAATCTCTTGTTTTAGCAAAAATTTTTTCTGTGTTTACTAACGCATTTTTTGAGCAAAGTCAATTATTTTCAATACATTGAAATGACACAAATGGTATTAAGAGGTTTTACGGATTAAAAAAAGTTTATCTGTCCTGTAGAATGTTAAATGTGGCTTAGAAGTTAATACATTAAATCGAATAACGATTTGTCTAAACTTTTTTTTAATTTTCACATAACAAAGTGTTTTTGTTGTTGATATCTGCATCAGTAAAAAACTTTTCCAACAATTATATGTTTTACTTATACAATGTTCTAATGTCTATGTATTCTGCTAGTCTCGATAGAATTTATTCTGAACATTTCTTTACCACCCCATTAGTTTCTCTCTGCTTGCTTGCTTCAGTCGAAGTAGAAGTTTTGCAAACTATTTACTGATGTATTAGAGCCGACATTGCAAAAAAGTTATAAATCATGGTAAAGTCTATTTCCTGAAATGTCAATAACTTTTCAGCAGTGCAACGAGGCATTGCTAGGCAAACCCTATTTCTTAGTAGGACATGTGGTTATGTTAATTTGTTTATTACTTCAAATTATTATACTGATTAAGAAGAATCTTATGCTGGGTAGTAAGTAATTACAAAATGAAATAACAACCAGTAAGGAAAGGCAGAAAGTCGGGCTGGGCCGACTATATAATACCCTACACCTCCCTAAAAATGCTATAAGGGTCATTGCGATAATAATTTAGAATAATTGGGTAAGAACATATACTCGTATATCTGGATATATCTAATTCTGAACCGATAATCGCTAAATTAACCAATATTCGTTCCTAAATTGAAAAACATTTTGTAATGATCGGAAGTAAAGTACAATTTCTATAGCGCTTTGTAACCAAATCAGGAAAAACATATATATGGAGGTTAAATATAAATCTGAATCGATTTTCCCTAAAATAGAAACCTCTTTCTGTCGAATTTCGTACAGATCGGATATAAAATACAGTCTTTACAGCGCTTAGATGTCAAATCGGGGGTAACATATATATGGGGGATATATCTAAATTTTAACCAATTTTCTCCGAATTTGACGGAATTCCTTCATGTAATAAAAAACCTCTTTCTGCCTAATTTCGCTGTGATGGCATATAAAATACAGTTTCTACAGCGCTTGAATTTCCAATCGGGGGTAACATATATATGGGGGCTATATCTAATTCTGAACCGATTTTCTCCGAATTTGACAGTATGAGATCGGACAATAATTGCAACCTGTACTTTGATTACAAGAATACATCTACAGACAGACGGACAGACAGACGATCGGTATAATAAACAATGGGTCTATTTCTTCTCCTTTTGGGAGTTACAAACTAATGCCCTATGTCATAATACCCTGTACCACAGTGTGGTGTAGGGTATACAAATAGTTCCACTAAAAACTGTATTAATACCCCACACAACACTGTGGTACGGGCTATAATGACTTCGCGTGTTTGTTTGTAAAGCTCTAAAGGAGAAGAGAAAATTGGAAATAAATCTGCTGAAATGTAGAAATCCAATTACAATGAAACTTCGAACATATATTGCTCACTTACTTCAAGAGTGTCATAATTAAAAATTTAAAATTGCCCAGATGTGTAACTTTAGGTCCGTATAAAAAGATAAATAACACCAAATAAGACGTTTAAAAAGGGAGGAATAATCCGAAATATGATTGTTTACCTACAAACTAAATTCCGTTGAGATTAATTTATGGGTATTTGCAAAATTTGCATTTCTGTAAGGCAACATCAAAAATTGTAAATTTTGAGTCAGGATACTCTTGAAGTGAGTGAGCGATATAGATAAGATGTATTTTCGAGCTATAATTTGAAAATGGGATTTCTATGCGAGTACACGGAGACAAGCTCATACGCGGAGAAGACAAATCGAGACCGAGGCGAACAAGAAGAGAAAAAGCTGGAATGAAGTTAAAAATATCACTACCAACAGATCAGAATGGAGGAAATTTATGGAGCCCCTATGTTCCTTCTAGGAACGACCGGATTTTATATATTGTTCATATAATGTCAAGTGAGTGAATTTTTTAAAACCTATGTCCCCGATCCAGATGCTTCTGGCACCACTTTTTTAGTCCAATAGGATAGAAATCGTGGGTTTTAAGTGTACACCAATCTTTACCAAATTATTATATAATTTTTGGTTAAAGAAAGAGTTGTAGGCCTTTATCTTATCTCCCAAACTTACTTTGACTGATTTTTCCTACGACTGACCATGCGCGTGATAATAGAATTATATTTAGTAAAACATTCCTGAACTGAAATGTTTTTTGTTCGAAATTTATTCGGCCCCGGAAGTTTATCGCGGAAATGCTGATACCAAAATATTCCTCAGAGATCATAAAATGCAAATATCTTCATCTTATTAAATTCGCTATAACATTTTTGTAAAAATTTTGGAGATGTACTAAAGTCGAACTAATGGATTATAAATAATTGGCAATCAAATAATATTGCAAATCTCTCGTTCTTTATAAAACGACTTACAAATATTCATATTATGGGAAATTATGTTATAGTTTAAATTTACAAGATTCAATGTAATAAAATTCGGTTGTTTTGTTATTTTTTTTTATAGTGATAGCTCGCGAAAGGAAGCAGATAAGATTGTGATCACTTCATAGTTGAGTAGAAGGGATGATTCTGAACAAAACCTCGGTAGCTGTTTTTTCCGTCAATCTAGGCCAACATTCTATTGCTTCAAGCACGCCGTGAACATTCAAATATCAAAACTCATGTGTGTTTTTATACCCTACACCACACTGTGGTACAGGGTATTATAACTTTGTGCATTTGTTTGTAACACCCAAAAGGAGAAGAAATAGACCCATCGTTTATTATACCGATCGACTTAGAATAACTTTCTGAGTTGATTTAGCTATGTCCGTCTGTCTGTCTGTCCGTCTGTCTGTCCGTCTGTCCGGCTGTCCGTCTGTGCATGTATTCTTGTAATCAAAGTACAGGTCGTAATTATGGTCCGATCTCGACAAAACTATACACATATCTTTTTTTGGGCCCAAGGACGATCCCTATTGAATTTGGTTAAAATCGGTTAAGATTTAGATATAGCCCCCATATATATGTAACCCCCGATTTGACATGTAAGCTCTGTAGAAACTGTATTTTATATCCGATCAGTGCGAAATTCGGCAGAAAGAGATCTCTTATTACATGAAGGAATACTGCCAAATTCGGAGAAAATCAGTTCAGATTTAGATATAGCCCCCATATATATGTTAGCCCCGAATTGACATGTAAGCGCTGTAAAAACTTTATTTTATATCCGATTAGTATGAAATTCGGCAGAAAGAGGTTTCTTATTACATGAAGGAATACTGCTAAATTCGGAGGAAATCGGTTCAGATTTAGATATAGCCCCCATATATATGTAACCCCCGATTTGACATGTAAGCGCTGTAGAAACTGTATTTTATATCCGATCAGTGCGAAATTCGGCAGAAAGAATCTCTTATTACGTGAAGGAATGCTGCTAAATTTTGAGAAAATCAGTTCAGATTTAGATATAGCCCCCATATATATGTTACCCCCGATTTGATATGTAAGCGCTGTAAAAACTGCATTTTATATCCGATCAGAATGAAATTCGGCAGAAAAAGGTTTCATATTATATGAATGAACACTTTTAAATTTGGATGAAATCGGTTCAGATTTAGATATAGCCCCCATATATACATACGTTACCCCCGATTTGATATGTAACCGCTGTAAAAATTTTATTTTATATCCGATCAGTGCGAAATTCGGCAAACAGAGGTTTCTTTCCACATGTACAATTCTGTGAGGGATCACTGGAAAGTAGACTGTATTTATTATTATTCGATGTATCCTCACAAATTGTAATCCGAAGATTTTCGTATGAAAATAGAAATAAATAAGAAGACAAGGGGGAGATTTTAGTGTATAAATCAAAGATTGCTTTATAGATGTATATAAAGGTGTAGGTATTTGAACGTAGTTCAAATGCGCCGTAGAGCGCGAGCTTCTTACCCTAGTTGATGATACAGCAAAAGTGAAACTTACTTCCGATGCAGAAACTTAAAAATGTAACAAGAGAAAATGCAACGAAGCTGCGAATTTGAATGTAACTTCAAGATGGATGCTCTTAGTCCAATTGAGTGAAAGCTTTTTCGGCTCGGTTTCCATTGGGCTAAGAGCTTCCATAAGTACGTAGATACATAACTAATAAAGGAAAACCGTTAGATTCAAGTAATTCATTACATGTAATTAGTTCAGTACTTCATAAATTCAGTTGGCTTAATTTAATATCTGTTGAACACGGTTCAACATACTCCCGGCTCTTGCAACCTTAAACCTGGCACGCTCCCGTGATGGTCCATCCGAAGGTGCTCTGTCGGGATTCCCTTTGCAGTCGATTTTGCTACACCCTAATACAAGTAAATGAAAAGAAAAATTTAACAATTTAGCTTTGCGATTGGAGAAAATCGATCAAACTTTTGAAATGTATGTAAAAAAAAGGTCCAAATCGTAGAAGAGTGGCAACCACACCAATTAAAATTTTGACTTCGAATTTTCTGTAGCAGATTCTGTGAAATATCTCCTTTAAAATGAGTATAAATTTGATATACTTTGTGTAACAAACTTTTTCTACAAGACCTAAATACGAATTGTACTTTTTTCGCCAAAAAATCTCCAAAAATGAAATTTTTTCAAAAATTTGATTTTATAGGGCCATAACTTTATTATTTCTTCACATATCCTTTCGATTCTTTTTTTTCATGATATTGTAAATTTTATTGGCAATCCATAAAAAAACACGCGAACAAAATCGGTAAAATCGCGGTATTTTGGGGAGCTGTAGAAAATCGTATATGTGTTGTTTGATTATGAAAATAATATGGTTTGGAATAGTTGGTTGGTTCTAGGACTTTGGCAAAATACACAATTCGACTAACGGACGAGTAATCACTCCGTTCTGAGTGCGGATTTCCGCCACTCTAACTCGTGAATCACTGCCTGTATAGACATGAACTACCCTTCCTAATCTCCACTCCGTGGGTGGTAAGTTGTCGTATTTGACAACAACCAGATCGTTTTTCTTTATTAGTTAAGTATCTACGTACTTACGAAAGCTTTTTCGGCTCGGTTTCCATTGGGCTAAGAGCTTCCATAAGTACGTAGATACCTAACTAATAATGAAAAACCGTTAGATTCAAGTAATTCATCATATGTAATTAGTTCAGTACTTCATAAATTCAGTTGGCTTAATTTAATATCTGTTGAACACGGTTCAACACTACATGAAGGAATACTGCCAAATTCGGAGAACATCGGTTTTGATTTAGATATAGCCCCCATTTATATGTTTTTCATTTACTACAATGCTGCCTTCGACCACAAAATTAAACATTTGACCCACTGTAAAAAAAACTAGGACCAACTGGACCATAAGTTTATTCTACAAAAATGATCTACTCAACATGTCCTTTAAATATGGGAACTATAGCTCCCATATATGTGTTTCGTCCGATTTGGCCATTTAGTCCTATAAAAGCTGTATTTTACATCCAATCGTTTTGAAATTTAGAATAGTAGAGTTTCTTGATCCATGAACCAACATTGCCGAATTTGAAGAAAATCGGTTAAGATTTAGCTATAGCTCCCATATATATGTTTCGTCCGATTTGGCCTTTTAGTTCTATAGAAGCTATATTTTACATCCAATCCTTTTGAAATTTAGAATGGTAGAGTTTCTTGATTCATGAACCAACATTGCCCAATTTGAAGAAACTCGGTAAAGATTTAGCTAGTGTAGGGTATTATATTGTTGGCACCGCCCGACTTTAGCCTTTCCTTACTGGTTTTGGACTGATTTAATTAGCAACAACTTTTTCACCACATTGAGGTACAGGGTATTATAAGTTTGTTTCACGGCAGATGTTTGTAACACCTGAAAACAACACAGATAGACCCACCTTAAAGTATACCGATCGACTCAGAATCACTAGCTGAGTCGATTTAACGATGTCCGTCCGTCCGTCCGTCTGTCCATGTAAAGTTGTTCGTCGACTACAGGTCGCAATTTCACTCGATCGTTCTGAAATTTTGCAGTTTAGAGTATTTCGCGGCTGTTAAGATTGCTATTGAATTTAGTTGAAATCGGTTCAGATTTAGATATAGCTCCCATATATATCTTTCGTCCGATTTGGCCCTTTAGTCCTATAGAAGCTGTATTTTACATCCGATCGTTTTGAAATTTAGAATGGTAGAGTTTATTGTTCCATGAACCAACACTACCGAATTTGATGAAAATCGGTTAAGATTTAGCTATAGCTCCCATATATATGTTTCGTCCGATTTAGCCCTTTAGTCCTATAAAAGCTGTATTTTACATCCAATCGTTTTGAAATTTAGAATGGTAGAGTTTCTTGATCCATGAACCAACACTACCGAACTTGAAGAAAATCGGTAAATATTTAGCTATAGCTCCCATATATATGTTTCATCCGATTTGGCTCTTTATATCCAATCGTTTTTATACCCTACACCACACTGTGGTACAGGGTATTATTTAAGTATAAAATATCCCAAAAGTAAATTTATGTAAACAATTTATACATCAAAAATCAGAGTTATTCAATATTACGAGAGTGGTGTAGGGTATTATATAGTTGGCACCGCCCGACTTTAGTCTTTCCTTACTGGTTTTATATATGAAGTATCTTTTAGAAAAAAATGCGGTATTTTTGATGACATTTTGCACGAAGATGATAATATTATTTTACAAGTCAACGAAGGTAACTCTTCTGACAAAAACATGCATTAAACTTTATAAACAAAACAACACACTACAATACTGCGCAAAACACTGTGGTACATGTACCCGCGGTTTGACATACAGGAATTTTCCATAGTGAGTCTTCAACTTTTGTCCACCATATTTGTAATCTACGCAATTTTCAAGTCCTTTGAACCCTTTGTGTGGGAGGTACCAAAAGGACTTTAGGTTAGGTTTAGGTTAGGGTGGCAGCCGTATTTTTTTACAAGCTCACATAGACCAGTTTAGGTCCCTAGTGTTACCACGGGCTGAAATGCCCCTCATCGAAACCAACCTGTTTGATATATAAATTTATCGATAGTGCGAATATCAGTACTAGAAAGATCTGTTAGGCTGCCTAAAAAGGCCGACCCCAGTATGTCCAGTCGTCGTTTACTCAAAGCGGGACAGTCGCAAAGCAAGTGCTCAATGCTCTCCACTTCTTCCTCATCTCCACAGCTTCGGCAGAAGTCATTGGAGTCAATACCCAATCTTTTGGCGTGTTCGCCGATCAAGCAGTGTCCCGTCAGAACCTGTACTAACGTAGACAATCGTTTCCTCTCTAGTGCGAGAAGATATTTTGACCTTCTCAGGTCATACCTTGGCCAGATTTTGTCTAGCTACCCTGCAGGTGCCGATTTCTGTCCATCTTTCGTTGGACTGCCTGATTGCCTCTTGCCTAAGCCAAAGCTTGCACGTGGATAGTGGCGCACCAATATATGCAAAAGGACTTGATCTATCCTGCCGATATTTCGCTCCGCAACAGATATGTATAAAATGTGATGACGTGTTAAATTGCATAAATATGCAATGTTCCAATTAAGTGTTATAGTCTGGTGAATTTTTGAGTACCTGGAATAATTTGCATGGGGTACGAGACCCGCGGTCCGATTGGGTCGAAATTTAAAATGTTTCTTATTTATAACTAAATACAGTTTGGTACTAAATTTCATAATTCTGCAATTGCCCGTTTTTTACTACAAAAAGGAACTGTAAAGGCACACTCCACAAAATGATAAATATTTGTATAGACTGGAATCAAAGTTATAAGCATTTAACTTTTTGTGCAAAAGTATGGGAATTACCAAAATGGGCATGGAATAACGCCGGGACTATAGATACTCTGAAAGCACAACACTTCACAAAATGTTAAGTATTTGTATAGACTAAAATCAAATTTAGAAGCCGTTAACTTTTTCTGCAAAATGGTCCATTTGTATGGAAAGTACCAACAGGGGCGTGGCAACTTCACCCATTTTTCTCATGATGACCAAGAACCTAATACTATGTGTTGAATTGTGAGAAGTTATGAGATAATCAATATTTCACTAAATTTGGACCCTTTGTGTGGGAGGTAGTAGAAGGAGTGGACCAAAGTAATCCATCTGTAAACTTAGCCTGAAATGTTAACACATACCAAATATGAAGGCAATCGATTACTCCTGTCGACGGTTATAGTGCGTACCAGCCAGACAGACAGACGGACAAGGCTCAAATGGCTTAAAATGGCCCTAAACGGATTTCCTCCAAATATTCTTGGAGTCTCTTAGGTCACTCCTTTGATGTATTACACCTTTGGCCCGCAGAAACTTATATATATATTTGTACACATTAAACACATTTATATATTATTTGTGTACATTTTACAAATTTTTGTCTCAAACCTATTTTATTAATCCTTTTTTCGCCGTATGTATTTCTTAGAGGTAAAAAGTAGATTACTGAAGAAATTGTTCGATAAAATATATAAACATATACATATAATAATGCAGCTCACCTGTTGGTCATAAAACACCATATGGCTGAACCTAAAGTAATCACATAAACATAACGAAATCAATATTTTTGAATGCATTTAAAAACAAAATTGCCTTTACAATGCTCGTTTCGTTTTTTGCTTGTTCTACAAGTGTTGCCTTTAATGGCCAATTTATCCCTTCAAGTGGCAGCAATTGAAAAAAACTGCCAAGTGTGAACGAGTAGTATTCCACCGCTGGAATGTTGAATAGTAACATTTCGTATGTCGCAGCGTATACTTAATATTCATATTGCACATTAAGTAGACGTCAAAGTGTTTTTGTGGCCATTACATTGAACATTCATTTCATGCTAACCCATCACCATTGCCATTGCTATCACCATAGCCATCATCGCTTCGCCATCATCATCATCACAGACGACATCGACAACGTCGCATCGAACATATTTTCACTTAAATTGAAAAACAAAATCGCTTGGAATTACAGAATTACACCAGGCAACAATCGCCCAACAAAACAAACAAAATTACACACACACACACACTTCATTTGACTCCACTCGACGACGTTTAAGCCATAATCCACATCATGGCTGTAGAAAATGGCTTATTCAGCATTCGGCCGAGAAGGAGTGTACTCATCGACGCAAACAGCGTTTCTCTTCAAAGAGCAAAAAAGCCCTCTGCGTCCACACGAATTTTAAATGATTTTAATGTGGGTAATTTAATTTTATTGTTAACCTCCCGGGTAGAGTTTTAATATAGCCTCTTCTCGCCAACGCTTGAGCGTTGAGGACGATATTGCTATTGCTTCTGTTGTTGCCAATATTGTGTCGTTGTACTTATTGTTTTGCTCTATTTTATCCAGCCCCGAAACAAAAGAGAAGAACATGACCAGCTGCCAAGTAGCACGTGGAATAGGGGAGTTCATGAGAAATTGCGTATTAGCAAGAATCGAATCGCGCCCAGCTTTACAGCTACAGGAAATAACAAAAATCCGTCTCAACTTTGAAAAGTCACATTCGTAATTTTGTTACATTTTGTGAATCCTCTTACAGAATTTCCTGTTCCATTTTTTAAAGCAACAAATGCTTAAGTCAGCTTAATTTTCTCTTTTTTTTTTTGATTCGCTGGTTTCATATGGTTACACTGAAAAAAATTATGTTCATTAGTGAATTCATTAGTGAGTTCTACTACAATACACATTTTAAGACTTATCTCGTATAGATACCGAGATATGCGCAATTGAATGTTCTCAAAGAATGTTCTCAAAGAAAAAACGATTCAAAAATATTCACTGGTATTGTTACCAAGCCTCTCCAATTTACACCATTTTTACACAAATTTCAAAAGTAAACCACGTTTTCTCCAAGAGCAAAGCTACAATTTTATACCTGTTGGCATATTTATATGTCGTAAGGTGTTGTCAGTTTAACTGTGAACGGAATCTGAAACCCGGCTTTTAGTAAAATGCAAAAAATCCCATTTTTGGGATTTTCAGGGTGGGTCTAAAGAAACCAAGGGGTGTAAAAGTTTAATAACTTTTTCGTTTATTAATTTTTTTTTTATGTTTTCTTCCAGATTATATAATATACAAAAGGCAAATTTTTTTACACTAAGTATGAAAAATAACGTCTCTTAAAAGAGCACCGTTTTTAGCTTCGCACCGATGGGCTCTTTTTAGAGCATTTTCCATAACACCTTTCAAAACTTGTGGCTGTAGCGTTCGAATTTCTGCAACAATGTTTGCCTTGAGTTCAAGGATTGTCTCTGGCTTGTTCACATACACTCGCTCCTTCAAATAACCCCAAAGAAAATAGTCGGGTGCTGTCTAATCTGGCGATCGCGCTGGCCAAATAATTTCCGAATTTCTGGAAATTATTCGCTCTCCAAAAAATTGATTTAAAAGTGTCATTGTGTCTCGGGCAGTATGGGCAGTGGCTCCGTCCTGCTGAAACCACATACCAGGTCTGTTTTCAAGAGCAGGACGTAAAAAATGTTCTATCATAAACCGATACCGCTCTCCATTTACGGTTACAGCACTTCCATCTTCATTCTGGAAGAAGTAAGGCCCAATGACATTTTCAGATGTGATCCTACAACATACTGTACACCTGATGGGGTGCAATTGGCGTTGATGAATGGCTCTTGGATTTTGAGAACCCCAGAACCTACAGTTCTGCTTATTAACAAAGCCATTCAAATGAAAATGAGCTTCATCACTCATAATCAAATTTTTAATAAAGTTGATTTCATTTCTGGCCAACTCTTGAAATTTAACTGCAAAATTTAGACGTTGCCGATGATCTGGGGGTTTTAATTCTTGCACCAATTTGACCCTATATGGGTATAACTGTAATTTTTTTTTAAATGCGCCGTAGTGACGTACGAGACATTTCTAGCTGAGCAGAACGCCTTCTGACAGATGTTTCTGGTGCTTCGTTAACACTTTGCTGTACTCGTTCAATATTTTCCGCAGTGCGACTTACACGTGGTCTACCGGTTCGAGGCAAATCTCTTACGCTGCCACGTTGGTGATGACGATCAACTAAGCAACGAATCATTGCTTCAGAGGGCGAAATTCTGACGTTAAAATGTCGACGATATGCTCTTTGCGTTAAAATAATTGATCTCTGGATTAAATAATAAAATTCTATTGTTCTGGTTCTCTGTTCAATTGTGAACCTCTACATTATAAATTCTCCAAGCGTTGTCTATATAATCTGAAAGGAAAAATAAAAAAAATTAATAAACGAAAAAGTTAATAAACTTTTACACCCCTTGGTTTCTTTAGGCACACCCTGTAAAATGATTCTCGAATTACATTTTATTTGTGATGTCAAGACAAAACTACAAAAATTTTTATTGAAGTATGTTTATTTTTAAATATTTTATGGCGTTACTACATTTCTGTCTGCATTGTAAAATTTTCTTAATATTAGTCCAGAATATAAACCGATTTCTCCCATATCAAATATTCTAAATTAACAACAAAATTTGCTATATTTGTTTTGTTATAATTGGTTGTCTATCCAGGAAAGATAATGAGAAAAAAATCGGCATAAAACCGGAAATAATACATATATACCGTAAGGAAAGGATCGGAAAAAGATTTCCCTTTTCAAAAGAAAGTTTATCGTATAACACATTACTACATTGATGTAAGAGAAATCGGTTTATATTCCGCACTGATGTTAAGCAAAAAAGTGAAAAAAAAAACACTTTTCAAATGCAGACGGATATGTAAAAACGACATAAAATTTTTATAAATGAACATATTTCAATGATATAATTTGTAGTTGGTAGGACTTGACATCACAAATCGAATGTAAATATAATTCGCGAATAATTATATTTCCAAAAGTCAATCCCACAATTCCAAAAATAATTTTGAAAATCCCCAAAATATTGAATTTTCCCCTATATCTACTATACTAAAAGCCGGATTTCAGATTCCCTTTGCAGTTTAACTCTCAACACCTTACCACATATAAATATGTCAAAAGCTTGAACATTTTAGCTTTGCGACTTTTGATATTTGTGTACAAAATGGTGTAAATTGGAGTAGCTTGCTAACAATACCAGTGAATATTTTTTGAAGAACATTCTCTGGAAAGTTTCATTCAAGATGATAGTATAAGTAAATACTTTTTATACCCTACGCCACACTGTGGTTATAACTTTGTGCATTTGTTTGTAACGCCCAAAAGGAACAGAAATAGACCCATCGTTTATTATACCGATCGACTCAGAATCACTTTCTGAGTTGATTTGGCTATGTCCATCTGTCCGTCTGTCTGTGCATGTATTCTTGTAATCAAAGTACAGGTCGCAATTATGGTCCGATCTCGACGAAATTTTACACAAATCTTTTTTTGGTCCAAGGACGATCCGACAAAATCGGGTCAGATTTAGATATAGCCCCCATATATATGTTAGCCCCGATTTTGACATGTAAGCGCTTAAAAACATTATTTTATATCCGATCAGTATGAAATTCGGCAGAAAGATGTTTCTTAATATAAGAATGTACACTGTTAAATTTGATCGGTTTAGATTATGATATAGCCCCCATATACGTTACCCCCGATTTGACATGTAAGCGCTGTAAAAATGATATTTTATATCCGATCACTGCGAAATTCGGCTAAAAGAGGCTTATCTTATCTAATACCTCTTCTACAAGCATACCAACTTCTGTCGCTATCGGTTGTTTAGTTTAGAAAGGGCCGAATTATTTCTTTTTTTAATTCCTCCCACTCTTTGTCACCACAGCTTCTGAGTTTTTGAAGCTAAAATAAATCAGTGTAGAGAAGAGTCTTTGAATAATATGTAATGCAGAATGCTTCCTAAATTTAATGAACATATTTTTTTCAGTGTGTGGAACACCTAATGGCGGGTTAAAAGAAAACACCTCCACCAATTTTATGTGACCATCTGATTGCGTCGAAAACTATTTGCTCTTTTATGTTGCTCACACTTTCATTTACTGGTGGACACACGAAAAAACTCAAAAAAGGAATATACGAAAAACAGGGAAGAAAAAATAGTATTACTCGTACAGTGTCGGTGTATGTGCGCAAAGAAAAACACACAACACAGTGGTTGGCAATCAATTTATTTTTAATTAATTCTCTTACCACTGATTAGTCGCAGGAGCCATGACGCAGGTGGTTATGCATTGAGCTAGGCTTTTGAATGGTGAGGACACCAAAAAATGTCAAATAGATTTTAAATATTGATAAGAATTCGGAGACTGAGAGACTGATGGAGAAGTCAATAGAACAAAAACAATACCACTATATATCCAAATATTTAATTATGTCAATTTCTATACGTCCTTTTTTCACTGACTATAAATAAAATTAAAATAATTTCCTTCCCTTATATTCTTAAAGATTATATCCTGGTTTGCAGGAGACAAACACGAGGTGACTGTTTATACAATCAACATTACATTTTGAACAAGTGCTTGAAGGAATGTGAAATATAAAATATAATTCTCATTGACTGGAGCTGCAGTTAATTAGTCAACTATGTTAATAATGGAAGACAATAGCATTCATATGACTACCATGACTGGCTTGGCAATTTAGAATTTTAGGAATGTACTCAGGTACAGGTGGGCTATTTAAAATTTAAAATCTGAATCTCTTATAAAAAAGTGCTGATCATTTTTTTCAATTTCTGATTTTATTGGAAAGGTTTAGCTTTGTCATTTAATAATGGAACACAAAGCCACTCATATAACTCCCACGACTGGCTCGGTAGTACCTCATCCTATCAACCCAATTTGTTTAGTACATTTTGATTGTTTCGGGTAGAAACTCTTCAGTGACAACTTTGATATCATGTTTCAATGCTTCAATTGTCTCTGGATGCTTTGCATAACATTTACCCTTAATGGGTCCCCACGGAAAATAATCCAAAGTCAAAGTAATCTGTAGTTCAAATTTAAAAATTTAAATGGCCCACTTCTGCCTGCACGAGGGGATATCGTCATTTTTGATATATTTGAATTGGAAATAATATATTTGGAACAGACATTTTTGAATATTACATACATATTTCTGAACAAAGAAATTTTTTTGAACATTAATTTCAAATATTAAGATCGCTTATTTTAATATATTGGAAAAAGATATATTTGCAATCAAATTTTCTCGAATAAAATATGTGTTTAAATAAAAATAAAATTATTATTTAGGAATTCCTCCAAGTATATTTTATTTACGAAATATTTTCAAAACTATGCTGAATTTTTTTAAATCTAGTTTTAACTTGTAACTGGTTTTGAACTATACCTTAAAATTCCATTTGTAGCCTTAACTTCTGTTTTAGCAATCGTTTCTAAATATTCCAAGTCATCATTTATTGTTAATCCTTTGAGCAATTTATTTTTTTTTTAAACATTAAAAATTTCTAAAATATTAAATATTATGTTTCAGAAATACTAGTCCCAAATAAAAATATATTAGGTTGGAAACAAAAATTAGTTTAGTGCAACATCCTCTCTAATACTAATTTTTGTTTCTGCTAAATATTATATATTTACAGCGTAACCTAAACATATATATGTTAAAGCGGAAAATATTTCGAACATTTTTTTCAGCGTATAAGGAATTACTTTTTAAGTGCTAAATTATATGAAAAATATAAAATATTCAGTCAAAATGTATACGGATGAAGACCATATGTTTTACTTATATTCTGTCTATTGCAAACATTTAATCGGTCTTCAACCGAATAAATTGTGACTGAATAACAAAATAACAATATTAAAACTCATAACAATATTAAAACTCAACATTTTCGGCAGCCATGTGCGGCAGCCATGTGAAAGAAGTGGTGTTCCATCTACAACATATGATTTTGGGACTCAATTCTGAGAATTTGACTTAAAGTTGCCCCAAAAATAAGAACTTCTGCATCATTCGTTTAGTCAAGTTGGCTTAATAAATAATTTTATGGCCATATGATTTTTTTTGCTAATTTTTGCACCTTTTTTATATTTTTCTTGGTCTCTTTTGTGCCTGAAGCAAAGTTGTAGATATTGAACAGGAGAAAAAAATACCCGAAAAATGTGCATCCAGTGCCTTAAAAATCGCAAAAAATCCAGCCAGTGGACAGACGGACATTTCTCATTCGACTTAAAATGACCCAAAACGAATATCCGCCGAACATAGGTTAGGTTAGGGTGGCAGCCGTTTTCTTTTTTTCAGCTCACATAGACCTGTGTAGGTCCCTAGTGGCACCACGGGCTAAAATGCCCTTCATCGAAACCAACCTGTATGATATACAAATGCATCGATGGCTCGAATATTAGTACTGGAAAGATCTGTTACGCTGCCTAAAAAGACCGACCCCAGTAGGTCCAGTCGTCGTTTACTCAAAGCGGAACAGTCACATAGCAAGTGCTTAATGCTCTCCACTTCTTCCTCATCTCCACATCTTCTGCAGAAGTCATTGGAGTTAATCATCTGGCGTGTTCGAGGTATTTACAGGATGAGGCAAACAACAGGACAAAAAACAGCGAGCAATCGCTAAATGTACTGCTCGACACACATTTCCCGGGGAACTCATCAACAGAGCCCGAGGATCAACAGGACCAACAAGAGACTCGCACTCTTGCGAGCGTCGTTAGCTTGTTGACTGAGAGATCCAGAATAAGCTGGGCTTTGAGCCCCTCAAGTCACCTGGACCAGACGGCATTACCCCAGTAGAAATGCAGAAAATTTTAAAGTACATTATCCCCTGGCTGCAGAAAATTTATGCAGGCTGTATTAGGCTTTCATACATCCCGAATCAATGGAAGGATACCAAAGTGGTATTCATACCGAAAGCGGGGAAGATATAGCACACTAGGCCAAAAGACTTCAGACCAATTAACCTATCCTCTTTCCTATTGAAAGGTCTGGAAAGATTATTAGATATTTCATTAGGCAAAACCTGAATACAAAACTCCTGACGGCGAACCAACCTGCTTACAATAAGGGAAAGTCTACAGAATCAGCCCTGCACGAACTTGTGAGCTCTATCGAATCGTCCCTACATTTCAATGCTTTTAACAACATACACCAGCGGTGAATGAAATCCTGCTAGAGCTAGGACGTTGTGGCTGCAAGGTCGTGGCATATGCGGACGACGTGGCAATCGCAGTGAATGGCAAATACGAAAACATCCTCTGAGACATTCTACAGGTGGCTCTGAACAAATTGGCTAGATGGGCCAAATGCAGCGGTTTGGGTGTTAACCCAAACAGGACAGAATTGGTTCTCTTTACTAGGATGAATAATGTCCCTCATGTGGACCCTCCTCCTCGGATAAATGGAGCAGATCTAGTCTTTTCTGAAAGTGCACAATTTTTAGGAATAATTTTGGATAGGAAACTGTCAGTTAGACTAAACTTACTGGAACGTGTAAAGAAGGCCAATATCGCCCTATATTCCTGCAGGAAAGCTGTGGGGTCGCGGTGGGGCCTCTCTCCTAAAATTGTTCATTGGATATATATAGCAGTAGTTTGTCTAATATTGTTATACCACAATGGTATGGTGGACGGCAACTGACAAACTAACCATCACAAACCTGCTATCAAGGGTTAAGAGGACTGCCTGCCTGTGCTTAACGGAGCGTTATGGACTACAGCGACTGAGTCTCTACAAGCCCTTCTCCATATACGGCCGATTAATGTTGTGGCGAGAGAAGTTGCAACCAAAGCGGAACAAAGATTAAACTGCCTATCAATGTGGAGGTACGAGAACTACGGTCACATGAGGATATCAAAGTGTAGTGCTATGGTAACCAACGAGTGGACTATATACCAACGGTGCGCACCTTTGAGAGGAACTACATTACTATGATACCAGCCAGGGATTAATGGGATGGCAGAATACCCGGAAATAGAAACTATATCCACTTCTATACGGATGGTTCCAAGCTTGATGAAACGGTTGGCTTCGGAGTACACTGTAAAGAACTTAATTTGGATATAGCTCACAGACTACCAGATACCTGCAGTGTCTATCGAGTCGCTGAGTCGGCGTTGTCATTTACTCGGACAGCCAGACTGCCATCAATTCTCTGGAGACCACATCCCTAAATTCACACATAGCCCTCGACTGCCGCAGATCTCTTAACTAGATGGATGAGCAGTTAAATATACATCTCATATGGGTGCCTGGGCATAGGGATATCCCGGGGAACTGCAAAGCCGATGAAGTTGCTTGGAAAGGGAAGACTTTACAAATTCTCGTCACTATCCACGTGCAAGCTTTGGCTTAGGCAAGAGGCAATCAGGCAGTCCAACGAAAGATGGACACAAATCGACACCTGTAGGGTAGCTAAAAAAATCTGGCCAAGGTATGACCTGAGAAGGTCAAAATATCTCCTCGAACTAGAAAGGCCGAACATACTTAGGGTCTTAGATCACTCCTTCGATGTGTTACACTTTTGGCCCGTAGCAAATGATATATATCCTCGTATCACTAAGGTGAGGGTATAAAAATTATAGGCTGTACGTATGCACGGTCGTCTAAGGAAGCATCTGAACTGATTCCACGGGTCGATAGAGGTCATCATCCAGCTTAAGTCATGATTTGGTGAGGTGTCTCTTACCAAGGCATCACTGAGTTGCATTTCTGTGAACAAGGGGTCAAAACATCGGACAAAGTTTACCAAGACACCGTTTTGGAAGTTGTTGTGAAGCCACTTAACCATTCTCTATTCCAAGCCAAGGCATGGACTTTCCAGGATTCTGCGCCGGCCCATAAGGCTAAACGACCCAGACATGGCGTCGAAAC
The DNA here is from genome assembly GCA_963930755.1 of Eudasyphora cyanicolor. Lineage (NCBI taxonomy): Eukaryota > Metazoa > Arthropoda > Insecta > Diptera > Muscidae > Eudasyphora > Eudasyphora cyanicolor. The sequence goes on from OZ005737.1 coordinate 246,184,354, forward strand.
AATCTACCAGCTTTAATTTCTTCTGAAGAATGGCCCTCTGAATTAAACCCACTGGATTACAAATTGTGGACAGTTTTAGAGGACATGGTCGGCCAGATACCTCAACATTAATTCTCTTAAGACTGCTTTGATTCGTGCTGTGGACACTTTCCCATTTTACGAAGTGCGTGCGGCTTTTGATGATTGGCCTGTGCGACTTAAGGCATTTGTGAAGGCCAAAGGTGGATATTTCGAATGAATGCTTGTTTTTTGTTTACAATATATATCAATAAATATATACAACAAATTTGATGCAAAAGCTTTAAAATTAAATAGTTGGGTTTTTTTAGTGAACCATTTTCCAAAACCATTCCTGGTAATAATGGTTCAAATCGGTTTTATATATATAGCAGCACCTAAAAAAAATTATGTACGATTTAACATCCTCATGATCTAGATGTAATATTTTTAGGCGGTTCAAGAGACCAACTAGTTTAACATTCGATGTTTATTTTACATATTAGCTCATTTTCGATTTGACTTTAGAAATTGTTATTATAAGTTTTCCATATGAAGTATATATATTTACAAATCTTAGTGTTAATGAACAATACAGCGCATCTAATCGCTTTAAAAATCCATAAAGAAGTTATCTGGGTCATTTTGCACAAAACTCAAATTGGGTCAGTATTATATACGAATGTATACATTTACATATTTTTTTAACAACACTGTGCTGTACTCGTGTACCTCAGTACAATATTCATACACATATGGGCAAATCCGAAAAATTGTGTACCAAAAATGTAATAAAATGCCAGATGTGTAATGACCTCACCATTGAAATGACACGTTAAGCGGGTTCCATCAAATATAAATTTACAACATTACATCATTACAATAGACGAATTTTTAGTATTACAGAATATACACTGAAAAAAAAACTTGTCCTAAAATTAAAGAATTGCTCCAAAGACGTCATTAGTTATTAAAATAAGTACATTTTGCACTTAAAATATAGATAATTTCATTGATATTAAGTAATTTACTTAATTTTAAGTACATTTTCTTAATTTTAAGTACAAAATGTACTTATTTTGAAGACTAATGGCGTCTTTTGGAGCATTTCTTTAATTCTATGACAAATTTTTTTCAGTGTAGGATGAATCACGAAGAGTTTTATTCTAATGAGAGCTATATTAATATCCTTTAATATTCCTATTTCTTTAATGTATTTCGATTTTTCTGATTACTATGCAAACTTAGGCAAAAAAAACATGCAAATTCACATAAACCTGAAAACCTACTTCCATTTTTTGTAACGTCCGCAACGGAACATTCGCAGCGAATATCGCATTCATCAGAAGTATTTTGATAAATATTTAAATGTCATTTCAAAGGGTTCTGAGATAATTGTTGTTGCAGAAGTTCATATAAAAATTTTGCATTTTCGCCAACGGGATGAACAGTAGTAAAACAAAATACGTACGAATGTAACGTCCGCAACCCACGATTTGCCCATATGTATGTATTGCCGAGGGGGAACCATAACATGAATACAGAATGTATATTTGTATGTGGTCATAACAATAACAATAATTGTCAATTGCTCTCCTTAGGTGGGTGTGTTTGTCTGTCTGTTTGCTTATATATGAATGTGGATGCAAATATACGAGTACCTATACTTATAGAGATGTACTGATATACGAGAATAGATTCAAAATTTTGGGCTAAAGAAAATATTGTTCAACTCAAGAAATGAAGGCGTATGTATCCTCATAATGTAGAAACAAACAAATGTATGTAATAAGAGAATGGATTTGATTGGACGCGGTCATGCAACCATTCAATTTGTAACAGAACCATATTTGGTTACAGTTACCATATATATTGGCGTTGTTGTCATAAAATGTTTTCTGCAACAATTTAGAAGGCTAACATTATAATCACGTATTAGTCTTATAAAAAATATCTTAATATTGTTATCCGTATTAACAAAGCAATGGTGGAAGAAAGAATGAAATATTTTGCAAATATACGCGGCAATCTTGAGAGCAAGTCAGTAGAATATCTCCGAAGAACGGAATCCTAGATCGTCCTACGCTTGAACAAAGCTAACATATTTCCAAACTCAAAGTTCTGGAATATCAATTCACCATCAATCTCAACAACTTAACATCTGATGCGAATTTTGCACAAAGATCTTGCAGTTTTCGGTAACAAGATCCAATTTATTCTGCAATTGAAGACACCGGCTGACTGCTTCGTTATCGCTCCTCAGATTGGGCACAGAACCAGCTCGCAATTGACAAAGATTTTTCAAAAAAAATCATCTTCTTTATCATTGTAAGCGGCTATTATTATTGTCTTTAGCTCAAGGATAGCTTGCACTTGACAATCTTCCCTCACTCGTTGCAAACTACTTCTTCGTTTTTCATTTTTTCCTCACACATACAGGTGTATTTTTGTGGCTTTCTGGTACTTTAAAAAACATATATGTACATGTCGGCATGTGTGTTCGATGAAGTCTCCCACCTCCGCCGTATGTCTCTTGAAAAACGTGAATGTGATGTTCATCTGACATTGAGTGAATGAATATGAGTAACGTAAACGTAATGTAACGTCAGGGTTCAGTTAAGCATTACATTGACTTTTATGTTCTTATTTTTCTCTGGATCTTGACCAGACCCCCCACTTGGCCTCTTTTGTGGTTTTTATGTCTGTAATTCTGACGATACATTCGGTACTGACACATTATGACGATAAAATTTAAATGTCTTAATGCTCAAGCAGAAAGCAGCAGTACCCAGCAAAAAATAAAAGAAGTACTTCCAAAAGAATAAGATTTTAAGTACTTCCAAATCATAACAATGAACATTTTTTCGGCATTTAATGAAGTTCTAAATAACTAACCAAAATGTATTGTCTTGTCTTGTCCCAAAATAAAGATATCTGCAAAATTTCTTTGGGATTGGACTATATTTGTGACCTGCACATTGATTACAAGAATGCATGCACAGACTGACATAGCTAAATCGGTTCAGAAAGTGATTCTAAGTCGATTGGTATAATAAACGATGGTTCTAAATATACCATACCATACTTACTGTACCACGCTGTGGTACTTTACTACTATCTGAAACGGGAAAATACATAGCGCCGCACAAATGTGCTATGTATTACAGTGTAAAAATAATACTTTTTTATTAGTGAGAATGTTGATCATTTGCGAAAATGTTACTAGAAGTTACACTATGGGGTCATTCGGTCACACTTTTCAAGAGCCAACTACACCATACATATTACAAACATCTTCAAATGTCCTAAACATACTTACATATATATAATAGTTTATCTATTTATTTATACATTCCCCTCCCTATGTCAACATTTGTATTCCTTTAAAATATGAGATCTCTGGACCCAAAGATGTTAGTAAGAACGACATACATTCATCAAATAAATACAACACCAAAAAAGCAAATCTTACAGTGCTTTAAAAGGAGTTGTGCAAAAGTGGTGACAAAGAAGTATTTCCCCGGCGCGACAACCTCTTGTTAAATTCATTGGTGAAAATTCAAATTAGAACAACTTCCGGATCATAAGTTGGGGATTTTTATTGCTTCTTTGGATGCTCTTTTTTTGCTGGGTAGTAATGTTGGTCAAATGAAAAATGTAATTTGAGATGTGTGTGTGTGTGCCATGGCACAATTGGATATTGGTTTCGACATTTAAGAACATTGCTGCCGATTATGGATTACTCTCTGGAGTAATTAACAAACGATTTGGTAACATTTCTTAGGAATCATATGGAAGTAAAGATAAAAGTTTTAAATTGAAATGGTAATAATTACATAATAAAACTCTTTATTTGAAAACAAGTAAAAGCTTTAAGTTCTGCCATGCCTAATCTTATACATATACCATCCACCATGGATTGCATTTAATTTTTATTACTGGAAAAATCTTTGGATATGAAGCAAATCATGAAACGATCATATTTGTTTAAGTAAATTATTAAAAAAAAACGAACGCTGCAATTTTTAGGCCAAACTGTAGCCAAACTCTTCACCGGAAAAATTTGGTATTTATGATTTAAAATAGCATTTTTGAGAGCTACATCTACAAGGGGACTACAACAAAACAAAATTTTATCTGTATAAATTTTATTGAGATGAATTCTTGTCAAAATAGGATATAAACTGCAAAGTTTTAGCTAAAATGTCGTGGAAGATGTGGAGTTTATGGTTTAAATAAGCCTTTTTGGGAGCGACATCTATAGGTAGACTATAAAAAATATGAAGTGATTTGAAAATTTTTTACTGCTATGAATTCTTATCTTAATTAAATTAAAACTGCAAAGATTTAGTTAAAATTTCTACGACTATTAATATATCATTATTATCACTATATGGGGTAAACTTCTATTCCGAAGACTTCTTTGCTAAAATATGCCAGAATTTACTAACCTTTATTTACCTAGCAAACTTTGTGGTTAAATACGATGTATGTATATAAAAAAATCACTGGGTTGCCATTAAAGTGCATACATCACACTACTAAACCGAATATTCCATGTTTTTGGACTGACTTAATTAGCAACAACTTTTTAAATAATGCGCCTCATACGTGACTCAATACATCATTAAAACTGTAAAGCGTTTTTCCCACAACCCATGTTTTCAAAATCGATGTCTATCATATCATCAAAACTACTACACCGATCGTTTTGACATTTTGAACCCTATTTCTGTACATAAATTACGAGATAACGCTGGAGATTTTTTTTAAGATTTGTTAATATTTTTTATTTACCAATAACAAATTAAGCGTTTTTTTTTTGTTGCAAAAATCGCGTTTTCACTTTAAAGTGTTCCCAAAAATTTAAATTTCGAAAACCCCCAAAAGCGTTACCTAGGGAACACGACTACCTAACGAAATAATTGTGTTTCTTTTTATTTTAGATAATCCATCACCGACTTATGATTAACACCGCAATTCGACTTTTTTCCGAGACGCTTCCGAATAATATCTGATGTTGACCACATTTTTTAAAAATTATTCATTAAATATTTACACAATGTACTTTAAAAGTTATACTATGATATATCGCTGGTTTAAATCAAATGATTTTAAATGTGTCGTCACAAAATGTGCCTTTTTCACGAATTAACGTTACACACCCTTAAAAAAGTATTAAAATTTTCTCAAAATATTGTAGATGTGGCCAAAATTCTGTAAAATCCAAAAAGTGCTTGGATTTTGATGAAATTTGTAATGAAAGCAAAAAAGAAAAAAATAAGATGCGTCATTTAAAAAATCAGTAAGGAAAGACTAAATAATAATACCCTAATACCCTACACCAACTTAACAATGCGAAAAGGGGCATTGCGATAATAATTGGTTTAGTTTGAGTTAACAAAGTATTTAGCTTCACCTCCTCATCAAGGATTATGCCAAGGAGGGGTTGAAAATGTTGATCATAATAAACTAGATTTAAAACTATAACCTTCAAATGAGCAATATTCTTTCATAGATCAAGAATCGAAATAGTTGGAACTATACATAATCTAAACAGATTTTCATCAACTTCAATCAAAAACTTAATTTCTGCCAAATTATATGTAGATAGGGCGTAAAATACAGATTTAATAGCGCTTAAATACTAAATAGGCAGGAACATTTATATGTGGCTATACCTAGATCTGAACCGATTATCCCCAAATTAAGCAGTATTTTTTCTTAAATTAAGAAACTTCTTTCTATCAAATGGTGTAATGATCGGAAGTAATGTACAATTTCCATCGAGCTTTGATACCACATCCGTACACGCTGAAAAAAAATCGCTTCTGTAGTATATTGTCCCAAACATATTCGGCTTGAAACATATATATATATTCGGGGTACACTCTAAACATATAGTATTTGGTATATACAAAAATTATATACTTGGGAAGATGTCGTTCTAAACAAATCTTTGTTTACATCCCAATATGTTATTATTTGGGACTATTATTTCCGAAACAATTTTTTTTTTGCATTTAAGTATTTGGAAAATTCATAAATTGTGTTAAATTTTTCAGTAATTCAAAGTTAATTTTTAAGAAATGTTAAATGTTCGTAAAATAATAATAATTGAAATCGTATAATCTTGGATTAAAATAAATTACTTAGAGGATTGACAACTAATGATGGCTTGGAATACTCAGAAAATTTAAATGATTGATTTAAAACGGAAGTTAATATGGTTACTGGGAGGTCTAATTCGAAAACAACGAAAAATTAAAACTGAATTTCGAAAAAGTCAGTAAATGTTTTGAAAATTTTTTTAAATAAAATATATTTGGAAAAATTCCTAAAAAATAATTTTATTTTTATTTAAACACATATTTTATTTGAGAAATTTAGTTTGCAAATAAATTTTGTTGTAATATATTAATATATGCGTTCCAAATACATTTTATTGATTTTCAAATAAAATTTATTTGCTCAGAAATATATAATATTTAAAAATTTGTGTTCCAAATATATTTTCTTTCGATTCAAACATATCAAAAAAGGTGATTTTGCCCCGTGTAGTAACATATATATGAGAGCTGAATCTAAATCTGAACCGATTTTCCCCAAATTTGTCAATGTAAATTTATGTAATAAGAAACCTCGAGAAACGAGAATTGTAGTTGTCTAATATTTCGTTTCGCAGAAACGAATTTTTTCTTTTGCGTGTATAAATCTGAAACGATTTTCCCCAAATTTCGCTGTGTTTATTTCTGTAATAAGAACCTTTTTTTGCTGAATTTCGTACCGATCAGGTATAAAATACTGTTTCTACAGCGCTTACATATCAAATCGGGGTAACATTTATATGGGGGCTATATCTAAATCTAAACCGATTTTCATCAAAATTTTTATTGTCTCTAAGTGTATCTAGAGACTTCTTTCTGTCAAATGTTGCTTATACAGTGCATATATGCCAAATCGGTGGTATATATGGGAGCTATATGTAAATCTGAACCTGGGCCGAAGGAAAGATACGTGCTAAGTTTCGTTGAGATCGGACCATAATTGCGACCAGTACTTTGATTACAAGAATGCATGCACAGACGGACGGACGGACAGGCGGATATTACTCAATAAATTCAGAAATTGATTCTATGTTGATCGGTATAATAAACGATGGGTTTATTTCTTCTCCTTTTGTATGTTACAAATAAATGCACAAAGTTATAATACCCATTTTTTGTAAGAGTGGTTGTTTCTGTGATATTAATACTGGTTACACATAGTTAACACACCATTTAGATTTAGATTTATAATATACTAGCTGGCCCCGGTCCGCTTCGTTGCCCCAGACTTCAGATTTCCGATTCCGTCCATTTTTGGATCAATCACGAATACCGCCATCAAATCACGTAGACTGCATGAGATGCACAAAATTACAACACTCTCGCTAACAAAATGCGTTGCCACGTCCATCGGTCTGATCCCGCCCATTTTTGGAGCAATCACGTAGACTGTCATCAGATACATACAGGGTGGCTGATATGTATTGCAACCAACTTCAGGTTGGTATCATTTCTAAACCGCTAGTCTGATAGCTGACAGATTTATTTTAGTGATAGTTCATTTTATTGTTTACAAGCTTACAAAAGCATTTTGATCTATTGCATTCAGAAAAAAAGTTATTCGTGATGGAATTCAAGCGTGATAGTGTGATTGCTTTATATTTGGGTGGAAAACACAAGTGGCTATCGTTAGAGCCCTCCAACATTTAAATGTGAATAAATCTTTTGTTTCTCGTACCATTGCTCGTTACCGTGATACTGGCAGTGTTGCATCGCGTCCAAAAAGTGGACGAAAAAAAAACGGTAACAACACCAGAAATGATCCAAAAAGTGAAGGCCAGATTTGATCGAAATCCACGCCGCTCGTGAGCTGGACATATCGCGAGAACGCATACAACACATATTAAAAAATGAGCTTGGACTAAAGCCATTGAAGTTCCAAAAAGTGCAAGAGCTCACCGATGCACAAAAAAAGTTAGACTGGAAAGAGCCAAGGAGTTGCTTCGCTTGCACGAAAGTGGCCAGTTACCGAATTTGGTTGTCTCCGGTGAGAAGCCATTCCAAATTGAGCAGTTTGTGAACAAACAAAATGATCGGGTTTACTTGCCAAAGAGGTCAGCTGAAAATTTACACCTTCGATTGGCCACCAGAACTCAAGCGCCGCCGATGGTAATGGTGTGGGCCGCCGTAACGGCCGATGGTCGCTCCCCGCTCGTATTCATCGCCAATGGGGTCAAAATAAATGCCGAATACTATCGGGAAAATGTCCTAAAGACAGTATTGAAGCCCTGGGCAGACAAACATTTCGGCCGCAGACAATGGACATTCCAACAGGACTCAGCACCATCGCACTCAGCACGCGTCAACCAAGAATGGCTTAAAAAGGAGGTTCCTCGCTTCATTTCTACCGCACGATGGCCACCAAGATCTCCGAATCTCAATCCGTTGGACTTTTACGCCTAGGGCATTTTAGAGAGTAAGGTTCGCACTAAAAAATACCAAAGTATCGATCATCTCAAGACGGCGCACGATGGGAAAATATGATGAAATATGCGCGCATAGACTTTGAAAACATCTTTCAAAAATCAATTTTTTGGGAGTGTTATTTTATTGTGGATAACATTTAATGAAAATACCTACAAATTTTATGAAAATATCTCCAGGCAATTTTGAGTTATGACCATTCCAAGTTTGTCTTTTTTTACTAATAAATGCAAATAACATTGCGATGATAAAATGCATATACTAAAATGCTTGTAGAATTCGCGTTTATTGGTGAAATGCGATAGGACTTGCAACATATAATAAGGTACTATTCATCTTAATTTTTGTGTATAAAACGTATTTTTAACGCCTTCCAATGAAGAGATATTTCAAAGTAAAAACAACAGTTTTTTTTGTTTTTCAAAAAAATGATCCACAGTAAATGGAATACAACTTTTTTGGATCACGTGGGATCACTACCATATGACATTGAGAAGAGAGGTGACTTAGGAATGAATCCAACGGTACCTAGTTTATCTGCGACCTTTTGCGATTATGGCAGATTTTTGTACTTTAAATATGTGTTTTTTTTCTTTAAATATAGAAAATATGTGTGGGAGCTGTATCAATCTATGAACCGATTTTCCCGAAACATATGGACCGATCTTCTTGGTTAAAAAAATAACGTTTGTGAAATTTCGGCAAAATCGGATAATAATTACGAAGGGTACTGAACGGACGAGAATAAATGGATTAACACGCGGCTGCAAGTTTTATCAAGTACGATTAAAAATAGAGATCTTGTTAATATTATAAGGATTATAGTAATTTTTATACTTCACTTTTACTACAAAACCTATAAAAATATAGTTACAATAAAATATATACGCTTCCGCAGTTTGTGTGTATTAGGGTGGACCGATTATTTTTTGTTTTTAATTTAACTTTCAATTATTATCAGTCTACGAACCATTGTGTAAAGTATATTATAGTAAAATTTCAGCTTTCAAAAATATTGCAGCTCACAATTTTATCCTATTTAAGTTGTCTTAGTTTCAATTTTAAAAGCATGGCAGGTTTTGTAGACTTTTTCGCAATGTTGACAAACATATTTTTGAACTTCAATGGTCTGCATATTTAAAACGCAGCAACACACAATCAAGTACCTGAAACATATTCTAAACTAAATTTTGTCAGCTTTAATTTAAAATCAAGATCACTGAATTTGGCACGATATTCGGAGTTTCACACTATATTCCACAAAGTCGATTTTGAAGCCCCACTGTGCGATAAATGGTAACAGTAAGAAAAATCTGGCTACACCAAATTATTCTCCAAAGAATTCTTTTGAAGATTGTCCAAACCGTTGGACTCTATCTCTAACGGTATAGTCGTGAGATTAAAAATACTGCTATGCGCGCGTATTTACCCATTTTTTCCCCTTGTGCGGCGTTTCGCCGGGAATGGGCCAAAATACCGCAGAGCCACTTTCGTGCAGCGTGTGATGACTTTGTCGGCCGTTTGAAGGCCATAATTCGTGCCAAAGGTGGCCAATTCGAACAAATCTAAACTGTTTCTAAAATTTTATGATATTTCCGACATTTTTTGCTTTTGAACAATAAAATTTAAAAAAAAATTTTAAAAAAAATTTAAAAAAATATAGCGCTTTACTTTGTTGCATTACATATCAGCCACCCTGTATAAACAAAACTGCAGCACTCTCGATAATAAATTGTGGAAGATATCTCAATTTAAAAATTTGGTTTATATGAACGGGGCCACGCCCATTGATCCGATACCGCCACTTTTTAGACCATTCACGTAGGCTACCACCCGATACATATGCACAAAATTAGAGCACTATCGCTAACAAATTGTGCATGTTATCTCAATTTCAAAATTTGGCTTATATGGGCGGTGCCACGCCCATTGGTTCGATCCCGCACATTTTTGGACCAATCACGTAGACTCCCACCAGATATATATGAACACAATTACAGCACTCTCGGTAAAAAATTGTGGAAGATATATCAATTTCAACCCCGCCCATTTTTGGCCAATCACGTAGACTGCCACCAGATATATATACACATAATTCCAGCACTCTCGCTAACAAATTATGCAAAATATGACATTTTTAAAATTTAGCTGATATGGGCCGTGCCACGCCCATTGGTCCTATCCCGCCCATTTTTGGACCAATTACGTAGAATGCTACCAGATACATATACACAACATTGCAGCACTCTTGCTAGCAAATTGTGCAAGATATCTCAATTCAAAAATGTGACTTATATGGGCGGGGCCACGCCCTATGGTCCGATCCCGCCCATTTTTGAACCAATTACGTATACTTTCAATAGATACATATACACAGAATTACAACACTCTCTTATGAATTGTGAAAAGTATCTAAATTTCAAAATTTGGCTTATATGGGCGGTGCCACGCCCATTTTTCCGCTTCCGCCCATTTATAAACCAATCATGTAAACTGCATTCAGATACATATGCACAAAATTACAGCTCTCTCGCTAACAAATTGTTCAAGTTAATTCAATTTCAAAATTTGGCTTATATGGGCGGGGCCACGCCCATTCGTCCGATTCAGCCCATTTTTGGACCAATCACGTAGACTACCACCAGATACATATCCACAAAACTACAGCACTCTCGCTAACAAATTGTGCAACAGAAGTCAATTTCAAAATTTGGCTTATATGGGCGGTGCCACGCCCATTGGTCCGTTTCCGCCCATTTTTGGACCAATCACGTATACTACCACCAGATACATATGCAAAAAATTACAGCACTCTCGCTAACAAATTGTGGAAAATATTTGAATTTCAAAATTTGCCTTATATGGGCGGGGTCACGCCCATTGGTCCGATCCCACCCATTTTTGGACCAATTACGTAGAATGCCACCAGATACATATACACAACATTTCAGTACTCTCGCTAGCAAATTGTTCAAGATATAGAAATTTAAAATTTGGTCTATGTGGGCGGGGCCACGCCCATTGGGCCGATCCCTCCAATTTTTGGAGCAATCAGGTAGACTGTCACCAGATACATATACACTAAAATGCAGAACTCTCTCTAATAAATTGTGGAAAATATTTGAATTTCAAAAGTTGCCTTATATGGGCGGGGCCACGCCCATTGGTCCGATTCCGCCCATTTTTCGAAAATTCATATAATCTGTCACTAAATGCATACACAAAAAATTTCAGCACTCTAGCAAAAAAATTTTCTCAATAACAAAATTGGACCCATATGGGCGGGTCCACGCCCGCTTGATATATCGAAAATTCAAGTACCCTATTTTCAGCACCCCCTACACATGTACATTCTGTGAAAATTTCAAGATGATCGGTCTAGCCGTTTAGACGTCTATACGGAACAAACAAACAAACCCACAAACAGACACTCTCTTTTATATATATAGATATTTTTTCCTAAAACTTTCCACCGCCATTTTCAAGTCATCCGTCCAAATTGTGTTGTTATACATTCATGGTCCACTTGTTTGCAGTTGTCGATAGTACATGTTATGCATGACAGTTTTATGTATATAACAAACAAATAACATTCCAATATCCCTAAAATAGTTTAAAGTTCATATTAGCCTTATAGCTTATGTTCCGTTTCATCCCTTAAACTCCATCCCACAGCAACATCAAAGTGATTTATTTATAAATAGTTCACGGCTAAATGTGTAGTTTTGAACAAATTAAATTTGCCTAATTAGGGCGATTAGATATATAGACCGCTAATCAAATTGAACTAACCATATCGTTTTGGGATTAAGCGTATTGTGTTTTATTCATATACGGCGCTGTTCGTTTTAAGGCAATTTATCTATAAATAATCGTTTAACAATGTATGTATGCTTATAGACTATAATACGGCAACAACAACAACAAATGAATTATGAGAAGCAATTTAGGCAAACGTCCTGGGAAAAATAAGCATATTTTGAAGATGGGCGGGAGGTAAAGTAGAATATTTTAACTATACATTATCATTGAAGGCTAAAGCCGGGGGAATTTCGAATATAAAGCAACTTTGAATTACTCTAATTATTTGATTATTCAATCAAACCTAGTGATGTCAAACGGGAAATCCCGATGTCGAAAATCCCGGAAATCCCGAATTCCGGGATTTTTTAAAATGAATTCCGGTATATTTTAATAATAATATATGAAGCTGTCTCGCATAATTAGTGATAGACAGATGTTAAGTGATAGACAGATACACTCTGTCGAAAATGTGAACTAATGAAGCAAATTATTAACTTCGAAAAAACATAGACATAATCCGGTGAAAAAATTAGAAATTTTGAAAATAATTACAAAATATGTATTTCAAAAATTTAATTATAAACAAGTAAACTTAACACGAAAACACAACAGAAGTTTGTGTCCCACAAAAAGAAAAACACTGATTCTATTCTTTCAAATTTATGAATAATATCCTACTGTAAAATCAGATTTGGATCTACACATTGTGTTTGTCATAAAAACGGTATTAGTCAAATTTATTTCTCAAGTTGAACAAAATATTATAACGTAAATAATAAATCAGACGACGCACTGCAATTGGAACAAAATTATTCCATAGCAAAGCGTTACCTGTTGTATCCTTATTCAAAATAAATTAAAACTGAACTAAAATGTTTCCATTTATTAAGTATAAACCAGTAAGGAAAGGCAGAAAGTCGGGCCCGCCCGGCTATATAATACCCTACAACTCCCTAACAATGCGATAAGGGTCATTGCAATAATAATTTGGAATAATTGGTAAATTTTTAGGAACATTTTATCTTATTATGAACCTATAACAGCTAAATTACGCAATATTCGTTCCTAAATTGAGAAACATCTTTCTGGAAAATTTTAATAATCGGAAGTAAAGTACAACTTCTATAGCGCTTTAATACCAAATCAGGAGGGGCATATATATGGAGGTTATCTATAAATCTGAACCGATTTTCCCTGAATACTGGTTCATATAAAAATAACTTTTTCTGCCAAATTTCGCACTGATCGGATTAAAAATAAAATTTTTACAGCGCTTACATGTCAAATCGGGGGTAACGTATATATGGGAGCTATAACTAAATCTGAACCGATTTCTTCTAAATTTAAAAGTGTTCATTCATATAATAGGAAACCTCTTTCGACCGAATTTCATACTGATCGGATATAAAATACTGTTTTTACAGAGCTTACATGTCATCGGGGGTAACATATACAGGGTTTTCCAACAAGAGGTGTTATTTTGAATCACCCGGTATTTCGGTAGCTGTCACCTTTTAAGCCTTTATTCTTTGACATTTGACAAGTAGAAACTACGCCATTACTAAAAATGGAACAATACACGATTCAGCAACGCATTGAAATTATTAAAATTCGAAAAATCGAAAATCATCGAAAAATCATCTTTACTGATGAGGCCCATTTCCACCTCGGTGGCTACGTCAACAAGCAAAATTGTCGCATCTGGGGCTCGGAAAACCCAAGAGTTATTGATGAGAAGCCTCTCCGTCATCAATGTGTGACTGTTTGGTGCGGTTTATGGTCCGGCGGGGTTATTGGACCTTACTTTTTCGAAAATTAGTTTGGATAAACAGTTACGGTGAATGGATTGCGCTATCGAGAGATGATTAATGATTTTTTATGGTCCGAGTTGGATGTTATTGATCTGGACAACGTTTACTTTCAACAAGACGGCGCTACGTGCCACACAACCATTGCTCTGTTACGGGAAAAGTTTTCGGACCGTGTTATCTCTCGAAGAGGTGATCACAATTTTTCCACCGAGATCTTGTGATTTAGCACCTTGCGACTTCTTCCTTTGGGGCCACGTGAAAGATAAGGTCTACGCCAGCAGCCCAGCGTCGATTCAAGACCTCAAAGATAGAATTCGTGAGGCTATCGAGGACATAGGGCAGCCACTGTGCGATTTGGTTATGGAAAAGTTCATGAAAAGGATTTGGTCCTGTAAGCGTTGTCATGGTGGCCATTTGGCTGATGTTGTTTTTCATTATTAAAGGCATACTTTCCTCTTTATTATGAAATAAACATCCGATCATTTAATGGCATTTTTCTTTGAATACCAAAATAACACCTCTTGTTGGGAAAACCCTTTATATGGCGGCTATACCTAAAACTGGACCGATTTTCTCCGAATTTTCCAGTATTCCTTCATGTAATAAGGAACTTCTTTCTGCGGAATTTCGCATTGATCGGATATAAAATACAGTTTCTACAGCGCTTGCATATCAAATCGGGGGTTATATATAGATGTATATATGGGGGCTATATCTAAATCTAAACCGATTTTCTCCGAATTTAGCAGTATTCCTTCATGTTATAAGAAACCTCTTTTGCCGAATTTCGCACTGATCGGATATAAAATAACATTTTTAAAGCGCTTACATGTCAAATCGGGGGTAACGTATATATAAGTGCTATATCTAAATCTGAACCGATGTCTTCCAAATTTAACAGTGTTCATAAGATAAGAAAACTCTTTCTGCCGAATTTCATACTGATCGGATACAAAATAAAGTTTTTACAGTGCTTACATGTCAAATCGGGGCTAACATACATATAAATGGGAGATATATCTAAATCTGATCCAATTTTAACCAAATTTAATAGGGATCTGTGGGATCGCCCTTGGGCCACACAAAAGATATGTGTAAAGTTTCGTCGAGATCGGACCATAATTGCGACCTGTACTTTAATTACAAGAATACATGCACAGACGGACGGACATGGCTAAATCAACTCAGAAAGTGATTCTAAGTCGATCGGTATAATAAATGGGTCTATGATGGGTCTATTTCTTCTCCTTTTGGGTGTTACAAACAAATGCACAAAGTTATAATACCCTATACCACAGTGTGGTGTAGGGTATAAAAAATCCCGATTTATGCCGAAAATTCCAGTATATCGAAATATTTCGGGATCCCTATATCCGGAATCCCAATTTAAAAATCCCGAATCCCGGGATTTGTGAAAACCAATCCCGGTTTGACATTTCATATCAAACCATAAACACTTGATTAGTTAATTGAAATATAATCCAAATTAGAAACATTCAGTCTAGTATACCGATTAAAGCAGCCCTTCCCAAACGGGTACCACGGTCTCCAGGGGGCGTAGCGATCTTGTAAGGGAACCGTGACTACATCTAATAAATATACTACTATTTGTATTCCCTACGCCACACTGTGGTACAGGGTATTATAACTTTGTGCATTTGTTTGTAACACGCAAAAGGAGAAGAAAGACCCATAGACCCATCGTTTATTATACCGATCGACATAGAATCACTTTCTGAGTTGATTTAGCTATGTCCGTCGGTTCCTTCCGTCCGCCTGTTTGTCCGTCTTTCTTCTTTCATGTATTCTTGTAATCAAAGTACAGGTCGCATGGTCTGATATCAACGAAACTTAGCACACATCTTTCGTTTGGCCCAGGAACGATCCCCCTATCCTTAAAAGGTGACTTTAGTACTGGGTGGCTGATGAATATCGCACATTAAGAAACTCAATAAATTTTTTTCAGTGTATGGAATTCATTTTTCTTTCATTCATTTTAAAGCTCATTCAATTTTATTAAATATAGATTAATTAGTTTTAAAAATAATGGAATTTAAATGCCCCCGTGCTCTTTGATGCATGTGCGGCATCTTAACAAAAAGTTGTTAATTACTGCTTGGCCGCAATTGTTTCTTGAGTGGATTGCTTTAGTTCATTCAAATTTGTTGGTTTTGCTTTGTAGACTTCATGTTTGCAATAGCCCCACAAGAAAAAGTCAGGTACAGTAAGGTCAGGTGACCTGGGTGGCCAACGGAATGTGGAGAGTTGAATGAAATTCTCATTCGTCGTAATTCTGGATAGAAAAACTCCCTCAGTAACCCGCACTGGGTGTGCCTTGACGATCACTGCTGAGACAAAAGTGTCACGTTCTTCGCGTACAAGACTTCAATCTTCAAATAAGTATCCATGATTGTTAAGTGCACCACAGCAGTACGCCCGAAGAACATAGAAAAATTTTTGCAAAAATTGAAAAAGTGAATAAAATTTCAGCGATTCATTATTTTGTTACGGCCCCCTGATTTTTGGATTCATCGGGTCAAAAGCCATCTGGGATAATTAATTCAGCTCAACCTGTACATAACTGTCGATGCGCTCCGCGAAATACACTATCAAAAAAAAATTCACACAAGTTTAACAAAGGTTTGGGAAGTTATAGCGGTGGGAAGAAGAGCACATCAACGACACCTATATTGATTTATTGGTATTTCAAGCCGCTATAACCGCTTCTTTAGTGTTATTTCATTACATCGCGGGCCGCGCTGACCACGGTCAAAAAACAAAAAACATTTGAACTCGCATTTAAAAAAGTTATGAGCTATACTTATTTGCGGAAAGATCTCACATGAACAGTGCTCACGAAAAATTCTTCCTTCCCCGTGTTTTTTGTAACTGACCACTAACTTCAAAATAAATAGTTTGGCCACAACTTATAAAATAATGGATACAGATATGAACATTTCTGGGACTTTTTTTCACAATTTTGAAATGTATATCCTTATAACATCTAAAGTTTTTCAGATAATAACAAACTTTTTTGGGAAAAGACTTTTATGTTTGCGGTTTATCTTATTCCATCAACTTATGCACCGAAATCTGTACACAAAGCGAGAAAAGGGTAAAACAACATACATTACCCCTGTGTTAAAAAATATTGATATTTGCCCATATATCAATTACAACGGGCCAAAAGTGTAACACATCGAAGGAGTGATATTCGTCTTGGGTCATTTTAAGTCGAATGATCAATGTCCGTCTGTCTGTCTGCTGGCTGGTGCGCACGATAACGAAGGGAGTAACCGATTGACTTCAAATTTGGTATGCGGTAATATTTCAACTCAATCTCCGGTTGAGTTCGAAGATGGGCCATATTGGTCCACTCCTTCTTATAGATCAAGAATCGGAAGGTACAAATAGATGTGACTATATATAATCTAAACAGATGTCCATTAACTTGGATCAAAAACCTAATTTTTTGCCTAATTATATAAAGATCGGGCGTGAATTACAGTTTCAATACCGTTATAACCGCTATATCTAAATCCCCCAAAATTTAGCAGTATTCGTTCCTAAATTAAAAAACTTCTTTCTATTAAATTTTGTAATGATCGGTAGTACCAAATCGGGAGGAACATATAAATGGCGGCTGCATCAAAATCTAAACCGATTTCCCCCGTATCGGGTGGGTTTGTTAACAATTAAGACCTGCACTTTTATTACAACGATTCTTCTACAGACGGACGGTTAAATCGGCTCACGAAGTGCTTCCAAGTCGATCGGTATAATAAACGCTGGGTCTATCTCTTCTCCTTTTGGGTGTTACAAACAAATGCACAAACTCAGCATACCAAGGACCACAGTGTTGTGGACCAGGGTATTCAATTCTTCAAAATTCAATTGCAATGTAATTTGTAAATGTAAAACGATAAAAAGAAATTTCAACAAAATTTTGCAGAAAATGTAAACTGAAGGAATTTTCTAAAACAAAATAAAAAATATTGGAGAATAAATAAATTTTAACAACATTTTCTAGGGAAATACAATTTCTGCGAAAGTTTGCTGACAAATTAAATTCTCAACGAAATTTTCCAAAAAAAAATCCAATTGCAATGTAATTTTCTCTAAAATTCCAAAATTTCTATGGATTTTCTAGAAAACGATAAAAAGCAATTTCAACAAAATTTTGCAGATAATTGCAATTTCGAAAAAATATAATTTCTGATAATTTCTTTGTGTGGGGCATGGCGATTTTTTTGACATCAGAATGAAATTAGAATCGCACAGTTCTCAAAATAAATTCGAAAAAAATATTTTTTTTTTCTCTCTTTAAATTTCGCTCTTCCGTCGATTGATTTTATTCAGCCACTCCCTTCTTATGTAGACAAATGTCGATTAATGCTTTTGCAAACACTTGTGAACAGAAGGTCTTTTTTTATCACAGATATTTCTTTATAAGCTAATCTCTGGCTTTATTGACTGTGGTGTCTTACTTGAATGTTTGAATTTCAATGTTCCACCCAGAACTTTGCGTAACAACAATTACTTTTACATTCCTATTCATAGAAGTAATTATGCCATTAATGAACCAATTACTCGCGCTTTAATTGAATTCAATAGGATCTCTAATAATCTCGATTTTAGCGAATCTTTAACTATGTATATTAATACATTAGATTTAATTTATTTTTAGTTTTAAGTTTGTCTCTAAGGAACATTGTATTCCATAGACCTAGATAAATAAATAAATATAATACTTCTTCTACAAAAATGCCAAGTCGCAATCGGTTTTGTATGATAGGTCTGGTCAATATCACACAATCAATTAACATTTCACTAAATTATTACCTACACTGTTTTATAGTATTTATATTATTTTGCTAAATAAAATATTTGCAGAAAATATTTTAAATGAAGAAATATATTTTTTGTTTAAATTTTAAAGAATAATGTGAAAATTGTACTCATCTGGACCGGGAGAA
Organism: Eudasyphora cyanicolor; assembly: GCA_963930755.1. Lineage (NCBI taxonomy): Eukaryota > Metazoa > Arthropoda > Insecta > Diptera > Muscidae > Eudasyphora > Eudasyphora cyanicolor. Next base: position 246,203,473 of record OZ005737.1, read on the forward strand.
AAATTATATATTTTTTGTTTAAATTTTAAAGAATAATGTGAAAATTTTACTCATCTGGACCGGGAGAAAAATTAAGCAGTCAATTTAATTTATTTAATCTGTCCCTTTCAAAAAATACTTTGTTGCCACAACAACTCATTTACAAGTGCGTCGCTAGATTAATGAAAGGTGTCCGGATATCCATTACATCGCTCGCTGTTTCGCTTGCTCCCTCACCCAGCACCAAATGCCCAAAACAATTATTTACAGCTTAGCTCACTCCTTCCCCCCATAGCCGTGGAGCCTCCTCTCATGCAACTCTTAACAAATATCCAGCATTTAAGGCTTCGGCCGCGAGAATTGCTCCATTCATTGGCAATTCAATTATAATTGTTTTTCATAAATCTCGGGCATAGTTTTGTAATGCGACGAGTATTGTGTCAGTCAGACAGAGAGAGAGAGAGAAACAGAGAAAGAATATAAATCTGAATAACAACACTTGGTAATTATCTTAATCACATTAATAGCCGTAATATATACTTGTAATTAACACAGAAAGGATTAAATTTAATTTACAACAAAGTGGAGAGAACAGCAGCAACGGAAAACAAAGGATGAAACAACAAATTAAACGAACAATACCAAATGCTCGGGATTGTCGATGTAATGGGAGAGAGGGAAAATCTCCATATACTGGCGGCAAAAGTACACAAATTAATAATCAAACGAATTAATACCTTGCAATGAAATACGCGCGAAATGTAATTGAATTCTTTCTGTTTCTCTTTTTTTTTCTGTTGAGCAAATAGGGCGCTACACTTACGCAGTTGGTAGTGCTACACTTACGCAGTTGTCGACTTGAATATATTTGGTTATACGACTTGAATATATTTGGTTTTTTTATAATTGGATAATTAATGCATGAAATGCATGAAACGACAAGTTAAAAACTTTGCATGAACAAGATGCAATAGAGTAAGTCAGAAGTAAAATGCTGATACCCTTCATTTCTCTGTTTCTGTTAAAGCACCACTATTAAGATGAGATCTCTTTTGCCGTTTGACCCTCAAAGGTTATAGGAAATCGGTACCAGACACGAATTTCCTCAGTATCTTGCAATTCCTATCCTTTGATATAAGTCAGATCTGTAATATGTCAGATAGAAGTATCGGGGTCTTACATGTTCGAAAGCTGGGCATTGGCACATTGTTTCGATGCTTTCCCTGCATGCACCGAATTCGTCCTTATCTGCGGTGCAGATGTGCTTGAAAGCTTGTGTCCTGTTAGAATACTCGTGATCTTAATAGTCTCGATTTACTTAGTTTTTATAAACAACTCGTTTTCTTGTCATTTGGATAAGCCCACAGCATCTTTTGTACTTTCTCCCACTGTTTCACTATTCCACACAATTTTGTGAGCCATCACTGTACACTACTTTAACTAATTCTTTGTGACATCAAAAGGATTTGAATTTTACAAGTTTAAGTAGTGAAGTTATCTGCCCTTTGAACCCAAGCTATGTGCCAGTTCTTTGTCTATCACTCATATGTGTCCTCGCACCCATAAGATATGCAGTTGTCCATGCGCTGAGAATCATTTTTTAAGTATAGGGTGATCCATTTCGAGGTTCCCTACTTTATTAAACTTCGCATGCCCAAGACCCACCTGGGTGGGATTTTCGATTTTCAAACATTCATAACTCAGCGAATTTTTATCAAATCAAAAATCGCTTTGGACTCAGTGACTAAATTTGTTATTTACTCCAGATTATAAAAACAAAACATTAATTTTGTTTTCCCTTAACCGTTTTTGTTTACTTTTTTCCTTTTTTATACGCTGTAGTCCGAAAATATTTTATTTCCATCATCAAAAGTAATGTAAACCATTGATTAATAAAGAATGATAAATATATTTAGATCAAGAAATTATAAATTTAAAATTATAAAAAAAAATAATGGAAGTTGTGTGATGTAGAAGGTGTGGCCATATGGCACTTTTCGCATTTTGTTTGTGTGAAGCTATGTTCAACACATACCGGCTTCTTGCATGTTACGCAAGATTGTCTTGTGTTCTCCTCCCGACACATATAGCATTTACCTTTCTGCTTTATACGACCACTGGCATCACGCGCTGGCACTTCATCTGCGATGAACTCCTCATCCATATCACCCGAAATTCGTTCTCCTGTAAAGATTAGGAATATGAGTTATATAGTAAACTATACTACACGACCAAACATACCCAAAATACATTCAATTTCTGACCGGGTTGAAAATCTGCCAATAACTTGAGGAATTTTTGAACGAGCTTTTATATGAGGCATACACAGTTCTTCACCCAACTCATGCAGTTCTCGTCTGCGACGAGAATTTTTCACGCTACCTTCTGGAGTATTTTCCATAAATATTATGTATGCAACAAGAGCAGCTATATCAAGAAGGTTGTATAACATGGCAAGGGGCCAACGACGAGTTACTCTTTTGCAGGTGTACTGAGACAGCATTTTGTCCATGGTATCTACACCGCCCTTTGTTTGATTATAATACGTTATAATCTCCGGTTTTTCTTTTGGCCCGGTTATAGCTGCATCATCATGCATCGTTGACAATAAAACCACTGCTCTATTTTTGGCGGGAACGTAAGACACCATCGTTACATTTTCTCCAAACCCGAAGAGACTTGAAGCAACATCTCGGGTTTTTGAGGGCTTAAATTCTTTGGCAAATATCTTTTATTTTTCTTCAGTGCCCACTACAGTCAATTTCCATGAAATCAGTTCTTTGGCCAACGATAGAGTTGTAAAAAAGTTGTCCATCGTCACATTTCTTCCAGACCCCTTATATGGAGCAACTAAATCTTTCACAACGCGCTCTCCTTGGTTGAAATCCCTTACATTGCCTGCCTTACCTGTATACATTTGCCCATTTAGTGGATAAAATGTTGCTGAGTCGCACGCCCACCAGATCTTAATTCCATACTTAGCAGGTTTTGATGGTATGTACTGGGTGAACCTTGTTCGACCTCTAGAAGCAACAACTGTTCATCCACTGTAATAGACTCATGTGGCCGATAATGAGCCTTCAAATTTGAATTCAACATATCAAATATGTGTTTTACAGGGGCGTCCTTGTCAGTTTGCAAAAGAATAGCTCTAGTCCGACTGGAATCGAAGCGAATAAACCTTAAAATATCTATAAACCTATTTTTCGCCATTGTTGCTCTATAAATGGGGAACGAGTTTTTTTCCATAACTCTTGGATCGATTCTTGGTTTGAAATATGACATCCAGCTACAATTAAAATTCTAAGAAATGCCATAAACTCTTCATCGGTAATTACTTTCCATACACGAATTTTTCCAGGATTTGCAGCGTTCCATTGAGCATAAGAAGCTTCTGCTTTATAATTGGAATGTCTACATATGATATCTATAATGGCTGGACTCATGATACATTTGAATGTGTCGAGTTTAGTTAAATTCTTGGTTATTGTAAAAGGGCCCATCAAAGATGAATTGCGAATGATATTATGAGCTCTTAGACGATGCAAAGATGAGGGTTCTTTGTACCATTTTGTACCATCCTTACTTGTGAAAAAGGTTATATTCGAAATGCCGGCTTGATCATCATCATCATTGTCATTTGCATCATCGATCTCATCAACGCCGTCAGAGTCACTATTATCGTTCAACTCTGGAAGTAAGTCTTCTTCTACATCTTCGCAGTCGGAATCTAAAAACTGCTCTTCAGGTAAATAATCTTCATCATTTTCGTCGTCGCCTTCAAAAATAGATGGTTCGTTCTCCGATTCGAGTTCAACAAGATTCCGATAATACTCTTGCCTTTTTTCATGTGACAATCTGTTTACGAAAACAAAACCAAAATTAAGAAAATAATTTTGATTTTTTTCTATGTTTTGAAATTTGTTTTATAAAATATAAACACACCTGTTCACAGCAGCAGTTGAAAGATAACAAAAGTGGTTTTCACTATTCATTATATTTTTTTACCACACTTTTCACCAGCGAATAAAACTGCATTTTTTTGCAAATGCTTTTTCCTTTTGCTTTTTCCAATTATTACAAAACAACTAGGAAAGCTTCGTTATTGAGTATCACATCAAAACTGAACATCGTTGAGATGATTGATCGTTGAGAGGGAAAGGGGGAAGAGTTTGTGTTCTTTTTGTGTTTTCTATTTCTACATTTCTCTTTCTCTCTCTCTTTGTGCAAGTTTGGTGTTTTATATCGGTAAATTAGCATAGGCTTAGGATAGAGGGGAGAAGTGGGGGGACGGGGAGTAGTTTTTGTATGGTTTATTTCTATTTTCCTTCACACAGATATGCAATTTTGGTGCAAATACGGCAGTTTTCACACAAAATATGCGGTTAAATATAAGACCCACCCAGGTGGATTTTGGACCGCCACGTACATAAACACCTTTGGGCGTGCGAAGGTTAAAGAAAAAAACACAGAAAATTCAAATTGAATGGGGAATGTTTATTATCATTTGAAAGAACATTCTTTGGCATTTATTTTTTGAAGATTATGTCTATCAAATGTTGGCCGCGGCTACGTCTCAGATGGTCCATCCGTTGAGCCCAATTTTCGACGACTCGTTCGAGCATTTCGACTGGTAACTGACGAATGACACTCGTGATGTTTTGCTCCAAGGCCTGAATCGAAGCGGGTTTGTCCGCATAAACTTTAGATTTTACATATCACCACAGGAAAAAGTCTAACGGTGTGATAGCACACGATCTTGGTGGCCAATCGACCGGCCCAAAACGTGAAATTATCTGCTCACCGAAGTGTTCTCTCAATAAATCCATTGATTGATACGATGTGTGGGAAGTGGCGTCGTCTTGATGAAGCCAAATGTCGCCGAGATCACGAGCTTCAATTTCAGGAAACAAATAGTCGGTTATCATGGCACGATAACGGTCGCCATTGACGATTACGTTCTCACCGGCATCATTTTTGAAGAAATATGGACCGATGATTCCGGTACGTCGGATCGGGAATCGGTCAATGGCAAAAAGAAAGCTCTTATCGAGAGGTAAAATATTTCTCATGGGTGAGAAAAAGTTTGGCCATGCCCAATAATAGAATCCACAGAAGTTGTTTAAAGAACATCGTTGCTAAGATCCAATAGATTTTCAGTTGCTCTTTATAGGCATTGTATTCATTAGGTGGTTTAAAGGTGGTTAGAATTGAGGACGTTTTTTAAAATTGTCTCATACACCCCTTCCTTCCTTAGGTGATATATCAGCGAGTATATACTTATACTCTATATAATGGTGGTCTGAAAACGAGTGGGTCTTCCAGTACATTCCACTAAATAATTTTGTCTGACACTGATTTAGAAGCGAACGTGACATTAAGTACTTCCTGTCTGTTTTTATCTGAAAAGGTCGGTTTATTGCCTTTGTTCGGAATGGTTAGTTTGGTAGTTGGTGGAATGAAGTCAAGAAGTGACTCAACCCTATTGTTTGTGTCCGCAGATAGGATGATAAGCGTTCGTATCTGCGCATATTATCAGATAACACTCATCAGAGGTTACTTCTTCTACTACTCCACTGAACACAGCTTACATAAGACAAGTAACTGTAGACCACCCAGTATCTCCGATAGCACTAGTTTACAAAATCTTTTGTATAATGGATGTACATATTATTGTATAATTTGTTTGCTAACATTTTTGAATTTTAGGAAAAATCATCAGAAATATGAACTATATGACAATATCTAAATATGAACCGATTTCCCCCGAATTTGACAGCATTCATTCAAGTATTAATAAAACACTCTCTGCCGAATTTCTTACTGATCGGATATAAAATACGGTTTCTATCATGTAATAAGAAAACTCTCTCTGCGTTATTTCGTACTGATTGGATATAAAATAGGGTTTCTAAAGCGCTTACATGTCAAATCGGGAGTAACATATGTAGGTAATATATGGGGACTATATCTAAATCTGAACAGATTTTCCTCAAATTTAGTATTACCTCAAAGTGTATCAAGATACCTCTTTGTGTAAATTTTTGTTCAGATCAGTTAAAAATTTGGCTTCTACAGTGCATATATGTGAAATCGGAGGTACATTTATATGGGAACTGTATGTAAATCTGAAACGATTTTGACCAATTTATTTAGCGAATGTGGGACCTTGGGCCAAAAAAGAGCACTGTACTAAATTTCATCATAATCGGACCATAAATACGACCTTCACTTTGATAACAACGATAAATCAACAGACGGACGTTAAGGCGGAAATGGTTAAATCGATTCAGAAGTGATTCCAAATTGATCGGTATAATAAACGATGGGGCTATCTCTTCTTCTTCTGTGTGTTCAAACAAATGCACAAACTCATAATACCCTGGACCACAATGTGGTGTAGGGTATAATTAATAATGAAATTCGAAAAATCTGCAACCTTTTGAACTATTGTGAACGATGTTATATACTGAGGGCCAAAAGTGTAACACATAAGAGATCTATGGATAAATGTAGAAATTATCGTTGTTTTTTGTAGAAGTAAGATAATTTCAACAAAACAGTGTTTTTATACCCTCACTACTGTTTACGAGGGTATATATCAGTTACTGAGCGCCAAAAGTGTAACACATCGAAGAGTAACACATAAGGGACCCCAAAAATATTTGGTGAAAATCCGTTTTGGGCAATTTTAAGTCATTTGAGCAATGTCCGTCCGTCCGACTGTCTGTCTGGCTGGTGTTTCGTTAAGTTTCGATAGGAGTATCAAACTGATTTAAAATAAAGATTAAATATGGACCATGTTGGTTCACTCCTTTGGGTATCTCCCCAACAAAGGGTCAACAGTTTCACATTGAGAAAAATGGGCGAAGTTACCACACGCCCTATTTTGGTACTTCCAATACAAATTGTCCAATTGGTTTGGATTTATGCGCCTTAGAAGTATTATAACGTCGTATTAGGGCGGGTCGATCTAAAAATCGCCCATTGCTCAGTGAAAATCGTATTCTAGGGATCAAAATAAGAAACTTTGCCGAAGGAACCATACCTCTAAAACGAATTCTGATGTCCCGGAAAAAATCCCACTTTGACCCATTTAGAGTGCTCCAATCGAGTCCAAATGTATGGAACCCCCAGGGGGTTCCAGGGGGTGTGCCACTGGCATGGGTGGGTCGGGCCTCCAAAGTTAGTGGGGGTCGGTCATACATTTGGACTCGATTGGAGCACTCTAAATGGGTCAAAGTGGGATTTTTCAAAATTTGCCCCTACCCAAAAGTTCGACCCAAATTCCGGGACATCAGAATTCGTTTTAGAGGTATGGTTCCTTCGGCAAAGTTTCTTATTTTGATCCCTAGAATACGATTTTCACTGAGCAATTGCGACTTTTTTGCCTCCCCACAAATCGACCCGGCCTACGTCGTATGCATAACAAACTGGTTTAAGTCCATCATTGGTGAGGGCTTTAAGGAGACTGTACATCGTCATAACCCATAGATGTGGCTATAAAATGTCCCCTGAGGTATACCACGATATACCTTGTCTCTAATTACACTATGTAACAAATGAACACATTTTACGGACTACTACCAAAGGGTGGTATATATAACCCTATACTCGGTTTGGCGAAATTTTAAGAAACTTTAGTTACCATATTCTTAGCTACATTGTTGCCGAATATAGGTAAGCGGTATCACCAAGTCTGAATTAGTTATTAAAGCTGATGAAACCTTTTTCTAGGGACCCACTGATTTTCAGAAACTTTCAAGGCCCATAAAAAAATTGGTCACCAATTTCGCCAAAACGAGTGTATGGTTATACTACCCTTTGGTAGTAGGATCGAACCTATACTGTCAGGTCCGTGTATTTTTTTTCTCTGTTGCATAGTGTTATCAAGTCATATGACCGACCAATAATCCACCTATTCCTTAGCATATTGTTGATCCAGTTTTACAGCACCCGGTCAACCTGAAACTCATCTAAGGTCTGGTGTAGAGTATCGGTCTGAACGTTGTTAAAATTGCCTTCAATGTCTATACAAACGGCAAATATGTACCTTTGTTGGCCCAGCATAAACAGTCGAAAAATTAATTTTCACCTAGATCCTTACGGTATCCTCTATAGTTTTCATCCTTTAACCCCTATCATACACCATTGTTTCGATTTGAATGTGAGTTTTTGAGAGGAACCTGCTGACAAAAAAGCCTCTAGGAGTTACGTTTCGCCAATCTAAATGATTTTGTTGTATTCTTCGAGTCTTCTGTGGTAGTCGTCCTAATTTAATAATAGCTTTTTTACGTCGAGCTCTGTTTCAAAGTCTGCGGATATCCTTCCCAATCGAGCGAATTTGCCCTGTCATCCAGGATTTGTCATAGGCAGATTTCCTTTCTCGAAGCGGACAACTATCTTCGAATGATTTTACAAGAGCCTTCACTTCAATTTTATTCAAACTGATATCAATGTCTTCTGTACTCAGATGGTCGTGTCGATTCGATTTCTAAATAGATTGCCAAATTTAGTCCAGTCGGTTTAAGCCTTATTACGGAAGCTTTTTGGGTTAGGCTGTTGCCGTGCAATTTTAAATCTTATATAACGGTGATCCGAATAGGAGTGTTTATCCGAAACCCTCCACTCACGGATCTTACCAATGAGGTTTACTTAGCATATCGTTGTATCTAATACCTCTTTCCTAATTTTGTAAACAAATGTTGCCTTGTCCCCTATGTTGAGAGGTAGGACATCGTTTTTATTAAAAAATTCTATAAGAGCTTGTCCCTTTTTAGTGGTGCAGTACTTTCCCAAGCGATATGGTGAGAGTTAGTAGCCCACAACCAGCTAATAACTCATTACTTGTATGTTTGGATTCCCTCACCAGACGTTGTAATTCCGACGTAGGTGGCATTGTCGGCGCTTCGAATGGCAAATATACTGACACTAGGTACATACTTCCATTACCTTGCCTCAGCACAGTTGCGTCCGATGTTGACAACTCTGGAGGGAAAACATAGCTCAATATCTGATATATAGATGATATCAGATAGTCAACATCGCCAAAGGACAATTATTTCAATTTTTTCCTTCGTTTACTTGATATGACTTTAATCAGATTCTTTGGGAATATCAGTATGTGGTGTGGGCAACCGGAAATATATAACAATACATGAATTAGGCTAACAACAACAACAAGTACATAGCTAAGTAACAAAACTAATGATGTCCACTTAATAAACGGATGTAAAACAACACAAGAAACAGAGAAATAACAGAAAAAAGTTTAAAAATGCTGTGGAAAGGGACAAGGAATGGAGAGTGGAGAAATGGACTGAAAGTATGTCCTTTCTTCACACCCTTACTCCTTCCAGTACTTGTACTGGCATTGTATCTATTATCCTCGCCTAATGTTGAATGTAGACACACACACAACTTTATTAATTGTTACAATTAATACACATCTTTATTTTCATTTGCTGTATCCACATTCGTAGTGTTACATTCACACTAACGCACATATATAGGGACAGGCCCATTCCTGTAATATAGGACACATTAGCCCGAACAGCCAAAAGGGACCAAAAGCCGTACAAAGCTCAGAAAATCCTTTACTTATTAGATTTTTTGCTGCTCCTCTCTGTTTGTCCGTTACAACTAATCTCGGCATTAAAAATACGTGAAGGACTTTCCGTGCCTCTTTCGCCATCGTTCGGTCGGGCGACGTCATCGTTCTTTATAACGTCGTCCGCTGGAGCCAATTTACATTTTCATTAAAATTTTGCGATTCCCGCGGGAGTGGTCGGTTGGTCGGTCTGCAGCCGTAGTCACGTTGTTTGGACAATGGAAAGTGTAAGTAGTAAAAATAATTTTAATTAGCTTCTTTTTCCTTTGCGTTCATTATGTGCTAGAGTACACAAAGTGGAAAAAAATATAAAAAAATAACAGATATTTATTAACAACCGAAAAAAACGCAGCTGGACAAATCATTTGTACTTAAATCTGTAAGGATTTAGTTTTTATCATTTTTTGTGTCCCACATCAACGATGTCCAGAGAAATTCATCAAATGGACACAAATTAAAAGTATTACAAAAAGTAAAGTAAAACAACCAGTACGAAAGTTGCAATGAAATCTAAATTGACTGACGTATGTATATCATCATTACCTGTAGAGAAAAAAACTATAAGGTGCAATTTAGATGAGCCGTAAGGGTTGGGCAAAATTTTGCTCTTCTTTGTCCGGGTATATTTTTTGATTCCTTGTGTAATTAATTAAAATACATATTAACATATTGTATTATGAGCGGCCCAGTAGGTAAGTAGACAGCGTGGTCGCCTATGAGGTTGGGGGTCGTGGGTTCAATTCCCACCAGAGGCTCTGGTCTGTCGCTGAAAAACACTAGCCCCATGGTCTTTGTAATCCGGCTTTTCTTTGGACCGTAAAATTAGAATATAAATTTACTTTATATTGTAATTCAAAATAATAAATATATAAATATTATACTAACTATGTATTTACATTACATTGATAACAAGTAAAAGCGTTAAGTTCGGCCATGCCGAATCTTATATCTCATCCACCATGAATTGCATTCAATTCTATTACTGGAAAAATCGTTGTATACGGAGCAAATCTTGGAACCATTCTTTTTGTTTAAGCAAATTAGAAGACTCTGCCATTTTTAGCCAAATTTTAGGCCTCAAATTCTTTAGCTGAAAAATGTGGTGTTTATGGCTTAAATTAGCATATTAGAGGGCTAGCTCTACTCGGGGACTTCAGCAAAATATAAAGTGACTTGTGTACCATTTTTTGTCAAATTAGAATACAAAATGCAAACTTTCAGCTAAATTGCTTAGAAAATGTTGTGTTTATGGCCTAAACAAGCCTTTCTGGGATAGACAACTATAGGTGGACTATGAGAAAATATAAACGGATTAAAAAAAAAATTTTATGTGTTGAATTCTTCTCCAAATAAAATATAAACTACAAAGACTCACTTAAAATGCTTAGAAAATATGGTATTTATGGCTTTTGGAGCGACCTTTAAAGGGTGACAATAACAAAATATGAACCGATTTGTTAAATTTTTACTGTGATGAATTCTTGTCAAAATTTAATACAAACTGCAAAGTTTCAGCAAAATTGCATTAAAAATGTGGTATCTATGGCTCAAATGCCGTATTTTGGAGCGACCTCTAAGGGTGGTCTATATCAAAACATTTACCGATATGGCCCATTTGCAGTCCCAAACGACCTGCAACTATAAGAAGTATTTTACGACCTAAGAGTGTAAAGGTGCTAAATCCAATATTTGAAATTGTACAGGAGAGGCAAAATACTTACTGCATATGAATGTCAACTTATCTTACGTTCCGCTTCAGATCAACCTAGCTCTATTATTAGGACTGTACGTGATTTCAACAGACGGACAGATATACAGACAGATGGATATGGCTAAATCGTCTTTGAATTTCACGACAATCAAAATGTATATACTTTGTAGGGTCGCAGATCAATATTTCAACGTGTTGCAAACGAAATGACAAAGTTAGCATACCCCCATCTTATGGTGGAGGGCAGGGACGTATCCAGGGGGAGGGCCCGGGGCCCGGTTGGCCCCCCGAACCAAAATCCTGGATTACCCCCTCACCTACACAATAAACGCAACTTTTTAATTGTTTATCTTTGTTATGAAAAAAAGGTTGGGCCCCCCCGAACCAAAATCCTGGATACGTCCCTGGTGGAGGGTATAAAAATATATGTTCAATAGATTACAGCTCCTAGGCGGAGCATAGGACGGAAACAAAAGTACTCTGTGGTTGTCTATCTTGGGCCATTTGCTTAATCTGCAGCCAAGATCCCCATGATCTGCATGAACTGATCTTAACTACGCGATCCTGGGTCTTCCACGTCTTCTTGAACCCTGTGGGTTCCACTCAAATGTCATCTTGGCGTTATCAGCTTTCCGAAGTGTATGTAAGCCAATCCACGACGATGATTACGTCTCTTTATTTCTGTAAGTATTGGTTCGATGTTGGTCATCATGTGTAAGTCTTCATAGGATTTGATGGAGGGCCACTAATTCGGCAAATACGATGTAAGCTCCAATTGATGAATACTTTGATTTTGTTGCATATTGCATCGATTATTTTCCAGTTTTCAAAACCATATAGCAGTACTGGCTTAACACTTCGAATTTTTGTGTGCTGGGAAATATTTCTAGCTGACCAAACTTTTTTAAGTTTGATATGAATTCAAGATATGAGAATTCTTCAACATCTGCAATAGAATTTCCATACCCTCCCCCATAGGATGGGGGAATATTAATTTTGTCACTCCGTTTGTAACATCTCCAAATATTGATCTGAGACCCCATAAAGTATAAATTTCCTAAATCCTAAAACTATTTTCCCATGTTAGTCTGTCCGTCCGTCCGCCTGTTGAAGTCACGTTACAGTAATAAAAGAGCTAGGTTGATCAAATTTGGTAGAAACATTTCTTATAGTTGCAGGTTGTTTGGGATTGCAAATGGGCCACATCGGTCAATGTTTTGATACAGCTCCCCTATAGAGGTCGCTCCAAAATAGGTTTTGAGCCATAGATATCACATATTTAAAGCAACTTTGCTGAAACTTTTCAGTTTGTTTTCTATTTGGACAAGTATTCATCACAGTAAAAATTTTAAAAATCGGTTTATATTTTGTTATAGTCACCCTATATAGGTCGCTCCAAAATGAACTTTTTAACCCATAAATACCACATTTTCTAAGCATTTGTTAGACAAGAATTTATTACAGTAAACATTTTTTAAATCAGTTTACATTTTATTATAGTCAATCTATTACAAGTCAGTTTATATTTTGATGTAGTCCCCGTGTACAGGTAGCCCTCAAAAATGCTAATTTAAACCATAAATACCAAAATTTTCAAATGAAGTGTTTGGCTAAAGATCTCGAAGCCTAAAATTGGGCTAAGCGTTCATTATACCCTACACCACACTGTGGTACAGGGTATTATAACTTTGTACATTTGTTTGTAACACCCAAAATGAGAAGAAATAGACCCATCGTTTATTATACCGATCGACTTAGAATCACTTTCTGAGTTGATTCAGCTATGTCCGTCTGCCCGTCTGTTTGTCTGTCCGTCTGTCTGTGCATGTATTCTTGTAATCAAAGTACAGGTCGCAATTATGGTCCGATATCGACGAAACTTTACACATATATTTTATTTGGCCCAAGGACGATCCCTATTGAATTTGGTTAAAATCGGTTTAGATTTAGATATAGCCCCCATATATATGTTAGCCCAGATTTGACATGTAAGCGCTGTAAAAACTTTATTTTATATCCGATCAGTCTGAAATTTGGCAGAAAGAGGTTTCTTATTATATGAATGAACACTGTTAAATTTGGAAGAAATCGGTTCAAATTTAGATATAGCCCCCATATATACGTTAACCCCGATTTGAAGTGTAAGCGCTGTTAATATGTTATTTTACATCCGATCGGTATGAAATTCGGCAGAAAGAGGTTTCTTATTATATGAATGAACACTGTTAAATTTGGAAGAAATCGGTTAAGATTTAGATATAGCCCCCATATAAACGTTACCCCGATTTGACATTTAAGCGCTGTAAAAATGTTATTTTATATCCGATCAGTGCGAACTTCAGCAAAAAGAGGTTTCCTTCTATATGAAGAAATACTGCCAAATTCGGAGAAAATCGGTTCAGATTTAGATATAGCCCCCATATATATGTTACCCCCGATTTGACATGTAAGCGCTGTAGAGACTGTATTTTATATCCGATCAGTACGAAATTCGACAGAAAGAGGTCTTTTTACATGAATGAGTATTCAGGGAAAATCGTTTCAGATTTATATATAACATCCGTTTATATGTTCCTCTTGATTTGGTATCAAAGCGCTATAGAAGTTGTACTTTACTTCCGATCATTAAAATTTTCCAGAAATATGTTTCTCAATTTAGGAACGAATATTGCTTAATTTAGCGATTATCGGTTCAGAATTAGATAATACGTTCCTACCCATTTACCAATCGCATTGACCCTTATCGCATTGTTAGGGAGATGTAGGGTATTATATAGTCGGCCCCGTCCGACTTTCTGCCTTTCCTTACTGGTTTTTTAAATAATTTGCTAAAAACAAAATGGATGATTCCAATACCCAAGGATTTTTCCAGTAAAATAATTAAATACAATCCATGGTGGTATATAAGATTCGGCATGGCCGAACTTAACGTTTTACTTGTTTATTATTTAATTGGTTTTACCATAGTTATATTAATATTAGCTTATTATCCCCTCACCTTAGAGAGAGAGAGAGGACAAACAATACTTATATATACCCTCCATCACTAAACGGAGTATATATAAAAGTCAACGAAAGTGATCAATGAAATATGTTCGTTAATAAATGATGAAATCTAACATTATATATAAAGACATTCCCCACTACACGCTAAAAAAAATCGCTTTTGTAGTATATTGTCCAAAACATATTCTGCTTGAAATATACAAATGTTTAGGTTTCAAATCGAAATATTTTATATTTGCAGTCAAATGTTACCAAATCAAAAGCTGTGAAACATAGTGGAAAATTAAATCGCTGATGAGTTGACACGTGGAGGATATGCAATGAACATCTCTAGGGCGAAAGCATCAATAAGACCTCCCACGTGCGAACTCTTCGCCAAAATCGACACCTGGTTTAGAAATCACCCAGTACTGGAAAATTTGGGAGGATGCTATTCTACACATATCTTTTTTACGTCCTAATATTTTATATTATTGGATACGAAACAAATATTTATTTATATTTAAGTATTCAGAAACCTTAATTTTAAGAAACGTTTCATGTTTACATTAATTGAACGTTCATTTTTTCAGAAATTTTGAATATTAATAAAATTCCTTTATAATTGAAATGGTAAATTTCTTGATGACTTGGAATAAATATAAATTAAAAACAAGTAAAAGTATTAAGTCGGGCCATGCCGAATCTTATATACCCCTCTGCATGGATTGCATTCAATTCTATTACTGGATAAATCTTTTGATATGGAGCAAATCATGAGACCATCTTCAGGCCTCAAATTCTTTAAATTTGACTTAAATTTGCATTTTTGATGGCTACCTCTACATGGGGACTACAATCAAATATAAACTGACTTGTATTAATTTTATTGACATGGATTCTTGCCAAAATAGAATACAGACTGCAAAGTTTCAGCTAAATTACTTAGAAAATGTGGTGTTCATGCTTAAACAAGTCTTTTTGGGAGCGACATCTATAAGTGGACAAAAGCAAAATATGAACTGATTTAAAAAAAATTACTGTGATGAATTCTTGTCTAGAGTAATTCCAAAGGAAACCGACCCACTCTAAATATTTATGGATTTAGATTTCAATGAATAGATTTCACAAAATTGTAACATTTGTGTGATAGGTACTAGAAGGGGCGTGGGAATAACGCCCACTTTGTACTGGACTGTAGGTACTATAAAAACTTTGCACTGCACAAAATTTCAAGTATTTTGTATGCGCTGATATTAATGTTAAAACCTGAGAACTTTTTGTACAAATTGGTCCCTTTGTGTGGGAGGTACCAAAAGGGTCGTGGACGGTGAAATAGTTACTATGTATGAAATTTTACAGGATACCCATGAGTAGTATAGAAGTTATAAGAGCTTTAACATGTCACAAAATGTTAACCAATTTTGGGACATGTACCACAAAGATTAGGCCGATATGGTTGTACTTCAAACATAAACTGGGTTTGAATAAAGTATTATAAAGTACGAAATTTTAATATATGCGATCACTCCTTTTCAGAGTTATCTTTCGCACCATTCAGTCGAACTGACAGACGGTCGGACACTATTCTGAAATTATTGAATTTGGGTGAAATCGGTTCAGATTTAGATATAGCTCCCATATATATCTTTCGTCCGATTTTGCTCTTTAGTTCTATAGAAGCTGTATTTTACATCCAATCGTTTTGAAATTTAGAATGGTAGAGTTTCTTGATCCATGAACCAACACTACCGAATTTGAAGAAAATCGGTTAAGATTTAGCTATAGCTCCCATATATATGTTTCGTCCGATTTGGCCCTTTAGTTCTATAGAAGCTGTATTTTACATCCAATCGTTTTGAAATTTAAAATGGTAGAGTTTTTTGATCCATGAACCAACATTGCCAAATAACTTTTTTTTTTTGAAAATGCTATAAAAAAAACTACTGAATATTTTTTTGTATTTTTGTATATTTTGTATGCTGTATTTCACCAATGGCTTCACGAATACTGTCCTTTAAAGCGTCAATTGTCTCTGCCTTGTCGGCGTAACACTTATCTTTGAGGGCACCCCACAAGTAATAGTCCAACGGTGTCAAATCGCAGCTCCGAGGTGGCCAAACGACATCAGCTCTGCGGCTGATAATGCGATCTTCAAAAACAGGGCGCAAAACATCGAGTGTAGCTTCGGCTGTGTGGTACGTAGCGCCGTCCTGTTGAAACCAAATGTTGCCAATATGCTCCTCTTCAATTTTTGTGAACAACAATTCGTTCAACATGGCCCGATAACGATCGCCATTGACTGTAACGGCCACTCCTTGCTCATTTTCGAAGAAAAATGGCCCAATTATGCCTCTGGACCAAAATCCGCACCAAACAGCGACTCGTTTTGGGTGTATCGGCTTTTCAATGTATGCGTGCGGGTTTTCTGTGCCCCAAATGCGACAATTTTGCTTGTTTACATACCCGCCAAGATCAAAATGAAAAAATCAAAATCAAATGAAAATCAAAAATGAAAAAAAAAATTAAAATCAAAATTTTCAAAGTAATGTCGCAATATTTCCCAGCGTTGTTCAAGCGTATACACAACCATATTCGTTCAGCGGAAGGATAAAACTAATTATCTGTCAAATCAGACATGAGACTGTGGTACAGGGTATTATTTAAGTATAAAATGTCCCAAAAGTAAAGTTATGTAAACAATTTATACATGAATTACAAAATTTATATATCAGAGTTGTTCAATATTACGAGAGTGGTGTAGGGTATTATATAGTCGGCCCCGCCCTTTACAATGGTACATATATCATTCAAATCTGATATTCCGTTCAAAAGCGCTATGTAGACTTCAAAAAGGTTAAATTTAAAAAAAAATGTTGCAGTTGACCATCTTTGGCACCCTATGAAATCTAAACCGTTATGAATTTGGACAATCGATGAAAGGTAATAAGTCTGCATAGTTTTTTGGTACACGCGAGTAAAAGTTCATTGAAATCGAAAGGGTAAAATATTTAAAATGTAATTTTTTATTTTGGAATTACCCTCTAAATAAAATAAAAACTTTAGAAATTGTGGTATTTATGGCTGAAGTAAGCTTACTTTGAAGCGACCTCTATAGGGTGACTATAGCAAATTATGAACCGATTTGTAAAATATTTACTGTGACGAATCTATCGGTATCTATGGCTCAAAAATTTTGGAGCGACCTCTATAGGGGAGCTATATCAAAACATTGAGCGACATGGCCCATTTGCAATCCCAAACGACCTGAAACTATAAGAAGTATTTCTACTAAATTAGATCAACCTATCACTATTATTACGGACTGTTCGCCACCTGAAATCCAAAAAGACGTAAACTCACATGTTCATGATTTTTCAGTAGCAGCAAAAAACAAAGTAAATTAGTTTTAAGTTTTTGACCAGATTTATGGATTTCCAGACTATTGGGGCGATATAAAATAACAAATCTAGTGCAATTAGTTGTGGCATATACTCTGAATAAAAAAATAAAATTTTCCGCTTTTTCAATGAACTTGTTTGTTGTTACGTCATTTTGAATTTAACTCCTAAAATGGTCAATTTTAGATATTGAACTCTAAAATTTTGTAGAAATGCGTAGTTTAGTCTAAAAAATTATACTCGATCAAAAAACTAATTTAGAATTTTTTAATGTTACGTCATATTGGATTTCAGACGGCGATATATTCTTAATGGGGTCGCAGATCAATATTTTAAGGTGTTGCAAACGAAATGGCAATGTTAGTATACCCCCATCCTATGCTGGAGAGTATAATTAGTGCTTTAAATCAAATGTTATTACTATTTATATCATTTTAAATTGTAAGGTATAACTCGAAATCAAAGAAAAATTAAAAAATATATTCGAAAAATCTGCAACTTTTTGAAAATCTTTTTTAAACAAAACACAAGTATATTTGGAGAAATTCCTAAATAAAGTTATTTATGTATACTCGTATAAACACATATTTTATCTGAGATAATTAGTTTGCACATAATTTTTATTGACTTTCAAATTAAATTTATTCGCTCAGAAATATGTAGTATTCAAAAATTTGTTTTCTAAAATTCCTGAAAATCGATTTAAAACTAAATGTAGCCCCCATTTAAAAATATATCTGATTTGGCTTATAGCCTTGACATATTCTTGAAATTTTGCGAAGATTGTTTTTTTACCAGTAAATATCTTTGTCGGTTTATATTTAGAAATAACGATAACGAAATGTACGAGTATATGTTGCCAAAAATCGGATTAACCCTACACTAATCTTCACTAAAAGATAGTGGGTCCACCATATTTTTGCTTTTCTTTAAATATAGTATTCTTTTTAAATTGTATGTGTTTCTTTGATCAATGACGCGTGATCCAAACGTATGAAAGTTAATTTTTACCTTTTGTGAGTTTGTAAAAAATTAAATTACTTCATTCTGTGGCTACACATAAAGTTGTCGCCTATGTCATAGCTAA
This sequence comes from Eudasyphora cyanicolor, assembly GCA_963930755.1. Classification (NCBI taxonomy): domain Eukaryota; kingdom Metazoa; phylum Arthropoda; class Insecta; order Diptera; family Muscidae; genus Eudasyphora; species Eudasyphora cyanicolor. Next base: position 246,222,246 of record OZ005737.1, read on the forward strand.
TATTTAATAAGAATCTAAATTTCCACTTTGGTATTTTATCCAAAGTTTGACTAATCCGCTTGTTTCAAACCATAGCTAAGTTAGCTGGCGTGTCGTAAATTCGGCTTTCTTCGCACCTCGCATTTTTTGTGTCCCTTTTTTCATCCATTTCGAATTCTTTCCACATTGTGTTACCTTTATTCTGTATATACCTATGCTGTGGCCCCTAAATGTCCCAATGGTCTTAGGGCGGTATTAGCTTTTGAGACTTTTTAGAGTTTTTGCACACGCCAATGACGACTGCGATGATTACGTCGGTTATTAATATGAAACGCAGCCAAACCCTTTTCTTCTTTATTAATATTATTAAAATTACTTTTGCGATAAGCCGAAAACAACACCAAACAAAATGAAAAAGAAAATATTTATTTCTACCCGCCACAGACGATACCCGCCCACTCATACTCTTCTTCTTCTTCTATGTACCAGCCAATGAATCCTTTTGTTGTTGCGGCCACTGTTTTGTTGTTTTTTCTTTTTAGCGAACGGCGAATTCCATTTCTTTTTGCAAAGTAATTTTTTTCTGGCTTAATAAAGGTTTAGATTTTATGGTCCATGGGCAAATGGCAATGAATACAATACCGAAAACGTAAAAGAGAAAACAGTAGCAAAATACCGGTCTGGTCCGAGCCTAATAGGCATTAGAAACAAAAGGCATTTGTAGGGATGTTTATAAGGCCTAACGGAATGAGGCCTTTTTATTGCCACACTTCAGTGGAGGTGGGTATATATCATTTGCTGGCACTGGCCAAAAGTGTACTATTGAAATGAGTAACCGATTATGTTAAAAAAGTGTATGTGGTAATATTTATACCATACACCACACTGTGGTACAGGGTATTATGACTTTGTTAAAATCGGTTCAGAATTAGATATAGCCGCCATATATATGTTAACCCCGATTTGTCATGTAAGCGCTGTAGAGACTGTATTATATACCCGATCAGTACGAAATTCGACATAAAGAGGTATTTTTACATGAATGGGTATTCAGGGAAAATCAGTTCAGATTTATATATAACCTCCATATATATGTTCCTCTTGATTTGGTATCAAAGCGCTATTGGAGTTGTACTTTACTTCCGATCGTTAAAATTTTCCAGAAAGATGTTTCTCCAATTGCAACTATTCGAGCTCTAAGTCCATTTTTTATAAAATCCATAAAAAAAACACTTTCCAGTCGACCTACGACCTTGACACCCAACAGCAAATGAAACAATTGAATTATTGCGAGAAAAGTTTGGAGATTCGATTATTTCATGAAATTGTGATATTGAATGGCGTCCAAGAAGTTGTGATTTGACACCATTATACTACATCTTGTGGGGTTATTTGAAGTCATTGGTCTTTCGAAATAAAAAATTGACTTAGCGCACAAAAAGTTGCAATTGGAGAACGATTTTTTTGATAATAAAACTGAATAATTTAAATGTTGTTCTTGCGTATATTTCTCCGTGATGAAATTGTAAACACTACTGAATACAATGAAAAACAAATGCCATAATAATTTGGAATAATTGGTAAATGGGTAGAAACATATTATCTAATTCTGAAACGATAATCGCTAAAATTTCTGGAAAATTTTAATGATCGGAAGTAAAATACAACTTCTATAGAGGTTTGATACCAAATAAGGAGGAACATATATATGGCGCTTTAATATAAATCTGAACCGATCTTCCCTGAATACTCATTCATGTAAAAAGACCTCCTTCTGTCGAATTTCGTACTGATCGGATATCAAATACAGTCTCTACAGCGCTTACATGTCAAATCGGGGGTAACATATATATGGGAGCTATATCTAAATCTGAACCGATTTTCTCCGAATTTGGCAGTATTCCTTCATTTAATAAGATACCTCTTTCTGCCGAATTTCGCACTGATCGGATATAAAATAACATTTTTACAGCGCTCACATATCAAATCGGGGGTAACGTATATATGAGGGCTATATCTAAATCTGAACCGATTTCTTCCAAATTTAAAAGTGTTCATTCATATAATAGGAAACCTCTTTCTGACGAATTTCATACTGATCGGACATAAAATACAGTTTTTACAGCGCTTACATGTGAAATCGGGGGTAACATATATATGGGGGCTATATCTAAATCCGAACCGATTTTCTCCGAATTTGGTAGTATTCCTTCATGTAATAAGAAACCTCTTTCTGCCGAATTTCGCACTGATCGGATATAAAATACAGTTTTAACAGCGCTTACATGTCAAATCGGGGGAAACATATATATGGGGCTATATCTAAATCTGAACCGATTTTAACCAAATTCAATAGGGATCGTCCTTGGGTCAAAAATATGTGTAAATTTTCGTCGAGATCGGACCATAATTGCGACCTGTACTTTGATTACAAGAATACATGCACAGACAGACAGACGGACAGCCGGACATAGCTAAATCAACTCAGAAAGTGATTCGAAGTCGATCGGTATAATAAACGATGGGTCTATTTCTTCTCCTTTTGGGTGTTGCAAACAAATGCACAAAGTTATAATACCCTGTACCACAGTGTGGTGTAGGGTATAAAAATTGTTGGTATGACTACTTTGTTGGTTAGGTCGTAACCAACAACCTTGAGCTTATGATTCGAAAGCGCTGTTATTTTTTTTTAAGATTAAAGTTGTTGTTTCAAATGCAAAAAGTTTTTGAAATTATGTTCTTTAAATACTTGTTGAAATAAAGATTTCGTTCTTAAAATAAGAATTTGACTATTGCGGCAAATACTTTTTTTTATAATATATCAAGTGTTAAATGTACTGGTTTTTTGTTCTGTGTGTATAGGCCGACAATCTAACCGTTAGCGCCACTGCCGTGAACGGTTGTAAAAGCGTCTGCTTGAATTCTCTTTCATGTATCCCCATATAACAATAAAAGTCTATTATACCTTTTGATTATGTGGCTAATGCGTGTTTGAAATTAATATTTTTGCCCCTTTCGGTTCAGTTTGCATGATTGGATACATTGATGTTCTTGATGTTGTAGTCGGAAATTTTTGCAAGTGCGTACGAGTCCATCGGAGAGGCGGAGGGTTAACAAAAATATACGAGCATATACATATATATCCCCAAATAAACCAATGGGGCATAACAAATATTATTGGCTATAAGAAAATGGCATGATATCATTCATGTTGGCTTCTGTGTTTCTTTCTTCCCTGGCTGGTTGCACCTTTTCCCTTTTTCAAAAGTTTGAGTAGATATTTATGGAGGGTTTTCCTTGTCCGTTTTGCTACTTGAAGGTGCATGGGGTGTGTGGGGTGAGGGGTGAAACATCAGAATTGACCTTTAATAGGGTTATATCTGTGATCACGCTTAATATTCGTTATAAATGTCAATGTTTTAGTGATGAAAAATAAAACCGTAGTCATCGCACACACACACGCACAAAGAAATACATATTTGTGGTTTAAAGGAAGCGTAACGAATCGAATAATGACTGATTCTCTCCCTTTTTACGTTCATGGCAAAATATAATTGACCCCGGGGGGGCACAGTGTTCTTTTATTATGTTAATATAGAAGTGGCCGCAATGGCCATATTTTAGTTCAAGCCTTTGGCCTAAAACGCACAACTAAATCTACCACTCCCTTTGCATAGACCAAATGCCGTCATAGTTAATTTGATTGAACGTATTAGGCATATTGCCTTTGAGGGGAGGTTCGGCAGGAGTGGTTTGCCATTGGCCTTAATTAATTATGTTTCAAACAGTAATTAGCATAGAACCGATTAATACACTATTATTGGCAACCAATGGGTTGAACTAGATTTGTATAGTTGTTGGGCAACTTTAATGGAGAAAACTACCATATCATATAAATTATGAATGGAATACCCGACCGGAATACAGGAGAGGATAGGATATGGGCAATCATCGAAGTATTTGAAACTTAATTTGCTTTCGGTTAATATCACTAATTTACAACATTTTTGTTGAAGGGCTGCGCATAATATTTTCTGGTGTCTTATGACGAAAGAAAATATTAAAAAATGTTTATGGTAATTGCCTCCAGTATTTGAACCATATTAGAAGTAATGGATGCATTTTTGCAACTGAGTCATGCTCGGTTAAGAAAGTGCATCGTGTACTTCATTGTGTTCAGCGACGAAGCTCATTCAAAATTGTAGTATTTAGTGTGAAGAGCAGCCAGAAGCATTGCAACAATTACCAATACATCCCGAATGAAAATGTACTGTTTGGTGTGGATAATGGGCCGGTGGCATCATTGGACCGTACTTCTGCAAAGACGACGAAGGCAAGAACGTTACTGTGAATGGCGAGCGCTACCGTGTGATGATTATAATATTATTTTGACCTAAAATGGAGGAGCTGGACTTGGCTGACATGTGGTTGGAGGAGCTGGACTTGGCTGACATGTGGTTTCAACAAGACGGTGCCACACGGAGACGAGTTCGGTGAACACTTTGTTTCGCGTTTGGGACGGTGTAGATAGTGCGATTTAACGCCTTTAGATTATTCTTTGTAAGGCTATCTTAAGGCTCATGTCCATAGGGACTATATGATGACAATTTTGATGAATTTATTCGTGAGATACCGGCCGATATGTTGGAGAGAGGCGCGGCGGTGGTCAACATTTACATGAAATCATCTTTAAACATTGATTTATATAGCCCGTTCTATCAACTCAAATAAAAATGTCATACATTTCTCTGCATTTTATGTGTTTTTTTAAATCAAATCCGAAAGCTGTAAAAGAATCACTCGTTATATGAGGGATTTCTTGTCAAGTTAGTCAATTTTTAAAAGCGATGTCTTCTGATCAGGTTGATACTTGTAGCAAGTTTAGTCCTATTGGATAGTAGTTATGACACAAAATATCATCGAGGTCGGCTAATGACAGAGTTAGACGATTACTATAAAACTAGATACAATTACCTTTTTGAGTTACTACACCTTTATTTTAATAGATAAACAAGTCCCATCCCAAAAATAGATCACAATGCTCTTAAAGGAAATAAGGTAAGCTTTCGTTTCAGAAACAAACATGGTTTTTGACAAAAAAATTGTGGAAAAGGGTTGTTTGACCAAAATGTTGAAATTAAACTCTCTCTAACAATTACAGTCCTTAAAAACCCAATATTCTATGTTTGTAGACTTACTTAATTAGCTACAACTTTTTAAATTATTCATCGATTTTCTTCGGAATGGTTCAGTTTATTCATGACCCATAACACTTTACGATAAAACAATAGAAATATAATAATTATGAATTTTTCGATGTTTGGTTTTAATATATTTTTTTTTTAAACAATTTGATTTTTTTGCTATATCTTGTAAAATATATTTGAAGCCACTGCGCTAGGATACAAAAATTATATCAAAAGAAGATGAAGACTGCTTAATTAAGGATTCACAAAAGCTTTCCTGAACTAATAAGGATAAATGGTTCTGGAGTTATGCTAAAATAAGCGGTTCATTCAAATGGCCTCCACGACTTCTTCTGAAGGAACGAATTCCATCAACCCAATTTTCGAGCACTTTTTCCACTAAATCAAGTCGTTTGTCATGAATGGCACATTCAATATTGGCTTGTAAAGCTTGAAGAGAGTCTTGTTTATTTCGAAAGACCATTGACTTCAAATAACCCCCCATTCAATATCACAATTTCTTGAAATAATCGAATGTCCAAACTATTCTCGCAACAATTCAATTGTTTCATTTGCTGTGTGGTACGTAGCCACAATCGGTCAATGGCAAAAAGACAGCTCTTAACGAGAGCTAAAATATTGCTCGTTGGTGTCAAGGTCGTAGGTCGGGCGGAAAGTGTTTTTTTTTTTTTGGATTTTTGGCTCCTTAAAGGTACGTCGGATCGGGAATCTGTCAACGGCAAAAAGATAGCTCTTAACAAGGGCTAAAATATTGCTCATGGGTACCAAGTAGGTAGACTGGAAAGTTTTTTTTGGATTTAAAAAAAATTGACTTAGCGCACGAAAAGTTGCAATTGACGAACGATTATTTTGATAATAAAACTGAATAATTTGTAAACGTTGCTTTGCATATATCTCTCCATGAAGAAATTGTAAACACTACTGAATACAATGAAAAACAAATGACAGATAATGACATATTACAAATGGCCTAAACGTCACTTCAAAATCATATCATCCCTATTGGAAAACCCGTTATATAGTGTCTTAGGTCACTTGATCGATGTAGCTACCCGCCTTCATCTAAGGTGATGTCCACATTTTTGCTCCGTGTATATATGGATACATATCTTCTTTACACTATGTAAAACAACTGGCAGATTTACATAAGTGTCAAAAAATCACAAATGTTTGCTTAAATATGCAAACCTACACATCTAAATGCGTAAATACATAGATACTAGAACATTTTTTATGTGTTAGGAAGTGAATGCAGAAAATCTGTTTATGGAATGTCATTCAGAAACAGAAAGAACAATTCCACCTATTTTTGTTGATTTACATTTTTTTGCATATTTTCACCCCATTCACTCACTTAGCATTTTCCGGTATGTCAGCACCATAACGTACCCAAGGTGTATATTTGAATGTACATATTTACATATTCGTATACACATATACATACATACATATATGTAAATGGCATTAAGTTCGTTCGCTACGAATCGTATTTACCCTTCACCCACCAACCGAAGCACTCACTCTTAAGAGCACCACATTTCCAAATTAAAAAAAAACTTAAAAAAACAATAATTAAAAATATATTCCAGGATTGGAATTTTTCCTGAACAAGGCATCGCAAGATACTGCATAAAATAGCACAGTCCCCTATCGATAAATGTAGTTATTTACAGTTCAAATTAGTTCATATCATTACATCGATTTCATTCAGTAATAGATGAGGCTATCGCAAAAATAATAGTGTAAAAACTAACATGACCGGTTGGTTTATGTAGTTTATGTAGAATTTTTTCCAATTTGTTCAATTTCGATGGATATGCTTTCAAAATGAGTTTGCTGCTTGTAGAGTACACACGGATGTAAGAGTGTAGAGAGCGAAAATGTTCTGTTATACGTTTATTTTATATTCGCACTATTAAATGTGTGTAAAATAAACGTCCTATAGTTTTTTGTGTATTTTAGAGAAGCAAAACTGATTCTCAGTTAACTTTGAATTTAAGTGGTGACATGAAAGCTTTAATTGTTTGTAACGAATAATTTAAACCATATTTAAATCGACAATGTAATTTCTGAACCAAAGTCATCCCCACTCCAAAATTTACACCATCGGTGGGCAATTTTTTATAATAAATTTAAGGAAAACAAATTAGATCGATTCTGAGATATCGCAATTTATATTTTTATTTCCGCGAAAAGTGACCGAAATAAGCTATTTTAGATAAAGTCAATTTTTGTTTATGAAAAATACTCGAGCAAATTGCTTTAAATAATGATCATATATTCTTCCAATAATTTCAAGATATAATTAAACAATATACAAAAAATTAAATATTACTGCTGGATTGAGTTAAAAATCCTCCTTCGATTAAGCTAGGGCTTCTCAACCCTTTCCATTATATGGCTCTCTACAACCATAAGTAAAAAATTTTCATGTTTCTCCTCCCAAACCCTTCTTCTTGTCTCTTCATGTCTCTTGCCACAAAAAAATATTAGATTTTTTTTATGATTATTAAAAATCAAAGGGATTATAATTGAAATAGCCCAGAAAAATGGTTATTTGTGAACAATAAAATAAAAAACAAGTTATAGCTTTTGTTGAATGGGTTTAGCAATGAGTACTCTTGTTTTGAAGTTTTTAAAAATTTTCATGGTTTTCTTTTTGACTACACTGAAAAAAAAAGTAATAAAACTAGTGATGACACATTCTTATATTAAGTATGCTATCTCGGCATCAATTCAATGACAATTTTCATTAAAATAATGAAAATTTACACGTTTTTTTACGAAATTTTCCTTAATATAAAGTTTTTTGAATTTGAATTAATGACTATCTAATCATTACTTTTGTGTACGCGCTTCTTTAAATGTACGCATTTAAATTAAAGAAAAAAATCATTATTTTTGTGCCAATCCGCATTATTTTAAGTAATATTGCAATACTTTTAAGGATTTTCTACATTAACAATATGACGTAGACATGTCATAGTTTTAATGCCGAATCGGACTTAATTAACAGTATGAGATATATGAGTAATAAATTTAAGGCTATGCTCCCCTTAAAGGAAAGGCTGTCTTGGTAATAAATTTAATGACTATTGTCATTATTTTTAAGAATACATACGAGAGAATTATACAATCTCTCCCTCCCTCTCTCGATCGGAGAATCAGTTTTGTTTGGTAATGTGTGAATCAATAATTGTTATGGAATGCTAGAAGAGAAAATAGAGAACAGTTCTGTTGTTCGTTTTCTTTTAAATCGTCAGTTATTTACAAGCAATGGAAGGAAACGGTTGTCTGTTTTCGGGACGCGGATTGTGAAAAAATTTGGTTGCTGTGAATATGTAAGTATACGTGCATACATACGTGCATATTGCACCGAAAATACACGGTATTATAACTTTGTGCATTTGTTTGTAACACCCAAAAGGAGAAGAAATAGACCCATCGTTTATTATACCGATCGACTTAGAATCACTTTCTGAGTCGATTTAGCTATGTCCGTCTGTCTGTCCGTCTGTCTGTCTGTTTGTCTGTCCGTCTGTGCATGTATTCTTGTAATCAAAGTACAGGTCGCAATTATGGTCCGATCTCGACGAAACTTTACACATATCTTTTTTTTGGCCCAAGGACGATCCTTATTGAATTTGGTTAAAATCGGTTCAGATTTAGATATAGCCCCCATATATATGTTAGCCCCGATTTGACATGTAAGCCCTGTAAAAACTTTATTTTATATCCGATCAGTATGAAATTCGGCAGGAAAAGGTTTCTTATTACATGAATGAACTCTGTTAAATTTGGAAGAAATCGGTTCAGATTTAGATATAGCCCCCATATATACATTACCCCCGATTTGACATATAAGCGCTGTAAAAATGTTATTTAATATCCGATCAGTGCGAAATTCGGCAAAGAGAGGTTTCTTATTACATGAAGGAAGAATACTGCTAAATTCAGAGAAAATCGGTTCAGATTCAGATATAGCCCCCATATATATGTTACCCCCGATTTGACATGTAAGCGCTGTAAAAACTGTATTTTATATCCGATCAGTGCAAAATTTGGCAGAAAGAGGTTTCTTATTACATGAAGGAATACTGCTAAATTCGGAGAAAATCGGTTCAGATTTAGATATAGCCCCCATATACACGTTACCCCCGATTTGACTTGTAAGCGCTGTAAAAATGTTATTTTATATCCGATCAGTATGAAATTCGGCAGAAAGAGGTTTCTTATTATATGAATGAACACTGTTAATGTTGGAAGAAATCGGTTCAGATTTAGATATAGCCCCCATATATACGTTACCCCCGATTTGACATGTAGGCGCTGTAGAGACTGTATTTTATATGCGATCAGTACGAAATTCTACAGAAGGAGGTCTTTTTACATGAATGAGTATTCAGGGAAGATCGGTTAAGATTTATATTGATTGTTCCTCCTGATTTGGTATCAAACCGCTATAGAAGTTGTATTTTACTTCCGATCATTAAAATTTTCCAGAAAGATGTTTCTCAATTTAGGAACGAATATTGCTTAATTTAGCGATTATCGTTTCAGAATTAGATAATATGTTTCTACCCATTTACCAATTATTCCAAATTATTATGGCAATGACCCTTATCGCATTGTTAGGGAGGTGTAGGGTATTATATAGTCGGCCCCGCCCGACTTTCTGCCTTTCCTTACTGGTTTTGTTTATAGATAATTTTATTTGATTTATTTTCAGAAAAAATTTAATTATTTTAATTTTAGATCACGCAATATTTGAAGATAAATGTGATGGATATATGAACAAGTAAGAAAGTTTCAGTCGGGTAAACCGACTAAGGTATACCCTCACTTTGTGAGTAATGTAATATTGAATATTACACAAATTATTCTGTCAATTTTTGTGGGAGGTACCAGAAGGGGTTTAATAAATACACCTATATTTCGCTGAACAGTAGATACTTTAAATACATTGCACTGTGCCGAATTGTAACCGTTTATATGGACTGGTATATTAACGTTGAGATATTAAATTGTGGTATAATTTGGCCATTTAGTGTGGGAGGTACAAAAAAGGGCGTGGTGATAACGCTAATTTTTCACTGGACTATAGGCATTATAAAAGCATTACACTGTACAAAATTTCAAGTAATTGTATACACTGATATTAATATTATAAACTGTTAACTTTTGGTGCAAAATGGTGCCTTTGTGGGAGAGGTAACAAAAGGGGCGTGACAATAACGCCCATTTTTTCAATGGACTGTAGGCACTATAAAAACATTACGCTGTACAAAATTTCAAGTATTTTTATACACTGGTATTAATGTTATAAGCTGTTAACTTTTGGTGCAAAATGGTGCATTTGTGTGGGAGGTACCAAAAAGGGAGCGGCAATAACGTCCATTTTTAACTGGACTGTAGGCACTATAAAAGCATTACACTGTACAAAATTTCAAGTATTTCTAAACATTGGTATTAATGTTATAAGCTTTTAACTTTTAGTGCAAAATGGTGCATTTGTGTGGGAGATACCAAAACGGGCGTGGCAATTTCGCCCATTTTCCTCGAGTTGATAGCGACTAACATACTAATACTATGTGTGGAACTTCAGAAGATTCGAATACGTATAATAGCAGTTATTAAAGAATCAATATTTCACAACATTTTAACCCTTTGTGGGGGAGGTACCAGAAGGAGTGGACCAATATGGCCCATCTTCGAACTTAGCCGGAGATAGAAAAAAATATTACCACATACCAAATTTGAAGTCAATCGGTTACTCCTTTCGAGAGTTATCGTGCGCACCAGCCAGCAGACAGACAGACAGACAGACAGACAGACAGACAGACAGACAGACAGACAGACAGACAGACAGACAGACGGACGGACATTGCTCATTCGACTTAAAATGACCCAAAACGGATTTCCGCCGAACATACTTGGGGTCTTAGGTCACTCCTTCGATGTGTTACACTTTTTTCCGTAGCAAATGATATATACCCTCGTCACACTAAAGTGAGGGTATAAAAATGCAGTGCTGAATGCCATTTATAAATTACAACAAATAAGTGTTACACTTTTTTCCGTAGCAAATGATATATACCCTCGTCACACTAAAGTGAGGGTATAAAAATGCAGTGCTGAATGCCATTTATAAATTACAACAAATAAGGAAACAATATTTGCAAGTATTATGTATTTCTGAACAAATATATTTTATTTGAAAATCAAGAAATTTAATTTGGAACGCATATATGAATGTATTACAACAAAATATATTTGCGAACTGACGTTCACATATAAAATACGTGTTTTCACACAAACAAAGTTATTGTTAAAAAGTTTTCCAAATATAATTTATTTAAATAGATGTTTTCCTTTTTTGAATTTTAGTTTAAATTTTTCCTTGATTTCGTGTTCATAATTGCTTCATAAGTACTTCATAATTAAACCTGCTGTTAGATTAGGCCCGTTTGGTCTAATTTTTGTATCGTTTCCTTTATAAACGGTAATATATATATGTATAAATATTGCCTTATAATTTGGTCCAAGGGATATTTTTGTTTTACTAAAATCAAGATAATAAACGTTTTTGCTCAAAAATAATTGTAAATAAACTGCTTTCTTTTCAGGAAGTATTGAATAAAAAAATATATAAAATATTGTCTTCCATATTCATTTTATATGAAAAATGTAATGTTGACCAAATGGACTCTTAATCTAGGATTCGTACAGATTTGCTCATCTAACACCAGGGTTAAGAATGTCATAAGCAGCATTAGCTTTTGTTTTACAGAAGTAATTTTTAATAAGTTTTTGTAGTTTTGTTTGCTAACAAAACTTAAGATTTTAAAATCTAAGTCACGATTGATTTTTTTGAGAAAATTATTTTTGATAACTCAATTTATATGAAAAATGTCACTTTCGCCACTTTCAAAACAATCAGTTTCTATTATTAATAATAGGCGTGTTTTCGTTACACCATAAGTGCTTAATTTGTATGGGGAGCTAAGCACTATTAGTTCCCGGTGGTTTGGAGTATGATGTTGCCAGATTGGGCACCCTATATTTAGCAATATGGCATCCCATTTTTGGAGAGATTTTATCAATTATTGTGAATTAACGAGAAGAAGAAGAACAAAAATGGGTAATTATTTTAATATTTGCAAAAAGAGTGTAAACAGTTGAACATAGAATAGTAAATATATGTTTTGTAAATACTTTTCAGGAATTTTTTGTCTGTTTCGCACTGTTCTTTCTTCGCAACTCATGGCACCATTGCTACCAGATAGTGAAAATCCGCCACTTATTGCTTATGTGTCAGTTAGTGGAACCCAGTTGTTTTCGTTGCAAAGCGCTAAACTAAAATTGCTAGCTTGTAACGAAAACATGCCTAATATCTTACATAAATATTTTTTTTATCTTTTAGTACAGCAAATTTTGTACGGATCTATTATGAGAATTTATGTCGTAGAAGAGTGACTAAATATTTCAGTGTAAGTGAGTATATTCCAAAGATTTTAATATATCTCTTATTTTTCAACACTTTGTGACAGTTATATGATAAAATTTATTTTAATACTTTATCGTATATAAATCATTCTGTTTGATTTATATTCAAATTATTTTTATTTCAGTTCGCGCAATTGAACTTTATTTGGATATATGAAAAATGCAGTGGGGAATTAAAAATTTATAAATTGCAGGAAATGAGAGAGCATACAAACTATGTATATGATATAATAATATAATATTTGTTTTATATATTTTCTATTTAAATTCCAGCCAAATTCTAGGTTAAAAATCATTAAGGTCGGTTCCGATAAAAATTGTTCATGGACAACAAATAGAGAAACGAATCCCGCTATAGAATCGATACATAACAATACAATATTCGAATAAAAGTCAAACTTCATAGTGTGTTGGCTGATTTGTATTTATACAATTACATATTGTTTTAAATTATAAAATGTATTTTCCAATATAAAATATAACAAATAAAATGTTTTTTTAGAAAGATAAAGTGTTGTGTTATTGAATTTTCTATGAATATTAAATGATTTCAAAGAAAAAGAATCATTTAAAAGAGTAACATTATAATCAATATAATGTAACGAATTTTCCATACATATTTAAAAAAAAACTGTATTTAAATTCATGTATGCCTTAAATTAATTACTAGTATATTCTTATATCAAGGACAAACATTTTAAATTTTATTACGATAATGTTTTAAATTATATGATATTTTGCTAAAAATAAGCACGCGCCATACTCAAATTTACGCAAAAATGTGCTTATTTTAAGACCAAACATAATTAGTTTTATTACCCAAAATTCTTAATTCTATGAAATGCATCCTCAAAACAAATACTATTCACGTCTATAAATTAACTATAAAACCTTCTTATTTTTATAGCGATTGTCTTTGGCTCGAAATCATTGCCGAAATCTTAAACTTTACGAAAAATTCATTGATTTTCAGTACGCTTTTTTTTAGTGTATCGAGTTCGATATCGTTGTTTTTCTTTTCTGTAAAACATAAAAACAAAACTTCTTTCAAAAAAGTAGAATAAGAAATGTGTGAATGTATAAGATATTACTTCCCCCTAAAAAATTTCCTTGATATCAGATTTTTCTAAAGAAAATGTCTAGAAATTTTCTAAAAAATTATGGAAAATCTGGAAGTTTTCATTGAAAATGCATTTTTGTATAAAATTATTTTTTTTTATTTCGTACAAATTTAATTTTTATAGAAAATTTCATTTAAATTGCATTTCTCTAGAAAATGATGTTGACTTTTTTTTATAAATTTCATCAAAATTGCATTTACCTAGAAAATTTCGTTGAAATTGATTTTTTCTATAAAATTTTTTGAAATTGCCTTTTTTATAAAAAATGGTAGAAATTATATTTCCTAAAAAATATCATTGAAAATACACTTTAAAAAAAATCGTTCACTAAAATTTAATTTTTCTAAAAAAATTCTTTAAAATTAAATTTTTCTAGAAAATTATTTTTTTTTTTAAATTTCATCCAAATTTTATTTTTCCGGAAAATATCTTTGAAATTGCAGTTCTCTAGAAAATTATGTTGAATTTTTTTTTATAAAAGCATTTCCTGGAAAATTTCGTTGAAATTGCTTTTTTCTATAAAATTTTGTTGAAAATGTTTTGTTTTATAAAAAATAGTAGAAATTATATTTCCCTAAAAAATATCGTGAAAATGCATTTTTCTAAAAAAATTGTTTAAATTAAATTTCTCTACAAAATTAAGAGAAAAAAGTTTAAGTTTCGATGAATTATAATTATTCTAGAAATTTCCTTTTTTAAATTTCGTCCAAATGTAATGTTTCTAGAAAATGTCTTTGATATTGCATTTATCTAGAAATTTCATCAATAGGATCTTAAAATTGCAATTTTAATGCAAAATGTTTGTTGAAATAGTATTCTCTAAAAATGATATTAAAATTGCATTTTTAGAGAAATTAGAAAATCCCTTTTTTATAAACTTCGTCTAAATACATTATTTTTCTAGAAAATCCCGTTTTTATAAAAATTAAATCCAAATTAAAATTTTCTAGAAAATTTCTTTGATATTTGTTTTTTATAAAATGTTATCAAAACTCAATTTTTCTACAAAATTTCGTAGATACGACGTTCTTTTAAAAAATGTCTGCAATAATTTTTGTATACTACTCGTAGTATTTCTCGAGAAAATTAGGAATTTTGTTGAAAGGGCATTTTTCTAACAAATTTTGTTGTAATTTAATTTTTCTAGAAAATTAATTTTTTTGGAAATTTTGTCCAAATTTAAAGTATCTAGAAAATTTTTTGAAATTGAATTTAGAAAATTATATAAATATTTATTTGTTTATGAAATTTCTTCAAAATTGAGTTTTGAAATTGCAATTTTAATATAAAATTTTGTTGAAATTCTATTTCGCTAACAAATTTTACTAAAATCGCATTTTTCTTAAAACCTTCAATGAAATTTAATTATTCTAGAAACTTCAATTTTTATGAAATTCGTTCAAATGTAATGTTTCTAGAAAATATCTTTGAAATTGCATTTATCTTGAAAATTATATTAATATTTAGTTGTTTATAAAATGTCATTAAAATTTAATTTTGAAATTGCAATATTAATATAAAATTTTGTTGACATTTTTATTTTCTAGGAAATGTCACTAAAATTGAATTTTTCTACAAAATTTC
The DNA here is from genome assembly GCA_963930755.1 of Eudasyphora cyanicolor. NCBI lineage: Eukaryota > Metazoa > Arthropoda > Insecta > Diptera > Muscidae > Eudasyphora > Eudasyphora cyanicolor. Next base: position 246,237,643 of record OZ005737.1, read on the forward strand.
GTTGAAATTAAATTTTTCTAGAAAATCCTATTTTTTTAAGAAAATGACATCAAAACTGAATTTTATTGGAAAATTTCGATGCTTTGCATCTCTTTGTACAATTATGTTGAAAATAAATTTTTATAAAAACAAAATTGAAATTGTATTTCCTTAAAAAATGTCTTTGTAATTTCATTCAAATTACATTTTACATAAAAAAATTCTAGAAAATATGAAATCGATGCAATTTTGTTGAAATTGTATTTCTCTAAAAAGTCATTAAAACTTAAATTTTCTAAAAAAATTAGTTGAAATTTAATTTTTTTTACAAAATTTATTTTTTTTTAATTTCATCCAAATTAAATTTTTCGGGTAAATTTCTTTCGAAATTACATTTCTCTAGTTTTGTTATAAAATTTCATCAAAATTGCACTTTCCTAGAACATTTTCTTGAAATAGCTTTTTTCATAAAATTTTCTTGATATTTAATTTTTGTAAAAAATAGTAAAAATTATCTTTCTCTAAGAAATGTCGTATAAATGGCATTTTTCTAAACAAAAAAAAACATTAAAATTAAATTTCTAGAAAAATGAGAAATTTCATTAAAATTGTGTTTTCAACGGTCATCTTAAAATTGAATTTTTCTAGAAATTTTCGTTGAAGATGATATTTTTTTACAAATGTTATCATGTTTCTATAAAATTTTGTTGAAATTGAAAATTTGAAAAAAATTGCATTTTTTAATTTTTTTAAATGTTGTTTTTTGAAAAGTTCTTTGAAATTGCATTTATTTAGAAAATTATATTAATATTTATAAGTATATGTTCATGAAATTTTATCAAAATTGTATTTTAAAATTGCAATTTTAATATAACATTTTGTTGAAATTGTATTTCTCTCAAAAAATATCATTAAGATTGAATTTTTCCAAAAAAGTTCGTTGTCATTAAATTTTCCTTGAAAATTTCATTTTTATAAATTTCTTCCAAATTAAATTTTTCTAGAAATTACCTTGAAATTGCACTTTATCTGAAAATTATGTTAATATTTATTTTTTTATAAAATGCAATCAAAACTGCATTTTACCAGAAAACAAAAAAATGTCGATGCATTGCATTTTTCTATACAATTATATTAAAATTTAATTTTTCTAAAAACAAAATTGAAGTTGAATTTCCCTAAAAAAATTTCATTGAAATTTTTCCAAAAAAAAAAATCTAAAAATCTCCAGAAAATTAAAAATTCTGAAAATTTTCGTTGAAAAGGCATTTTTCTCTAAAATTTTGTTGAACTTGTATTTACCTAAAAATGTTCATTAAAATTGAATTATTCTAAAAAATATTGTTGAAATTTAATTTTTCTAGAAAATTAATTTTTTTTAATTTCGTCTAACTAGATTTTTCTAGAACATTCCATTTTTTCAATTTCATCCAAATTGGATTTTTTTGGAAAATTTCTTTGAATTAGCATTTATCTAGAAAATTATGTTAATCTTTATTCATCATTAAAATTGGATTTTACTGGAAACTAAAATTGCATTTCTTAAAAAATACGTTAAAATTGCATTTTTCTACAAAATATCGTTGAAATTTATGTTTTCTAGAAAATACCGATTTTTTTACATTTTATCCAAATTTAATTTTTCGGGATAATTTCTTTAAACATAATTTTTCTAAAAATTTATGTCAAAACTTCTTCTTATGATTTTTTTTCAATACTGCATTTTCCTAGAAAATTTTTTTCTATAATTGCCTTTTGTAAAAAATAATGTGAGTAATCTCTGTCTATAAATTGCATTTAAAAAAAAAATTGTTGAAATTAAATTTCTCTAGAATTATGTTAGCGTTAAAATTAAGTTTTTCTAGAAATTTTCGTTGAAAATTAATTTTTCTAAAAAAATGCATTAAATTGCATTTTCTGTAAAATGTCAGTGATCTTTAATTATTTTATTTAATTAAAATTTTTAAAGTTTGTTCAAATGTAATGTTTCTAGAAATTTCTTTGAAATTGCACTTTATCTAGAAAATTATGTTGATTACCTAGAAAATTATATTTTTAAAAATGTCATCAAAATTGGATTTTACTAGAAAATGTTGTTGATATGATATGATCCTCTCATTTTCAACGGTCATAGTTAAAATTTAATTTTTCTAGAAAATTTCGTTCAAATTCCATTATTCTATATCAGTTTGTTGAAATTGCATTTCCCTGAAAAATTTATTAAAATTTAATTTTTCTACAAAATTTCGCCAATCTAATTTAGTTTTTCTAGAAAACAAAAAAATAAAGTTTTCGGGAACTTCGCATAATCAAAATACATTGTGTTTATGTAGCGGTTTCTAAGATACTTCCTCATATGTACAGGGTGGGGCAAGAGTAATTTCCCAATGTATTTTTGCTATAATTTTATTTTTAAATGAAAAATTTGGATAGATAAATCAATGCCTGCCATTTAATCAACTGAGTATAATTATTGTTTGTATAAGCAGACCCTTCATTGGCCTTTCTTTAAATTTCTCCAGCATAGATATCTTTATGGAGTAACAGAATACCTTTGATCTAACTTCTGATATAAATCGTTTAACATGACATCTTAACTATATTTGCCAGAAAATACAACTTCCCCTTTTACGAAAACAGGAAAAGAAGCCTTTTAACATCCCCCCCATTATTTTTTACGATATATTAGGCCAACCCCAAATCATGCTTCACTGACGATGTCCTAATTTTACATCCCTTTTCTTAGGCACTAACTCTGCATTGGCTCTGACGGTGGCCCTGTCTCGCTCGTATTGACTTCTGGTAACTGCTTTATGTCAATTTTCGTCATCTTCGAACATTAATGTAAAATTTTATTATCATGAGAATGCGTATGATACGAGTTTGGTTATTGCATGATTGTCTATTAAATCAACAAATATAAATAAAAACGAAGAAATACAGGACCACAAGTCGAAAGGGGCGGAGCGGTGCGGTGACAGCGACATCAGACATTGAAATGGTCTTGATTAACTTTAAGGCCAATTACGAAAGAAATGTTTTATTGTAGCATTTAAATGAATGTTATACGAGATTAAATGTCATTCACTTTATGGCCTTTTTGTGACCGATGGCATAATTTGTACAAATCAAATATTGTAAAATTTTATTGGTCATAAGGCAAATGTATATTTAAATTGTTATGTCGTGCCTTTTAAGGTATTTTTGCACGCCGAAGGCGGATGTCAAATAAATGACAAAATAAATAATCTAGGGTTTTGTTAAGAATAAAATCAGATTTAATAGTAGTATGTGAAAAAGGTGGGCCAAATAATTGTGGTGAAATTGGCAAAACAAAATGGAGAGTCTTTAACTGATCCAGAACAACCAACACTGGTTAGCCCAAAGGATGTGATGTGAAGAAATTCAAATATGAGATGTAATTATTTTTGAAGATTTTTCTCTAGGACTTAAAACATTTGTCTGTTGCCTTATAAAGAAATTCTGCGTAATCTATGAAAACATATGTTCTGTATAATTATATATTTTAGTGGTAGTTATCATTTTATTTGAGCAATGTCCGTCCGTCCGTCTGGTTTGTGTGCATGGTAACTTTCGATAGATGTAACCGATTAACTTAAAATTGGATGTGTGTTAATATTATTTTCTATGCCATGGTGAGGATAAAGTTGGACCATGTTGCTCCACTGCTTCGAGTACCTTCAGCACAAAGGGTCCAACATTAGGTGAAATATTGATTCTTTAATAACTTTTATACTACTTTACTCTACTTAATAATTTCTACACTACCTTACTATACTTATTTGAATATGACACAATTTCGCACGTATTAGTTTCTAAGACGCTAGCATCTTGAGAAAAATTAGAGAAATTTCCACGCCTCTTTTTGTACTTCCCATACAAAGGGACAATGTTACACAAAAAGTTAAGGGCTTATAACTTTTATTCCAGCCAATGCAAATGCTTAACATTTTGTGAAGTGTAATGCTATTACAGTACCTACAGCTCCGAGAAAAATGGGCGTTATTACCACGCCCCGTTTAGTACCTCCCACACAAATTGACCGTTTTGTACAAAATCTTAACGGCTTATATCTTTGATTGCATTCAATACAAATACTTAAATTTTTTTGGAGTGTAATGCTTTGACATTCCCTATAGTCCCATGAAAATGTACGTTATTATAATTTTTCAAAAATGGGCGTTATTGCCACCCCCTTTTCGTACCCAAACAAAATGGCCAAATAAAAAATAATACATTTTTCCATAGATTTTTTCCAATAGGCATTGGTTTCTTCCTTAGCACACAAAGCTTTAAAAAATGGAACGTACATTTTTTTTGCGAATTGTTTCTATTTTTTTCTATTTTTTTTTTGTCAGTAAAAAACGACTTTTTTTGAAAAACCATTTCTTGGTTAAAAAAAACTGCATATAAGCTTAGTTATATACAGGGTGGCTGATGAATATTGCTACATTAAGAAACTCAAATAACTTTCTTTTTCAATGTATAAAAATCATTTTCTTTTAAATAATGGAATTTAAATGCCTCCCCTGTTCGTTGGTGTATGTGCGGCATCTTACCAAAAACTTGTTCATTACTGATTGGAGAGTTGAGACAGGAATAGCCGCAATTGTTTCTCCACTGGATTTATTTAGTTCTTTAAAATTTGTTTATTTTGCTTTGTAGACTTCCTGCTTGCAATAACCCCACAAGAAACAGTCAGGTGCAGTAAGGTCAGGCGACCTGGGGGCCAACGGAATGTGGAGTTCCTGGATATCGGCTATTAGGAAATTGTCGTCGCAATTCTGTCATAACAGGCCGGGCTATGTGAGGAGTTGCACCATCTTGCTAAAACCACACAGAGTTGAAAAAATTCTCATTCGACGTAATTCTGGATAGAAAAACTCTCTTAACATGCTCAAGTAACGGTCTCTAGTAACCGTAACGGTGTGACCGTTTTCTTCGAAAAAGTAGGGCCCGACAATGCAGCGTGATGAAACTGCACACCGCACTGTGACACAAAGCTGATGCAATTCCGTCTCATGGAGTATCTGTGGGTTGGAAGCACTCCATATTCGCCAATTTTGTTTGTTTATGTTGCCGTTTAAATCGAAGTGGACCTAGTCAGACATGAAAAGTTTCAGTTCAACATGTTTACGTCCTCTTTCACCATTTGAAGTATCTTCTGGCAAAATTCCATGCGAATCTGGAAGTCTGCTGGTTCAGTTTGAATTTTATATTGGAATAACTCCAAATCTGTGTGTATAATTTTGTATGGCAGCAGCTACAGCAGCGATTGTTTCCTACGTCCGGACTGAAGGGTTTCGTTGGTAAGGTCTTTTGTTGACTGTCCCAAGCTCGGCACAATAGCTAACAAGTCTCATTATGAAAGTCGAGCGGGGCCGACTATATAATACCCTACACCTCCCTAACAATGCGAAAATGGGCATTGCGATAAGAATTTGGCAGTGTTCATACATGTAATAAGAAACCTTCCTCTGCCGAAGTTCGTACTGATCAGATATAAAACACGGTTTCTACAGCGCTTACATATCAAATCGGGCGAATGTATATGTGGGCTATATCTTAAGCTGAACTGAATTTCATCGAAATTGGTAGTTTTCATTCATGTAATAAGAAAACTCTCTATGCCGAATTTCCTACTTATCGGATATGAAATACGGCTTCTACAGCGCTTATATGTCAAATCGGGTGAAACATATATCGATACCTCCATTCTAAACTATGCTAAGTGCAAAAAGTTAGTTTTTCAGGAGAGGCGATCAAAGTTTGATGAATTTTTTTGAATTTGTGTGGAATTCCTTTATAATGCAAATGTACTGTTTTGTGAATAACTTTTGATTGGGTTGACGGATAAACACCAAATTTTGACTGAATATAATTTGGTATGTTTAGAAATTAAAAATGCAGTCTCCCTAAAACTATGCCATGTCGACTTAACATGTTTTAGAATGGAGGAATCGATATAGGGTGATCAAAGTAGAGATACTTTTTTCAATAGCCTTTTTTGACAGATCACATGTGAGTCATGTCATGCTGTCATGTTATTTTTGTTAATTATTGTTTGGCATTTCATCATGGAAAGACTTACGCCTGAACAACGTTTACAAATTATTCAGTTTCATTTTCAAAATAATTGTTCGCCAATTGCGTTAAGTCCATTTTTTTTTTAAATCCAAAAAACACTTTCCAGTCGACCCACGACCTTGACAACCATGAACAATACTTTAGCTCTCTTTAAGAGCTACTTTTTAGCCATTGACCGATTTTCGATCCGACGTACCGGAATCATCGGTCCACATTTCTTCAAAAATGATGCCGGTGAGAACGTAACCGTCAATGGTGACCGTTAAGCTCGTGATCTCGGCGACATTTGGTTTCAACAAGACGGCGCCACTTCCCGTCACATCGCATCAATCAATGGATTTATTGAGAGAACACTTCGGTGAGCAGATGATTTCACGTTTTGGGCCGGTCGATTGGCCACCAAGATCGTGTGATATCACACAGTTAAACTTTTCCTGTGGGAATATGTAAAGTCTAATGTTTATGCGTACAAACCCGCTTCGATTCAGGCCTTGGAGCAAAACATCACGCGTGTCATTCGCCAGTTTCCAGTCGAAATGCTCGAACGAGTCATCGAAAATTGGACTCAACGGATGGACCATCTGAGACGTAGCTGCGGCCAACATTTGATAGACATAATCTTCAAAAAATAAACGCCAAAGAATGTTCTTTCAAATGATAATAAACATTCCCAATTCAATTTGAATTTTCTGGGTTTTTATACCCTACACCACACTGTGGTACAGGGTATTATAACTTTGTGCATTTGTTTGTAACACCCAAAAGGAGAAGAAATAGACCCATCGTTTATTATACCGATCGACTTAGAATTACTTTCCATATATATGTTAGCCCAGATTTGACATGTAAGCTCTTTAAAAACTTTATTTTATATCCGATCAGTCTGAAATTCGGCAGAAAGAGGTTTCTTATCATATGAATGAACACTGTTAAATTTGGCATAAATCGGTTCAGATTTAGATATAGCCCCCATATATACGTTACCCCCGATTTGAAGTGTAAGCACTGTAAAAATGTTATTTTATATCCGATCAGTATGAAATTCGGCAGAAAGAGGTTTCTTATTATATGAATGAACACTGTTAAATTTGGAAGAAATCGGTTCAGATTTAGATATAGCCCCCATATATACGTTACCCCCGATTTGAAGTGTAAGCGCTGTAAAAATGTTATTTTATATCCAGTATCTGGAAGTCCAGATCAGTATGAAATTCGGCAGAAAGAGGTTTCCTATTATTTGAATGAACACTGTTAAATTTGGAAGAAATCGGTTCAGAATTACATATAGCCCCCATATATACGTTACCCCCGATTTGAAGTGTAAGCGCTGTAAAAATGTTATTTTATATGCGATCAGCATGAAATTCGGCAGAAAGAGGTTTCCTATTATTTGAATGAACACTGTTAAATTTGGATCGGATCGGTTAAAGAAATCGGTTCAGATTTAGATATAGCCCCCATATAAACGTTACCCCCGATTTCACATGTAAGCGCTGTAAAAATGTTATTTTATATCCGATCAGTGCGAATTTCGGCAAAAAGAGGTTTCCTTCTACATGAAGAAATACTGCCAAATTCGGAGAAAATCGGTTCAGATTTAGATATAGCCCCATATATATGTTACCCCCGATTCGACATGTAAGCGCTGTAGAGATTGTATTTTATATCCGATCAGTACGAAATTCGACAGAAAGATGTCTTTTTACATGAATGAGTATTCAGGGAAAATCGGTTCAGATTTATATATAACATTCGTACATATGTTCCTCCTGATTTGGTATCAAAGCGCTATAGAAGTTGTACTTTACTTCCGATCATTAAAATTTTCCAGAAATATGTTTCTCAATTTAGGAACGAATATTACGATTATCGGTTCAGAATTAGATAATATGTTCCTACCCATTTACCAATTATTCCAAATTATTATCGCAATGACCCTTATCGCATTATTAGGGAGGTGTAGGGTATTATATAGTCGGCCCCGCCCGACTTTCTGCCTTTCCTTACTTGTTTTCTTTAAAAAAGTAAGGAACCTCGAAATTGATCACGCTATATTTATATGAGAGGTAATTCAAATTTACATATATGAATAACTTTCAAGTAAGAACCATCTAAAGTCAACCGCCTGTCGCCGTAGTTATTTTTCCCTTGACTATTCAAGTTGTTTTTATACCCTACACCACACTGTGGTACAGGGTATTATGACTTTGTGCATTTGTTTATAACACCTAAAAGGAGAAGAGATAGACTCATTGTTTATTATACCGATCGACACAGAATCACTTTCATGTCCGTCTGTCTGTCCATGTATTTTTGTAATCAAAGTGCAGGTCGTATTTATGGTCCGATTGTGATGAAATTTGGCATAATGCTCTTTTTTGGCCCAAGGACGATCCCTATTAAAATTGGTTAAAATCGGTTCAGATTTGGATATAGTCCCTATATATATGTTTCACCCGATTTGACATGTAAGCGCTGTAGAAACCACATTTTACATCCGATCTTTATGAAATTCGGCAGAGAGAGTTTTATTATTACGTGAATGAACACTACCAAATTCGGGGAAAATCAGTTCAGATTTAGATCAAGTCCCCATATATATGTTTCACCCGATTTGACATGAAAGCGCTGTAGAAACCGTATTTTACATCCGACCTGTACGAAATTCGGCAGAGAAAGTTCTCTTATTACATGAAAAACACTGCGCAATTCGGGGAAAATCGGTTCAGATTTAGATATAGCCCCCATATATATTTTCCACCCGATTTAACATTTAAGCGCTGTAGAAATCGTGTTTTATATCCGATCAGTACGAAATTTAACAGAGAGAGTTTTCTTATTACATGTATGAATGCTGCCAAATTCGGGGAAAATCAGTTCAAATTTAAACATAGTCCCAATATATATGTTACACCCGATTTGACATGTAAGCACTGTAGAAACCGTGTTTTATATCCGATCAGTACGAAAATCGGCAGAGAGAGTTTGCTTATTGCATGTATGAACACTGCCAAATTCTTATCGCAATGCCCATTTTCGCATTGGTAGGTAGGTGTAGGGTATTATATAGTCGGCCCCGCCCGACTTTCTGTCTTTCCTTACTGGTTTGTTGTTGGTAAATATTTTCTACAAATTGGTCCATTTGTATGGGAGGTACCAAAAGGAGCGTGGCAATAACGGTCATTTTGCACGGGAATATAGGTACTATAAAACCATTACACTTCACAAAATCTCAAGTATTTCTATGGACTAGAATCAAAGTTATAAGTTAACTTTATGTGCAAAATGTACATCGCGCGTTATTCTAGAGATTAGAGCGATTAATAAACTAATTGAGCACCCCAGTAGGCGAGTTGGTAGCGTACTCGCCTATGAGTTTGGGGGTCGTGGGTTCGATTCCCACCAGAGGCTCTGGTCTGTCGCTGCAAAATTTAGCCATATGGTCTTTGTAACCCGGCCTCTCCTTGGACCTGAAAATTAGAATATAAATTTACTTTGTATTGTAATTCATATAAATAAATAAACTAATACTATATGTGGAGTTGTGATAGATTCTGGGTAGTAGTATATAAGTTATGAGATAATCAATATTTCACCAAATGTTGACCCTTCGAGGGTGAGGTACTCGAAGGTGTGGACCAATATATTTCTTCTTTGACCTTAGCCTGAGATAGACAAAAATATTGACACATACCAAATTCGATTTCAATCTGGTAATGCTGTCGAGAGTTATCGTGCGCACCAACCAGACGTACAGCCGGACTGGCTGACGGACATTGCTAAAATGACTTTAAATGGCCCAAAACGAATTTCCGGCAAATATGTTTTGGGTCTCTTAGGTCACTCCATCGATGTGTTACAATTTTGGTTGGCAGCATCTGATATATACCGTTGTTTACAATACGAAGGGGGGGTGGGCGTTTATAAGAACAGAATTTTGTTGAAATTCTCTTATCTCTTCCAAATAAGAATTGTTTTCTCCGTTAGGACACTAGCTTTCAAAATATGAAACAAAAGACTTTTGTCGAATTATTTTATGGTTTCTTTATGTCAGCAAAAAAATTATTTTTTTGAAAAACAATCAAATTTTTTCTAATTGTTTTAACGACAGTTTCTAAACTTCTGTTTCCACATGAAAGTGTTATTTTTAACATTTGTAGTTCGCCGTGTATCCCGGCATTATGATGCATATACTTCAAAAATATGGTCCAAATATTAAACACACCATCCAAGAAAATTGTAATTTTAATGAAAATTTTTTTTAAAAAAAAGTACCATTAATTATACCCTACACCACTCTAGGGTACAGGGTATTATAAGTTTGTTTCACGGCAGATGTTTGTAACACCTGAAAATAACACAGCTAGACCCACCTTAAAGTATACCGATCGACTCAGAATCACTAGCTGAGTTGACTTAACCATGTCTGTCCGTCCGTCCGTCAGTCCGTCCGTCAGTCCGTCCGTCCGTCCGTCCGTCTGTCCATGTAAAGTTGTTCGTCGACTACAGGTCGCAATTTCACTCCGATCGTTCTGAAATTTTGCAGTTTAGAGTATTTCGCAGCTGTTATGATCGCTATTGAATTTGGTTGAAATCGGTTCAGATTTAGATATAGCTCCCATTTATATCTTTCGCCCGATTTGGCCCTTTAGTCCTATAGAAGCTGTATTTTACATCCAATCGTTTTGAAATTTAGAACGGTAGAGTTTCTTGATCCATGAACCACCATTGCCGAATTTGAAGAAAATCGGTTAAGATTTAGCTATAGCTCCCATATATATGTTTCGTCCGATTTGGCCCTTTAGTCCTATAGAAGCTGTATTTTACATTCAATCGTTTTGAAATTTAGAATGGTAGAGTTTCTTGATCCATGAACCAACATAGCCGAATTTGAAGAAAATCGGTTAAGATTTAGCTATAGCTCCCATATATATGTATGTTTCGTCCGATTTTGCTCTTTAGTCCTGAAGAAGCTGTATTTTACATCCAATCCTTTTGAAATTTAGAATGGTAGAGTTTCTTGATCCATAAACCAACACTACCGAATTTGAAGAAAATCGGTTAAGATTTAGCTATAGCTCCCATATATATGTTTCGTCCGATTTAGCCCTTTAGTTCTATAGAAGCTGTATTTTACATCCAATCGTTTTGAAATTTAGAACGGTAGAGTTTCTTGATCCATGAACCAACATTGCCGAATTTGAAGAAAATCGGTAAAGATTTAGCTATAGCTCCCATATATATGTTTCATCCGATTTGGCTCTTTAGATCCAATCGTTTTTATACCCTACACCACACTGTGGTACAGGATATTATTTAAGTATAAAATGTCCCAAAAGTAAATTTATGTAAACAATTTATACATGAATTACAAAATTTATATATCAGAGTTATTCAATATTACGAGAGTGGTGTAGGGTATTATATAGTCGGCCCCGCCCGACTTTAGCCTTTCCTTACTGGTTTTTTTTAATATTTTTTTCGTGTTTATGACACCATATTAATCCAGAAATGTAATGTTATGTCTGAGGGAGGTACAGTGAGGGAAATTTGCTTAGCCGCATATAATTTAAGGTGATCTAGTTCAGCAAAAACCCATTTATATTCAATGTAAAGATAAATTATTTTGTTTTCCTGATTATAAAAATACAAAAAAAAACAATTTTTGAAGTTCATATTTCCAAAATTAAGTAAAATAAATGCAATTAATATATTTTTTGTTGCGAAATTTGCTTAGTCGCAGTGAATTCATTTGCAATAAATAATTTTTTTAAGTGAAGCAATTTAAAAACTTGATTGTTAAGGTCCAGGTGGACCTTTTTAGTTGTTAATATCTGAAAATTTCGAGAAGCTATTGAGTTAATACTTTCCGAAGCGTACTAATGCAGAATCCTATCCAGCCTTGCAAAACATATGAATTTTGTTACGAAATAGTTGAATACTGTTATTCATTTGTATACACTGCTTAATGCCAATCCGGTTCACATTTTCTGAGAATTTGAGAGGGATTACATTTTTGTACGACATGACATATGTTTTCATAATTATTTTTTGAGTTCACTACGTCTGAAAATATTATACACACTCTTTGGACAATGTGTTATCATCAGCCAATATAGAGAACTTACAAATATTTGTTCTATTTTATACTTTTGTATTTAAAATACAAAATTATCTTATGCAAAAAGGGATATTTTGTGACTTTTAACATTATCTTTATACAAATTCCCATCAGACGTAACCAGAACAAAAAAAACTTTGCATAGTATGATTATTATGGAAACATCTATTGTTAGCTCTTCTTTATGTCAGATAGACAGAGAGAGAGAGCGAGTGCAAAAATCACTTAAATTCATGAAACTTTACCAGTGTCCATTCTCTTGACCATTGTAACCATTTTAACTTTTACTATTCAAAAATTTTGTTACAAAAAGGAAAAATGCTCAAAAAGAAAAAAACTTAAAACAGGCAACTTACAAACAATTTATGCACTTTTGTAATCTCAAGTGAAAACTAGAACAAGTGATAAACATGTTGATGATGTTGCATCATGTCCATTCAGCAGCAGTACAATCAGCCTCAGGAGCAAATGTCACTATGCCAACATTTATAGCCAAGAATTTGCTCACACTTTTAACTTGGCGAATGGATAGATTTTAATGCTGAATTGTTATAAATACTATGTTCAGCCAATGGTAATAAAATCCACATAAGATAACACTAAAATTAAAGTGTGGTATGTTCACGGAATTTGAACCTTTAGCACATAAAATCTGAAAACGAAACCGTGAGCCGGCCACTAAAGACTCCGCTTCCTCTTCGCACGGAAAATGTTCGAAAATATATGAGAAAAGTTCAAAATAAATGCATTTTCTGTTAAGTGCAGTGAAAGCAAAAATCTAAAGGATATAGGGATGTCAATACTAGATATGAAATAAGTTTGATTGTAACTCATAGATCGCGAATTTTCAATTTAGGAAAACATCCAGAAAATTTTTAATAACTTTTGTAAAACTGTTAAAAAGAAATAGTTCAACAAACAGGGAAAGGTGAAAGTCGGGAGTAGTCGAAATGTAATTCAAAGGCATCGGTGCTATTGCTTCCTATTTGGCTGGAAATGTGCAAGCAGTCATTGTTAATGAGGTACGACATTTACGTGTGAGCCAAGTGGACCATTACTTGTTACAATAATATTTTTTGGTATCCAAAAAGAATTATGGAGTGGACGTCCAAAAACGGCAACATCGTCACATGGGGTTCGAATGGCCAGAATTCAAAGTTTCTCGTGACAAAGCGCAGTTGAATTGGCGAAAAATCTCAAAGTATCTGATTGTAGAAAAATACAAAAATGCAAGATTTAACATCTCTGCAAAAGCAATTCGATCAACGACTTCAAATGTGTTAAAACCTTCTACTTTACACAGTGGGAAAAATAAAACATTTTAATAATTCTGCACTTTCTTGACCATCGAACTGATTACGTCTAAACTTGGCAGTATAGAAGGACCCAATATCGTTCTCCTTTGCAGTCGTCTATGAAGACTTCTTCACAGTCGTCTCTTAAGACTCCTTCACAGTTGTCTATAAAGACTTCTTCGTCTATACAGACACCTTTACAGTCGTCTATACAGACTTCTTTAAAGTCGTCTATACATACAGAATCCATCACAGTCGTCTATGAAGACTCCCTCACTGTCGTCTATAAAGACTCCTTCACTGTCGTCTATGAAGACTCTTTCACAATCGTCTATAAATACTACTTCACTCTCGCCTATAAAAACTCCTTCACTGTCGTCTATAAAGACTGCTTCACAGACGCCTATAAAGACTCCTTCACAGTTGTCTATAAAGACTCCTTCGCAGTCGTTTATAAAGACTCCTTCACAGTCGTCCACAGAGACTCCTTTTCAGTCGTCTATAGAGACTCCTTCACAGTCGTCTATAGGGACTCCTTTACAGTCGTCTATAGAGACTCCTTTACAGTAGTCTACAGAGACTCCTTTTCAGTCGTCTATAGAGACTCCTTCACAGTCGTCTATAGAGACTCCTTCACAGTCGTCTATAGAGACTCCTTCACAGTCGTCTATAGAGACTCCTTCACAGTCATCTATAGAAACTCCTTCACAGTCGTCAATAGAGACTCCTTCACAGTCGTCTATAGAGACTCCTTCACAGTCGTCTATAGAGACTCCTTCACAGTCGTCTATAGAGACTCCTTCACAGTCGCCTATAGAGGCTCCTTTACAGTCGTCTATAGAGATTCCTTTAGAGTCGTCTATAGGGACTCCTTTACAGTCGTCTGTAGAGACTCCTTTACAGTAGTCTATAGAGACTCCTTCACAGTTGTCTATAAAGACTCCTTCGCAGTCGTTTATAAAGACTCTTTCACAGTCGTCTATAAAGACTCCTTTACAGTAATCTATAGAGACTCCTTCACAGTCGTCTATAGGGACTCCTTCACAGTCGTCTATAGGTACTCCTTTACAGTCGTCTATAGGGACTCCTTTACCGTCGTCTATAGAGATTCCTTTAGAGTCGTCTATAGAGACTCCTTTTCAGTCGTCTATAGAGACTCCTTTACAGTAGTCTATAGAGACTCCTTCACAGTCGTCAATAGAGACTCCTTCACAGTCGTCTATAGAGACTCCTTCACAGTCGTCTATAGAGACTCCTTCACAGTCGTCTATAGAGACTCCTTCACAGTCGCCTATAGAGGCTCCTTTACAGTCGTCTATAGAGATTCCTTCACCGGAGACTGTAAAACTCCTTCATCGTCGTTTATAAATAATTTTTTACGTATGTAATCAATAAGACCTTTACACAAAAGAACCACTTGATAAGATTAAATTTTTCTGAAAAAGAGCAACATTTAAAAAAAAATTGGATAATATTATTTATAATTCGTTGAAATTTTATCTCCGCCTTTTCGGAACTTCGGTGACGTACTTTAATTTCTACTCGTTTTTATTTTTCTCTGCATACAATATTTATTCAATTTTGGCATCCCTACAAATACCAGTAGGAAACCCAATCCAAGAGAAAGAAGAGCTTTAGTCGAAAAAACACGAAAAATCATACGCAAGCGGTTAAGTATAATCACAAGAAAAAAACTAACATCAGCAGGTCGGAAAGATCCCAAACCACAGGCATGAGCAAAAAATACGAAGAAACATAACACAAAAATTCCAACGCAAGCAAACCGTACCCAAATGCCCTTGGCTAATATGCACTTGAGCATCGAGTAGAGCCATCTATGGAAAAAATAAAAATGTAACAAAACCCCACCACGAAAGCAACCAAAAGTGAAACGTTAAGATACGGTTGAATGTTCACTTTACTTCGTAGGAAATTTTTGCTCTTTTTTTTTAACAAAAAGAAAAAAAACACGAAAAGAGGAAATCTATACGAGAATAATACTTACATTTAAAGTGCAACCTGGTAAAATTTGGCTGCAAAAAATTTACCTTGTTATAATCTGTTGCATTTGTTGTATATTTTCTTGTAGCCTAAGCAATTTGTAAGAACGAAGATGATTTGGACAATCCCGGACATTGCCGGACATAGGCGAACTGTATGGAAGTTATTACGACTTAATTAAGTAGTTTTTATACCCTACACCACACTGTGGTACAGGGTATTATGACTTTGTGCATTTGTTTGTAACACGCAAAAGGAGAAGAGATAGACCCATTGTTTATTATACCGATCGACTTGTAATCACTTTCTGAGTGGATTTAGCTATGTCCGTCTGTCTGTCCGTCTGTCCGTCTGTCTGTCTGTGGACGTATTCTTGTAATCAAAGTACAGGTCGCAATTATGGTCCGATCTCAACGAAACTTTGCACATATCTTTTTTTAGGCTCAAGGACGATCCCTGTTGAATTTGGTTAAAATCGGTTCAGATTTACATATAGCTCCCATATATATGTACCTCCGATTTGGCATATATGCACTGTATAAGCAACATTTTGTAACCGATTTGTACAAAAATTGACAGAGAGTAGTCTCGTGATACACTTAGATACAATACAAAATTTGGGGGAAATCGGTTCAGATTTATATATAGCCCCCATATATATGTTGCACCCGATTTGACATGTAAGCGCTGTAGAAACTGTATTTTATATCCAATCAGTACGAAATTCGGCAGAAAGAGGTTTCTTATTACATGAAGGAATACTGCCAAATTCGGAGAAAATCGGTTCAGATTTAGATATAGCCCCCATATATATGTTACCCCCGATATGAAATTCAATAGCTGTAGAAACTGTATTTTATATCCGATCACAGCGAAATTCGGCAGAAAGAGGTTTCTTATTACACGAAGGAATACTGCCAAATTTGGAGAAAATCGGTTCAGATTTAGATATAGCTCCCATATATATGTTAGCACCGATTTGACATTCAAGCGCTGTAGAGACTGTATTTTATATCCGATCAGTACGAAATTCGACAGAAAGAGGTTTCTATTTTACATGAATGAGTATTCAGGGAAAATCGATTCAGATTTATATATAAGCTCCATATATATGTTCCTCCTGATTTGGTTACAAAGCGCTATAGAAGTTGTACTTTACTTCCGATCATTAAAAAATTCTCCAGAAAGATGTTTCTCAATTTAGGAACGAATATTGCTTAATTTAGCGATTATCGGTTCAGAATTAGATATATCCTCATATATATGTTCTTACCCATTTACAAATTATTTCAAATTATTATCGCAATAACCCTTATCGCATTGTTAGGGAGGTGTAGGGTATTATATAGTCGGCCCCGCCCGACTTTCTGCCTTTCCTTACTGGTTTGAAATGAAGATATATGTGCTCCTAGAAAAGGCCATATGGATGTAAGTAAAAATAACAACATAGATTGACTGAAGCTACCGGAAATGCTTTTGACTGCCAAACTTCAGCCAAATTGCATGTGTTGCATTTAGAACATTTATTAGCGCGAATTTTGTATACTATCATCTTATTTTTATTCAGTATTGTTTGACAATTTATCATGGAAATATTCACACCGCAACAATGTCACCAATTTATTCATGAGTACTACGAAAATCTGCGGTCTGTGGGAAAAGTTGTTCGTGATCTTCCAGCTAGATATATGAGGATGAGAAACCGAAGAGATTCTCCAATTATCGTTAAACAAAACTTTAAAAAGTCTAAATGTATCACCCTATACCGAGTTATCAGCCGTCTCGGCGATGTCAATTGGCCACCTCTGAGCTACGATTTTATAGATTATCATGACCGAACGATGTCATTTACGAGATATGACCATAGGACGAAAATCGAGCAAAATATTCGTGAGATTGAGCCAGAAACCGACTCCAAAGTCTTTAAAAATTGGGTACGCAGGATACGCTACTGCGAAGCCGGCCGAGGTGCCATATGAATGAAATCGTTTTACATAAATAATGAGAATATTTGCCCTTTCGATTAAACTAATAATATGCCAAAAAAAGTTGTTTTTTGTTTGTAAATTCTTGGAATTTTCAAAACAACCTTGTATTTCAGAGACTACATTGGAGAAGTCTGCTAGTTAGTAAATGACCAGTTGGGTTATCTTCTTCTTAGTAGGAGTCTAATTCGGTTAAATCTACTTAGTAAAACATCATTTGATCTACTTCATCGTAGATGACTAATTGGGTTACTTATTTCCTGGTTGACGACCAGATGTCCAGGGTTATCTACTTAATTGCAGGGGACTAGTTGCGTTATCTACTCCTGGTTGACGACCAGTTGAATTATCTACTTCGTTGTGATGTTTAGTTGGGTTGTCTACTCCCTAGTTGACTAACCGTTTATTGTATATGACTAGTTGGGATATCTTTTCCCTAGTTGACGACCAGTTGGGTTATCTACTTCATTCTAGAGGTCCAGTTGGGTTATCTACTCAATTGTGATGCCCATATGGTTGTCTACTCACTAGTTGCCTCCCGTTGGGGTTATCTACTTTATAATAGATGACCAGTTGGGTTATCTAATCCCTTCTTGATGACCAGTTGGGACCAGTTTTTAAAGTTCAACCATTGAATAGTGAGCATTTATTTAGTTTCGAATGTAACTTTCGCTGGGTCAGGTATTGAAGTACTGTAGGTATTCTTTTGGACAATTACTTTGATATATTAGAATGTGACAATTCATCACCTCCAATGACAAAGTCATATTAAAGATACCGGTTATTTTCATAAAAAGGGACAATCTGTAAACCGATATATGTTGTCAGTTGACCTATCACGCTAACGTCCCTTTTATCAGGAATATGACATAAATTTTAGATTTCGGGTACTCGATCTAGCCCTTCGGATGTCAAAAAATTAAATCAGAATGAAATGAGCATACCCTCTTTTCAATACCGTTGGCCTTTCTCCTATGCTCTACAGTTTCTATTTATTCTCTACATGTGGCCGCCATATATATTGCTATTATATATTGCATCCAATCATTATTTAGCAGAGATTAGTTTAGATTCATAAAAACCACCAAATTTGATTAAAATCGTGGGATGTTTTTCTATTCATTGTTCATTGTTTTTACTCTAACGTTAGTGTGACGAGGGTATATATCATTTGCTACGGACAAAAAGGAGCGACCTAAGAGCCCATGTATGTTCGGCGGAAATCCGTTTTGGGCCATTTTAAGTAATTTGAGCAATGTCCGTCCGTTTGTCTGTATATCTGTCTGTCCGTCTGTCTGGCTGGAGCGCACGATATCTCTCGAAAGGTGTAACTCATTGACTAGTGCACATAAACGCTTATAATTATGTTCAGCGAAAAATTAGTGTATTTGATAAACACCTTCCGGTACCTCCCACACAAATTGACAGATTAATTTGTGTAATATTACATTACTCACAAAGTGAGGGTATACCTTAGTCGGTTTACCCGACTGAAACTTTCTTACTTGTTTTTTATAAATTTTATAATACAAAAATAGGGCGCAAACCGTAACGCCAAACTTAGCATTCCGCAAACTCCTAGCGTAGGGCATCAGCATCGTAAGTGTGCAAATAGCGCAGTATTAGCCTGACTGTGGGAGCAGTGAGTTGTCTGTTTCCACGGGCCAATAGTTAAGGATGCACATCTATTTTCTTGCCACTTCTGCACTGAATCAGGCCACGTTTAGATGTTTAGTGCTGCTGCTTGTGGGAATTTATGCTGGCTTTATTGTACTACTTCTCCCGCCACCTCTAAAACCTTCCTACACCTCCACTTTTCCTGCTGTTTCAGCTATTTTGCTGAACTTATGGCCTTTTCCCGGCCCCATTTAAATGCAGTATTTTCCGGATTTGGTTTGTGCTGCGGTTTTTGTAGGTTACACTGATTATTGCTACTATTTTCATAGTGCGGAGAGTACTTTGAATTTGAAATGTTTACTTTAACTCAAGATTGTAATTGTTGGTTTCGTGGAACCACTCCGCATTCTATTAAAATGCAACTAACAAGCATTTTTCAGTCGCAAGGACCCTGAAAATTCGTTCGTAATACAATATACTAGCCGCAAATAACCTTCAAATTTTGTGATAATAATTTGCAATGCCAAAAAAACGGTTTGGAGCATTTCTGGTCTGTTGGACAGTCGATGGCAATGGAGTGATGGTGATTCGTTTGCATTGCCGCATATCGCGCAATAACGCAGCACTAGTTGATGAATGTTTGTTCATGAAAATTAACAATTTCAAGGGATTATTATTTTTAATTATGCCAACGATTCGAGGAACTATAAGCTACCTTATGATTATGAGATTTAATTAAAATTAATTAAAGTATTTGCAACATTAGTACTCGTAATATTGAAGTGGTACGGAAATATTTAATGCAATTATACTCAAATATAATTGCGTATTTTATTTTATTAAATTTTTGTCTTGCTTAATACATGTTTGTGGGTAATAGATAGCGTAGATTATTAACACTGATCTAATGATTTCCACCAAATTTTACAAGGAGGATATCGTTCACCCCATGTCAAACCGAACGAGTTTTCGAAAAAAATCCGGTCGACATTTTCGATTGTCTTGAAAATTTGTGTATGTGTTTTACTATGGAAATGAATTATCTTGTAGCGACCAAAAAAAACAAAATTTTGGGAAATATCAGAAAAGCTGTATTTTGGACGTTAGTGAAGGCTCGTTTGTTAGGTCATGACATGTACTTTCAAGTGCATATATTAAGGATGGTTAATTTATAGTTTTTAAATGCATCAGTTGCATACGCAACTTTATTTTGCATCCTGCACATCAATGACACCATCTTAAAATTTTGAGAAAAATTTAGTCATGTACAACCATTTTGTCCTAAACTGACCCTACAAATTTCAAGATGGTGTTCAGTCTCATTCTTTTTTATCCCCTCACCTTCGAGAGGAGGGTATATGTATAACATTTGCTACGAGCCAAAGGGTAACACATCGAAGGAGTGACCTAAGACCCTAAGTATGTTCGGCGGATATCCGAATGAGCAATGTCCGTCCGTATGTCTGTCTGCCGGCTGGTGGGCACGATAACTCTCGAAAGGAGTAACCGATTGACTTCAAATTTGGTATGTGGTAATATTTTCTTCTATCTCCGGCTAAGTTCGATGGGCCATATTGGTCCACTCCTTCTAGTACCTCCCCCACAAAGGGTTTACATTTAGTGAAATATTGATTATTTAATAACTTCTATACTACTTATTTGAATCCTCTGAAATTCTACATATGGTATTATTGTATCAGTCACTATTACCTCGAGAAGAATGGGTGAATATGCCACTCCACTTTTGGTACTACACACACAAATGGGCAATTTTGAACCAAAAGTTAATAGCTAATAACTTTATTACCAGTGCATAAAAAGACCTGAAATTGTTTACAGTGTAATGGTATAATAGTGCCTACAATGCAGTGAAAAATGTGCATTATATGCACACTCCTTTTGGTACCTCCCACACAAATGGACCATTTTGTACCAAAAATTACCAGCTTATAACTTTATTACCAGTGCGTACAAAGACCTGACATTTTGCGCAGTGTAATGGTTTAATAGTACCTACAACACAGGGAAAAATGGGTACTGTTGCCACGCTCCTTTTGGTGCCTCCCACACAAATGGACCATTTTTACAAAAAGTTATCAGCTTATAACTTTAATACCAGTACATACAAATACTTGAAATTTCGTACAGTGCAATGCTTTTATAGTACCTAGAGTCTAGAGAAAAGTGGCTGTTAATGGCACATCCCTTTTGGTACCCCCACACATATGGACCATTTTACACCAAAAGTTAACAGCTTACAACTTTAATACCAGTACATACCTTAAAGTTACATACGGTTTACCCGACTGATCTTTCTTACTTGTTAAAACAACATTTACTTAAAAAGGCCGATGGGTTTCCTTTATAAACTATAAAAACTATTGAAATCACAAAATAGACAAATTTATTCCAGTAAAATTCAATTTAGATTTCTGAAATTTTTAAGTAAAAATGATGTTATATAGAAACTGAAGAAAGCACCAGATTAAAAGGGTAAACTCAGATTAGATAGGACTACATTCCTATATATATTTCATATATATACATATATATATATGTTGGTGTTTTCCTGGTCCAGTATGCATATTAAAATTTAAGAGGAAAAATATATAACGATATATGAAAATATTGGCGATTTTTGGCATATATCTAGGATGTCCTAGTCAAGACCTAATATGAGATTAAAGTTGTATTAATCAACAAACGCGTTTTTAGAATTTAACATATGCAATATTCGCATCTCAGGAATTTTATAATAAATATTTATTTTAGAAAAGAACGGGCCTGAACACCATCTCATAATTTCAGCGATCGTTTAGAATTTATGGGGCTCCATAACTATATTTTTCACAACATTTTAATTGATGTATAAAATGCATATTAAATTTGCTTTTAATATGTTAAGAATGCGAAAATTAATATCTGCTATGTTAAGAACAACTAACTGAACAACTAAAATGAGCCTCCATTTGTAAAAATCCGTCCAAGCGTTCCTTCTACATAACTCGAAACGTACGCCTTTTGAGATAATTTTTTTTATTTTCTAAGATTTCAGATGCTAAAAAATCTGGAACAAAATTTGTATTTTTTTCGCCAACTATAAAATTATTTATTTTAAGCAGAGAATTGATAAGCAAAATTATTTTGAAATCGTGAATGGTGACAACTAAAAGGTTTTCGGTTTGACATAGAATTAACTATATATGTATACACAAAGACAGGTACGATATATACAGGGTTTTCCAATAAGATATATGATTCCTTTGAAAAATAACACACTTATTGTTAAGGAAATTCAAATGTTTTTTATTTAATGTGAAGTACAATCGATACATTTAAGTTATAAATAAAACGTCATTCAAATGGCCTCCACGACTTCTTCTGCAGGAACGAATTCGTTGAACCCAGTTGTCGAGCACTTTTTCCACAAATTCAAGTCGTATGTCATGAATGGCACGTTCAATATTGACTTGTAAAGCTTGCAGAGAGTCTGGTTTATTTCGAAAGACCACAACAGACAGATAGACGGACGGACATTGCTCATTCGACTTAAAATGGCCCAACACGAATATCCGCCGAACATACTTAGGGTCTTAGATCACTCCTTCGATGTGTTACACTTTTGGCCCGTAGCGTTATTGGACCGCCCCTTTTGGTACCTCCCACGCAAATGGACCTTTTTGTACCAAATGTTGACAGCTTTTAACTTTAATACCAGTGCATACAAATACTTGAAATTTCGTGCAGTGCAAAGCTTTTATAAATAGTACCTAGAGTCTAGAGAAAAGTTGCCGTAATTGACACGCCCCTTTGGTACCTCCCACACAAATGGACCATTTTACACCCAAAGTTATCAGCTTATAACTTTAATGCCAGTGCATATAAATACTTGGAATGTTGTACAGTGTAATGCTTTTATAGTACCTAGAATCCAGGGAAAAGTGACCGTTATTGGAACGCTCCTTTTGGTACCTCTCACACAAATTGACCATTTTGTACCAAAAGTAAACAGCTTTGAACTTTAATACCAGTACATACATTTAAGTTATTAAATGCAATTTAAATTGATAATATTTAAATAAAACAAAAAAATAAATAAATTTATTAAGATTTTTTGGGACTCGAGGTGAGGGGATTTATAAGTCGGCTTACTCGACTGTACTTTCTTACTTGTTATACCCTCATTTTAGTAGAAGAGGGTGTTTACTTATCATTTGCTACGAGACAAAAGTGCATCACATCGAATGAGTGATCTAAGACCCTAAGTATGTTCCGCAGAAATCCGTTTTAGTCCATTTTAATCAATTGAGAAATGTCTGTATGTACGTACGTCCGTTTGTCTTTCTATCTGGGTAGTGTTAACGATAACTCTCGAAAGGAATAACCGATTGACTACAAATCTGTCACGTGGTAATATTATTTTCTGTCCCAGGCTATATTTGAATATTGGCCGACCAGTAGCTCCCTCACAAAGGGTTAAAATTTAGAGAATTATTGATTCTATAATAACTTACATACTACAAATCAGAATCCACTGTCATTCCACACAAAGTCATAGTCGAATGTCGCTGTCACTTTGAGAATAATGGGCGAAGTGGCCCGCCCCTTTTTTGTAACTCCCACACTGGACAATTTTGTACAAAAAATTAACTGCTTATAACTTTAATACCAGTACATATATACATTTTTAAGCCACTGTACTGTATTTTACACTTTTGCCCCACTGTGCCCCGAAAACTACGAATACAAAAAAAACTGAATCCGTTATCATAAAGACATTGCTTCACTTTTCACAATTCTAATTTTAGGCTTTAGATTTGGCGGTGGTACCTTTCTGTCCCACTGTGCCCCTAAATTAAAAAAAAGATCGCTCCTTGTTCTTGTTTACGTCCCAAGAGCTACTCTCACACCAAATTTCACGATTATAGATCTTGACATTTGGATTTGGCTGTTGTACCACATTTTTCCCTTTTTACCCCACTGTGTGCGTATATGTTCGAATTTCGAACAAATGTCGTATTTTTAGCTCATTACGTTTAGATTTGGCGGTGGTACCATATTTATCCCCATTGTGCGGCTAATAGTACGAATTTTTCTAGCTTCAGCCGTTTGGCCTGGGCGATAATCAGTCAGTCAGCCAATCAGTCAACCAATCACGCAACAATTTTATATATATACAGGGTCCCCCATATTCGACGGACCCATCTGGCAACGCCATAACTTTTGACAGAGATGTCAGATCGCTTAATGACATACCGCGTTTGAAGCGTCAGTCCAAGCAGATTTTTACCATGGAACAATACACGCCACGCGAGCGCCTGAAATAGTTGAAATTTACATTCAACAGAAGAAGTCAATTGTGAAAACTCAACGTGCTTTTAAAATATTAAAAAATGTGAGAAGTGCGCCTTCTAAGAACACCATTAAGCGTTTATACGAAAAATTTTCGACTGGTGAGGCTCTTTCTAATCCGAAGAGGCCAAATAAAAGTCGACCAAGGCGATCGGCCGAGAATATCGCTGCCGTACGAGCCAGTGTTGAGAGGTCCCCAAGAACATCCCAAAAACGCCGTTCTCAGCAGTTGGGCATGGCTCGGTCCACTTTACAACGGATTATTCGCGTTGATTTGCATTTGTTCCCGTACAAAATTCAATTGACGCAAAGATTGTTGCCTGCGGACAAGCCTCGTCGATTGGAATGGGCCCAACGAGTCATCGAAAAAAACATGGGTCGGTCGAATATGGGCAACCCTGTAGATGGTATTAATGTTATTAGTAGTTAACTTTTTGTCCCCTTTGTGTGGGAGGTACAAAAAGGGCGGGGCCACTTCGCTCATTTTTTATCAGACTGATAGCGACATAAAAACTATTACTATGTCTGTAATTACAGAATATTCTGATAAATGGTACAAAAGTTATTAAAAATCAATATTTCTCTTAATTTTAATCCATTATGAGGTATGTACTAGAAGGAGTGGACCAATATGACCCATCTTCGCACATAGCCTCAAATAGAAAAAATTTTTATCACATACCAATTATGCAGTCAATTTGTTACTCCTTTCGAGAGTTATCGTGCGCTCCAGTCAGACAGACAGATAGGTAGACAGACGGACATTGCTCAAATGTCTTATGTCCGCCGAACATACTTGGGGTCTTTGGTCACTCCTTCGATGTGTTACACTGTTGGTCCGATTTGTATACTCTCGTCACATTAAAGTGATTATGTCTTTAATATAATAATTATTATGTATTTAATAAAAAGTTATAATGAACACAAACCCCTACGGTTATTTTGGGCCAACCTCTAAATGGCTTGAACGTTCACTGCCTTCTCTGTCAAAGATTATTATACGTCTCGTTGAAAAAAACTTCCAATTTTCCTCTGCAGACAACTGCTGTCAGACCGGTGGAGATGTCATTCAAATAAATGCCATCAAATACTAAAGAACGAAACGAAACTTTGTGTAAATGGCATTATATGTGAATATAAACTCTTATGGTTACATGACATGTTATCACTCACACAACACACCTCCGCACCGCTCGTATCCGTTGTACGAGTATTTTAGACATGGCCTAAAAAGGAATTAAGCTGTGTTCTTCGTTCAAAATGTCCAACGATACGTGTATGTTACAATGTTATGTCAATGACAATTTTATTTATTGTTATATGTATTCATTTCCGTTTGCAATTTTTCTCACCCGTTGTGTTTTTTTTTGGGTTGCGGTCAGTTTTACATTTACAATAAAATGGAAATAAAACTAAAGACAACAACAATAACATGTGTTGTACATAAAACGTTTGTATATTTTTGTATACTCATACGAGTATGTTGTACGTTTTTGCAGCAATGTTTCTCTGTGTGAAGTAATTTAAGATCTAAAAGAATTGTGTTTGAGTGTAATTCTGGGCTGGGTAGTATGAAAATTACCCAGTAAAATATTTGACGTATATACTCGTATATTGAAGAAAGAAAATGTTCTTTGGCGTTAAAAATTCGTTCTCATTTGTTATATTCTCCGCCACTTTGTCGTTCCGTTTGTAACTCGTAGAAACATTAAATAGTAATATTAATACATATATTTATAAATATTTATAAATTAAAATTAGTTCTGCAAAAGCAAAAGATAATGCTGCTTATGGCATTATTCTTTATAAAGTTTAACAAGAAAACTAGGAAAAATTTAAACTAAAATTCGAAAAAGTCTGCAAAGTTTTAAAAATATTTTTAAATAGAATATATTTGGAAAAATTTTTAAACAATAACTTTATTTGTGTGCAAACACATAATTTATTAGCGAAAGTCAGTTCGCAGATATTTTTTGTTCTAATATATTAATATATGCTTTCCAAATAAAATATATTGATTTTCAAATAAAATTTGTTTATTCACAAATATATAATGTTGGTTCCAAATATATTTTCTTTCAATTCAAACATATCAAAAATTATGATCGTCCTCCGTGTATATATTCTTGATCGTGATGAAAGTATAAGACGATTTAGCCATCTCAGTCCGTCTGTCTGTTGAAATCACACTAAGTCCGTAATTATAGATCTAAGTTAATTAAATTGGTTAGAAATACTTCTTATAGTTGGAGGTCGTTTGGGATTGCAACTGGGCCATATCGTTCAATGTTTTGATATAGATCCCCTCTAGAGTTTATTATATATTTTGACAAGAATTCACCACACAAAAAAATGTTTGCAAATCGGTTCATGTTTTGTTATATTCCCCCTATAGAGGTCGCTCTCAAATACGCTTATTTAAATCAAAAATATCACACTTGCTAAGCAATTTAGCAGGAGCTTTGCGCGTGGCTAGATTTTGCAGCTACATCGGTAAATGTTTTGATGTAGCTCTCCTACAGAGATCGCTTATGAATTTGCTTATACAAGCCTTGTATAAATTTTGTAGTTTTTTCATTTGCTTTCAGAAGAAAAAAATAATTGTAATTGTAATGTTTTTATTTATATAGACGTATCCAAAAAATAAGTCTACAACAATTTACAATAAGTCGGGAACAAATGAAATAAAAAAAAGTTGTCACTAGTTTAAAAAACGTGCAAATTTTTGAAGATACAATTATTAAAAAATATATGTTGTAATATCGTAGTCGTAGTAGGGCGATATGGGTGTCAAATCAAAGGGAATCTAAATACAGCATTTATTTTTAGAAGTAAAAAGTTGCAATAATCCTTTAGGGTTCGCGGTAGAAAATTAAAAAAAAATATATATATTTTGCGGATCTTTTCGTATATCAGAATATTTAATATTTAAATCTTATCAGAATATTTAATATCGAACTATGCAGTTTATTTATGCCTAAAATTAAACTACGTTACAAATAGGTAAAATAAGAAATCGCTATAATTTTTTTTTTAATTTTTGAAAAAATGTTGTGGGCATCTTAATTTTTGGAAAAATTCAAAACATTAGTTTTTGTGTTTTACGAAATTTGTAATTGCTCTCGATCGGCTGAACCTTAAAGAGGACACAATGCGCCATTTTTTGTAAAAAAAATGTTCTACGAAAGTTTTTTTTTTGAAAAACCTTTGTAGAAAAAATTCCTCTCCCTCGATTTTCTTCAAATTTTCACAGAATAATTGTCGTACTCTCACAAATCCAGAACAGTAAAAAAATTTATAAATCGGAAGAGAGTAATTACAAATATCAAAAATTAAAATGTCCACAAATTTTTTTCAAAAACATTTAAAAATAGCGAAATCTCATTTTACCTATTTGTAACTGCTTATAAACATTTTAGCCATAATACACTACATAAGTCGATATTAAATATTCTGACCCATATATCATTTAATCATTTAAGTAACGCGTTGAGAAAGTGACTTAAGACCCCATGTATGTGTGGTGGAAATTCGATTTGGGTGATTTTAAGAAATTTGCGCAACTTCCTTCCCCCCGTCTGTCTGTCTGTGTGTCTGTCTGCTGGCTGGTGCGCTACGAACCAAGTAACACGTTGAGAGAGTGACTTAACACCCCATGTATGTGTTGTGGAAATTCGATTTGGGTAATTTTTAGTCATTTGAGCAACGATCGTCCGTCTGTCTGTGTGTGTGTTTGTTTGGTGAGCACGATAACTCTCGAAAGTAGGAACCGATTGGCTTCAAAATTGGTATGTGGTAATATTTTTTCTATCTCCGGCTAAGTTCGATGATGGGCCATATTGGTCCACTCCTTCTAGTAACTCTCCCACAAAGGGATAACATTTAGTGAAATATTTATTAACTTTAATAACTTCTACACTACTTATTCGAACCTTCTAAAATTCCGCTCATAGTATTAATTTATTAGTCGCTACGATCTTGATACCTCCCACACAAATATACCATTTTGCATCAAAATTTAACTGTTTATTGATTTAATATCACTTTATACAAATGCTTGAAATTTTGTACAGTATATTGCATGTTTCTATAGTACTTAGAGTCCAGTGAAAGGTGGGCGATATTGACACGCCCCTTTTGTTACCTCCCATAACTGCTAATATCTTTAATAGCAGCGCATGTAATGCTTTTATAGTAAGTAGCGTCCGGTAGAAAATCGACATTATTTTCACCTCCTACACAAATGGACCATTTTGCACCAAAAGTTAAAAGTTTAAATTTGTTACAGTGTAATGCTTTTATAGTACCTAGAGTTAAATAAAAAGTGTGCGTTATTTGCGTACCATTTGTAGGACCTATAGTCCAAAGAAAATGTACGCCATTGGAACGCCCCTTGTCGTACCTCCCACACAAATGGATTATATTAATGAAATTTAAATTGATAATAAATAAATTAAAACCAAAAAATAAATAAATTTACGAATGTTTTTTGAAATAAAATAATAAAAGTATAATAACAATTAATCTCGATGTTTTTAAGAGGATTTTAACATAAAACAATATTTCGCAAGATGTAATTCTAAAAACGAAGAAATAAATTATATTAGAATAAGTAAAGGCTACTTAATTTTGAATTATTCAAAGCTTTCCTGAACCGATTCTGGTAAATGGTTCTCGAGTTATGCTAATATGTGTGGTTCAACCACATTTTTTTTAAAATTTTCATTTTTATTTTGGTAGATAAACAAGCCGCATTCCACTTAGCGCTTAAAGGAAAAATTAAAAATTGTCAAAAAATATTCTATTTAATGATAGAAGAAAACGCTATTTAAAACATTTTGGCCAAATTTTCGAAATACAATAGGTAATTAATAACATGGAATGGAAGCAAGGGCCGTTTGACTATCCAAATGGATCGCGGTGAGAAGACATCGGTTGCAAAAGTTCACTCACTAGACATGAAATCCCTCATATATGTGTAAAACTTTTAAATGCACATATCTTTTGTGGTTCTGAACACGCATAAAGATTCCACAAGAATGATCCTATTACCATGTACATTCGATATTTAACAAAACTATTTTAATCCGATCTCGTATTTTACTAAAATCAGAACTAGTTATAACCTGATTCATAGATGCCCTGGCTAGCGTTAGTCTTTAGCTATTCTAAAACAAGGCAGATACAGAGCGTTAATATTGAATATCCTCACCTACATGTTTACAATATTGTAATATTTATAGCTCACGAAGTTATTGCAAAACTGTTTACATGCACTTTTTTCTATAAAACGGATCCAACGATACTTCCTGAAAAGTTTTTCCTAATAGAAACAAAGAACAAGTAAGAAAGTTCAGTCGGGTAAACCGACTTAAGAACCCCCCTCACCTTCAGTCCAAAAAATACGTATTTTTTGTTTTAATTAAATTATTATCAATTTAAATTGCATTTAATAACTTTATAGTAGATCACACGTCCTCTCTATGGAAAGACTTACTGCCATAAACGGAGCAAATTACTATTTTTAGAAACTTTAATATGGTAAATTTGATTACGTTTTTGATATTTGATATGTTGTAATGTTTCAATGTATTTTGTGTACATCATTTTTTATCGAAAATAACGCCGAATTTTGGGGTGTTCATTACTTCTAACAATCGTAATGCATTTTTGATCAGAACTTCAGACTACTTTGATTGAATTTATATTTATTATTTTAAAGTTTTGTCGATTTACAATTATCCCCAAAAATCTACTTTAAAAAAAATTAATTATGTCCTATCGATGGATTTGAGTTTCAATTTTTTAGTTTTGGCAAATTAACAACAGATTATCACAGAATTTGTGATTCTCGTCACTCTCGTACATGTACTATTCGCTGAACCGAATAAAGAAGAGATCATATTTTTAAGTTCATGCACGCTGAAAAAAAAATGCCTCTGTAGTATATTGTCCCAAACATATTCTGCTTGAAACATATATATGTTTAGGGTGCACTCCAAATATATAATATTTGCCACATACAAATATTATATGTTTGGGAGGATGTTGTTCTAAACAAAACTATGTTTACATCCCAATATTTTTTATATGGATATGTTATTTCCCAAACAAAGATCTATTTGCGTGAATATATATCTATTCTTAAATGTTTTAAGTTTTCAGCAATTGAAAGCTAAATTTTAGAAATTTTTAATGTTATTAAAATTTCTTTATAATTAAAAATAATGACTTGGAATAGTTAGAAAATAAAAATAAGTGGTTTCAAATAGAAGTTAAGCTAAGAATGTAATTTTTAATAGGAACGCATAATTCGAAAACAAGGAAAAAAAGTAAAACTAAAATTCGAAAAATTCAGCAATGTTTTGAAAATCTTTTTTTTTAATAAAATATATTTGGAAATATTCATAAACAATAATTTTATTTGTATTTAAACACATATTTTATTTGAGAAAATTAGCTCGCAAATATATTTTATTCTAATATATTAACATATGGGTTCTAAATACATTTTATTGATTTTCAAATAAAATTTATTTGCTCGAAAATATATAATATTTGAAAATTTGTGTTCCAAGTATAATTTCTTTCGATTCAAACAAATCCAAAATGGCGATTTTGCCCCGTGTGGTTGGACACCGAATAAATGAATTTTATTATATTATTTATAAAGGGTGTCCCAAGAAGAGCGCAATTTTTTAATTTTAAATAAAACACAGATATTTAGGAAAAAATCGTGAAACTTTATTATATCGTAAAGTAGACAGAATGAGGTTATGTATGGAACAATATATCGTGCAGATGGCCGCCGCGGCTTTGCTGGCATGCACGCGATCTTTTAATGAAATTTTCAATGACCGTTTTGCATGAATGCTGCGGTATTTCATTAATGCAGCGTCCAATTTCGTCTTTTAAGGCTTGAGTCGTCGTCGGCTTATTCGCGTAAACCATCGACTTCAAAAAACCCCAAAGAAAAAAATCGAATGGTGTTAAATCGCACGATCTAGGCGGCCAATTCTGATCTCCAAAACGCGAAATAACACGACCGGGAAATGACTGATGCAGCAATTGAATTGTTTCTCTGGCTGTATGACATGTGGCGCCGTCTTGTTGGAACCACATGCCCTCCACATTCATTTCTTCAATTCTAGGCAAGAAAAAACTGGTTATCATTTCACGATACCGAACACCATTGACTGTTTGCGCTTGACCTGCCTCATTTTCATAAAAAAAAGGTCAAATGATTCCTCCAGCCCAAAAACCACCCAAAAACCGGTCGATCGACCTGGTCGATGGCGCGTTGTTGTCTTTACATCACTAACAGACCCAGTTTCGGCAAATTTATCCATTAATCTCTTTACAGTTGACTCTTTTGGAGCATTATTGTGACCCCAAATTGATCGCAATTTGCAAACTGTAGCCGCAAAACTTTCACCGCAAAACTTTCAGAATTGGGTCCCAAAATCATGTGCTGTACTGTGTTAGTTAACCTATGACAATGAAACAAGGTATATGTATACGGCCTAAAAGTAGGCAATATAATGTATGTACGAGTATACAAATTTTAAATGTATTTGGTACGAATACAAAAGGAAATAATTCGACCGTTTCTTAACAAAACAACCGATTGCGACCAAACTTGGCATGGTAGATGAAGAGGTGTGGGAGAAGATATAAGAAGAGTCTTATATTTGGGTTTTGAAAACATTTTTTGTTTGCTTTTATTAAGAAAAAAGTGTAGTCTTTCTTAAGATTACAGGCGAATCCCGGTATAACGAACGATATATTGTCAGACCAATTCGTTATACCGAATAATTCGTTATATCGCGAAGCTTTTTTAGATGTGTTTCGTTGGATTTTAAACATAACATTGCGATTATACAAATTGTTTAGCTTTAGCACACAAAATGGCATAGATTTGTAAAGTTGTGTTCCATTTTATTTATAAAATTTAAAAAACCCCTTCATGTAGCTTCCTCTATAATTCTATGGCTTTAATTTTAGTGCTTTTCCATTTACTGGAACATCAAGAAACCACTCGTAGTTTCTTTTCCATCTTTTCCATACCTTTTTTTAAGAATTCGACGATTTTTGATACATTGTTATTTGCTTATATGCATATTTAATTTCTTTAATGTGCGTATTGTTGCTTTTGGAATCCCATTTTTCTTCAACTGAAATCTAACATTCATCTAAAATTGAATTTTTTTGACTTAAGAAAATTCTGTTTTTTCTGCCTATTCTTTCGGCTATGTTAAAAGTAAAATTACAAATTTCGCTATCGATGTGTATGTAGGTATGAGTCAAAAATGAGCAAGTAATAAAAACCATCGGTACTGCAACGACTCTAGAGTGTTTTTCCTTCTTCTTACATTTATTTATTTTAGTTTTGTCTTTAATTTTAATAGTTTTTTTCCAATCGCTCGTTATATCGAGTACAAATAATTGAAGTCGTTTGTAATATAAGGTACTCAATGTAAACATTTTGATCGTGCGTTATATGGGGTTTTCGTTAAATCGAGTAATCGTTATACCGCGAGTTGCCTGTATTATATTTGTGATACTCCTTTTAAATATGAATAATAACGTTATTCCCTGAAACAAGTAGATCAGGCTATCCAATGTTCACGCAAAATAAGCACAATTATTAACTTTTAAAATTTACATATACTCGTATTTATTAAAATTTTCTCTGGTAGTTTAACTAATTTTCTATTTATATAAAATTCCATAGCAATAATTTAACTGGGTAATATGTTGGAATGTGTGAGAAAAATGTATTTATTTTATACAACATTGCCTAATGTGTTTGTCTGTTTTTTTCTCTATGTTTTACTAAGAACTAGGGAAACGACAAAATGAAGCAAAAAACACGTAAAATCATAATTAACCCAAAACGCTTTGACACTTTGTAGGTACTTTTAGCACTTCCTTCTCATATCGTACAAGCGATTGGCCAAATTCTTGTTGTATGTACTTTGTAATGAGTTTTATTATCTTTTGTTTGTTGTTCAACATTTTCAGTGTAATGTGTCACTTAAGCGGCTACTAAATGACCAAGACAATTCAGGCTTCCCTAATCTATATGTAACTTAATTTTGCTGTAAAAACAGGAGAATGACATAACTAAAGAAGGATTCCTGAAGGATTGATGCATCGACGCCAGAAACTGTTAAGAAAGTTCACGAAATGGAAATGATGGGCATTTCAAAAGGTGCTATCAGATGAAGATGAGAAAGCCGTGCGTAATATGGGTGCCACGTTTGCTCATAATGAAACAAAATCAGCGCCTTTAGGATGCTTCAGTAGTGTGTTTCCAGAGACAAAGGAACAGTCAAAGCAGTGGACTGGAATGGGCGATTCTTGTCCAAAGATGGAAAAGACAGTCCTATCTAAAGGCAAGGTTGTCGCGTCTGATTTTGGGATTTTCAATTTCTAAACGGATGAAAAGAAAAAAATTCGTCCGATATACATATATGATGATATATATAAATGTAGGAATATATGTGTATTTGTCCTGCAAACAATTTTTTTCGACATTTTCTAAATTAGACAAAGTTTTTACAAATTATTTTGTGAGATAACCGCACGATTAATTGATTTACATAAATAGTTTATTTTGTAAGAAAAAAAACGAAACCAGTCTCTTAAAAATGTGTTTGTAATTGACTGAGATATTCAAGTTTCACTAAAACTAAATCTTTATGTTTATTCTGACAATTCAAGTCAAATCATCATCTTCAAAACTAGTATTTATGTTCACATTTAGTTTTAATGAAACTTTAATAACTAATCGGAAATCGTTTTTCTACGATGGCGTATTGAATCATATACCGTCTTCACCCGACTTCTGCACTCCATTACGGATTTTTTTATCAAAACCACAAAATCACATAACGCACACACTCTAATTAATATGATATCTTTAAAGTTAAGTTCACGTTTTAATCATACTTTTCAAAAGATTCTCTAAATACTTTAAGACCTCAAAACTGATGACTGTAAGAAAACCACAACATTTAGTTATAAAATTTAACTCCCATTAATAAAACCAAATTAGCAACTGGTGGCAAGACATAAAGGAATAAATGTAAATGCTGCTGTCATCAGTATGTTATGCACAGTGGGACACATTAATGATGATTCTACCCAAAGATCGAATCGATAGTAGGATCTGTGTAATGTGTTCGAAAATGTTACCATTTATTACTTTAACCAATTTATTACTTTGGTCACATGACCTTTTTCGAATTTAATTGAAATTTAAAGATATTTCTAAACGCGCTAGCGACTTGACAATGCTAAGTGCACAAAATGTAGTTTTTCGAGAAAGCGAATGCGAATATTGAAATATATTTCGTTCGAATGCGAAGCGAATAGTAAAATATACATTTCTGCGAAAGCGAATGCGAATAATAGTTTGACCCTTTAGTACCAACAAATTTAAGGAACTGAATTGATACATTTCCAGGATATTCAAGCATTAAGAATGTTTTCCATATTTTTACCTCCTGTTACTACAAGGACAAACATATTTTTTCAACTGTTTTGAAGAGAAGTGTCAGAGGTTTTCATTGGTATTAATATCTTCAAATTGTGTGAAGGGAATAACGAGCTTTAACACTTTTAACAAATGGAAGTGAATACTGAAAAGTATTTTTTGCGAAAGCGAATAATCCAAAGATGGTTTTGCGAATGTTAAAATCATGCGAATAATTCGCGTATTTTCTTTACTTCCCTAATACATACCAAGTTATTTTATATTTGCATATATGCGCTATAAAGTCCTCACTTCTCATCAGATCTTTATATAATTTTACAGATAACAGTTTGTTGAACCCAAAAACCGTCAAATATCAAGAAATCAGGCCAGATTTATATATAGCACCGCATATATGGGTTCCGATTTCGAACCCATATGTTATCAACTAATTTTTTTGGACAAATCAGTAACCTTAGACAAACAATTTTGATAAATCTAAAAATATTTCTCTTATTCTGCTCGAAATATAATATGTATTTTTTTTCACATTCTACGATATTTTTTAAAATTAATTTTATAACTTTAAGAACCTTAATACATAGAAAAACAACGGAAATCAAAACAAAATGAAAAATTGTATATCAATATTTTGTATAAATACGTTTCATTAAACCACCAAAAACCCGATATTTTCATACAAATACATGAAAATGTCTATGTGTCTGGCCAGACTCATGAGGCACGTATACACGGGGAAAAATAGCCTTTTTTGATATGTTTGAATCGAAAGAAAATATATTTGGAACACAAATTTTTAAATATTATATATTTCCTAGCAAGTAAATTTTATTTGAAAATCAACAAAATATATTTGAAACGCATATATTAATATATTACAACAAAATATATTTGCAAACTAAAATTCTCAAATAAAATATGTGTTTAAATATTACTTAGGAATTTCTCCACATATATTTTATTTAAAAAAAAATTCAAAACATTTGTTGACTTTTTCGAATTTCAGATTAAATTTTTCCTTGGTTCCGAGTTGTACCTCCCAGCATTAGCTTCTGTTCCTAATCAATAATGTTAATACAATTTCTGAGTATTCTACGCCATCATTAGTTGTCAATCCTCTAAGTAATTTATATTGATCCAATATTGTACGATTTCAATAATTATTTTACAAACATTAACAATTTTGTAAAAAACTAACATTGAATTACTGAAAAATTTAACATAACTTAGGTATTTTCTGAATACTTAAATGCAAATACATATTTATTTCGGAAATAATTGTCCCAAATAAAAATATATTGGGATATAAACAAAGATTTGTTTAGAACTACATCTTCCCAAATATATAATTTTGGTGTGAATCAATATACTACAGAAGCGATTTTTTTCAGCGTGTATGACTATTGAAATATGTGCCTTACGGAGGGTTAATCTTAATTGGCAAACAACTATGTTAGCATTTCCTGCATTGCGGACGGCAGGAATTATATCTTCACCAAAACTGCCTTATTATTCATCTTAATGGAATTTTGAAACCTTGTCTATGGAGACATTTAAAAACTTCAGTGAAATTCCTTATATAAACTACGCCCATTGGTCCGATCCCGCCCATTTTTGGAAAGTTTAGGTAACCCATCTGGGATCACAGTTCCGTCCCAATCATGGAACGCTCCCACACACAAGTGTGTGATTACCAATTCGAATTCATATTTTTGACATGTCTTCCCCTTTGGTTAAAGGCAAAGGTACTTAGATAAACCATTACTATTTATTAGAGAATAAATATTTCGCAAAATGTTTACCCTTTGTGGGGGAGGTACTAGTTGGAAGGAGTGGATTTAGCCAGAGATAGAAAAAATACTACCACAAACAACATGTGAAGTTAATCGGTTTCCGATTTCGAGTGATAGTGCGCAAAAGCTAGACCGACAGACGGACGGACATGGCGCGAATGAAGTTAATCGGTCTTTGATTTCGAGTTATACACGTAGTGCACAAAAGCTAGACAGACAAAGGAACGACCGGACATAGAAGACAATGCGGTGGCATGTCATAACGTCCAGGGTCATTGTGTCAATGGGCGTTATGACACTATAAAAAGTGTCATAAGTTCAATGGGCAATGAGACAATTTCAAAAGTGTCACAACGTCCACAAAAGCAGTGTACATGGAATAGAACATTTAGTCTGTAAATTCATTGAAGACAACTTTCGAGTTATCGAAATGTCCAAACCGGGTACGCGGACCACCGTGCAGAACCATCGACAGAGGATAACGATTTTCGAAAAAAAGACAATCAGTAATCATCATCCCTCGTACATTGACAATATATTTATACGCACAGTCAAGTATCAATAAACGAGAACTGTTTGCTAAAAGCGCATATCTCCAAAAAAATATAATCAGTAGTCATCAACAGACCTGTCTATCCAACCATTACAACCACCCCCAATACATGTCACTTACTTCTTCTTTAATTTTTAACAAAGTGGTTTTCATATATTGAAAACAACAATAACTATCTTGAGCCTAAGTGCAAAAACAAAATATTTACTATGAAAGCAGATCGAATAAAACAAAAATCAAAAACAACAACAACAACTATTTCAATTATGGATTGATTTCCTTCGTAACGTTCTCATTTTATTTATGACCGATCACATATACGATCTTTTTAAGAGACTTTAATTAAAAATATGATAAATTTTCTCAAAAATTGATTTTTTTGCAATATATTGCAAAATATATTTAAAAACGTTGATGGGTTTTCTGAACCAATTCGAATAAATGGTTCTCGAGTTATGCTAAAACATGTGGTTCAACCTTCCTCTATTATGTTGATAAATATATATGGTGAGCCATTTAAAATTTTAAATTTGAACTACGAATTACTTTGACTTGTGATTTGTGCCATTTGGATTATTTTTTATGTCGAGCTATTAAGCATAAATGTTACGCCAAGCATTCAGAGACAATTGAAGAGTTGAAATATGAAATCGAAGTTGCCATTGAAGAGATTCGACCCGAAACAATCGAAAATGAACTGAAAATTGGGTTGATCGAATGTGAATGATATTGTGTTCCATTACAATGTGCAACAGTGAAAAAATACACGGACTTGACAGTATAGGTTCGATTCTACTATCAAAGGTTATATAACCCTATAGTCGGTTTGGCGAAATTGGTGACCATTTTTTTATGGGCCTCCAAAGTTTCTGAAAATCAGTAGGCCCCTCGAAAAAGGTGTCATCAGCATTTGTCCAACAACAAATTCAGACTTGGTGATACAGCATAACTATAGTTGCCAAAGTTTCTTAACATTTTATGCGAAAAATTTTTTTTCCGTACTTTTTTTTTAAAAAAAGGAAGGAAAAAATATAGTTTTCAGTTTTTTCAGCATAACTTTCAGGGACTCGTAATTTTTCACTAACTGTATTTGGCAAAATTGTAGCCAACATAGGTTAGGGTGGCAGCCGTATTTTTTATACAAGCTCACATAGACCAGTTTAGGTCCCTTGTGTTACCACGGGCTGAAATGCCCCTCATCGAAACCAACCTGTTTGATATACAAATTTGTCGATAGTACGAATATCGGTACTGGAAAGATCTGTTAGGCTGCCTAGAAAAGCCGACCCCAGTATGTCCAGTCGTCGTTTACTCAGAGCGGCGCAGTCGCATAGCAAGTGCTCAATGCTCTCCACTTCTTCCTCATCTCCACAGCTTCTGCAGAAGTCATTAGAGTCAATACCCAATCTTTTAGCGTGTTCGCCGATCAATACCGATGGGTTGGTATTCTTTCAACCCATTCATCTATGGCGGGAATCATAGTGATGTAATTTCTCTCGAAGGTGTACACCGTTGGTTTATAGTCCACTCGGTTTGTTACCATAGCACTACACTTTAATATCCTCATGTGACCCTAGTTTATGTACCTCCACATTGATAGGCAGATTAATCTTATTGCCGCTTTGGTTGCAGCTTCTCTCGCCACAATATTAATCGGCAGTATATGGAGTAGGGCTTGTAGAGACTCGGTCGCTGTAGTCCTTAAGGCTCTGCTTATGCTTAGGCAGGCTGTTCTCTGAACCTTTGTTAGTAGGTTGGTGATGGTTAGTTTGTCAGTTGCCGTCCACCATACCACAATGCGGTATAGCAGTATAGGACGAACTACTGCTATATATATCTAGTGGACGATTTTAGGAGAGAGGCCCCACATCCTTTTTGCAGGAATATAAGGCGACGTTGGCCTTCCTTACACGTTCCAATACGTTAAGTATGTATAAATAACAGTTTTCTATCTAGAATTATTCCTAAAAAATTTGCACTTTCAGAAACGACTAGATCTGTTCCATTTATCCGAGGTGGAGGGTGCACATGTGGAACTTTATTCATCCTAGTAAAGAGAACCAATTCTGTCTTGTTTGGGTTTATGCTCAAACCGCTGCTTCTGGCCCATCTAGCCAATTTGTTCAGAGCCACCTGTAGAATGTCTCGGAGGACGTTTTCGAATTTGCCACTCACCGCGATTGCAACGTCGTCCGCATATGCCACGACCTTGCAGTCACAACGTTCTAGATCTAGCAGGATTTCATTCACCGCTAGGTTCCAAATTAGTGGAGACAGTACTCCTCCTTGTGGGGTCCCTCTGTTTACAAACCTTGTTAGAGTTGTGGACCCAAGACATGCTGTTATGCGTCTTCTGTTGAGCAGACTTTGAATTAGTCTAATCAAACTAGTGTTGACTTTTAGATGTGACAGTGCCGCAATTACTGCATCTGAGTGAATGTTGTTAAAAGCCCCTTCTATGTATGTCATGAAATGCCACCATGGTGAATTCCTTGAAATGCAGGGACGATTCGATAGTGCTCACAAGTTCGTGCAGGGCTGATTCTGTAGACTTCCCCTTATTGTAAGCATGTTGGTTCACTGACAGGAGTTTTGTATCCAGGTTTTCCCTAATGAAATAATCTAAAAGTCTTTCCAGACCTTTCAATAGGATGGAGGATAGGCTAATTGGTCTGAAGTCTTTTGGCCTAGTGTGTGATATCTTCCCCGCTTTTGGTATGAATACCACTTTGGTATCCCTCCATCGATTCGGGATGTATGAAAGCCTGATACAGCCTACATACATTTTCTCCAGCCAGGGGATAATGTATTTCAACATTTTCTGCATTTCTGCTGGAGTGATGCCGTCTGGTCCAGGTGACTTGAAGGGCTCAAAGCTATTAATAGCCCAGCTTATTCTGGATATCTCATTCAACAAGCTAGCGACGCTCGCAGTCCACTCGCACTCTTGTTGGTCCTGCTGATCCTCTGGTTCTGTTAGAGAGTTCCCCGGGAAATGTGTGTCGAGCAGTACATTGAGCGACTGCTCGCTGTTTTTGGTCCAATTATTTGCCTCATCCTGCAAGTAACCCACTGTACAGGGTGAAGCTGATAATATTTTCCTCAGCCTTGCGGCGTCGGAGACCTTTTCCACTTCGCCACAGAAGGTATACCAAGAGCGTCTTTTCGCCTTTCTAAGCTCCTTCTGGATTTAGCCAGAGATAGAAAAAATACTACCACATACAACATGTGAAGTTAATCGGTTTCTGATTTCGAGTGATAGTGATAGTGCACAAAAGCTAGACCGACAGACGGACGGACATGGCTCGAATGAAGTTAATCGGTCTTTGATTTCGAGTTATACACGTAGTGCACAAAAGCTAGACAGACAAAGGAACGAACGGACATAGTAGACAATGCGGTGGCATGTCATAACGTCCAGGGTCATTGTGTCAATGGGCGTTATGACACTATAAAAAGTGTCATAAGTTCAATGGGCAATGAGACAATTTCCAAGTGTCACAACGTCCACAAAAGCAGTGTACATGGAATAGAACATTTAGTCTGTAAGTTCATTGAAGACAACTTTCGAGTTATCGAAATGTCCAAACCGGGTACGCGGACCACCGTGCAGAACCTTCGGCAGAGGATAACGATTTTCGAAAAAAAGACAATCAGTAATCATCATTCCTCGTACATTGTTAATATATACGCACAGTCAAGTCTCATTAAACGAGAACTGTTTGCTAAAAGCGCATATCTCCACAAAAGATAATCAGTAGTTATCAACAGATCTGTCTTTCCAACTATTACAACCACCCCACTACATTTCACTTACTTCTTCATTAATTTTTAACCAAGTGGTTTTCATATATTGAAAACAACAATAACGATCTTGAGCCTAAGTGCAAAAACAAAATATTTACTATGAAAGCAGATCGAATAAAACACAAATCAAAAACAACAACTGTTTAAATTATGGATTGATTTTCTTCGTAACGTTCTCATTTTATTTATGACCGATCACATATACGATCTT
This sequence comes from Eudasyphora cyanicolor, assembly GCA_963930755.1. Taxonomy (NCBI): domain Eukaryota; kingdom Metazoa; phylum Arthropoda; class Insecta; order Diptera; family Muscidae; genus Eudasyphora; species Eudasyphora cyanicolor. Next base: position 246,278,966 of record OZ005737.1, read on the forward strand.
TTTAAGAGACTTTAATTACAAAAATTATAAATTTTCTCAAAAATTGATTTTTTTTGCAATATCTTGCAAAATATATTTAAAACCGTTGATGGGTTTTCTGAACCAATTCGAATAAATGGTTCTCGAGTTATGCTAAAACATGTGGTTCAACCTTCATCTATGATGTTGATAAATATATATGGTGAGCCATTTAAAATTTTAAATTTGAACTACGAATTACTTTTACTTGTGATTTGTGCCATTTGGATTATTTTTTATGTCGAGCTATTAAGCATAATTGTAACGCCAAGCATTCAGAGACAATTGAAGCGTTGAAACATGAAATCGAAGTTGCCATTGAAGAGATTCGACCCGAAACAATCGAAAATGAACTGAAAATTGGGTTGATCGAATATGAATGATATTGTGTTCCATTACACTGTGCAACAGTGAAAAAATACACGGACTTGACAGTATAGGTTCGATTCTACTATCAAAGGTTATATAACCCTATAGTCGGTTTGGCGAAATTGGTGACCATTTTTTATGGGCCTCCAATGTTTCTGAAAATCAGTGGGCCCCTCGAAAAAGGTGTCATTAGTTGTCCAACAACTAATTCAGACTTGGTGATACCGCATAACTATATTTGCCAAAGTTTCTTAACATTTAATGCGAAAAATTATTTTTTCCGTACTTTTTTTAAAAAAAAAGGAAGAAAAATATATAGTTTTCACTTTTTTTAGCATAACTTTCAGGGACTAGTAATTTTTTACTAATTGTATTTGGCAAAATTGTAGCCAACATAGGTTAGGGTGGCAGCCGTATTTTTTATACAAGCTCAAACTTAAATGGTATAATCTTTGTAAATATAAATTGCATTGATGTGTGATGAATTGGAAAAAAACTAACTAAAATTGGAATAAGTCAGCAAAGTTTAAAAAATATATATTTGGAAAACTTCTTAAACAGTAACTTTGTTTGTGTGTAAACACATATTTTATTTGTGAAAGTCAGTTTGCAAATAAATTATGTTCTAATATATTAATATATGCGCTCCAAACAAAACTTCTTGATTTTCAAATAAAATTTATTTGTTAACAAATAAATAATATTTAAAAAAATAGTTTCCAAATATATTTTCTTTCAATTCAAACATATCAAAAATGACGATTTTCCCCCGTGTACACATTAATGTAAAAAGACCGCTTTCTGTCGAATTTCGTACTGATCGGATATAAAATACAGTCTCTATAGCGCTTACATGTCAAATCGGGGGTAACGTATATATGGGGCTATATCTAAATCTGAACCGATTTCTTCCAAATTTAAAAGTATTCATTCATGTAATACGAAACCTCTGACTGTCGAATTTCATACTGATCGGATATAAAATAACATTTTTACCGCGCTTATATGTCAAATCGGGGGTAACGTATATAAGGGGGCTATATCTAAATCTGAACCGATTTCTTCCAAATTTAACACTGTTCGTCCATATAATAAAGAACTTCTTTCCGCAGAATTTCATACTGATCGGATATAAAATAAAGTTTTTACAGCGCTTACATGTCAAATCGGGGCTAGCATATATATGGGGGCTATATCTAAGTCTGAACCGATTTTAACCAAATAGGGATCGTCCTTGGGCCAGAAAAAAGACATGTGTAAAGTTTCGTCGAGATCGGACCATAATTGCGACCTGTACTTTGATTACAAGAATACATGTACAGACAGACGGACAGCTATTTACTTTTGGTACAAAATGGTCCATTTGTGTAGCAGAAGCAATAGGAGCGTCCCAATAACGGTCACTTTTCTCTGGACTCTAAGTACTATAAAAGCAATATACTGTAAAAAATTTCAAGTCTTTGCATGCGCTGGTAATAAACTTATAAGCTTTTAAGGTTTGGTTCAAAATTGTCCATTTGTGTGGGAGGTACCAAAAGGGGCGTGGCAACTTCGCCCATTTTTCTCGAGGAAATAGTGACTGCGAAACGAAATTTTAGATAACTAATATTCCCATTTGTCGCAACTGTAATTTCGTCGTCGTTAACGAGAATTGTAGTTGTCTAATATTTCGTTTCGCAGAAACGAATTTTTTCTTCGCGTGTATAAATTAATTACACTGCACAAAATTTCAAGTCTTTGCATGGGCTGGAATATAAGCAGTTAAGTTTTTGTGCAAAATGGTTAATTGGTGGGTATGGGAGGTACCAAAAGGGTCGTGGCAATTTTGCACATTTTTCTCAAAGTGATAGCGACCAAAGAAGTGGACCTCCATGGTCCACGTAAGATATAAACAAATATGGACATATACCAAATTCTCCAAATACTCCTATCGAAAGTTATCGTGTGCCCCAGTCAGACAGACGGACGGAGGACATTGCTTAAGTGGCTTAAAATGGCCCAAGACGGTTTTGAAGTACTCTTAATTCTTCCAATAAGGGCTATAGTTTCTATAGTTATCCATAATTGTTTTCTCATTTATGGAATATTAATGTATTACTAATATATTAAATTTTATATTTATAAATAATTTTATTAAATTAATATTTTAAATATCATTTAAATCTAGTTTTTTGAAAAAAAAAGATGATAACCTATATTTTGCGCCATATGTTTTGGGAGATATCTGTAAAATAATATGATATTTTTACATTTTTTTTCCTGTTTTATATTCGAACTATCTGTAAATTGTTTCTTTCTATTTGAAAACTAGATTTGAAAATGTTGTTTCCAAAAAGACGGGAGAAAATGGTGAGGTTATACTATTCTTTGATTGATATCTCCCAAACTGACAGCGATCCCAAAATCAATATTTTTGATTCTCGAAAGAAAATCAATTTGGGTTTCTCTAGATGCGAAAGTCAACGCACACGACAAGAAATCGTTTTCATACAAATTTCGGTTTCTCTACGAAAACGTTTCACAGTGCAGCATTTTTTTACAAACAAAAACACAAAAATAATTTTTGGGGCGAAATGCAGAAAAAATTTGGAATTTTTTGGCACAGAAGTAAACAACATTAGAGAAACTAAATTCCACACGAATGTGGGTGACTGGAATTCTTTCGCTTTGGTCTTCGTTTGAGTTAGAGAAACAGGCTAATAGGGCTCACCTTCTGGTCCAGATTTTTTCAATTTGAAAATATTACTTGTGTTACCACGGGCTGAAATGCCCCTCATCGAAACCAACCTGTTTGATATACAAATTTGTCGATAGTACGAATATCGGTACTGGAAAGATCTGTTAGGCTGCCTAGAAAAGCCGACCCCAGTATGTCCAGTCGTCGTTTACTCAGAGCGGCGCAGTCGAAAAGCAAATGCTCAATGCTCTCCACTTCTTCCTCATCTCCACAGCTTCTGCAGAAGTCATTAGAGTCAATACCCAATCTTTTGGCGTGTTCGCCGATCAAGCAGTGTCCCGTCAGAACTGATACTAACGTAGACAATCTTTGCCTCTCTAGTGCGATGAGATATTTTGATCTTCTCAGGTCATACCTTGGCCAGATTTGTCTAGCTACTCTGCAGGTGCCGATATCTGTCCATCTTTCGTTGGACTGCCTGATTGCCTCTTGCCTAAGCCAAAGCTTGCACGTGGATAGTGACGCACCAATATGTGCAAATTCTTCGAAAATTTGTAATGTCTTCCCTTTCCTAGCAAGTTCATCGGCTTTGCAGTTCCCCGGGATATCCCTATGCCCAGGCACCCACATGAGGTATATATTAAACTGCTCAGCCATCTCGTTAAGAGATCTGCGGCAGCCGAGGGCTGTTTGTGAATTTAGGGATGTTGCCTCCAGAGAATTGATGGCAGCCTGGCAGTTACAACGCCAGTGTTGGTTACTATGTGGCGACTCCGCCACTTGGCTACTTCCCATATTGCCATTATTACGGCTTGATAGACACTGCAGGTATCTGGTAGTCTGTGAGCTATATCCAATCTAAGCTCTGCACAGTGTACTCCGAATCCAACCTTTTCATCAAGCTTCGAACCATCCGTGTAAAAGTGGAGATGGTTTCTATTACCTGGTATTCTTCCAACCTATTCATCTCTGGCGGGAATCATAGTGATGTAATTTCTCTCGAAGGTGTACACCGTTGGTATATAGTCCACTCGGTTTGTTACCATAGCACTACACTTTGATATCCTCATGTGACCCTAGTTTTTGTACCTCCACATTGATAGGCAGATTAATATTATTGCCGCTTTGGTTGCAACTTCTCTCGCCACAATATTAATCGGCAGTATATGGAGTAGGGCTTGTAAAGACTCGGTCGCTGTAGTCCTTAAGGCTCCGCTTATGCTCAGGCAGGCTGTTCTCTGAACCTTTGTTAGTAGGTTGGTGATGGTTAGTTTGTCAGTTGCCGTCCACCATACCACAATGCCGTATAGCAGTATAGGACGAACTACTGCTATATATATCTAGTGGACGATTTTAGGAGAGGGTCCCCACCGCGACCCTACAGCCTTTTTGCAGGAATATGAGGCGACGTTGGCCTTCCTTACACGTTCCAATACGTTAAGTTTAAATAACAGTTTTCTATCTATAATTATTCCTAAAAATTTTGCACTTTCAGAAAAAACTAGATCTGTTCCATTTATCCGAGGTGGAGGGTCCACATGTGGGACTTTATTTATCCTAGTAAAGAGAACCAATTCTGTCTTGTTTGGGTTTATGCCCAAACCGCTGCTTCTGGCCCATCTGGCCAATTTGTTCAGAGCCACCTGTAGAATGTCGCGGAAGACGTTTTCGAATTTGCCACTCACTGCGATTGCAACGTCGTCCGCATATGCCACGACCTTGCAGCCACAACGTTCTAGATCTAGCAGGATTTCATTCACCGCTAGGTTCCAAATTAGTGGAGACAGTACTCCTCCTTGTGGGGTCCCTCTGTTGTTAGAGTTGTGGACCCAAAATAGCCAACATATATCTGAAGAACTTGTGTGATCATATCAATACAATCTGAACTTGTCTAGGCACATTAAATAGCTCAAAAAACCACATTGTATATCAATACAATCTGAACTTGTCTAGGCACCCTAAATAGCTCAAAAAACCACATTGTACCTCAAAAATGTTAGTTCTTCACTATTATGTAACAAAAATATTATTTTTTGGTGTAGGGTATGTTCAGCAACTTTATGGAAAATATGAAGGCCATTATTTTTGTGGAACATATTAACCCTTTAGCTCTTCCAAGACTTCAGTTTGTGGGAATCTAAGACTTAATTAATTTGAAGAAATGGTCCTAAAACAGAAACTTGAGGTAAACCAGCAGGAATGATCTGAAATATCGTCAAGTTTAAAGATAAAGAATAACTTTAATGATTAACCCAAATGGTGTAAAATGCCTTTTCAATATCTAGCAATACCATGGAAGTTGATCGCTTTAGTTGTAAATTGTGATTTAAATTTTTAGTAATTCATTTTAACTGATGTATTGTGCTATTAGTAGGCCTAAACCCGAATTGTTCATTCGGAATAATCTTGACCACACCAAAATACGTCCAAAGTTTTTCTTTAATAATCCTTTCAAAAATTTTATTCACAATACTTAACAAACTAATAGGTCTGTAGCTGTTAATCAAATTTGTTGGCTTCCCAAGTATTGGAATTACATTGGATTCTCTCCAATCTGAAGGAAAATATTAAAACTTCAAAAAAATTGTTGCATAGTGTAATGTCAACATATGTTGGGGACATGCGTATCAAAACAACATGAACAAATCGAAATACGAGTGTGAAAGTCTCCTTGTATTTTAGAACAGGCCTCGTAAATACTTTTTTTGTGACTACATCTAATCCCATAAAAAAGTCATTATTTTTCACTTTGCTCCCTTACAAAGGACTCTCCCGATGAAAATGGAATTCAGAAAAAAAATTTAATAATTCTTCGATTTATTAATCAGACAACTGATTGCGACAAAACTTGGTATGCTTGTTGAAGGTGTATTGGGGAATTTAATTTTTAAACATGCACCGTCTTTACCATGCGGGGGCAGAGGGCTCAAAGTAACAACTTGTTTGCGCTTAGATATATGTATTGTTACAGTGGTCATTGTTTTGTTATAGCCCCCATACAAATGGCACACCCGCTTTTAGATTTGATGCTAAAAACTATAAAAATTTTGGTAGTTTGTGTTTTATTTTAACTATTTATACAATATTATACTCATTGGTGCTATAAAAGCGTTAACTTTCAGCATAATTATTTTGCCCAAATTCATTGACCAATAAAATTTTCTGTTCGTTCATGTTTTGACATGTATCCAATAGATATATTCTATACAAAAATCTTCTATTATTTGAAAATATCATAAAGTTTAAAATTTTCGTTATTTAACACATTAATGCGATGCATTAATGTCTTTCTTATTTGGTTTCGGCTGCTCTTAATATCCCCATAAATAAAACAGTTTTCCATAATATCTTATTCGTCATCGCTTTGATCCACAGTGTACCGCTGAGACATCGCGGCTTATAATTTAATAAACATTAAGAAATTATTTCGAAGCCATTAACTAAAGTTTGCCATGATTTCCGTTTTACGATATGCGAAGAAATGCCAAGACACTTGCACATCCAACACGCTTTGCGTCTGGTATACGACTAAAACGAATTTGTTACCACTATTTTCCTTGCAACAACAATAGAATATGCGAATATACGAATATACGAGAGTACTTGGAACTAACTGAACACTTCAAGTTTTTATAGTGATTAATGTGCACTGCGGTTGCGGAAATGGTGCTCTTGAGGTAACAAAAGGACGGTATTTACCACAATTGGGTTGAAGATCGTATGAGCCGGAGTGTGGGATAGATTTGGGTGTATCTCAGTGTCATACCAGCGGGAGGAGTACGAGTATATGTGTGTCTGTGTGTGAATTTTTGTTACTGCAGCGTTCCCACATCTGCCTCAACTTCCGTTTTATTACACATTGATCAGTTTAGGGGTGGAAGGGGGAGAGGTGAGACAAAGTAATACGTAACGTAATGTTACTAACAAATTGATATTAATGACGCGAATATAAAATAAAATAGTAAAGTCTTTCGCTGTAGTCGCGTTGTTGTATAATATCCTTGCGCACATGTGTATATATATATATTATGTGTCGGTGTTTGAATATGTCGGTTCAAGAAGGGCCAGCAAAAGTTGTGGCAAATGGCAACAATAACGAGGTAAATATTTTTACTATCATCGCACTGTGGGTGATTTTTAATTTGCGTAGAATCTAGATGTATTTCTAATTTTGTGCACAGAAAAAATTGTGTATAATATTGAATACGAATTTATATTAAACCATAAATAAAATTGTAAAATTTTATTATGTATTAATTAATTAAATTGTTCGCTCTACACTAAGAAAAATTTGGTCATAAAATTACATACATGACATCCTTAGATCTATTAAGTGACCTCACATTTAATTTAAGTAAATTTTTTATTAAAATAACGACATCTTACATTTTTTTTAAGAACTTGTCCTCCTTCTAATGTTACTTGTAACTGATTAAATAATGTTTTAGGCATACATTTTGTGTACGCTTTATCTTTAAATGCGTGCATTTAACTTAAAACAAATACCGTTTTTTATGACAAGATTTTTTATTTTAAGTAGTTTTTCAATAATGTTAAGGATTTTGTGCATTACAGCAATAATATATTCAAGTTCTGGTTTTATAGCCGGATTGGATTTTAATGAAATAATTAATTTAAGGCTATGTTGCCTTTGAAAAATTTCGGTTTTGTAAATTGGTTTTTTGACGGATGCCATTATTTTAATGAATATGTCTTATATGTCTTATATTACTTATACGTTATTTTAATGAATATGTCTTATATGTCTTATATGTCTTATATTACTTATACGTGAGAGAGAATTGATGGGTAGAGATAATTTTTAATTTTATTCAGTGCACCTATAACGATTTTATTATGAGTGGTTACAAATTGGCACAATCACATATCAATAACAATAATGAAAATCCTAAAAAATAAAAAAAAAAAATTATATTAGATGAAGAATACTTAATTTAGGATTCTTTAAAACTTTCCTGAACAAATTAGCGTAAATGGTTCCCGAGTTATGCTAAAATATGTGGTTCAACATCGATTTGTTAAATTTGTATCTTTGTTTTGATATCGCATCCCGCTTTTAAGCCATTAAAGCAAATGACATAAGATTTTGTTTGACTAAAAAAAATTTAAATAAAAATACCGTCTTTGCCAAAAATTCAGAAAAAAGTTTAATATTGAAAAAAAAAATTAAAAATTTTATTTTGCAATTTGAATGGGAAAAAAATTGAGCTGTTGGATCAAAAATTGGGCAAAGTTCAACTTCCTTCAACTGGAGCCGTTCTTAATTGAAGTCTTGTGTCGTTAGTACTACCTCATAGGACGGAACATGGGGCAAGTTTAAGAATGCAAAAATGGCCATTGCGATAATAATTTGGAGTAATAAGATTATATTCAGTTAACAAAGTACTTTGCTCAAAATAGATGGGAATCTAGATGGAATTACACATAATCTAAACAGATTTGCATAAACTTGAATCAAAAAACGCAATTTATGTCAAATAATATAAAGATCGGATGTAAAATACAGTTTCAGTTTCTAAATAGACAGGAAAGTACTACATACTTAGTACGTGGCTATATCAAAATCTGAACCGATTTCCCCCGAATTTGGCAGTGTTTATTCACGTAATAAGAAACCTCTTTCTGCCAAATATCGTTCTGATCGGATAAAATATACAGTTTCTACAGCGCTAATATGTAAAATCGGGTGTAACATATATATGGGTACTATATCTACATCTGAACGGATTTTCCCCAATTTGACAGTGTTCACTCATGTAATAAGGAAACTCTTTTTACCGAATTTCGTAATGATCGGGTATAAAATTCTACAGTGCATATAGGTAAAATCGGAGGTACATATTAACATTACATAGCTATATGTAAATCTGAATCGATTTTGACCAATTTCAATTCGAATCGACCTTGGGCCAAAAAAGGGCACTGGGCTAAATTTCATCACATCAATCAAAACCATAAATACGACCTGCACTTTGATTACAACGATACCTCTACAGACGAATGGACGGACGGACAATCGACTCAGGAAGTGATTCCAAGTCGATCGGTATAATAAACGATGGGTCTCTCTCATCTCCTTCTGGATGTTACAAATAAATGCACAAATTCATAATACCCTGGAAAACAATGTGGGGTCATAACCATAAACCCAATACATATATTATATTGACATTTATTTCGGAAATTAAGTCAGTAAATAAAAAAAATATCACATACCAAATTTCTCAATCAGTTACACTTTTGACCTGTAGAAGACTTCTACTATAGCTTCTAGTATCTCCCTCACAAAGTTTTTATATTTAGTGAAATACTGATTCTAATTCAAATTTAGAACGGTAATAACTTCTTAAATAAGCGCCCTAGTACAAAATTTAAATTTTCTTGGCAAAACTTAAAATGGACATAACTCCTTAAGTCTCCTTGGAAGAAAATGGCGAAATTCCTTTATCACCCACTTTGTTAAAAAAAAATCCATTGCTAAAGATAAAATTATCATATCTCCGTACCGCACGAAATTTTAAATTTTCCGTAGCATGGACATAAATCGTTAACTGAGCGACCTAGAGCGCAAAGACAAGATATTGTGATATATAATATTTCAAGAATTTGAGTTTCTTTTGAAAAATTGAAAAATGCCATAACTCAATAACTGAACCTAGTGGCAGATGAAGAACGATTCGATAACACGAGAATGAACAAAAAACGACTAAATTTTCAGATCACTTACGTCTGTTTGATCAAAAAACTAAAAATGTACTTATCAAAACTTTAAATTCGCGTAATTCCTAAACAGTCCCCTCTTGGGTTGAAGTAAGAGGAGTCTGTGTCTGTCTAACTATCATTGGACGACATTCGACATTTATTCTTCTTCCTATTTGGATCTCTACGAATCCTGAGCGTAGCTACACAGTAATATTAGTTGCCAGACAATATTTGTATACCCTACACCACACTGTGGTACAGGGTATTATAAGTTTGTTTCACGGCAGATGTTTGTAACACCTGAAAATAACACAGCTAGACCCACCTTAAAGTCGATTTAACGATGTCTGTCCGTCCGTCCGTCTGTCCATGTAAAGTTGTTCGTCGACTACAGGTCGCAATTTCACTCCGATCGTTCTGAAATTTTGCAGTTTAGAGTATTTCGCGGCTGTTAAGATCGCTATTGAATTTAGTTGAAATCGGTTCAGATTTAGATATAGCTCCCATATATATCTTTCGTCCGATTTGGCCCTTTAGTCCTATAGAAGCTGTATTTTACATCCAATCGTCTTGAAATTTAGAATGATAGAGTTTCTTGATCCATGAACCAAAACTACCGAATTTGAAGAAAATCGCTTAAGATTTAGCTATAGCTCCCATATATATGTTTCGTCCGATTTTGCTCTTTAGTCCTGAAGAAGCTGTATTTTACATCCAATCATTTTGAAATTTAGAATGGTAGAGTTTCTTGATCCATGAACCAACATTGCCGAATTTGAAGAAAATCGGTTAAGATTTAGCTATAGCTCCCATATATATGTTTCGTCCGATTTTGCTCTTTAGTCCTGTAGAAGCTGTATTTTACATCCAATCATTTTGACATTTAGAATTGTAGAGTTTCTTGATCCATGAACCAAAACTACTGAATTTGAAGAAAATCGGTTAAGATTTAGCTATAGCTCCCATATATATGTTTCGTCCGATTTGGCCCTTTAGTCCTATAAAACCTGTATTTTACATGCAATCGTTTTGAAATTTAGAATGGTAGAGTTTCTTGATCCATGAACCAACATTGCCGAATTTTAAGAAAATCGGCTAAGATTTAGCTATTGCTCCTATATATATGTTTCGTCCGATTTTGCTCTTTAGTCCTGAAGAATCTGTATTTTACATCCAATCATTTTGATATTTAGAATGGTAGAGTTTCTTATCCATGAACCAACACTACCGAATTTGAAGAAAATCGGTTAAGATTTAGCTATAGCTCTCATATATATGTTTCGTCCGATTTGGCCCATTAGTTCTATAGAAGCTATATTTTACATCCAATCGTTTTGAAATTTAGAATGGTAGAGTTTCTTGATCCATGAACCAACATTGCCGAATTTGAAGAATATCGGTAAAGATTTGGCTATAGCTCCCATATATATGTTTTATCCGATTTGGCTCTTTAGATCCAATCGTTTTTATACCCTACACCACACTGTGGTACAGGGTATTATTTAAGTAGAAAATGTCCCAAAAGTAAATTTATGTAAACAATTTATACATGAATTACAAAATTTATATATCAGAGTTATTCAATATTACGAGAGTGGTGTAGGGTATTATATAGTCGGCCCCGCCAGACTTTAGCCTTTCCTTACTGGTTTAAATATCTGCCTTCATTTTTGCTTAAGAAAACTGACGACCATTATTTTATTATGTATCTCTTTTTTGCTCCAAATTTGCCACAATTTATTCATAAACATTTGGTAGTTAAGCACATACGAGTACATAAATCAATAACGCCATTAAATTACTATCAACTCTAATTTTGTGCCTCAATCCCCCACTGTGCACATTGCTATGGTTAAAGAATGTGCGCGAATCCTTGCATACTTTTGTCTGCCAAGGTGCAAATGTCGGCATGTGAGCTATGCTGTATTGAACTACTCGCCTCAGCTGAGCTGAGCTGAATGTAATGGAACGGAATGTGAAAGATATTTGTGGTTTTATTGCTGCAGTTAAGTTCATTTGTAAATCAATTACATTAAAAGGAAAGTGAAAATAAAAACATAACAAGTGACTGAAACAAAATAATAATTAATTAGGCGTTTATCAGCGAGCGAGTGAGTGAGCGGGCGAACTAAACGAGCAAAAAGTAATAAATAACATGACACTGTGTACCAGGATTGAGAGGGTGGCGGGGGTTCCTAGATGTGCGATAGTTAATGATCTATTCGTCTATGCGTCTACTCAAGTGAAAACGTTTATTCAGCGTGTCTATTAAAGAGGAACGGAAACAATGACTAATGTCCTTTAGGAGTTTTCGAGGCTATACTCAATTGTCGAATATTACTTATACGTCACGGGTGGGGGACTGGGGTGCATTTTAATCTAAATGTTTCAATTAGGCTAATGATTACTGAGTATCATTTCCCCGTGGACTATAAAAACGGCTGTTGAAGGTCAACACAAACTAATGTGGGTTAGTGGTACCCCAGGATGGTAATAGGTGGATATTATGACGCAAACTGATTTTCAACATTAACAATTGCTATAATTACACATTGTTTTTGGAACTAATATCGAAGCCTTTTTCCATGTGGCTCATTTTATTCATAATAGATTTTACTTCAAAGGGTGAAGGTCAGCACAATGTGATAAATTGGGTTTGGATAGAATATTAAACTTCCTCTTCTGAAAATTGCTATTAATAAAATGAGACATTTTAGGTTAACTTATGCTATCCTAAACTCAAATTGAAGCGACGAATGTCACTTCTCGCTCATACAAACAGACAGAGCAGTCTAGTGAATTATGGGGGAAATGTACAACTCAAAAAGTAGTTAGAAAAAAAACGGATTTCGTAATTAATTTCAGCAGCCCAAATATAACTAAAACCAGTTCTAAAATCTTAGGCACCAAAAAAAATATTTTTCTTGTGGGCCTGAGTAATTAAAAAAACAAATGGCTCATCTAACAATGAGTTTAAACCCTTTAAATTCAGTATTTAGCCAACACTTGGTTTACATTTTCACATATCCTTTATATGATAAAAGCAAAGATACCTTCAGTACATTTTTGATGAGGCCCAACTTTAATGTTACATTGAGAACAAACAGCACAAATGATTGTTTATTTTTAAATCCAGTACAATTTTACGAGTTAAATAGTCCATGAAGCTCAATGTTGATGTTGTTTCTTTGGGATTTACCTTGAATTGTCGTTTTGTTGCTTTTGGAAATCATTTTCCGTTTTTGTTGGTGTTGATGTTAATGGTGATGGCAATGTTCGGATGGCATGGAAAGTAAACCCCTTAAACAACCTGTTCGAGTCAAGAGTGGTGCAGTGCATGTTTACTTGATGCATTTCCAGGGATATTTGTATGCTATCAGTGTGTATGCGTAAAAATCCATCCATAACTGTGTTAGTGGAAAAGTTACAGGGGCAGAATTTAAAAGGCCTTATGCATAGCTGACTTACAAATCAATACCTCCACTCTAAACTATGCTAAGTACAACCAGTAAGGAAAAGCAGAAAGTCGGGCGGGGCCGACAATATAATACCCTACACCTGCCTAACAATGCTATAAGGGTCACTGCGCTAAGAATTTGGAATAATTGGTAAATGGGTAGGAACATATTATCTAATTCTGAACCGATAATCGCAAAATTAAGCAATCTTCGTTCCTAAATTGAGAAACATTTTTCTGGAAAATTTTAATGATCGGAAGTAGAGTACAACTTCTATGGGGATTTGATACCACATCAGGAGGAACATATATATGGAGGTCATATATAAATCTGAACCGATTTTCCCTGAATGCTCATTCATGTAAAAAGACCTCTTTCTGGCGAATTTCGTACTGATCGGATATAAAATACAGTCTCTTCAGCGCTTACATGTCAAATCGGGGGTAAAGTATATATGGGGGCTATTTCTAAATCTGAACCGATTTCAACCAAATTTAAAATTTTTCATTCATAAAATAGGAAACCTCTTTCTGTCGATTTTCGTACTGATCGGATATAAAATACAGTTTTTACAGCGCTTACATGTCACATCGGGTGTAACATATATATTGGGACTATGTTTAAATATGAACCGATTTTCCCCGAATTTGGCAGTGTTCATACATGTAATAAGAAAACTCTCTCTGTTAAATTTCGTACTGATCGGATATAAAACACGATTTCTACAGCGCTTTCATGTCAAATCGGGTGAAACATATATATGGGGGCTATATCTAAATCTGAACGGATTTTCTCCGAATTTGGTAGTGTTCATTCACGTAACAAGAAAACTCTCTCTGCCCAATTTCATACAGATCGGATATAAAATACGGTTTCTATAGCGCTAACATGTCAAATCGGGTGAAACATATATATGGGGACTATATCTAAATTTTCCCCGAATTTAGCAGTGTTCATTCATGTAATAAGGGAACTCTCTCTGTCAAATTTCGTACTGATCTGATATCAAATACGGTTTCTACAGCGCTTACATATCAAATCGGGGGTAACATATATATGGGGGCTATATCTAAATCTGAACCGATTTTGACCAATTTTCAATTTTTGAGTCGATTTAGCCATGTCCGCCTGTCTGTCTGTCCATGTATTCTTGTAATCAAAGTGCAGGTCGTATTTATGGTCCGATTGTGATGAAATTTAGCATAGTGCTCTTTTTTGGCCCAAGGGCGATCCCTATTGAAATTGGTTAAAATCGGTTCAGATTTGGATATAGTTCCCATATATATGTTTCACCCGATTTGACATGTAAGCGCTGTAGAAACCACATTTTACATCCGATCTTTATGAAATTCGGCAGAGAGAGTTTTATTATTACGTGAATGAACACTACCAAATTCGGAGAAAATCCGTTCAGATTTAGATATAGCCCCCATATATATGTTTCACCCGATTTGACATGTAAGCGCTGTAGGAACTGTATTTTAAATCAGATCAGTACGAAATTTGGCGGAGAGAGTTCTCTTATTACATGAATAAACACTGCCAAATTCGGGGAAAATCGGTTCAGATTTAGATATAGTCCCCATATATATGTTTCACCCGATTTGACATGAAAGCGCTGTAGAAACCGTATTTTACATCCGACCTGTACGAAATACGGCAGAGAAAGTTCTCTTATTACATGAAAAAACACTGCGCAATTCGGGGAAAATCGGTTCAGATTTAGATATAGCCCCCATATATATGTTCCATCCGATTTAACATTTAAGCGCTGTAGAAATCGTGTTTTATATCCGATCAGTACGAAATTTAACAGAGAATCGGGGAAAATCGGTTCAGATTTAAACATAGTCCCAATATATATGTTACACCCGATGTGACATGTAAGCACTGTAGAAACCGTGTTTTATATCCGATCAGTACGAAAATCGGCAGAGAGAGTTTGCTTATTACATGTATGAACACTGCCAAATTATTATCGCAATGCCCATTTTCGCATTGGTACGTAGGTGTAGGGTATTGTATAGTCGGCCCCGCCCGACTTTCTGTCTTTCCTTACTGGTTTTTGTATGTAGTAATATACAACTTCATTGAGTTTCTCAGCTTTAAGTTTTTCTATTAATTTTTGAAAACAATGTATAAAAACCGAGATGGTAAAACTCTACTTTTAACTTTTTTTTTATTTTTTTGAAATCCATTAGTTACATTTTTTCCTAATTCTTACCTTATAAAACTTTATAGAATTTAAAGTCTTAATGTTTTCAAAAATAATAACGAAAATGTTCCTTGACATTAAGTTTCATCATCATCTATGTCAGGGCCTTTAAAACCCCTCATCCAGCAAATGCTTAAACATTGAAAGTGATCCAGTGCTAAAAGTAATATGTAGTTGTAAGGACTCTATGAGTGTGTGTGTGTGAATGTGCATTTAAATTATTTCCAACCTATTTACGAAACTGAAGGTTTCATCTAGAGTACATCATGTGATGCACATCATGTACATGATTCTTCGTTTTTTTTTTTGTAGTATGGAAAACATAACAATTTACACAGATATATTGTCATCATTAAAGTTAAGCAAATAAAGGGTGTTCACTAGAGAATTCTAGAAAGATTTAAGTTTGGATGAAATTCGACACCGACAACACTAGTTTACTAAATTTTTTTCGTGGGGATGTATATACAACTTTCTGGTTAATATTGGTATCCTAAACAGATTGTTAAAAATAAAAAAAAAATAATGGAACCTTTTTATCCCCTCACCTTAGAGAGGAGGGTATAAATCATTTGCTACGAGCCAAAAGTGTAACACATCGAAGGAGTAACCTAAGACCCCAATTTTGTTTGGCGGAAATTTGATTTGCGTCATTTTAATTCATTTGAGCAATGTCCGTCCGTCTGTCTGTCTGCTTGTGTGTCTGTCTTCTGTCTTCATCTTGTTACCCTTTTGTTGAACAGTTGCGATATGTTTATTTGTTATATGACATTTTTTGTGGTCCCAATTAAAGGGAGTGAATTTCGTGGTCAACGCAAAGAACGCACGCTTTAGGGATGGAGGGCATATACATATTTGTCTTAATGACCAAACTACAAAGTGTACTGCTCATTAAGCGATAGACTTATTACGTATTCAAGAAAGTGAATTAACAAACTTTTTATCACATCACCATGAGCTCTCAACACAATCCACTTGGGAAAATCTTTCTTAAATTTCATTTTCATGAAGGTAACCAATACCACCACATGTTAACAACCTAAATGAATTATTAATCCATTGTCCATCACAACATAATGAAACTGAAAGTCTTCCTTTTGTATGACGCCTTGCAAAAAGGACAATATTGTATTAATGATAAGGGGGATTTCTTTCAGAATCTCTAGTAAAACACAAAACGTTGGTCAATCTTAAAACTATTCCAATTAGTGTAGCAACCAACCAACCAACGAACCAATTTTAAGGCGATTAATAAAGCATTGAACTGGAAACAGGATACAGATTTACAACTTCCGGTCAATTACAAAACCAAACCAGATTCCCCCACCGCCAACACCACTTACACAAGATTACACATGTAAAGAAGGGATTCAACCGATGAGCCGCACATATGTGCAGGATATGTTCATATATATGAGTACACATAACAATATATATCTGTACCAGTATATGTATCTATTTGGGCCCCATTAAGTATGGTCAAATAAAAGGATGTGTGTAATAAATCCCCACGTCTGAGTATTTGTGCGGAGTTGGTTGAGTAAGTTTTACTTTAAATGCGTTTTATATGAAAACCAAATCTAACCACCACCATCACCACCCCAACCATCGCCATGACCACCAAAACTCACATCTGTATCAATTTATACAAATGGACCTGCGGTAGTTGACCACTATCACACTCAACCCATCAACCGCAACCCAGACCACAGGATATCCGATTTGTTCACCTACTTATAAATAGATTTCAAATGTAATGCTTCAAAGAGTTTAATACTACGTAATATCTACATTTCCTTTAAATACCTATTACGGCGTTGAATGGCATAAAGTTCTTAAGTATGTATGTCTTTGTGTAAGTCTTATTATCTACAGTTGTAATAATGCTTTGTATCACCTCGTAATTGATTTGAAATTAATTTCAGGTGTAGTTCCCCAGCCACCATTCGAAAAAGTTTTTTCTTTGATTTATTAAAGACATATTTCGTAAGAAGCCATGCATCGCATTTAACTTTACAATGATCGAAAAATCGTCTTCTTTAAGTTGATGAATTGTGAATGAATGTCTTCGATTTCGAGCTTACAACACATTTCATTGGTTGGAAGAAAAACTTTCTTCAATAACAATAGTTTAGATGTCTTTGTGTAATTTTATGTCCTAAATACGCAAAAATAATAATGTTTCGTATTTTTTATTTCGACAATTTTTTGTGGGAGGTGTCAAAAGGGACGTGGCAAAAAGACACATTTTTCAAAGGACTGTGGGTACTATAAAAGCATTACACTGCACAAATTTTTGAAGAATTTATATGCACTGGAATCAATATAAGCTGTTTACTTTTTGTGCAAAATGGCCCAATTGTCTTCGGAGGTACCATAAGGGACGTGGTAACATCGCCCATTTTCCTCACGGTGAGAGGAACTAAAAAACTAATACTATAAGTGAATTTGCGAAAGATTCTGATATGAAAAATAGGGAATTCCAAAGCAAGTGAATCGAAAAACACTCATACTAAAAATTACCCCTTTTAATTTTAGACTGCATTCTCCACCGTAGATGACTGCATTCTCTACCGTAGATCAAAATTTTCTACCGTTGATTTTAAAAAAAAAATTAAGGACTACAATTTGCAAGGCCATTTTTTGCAACTTTTCAGTTCCACTTCCTAAAAACAAAAAGAGCGTTTAGATAGCCCAAAATGTGCCCTTTCATTTGACACCAATATCGTCTTATTAGGACTTTCAGAAAAATTACAAAAAAAATGTATAATTGTATTCTTAAAAAATGTCATGTCCTTTTGAATGCGAACTCGGCCAGAAAATAAAAAACTGAGTACACAGTTTTGTTATGTTTCTAGTCAGCTTTCAGAATTATAAAGACATTTCTATGACCAATAATTTTTGTTCAATTTGGTCGCACGATTTTATAGAACACATTTAAGGCGCTTCTCCTAAAATTGGAATATCGCGGAAACTAGGATAAACGCCTCTCCAAAATTTTGTCCATCGTTAGTACACAAAATAGCATACTTCTGCAAAATTTTGAGTAAAATCGCTTGACCACGCTTTTTTGATATCCGCAAATTAATCGTTTGACCTTGTCATAATAACATTTTTGTAAAAAATTATTATCACCATTGAAAAGCACATAAAAAAATCTTTATGAAACATTTATTACATATTGCATGTCGTTCACTAAATTTGACATAAAAGGCGAAGAATAAGAGCATATTTATTAAAATCGACAAAACTAAAATGCATACAACTGCAGTTGTGGTCACCAGAATGCAGTCATATTTTTGATTAATACTATTTAGGCATACATCAACATGCCCACCAAATTTCATTCAAATCTGAAAACATTACCAAAAAAAGCTGGCTTCCTGACAAATAATGCTTTTCATATATAACCAGTAAGGAAAGGCAGAAAGTCGGGCGGGGCCGACTATATAATACCCTACACCTCCCTAACAATGCGATAAGGGTCATTGCCATAATAATTTGGAATAATTGGTAAATGGGTAGAAACATATTATCTAATTCTGAAACGATAATCGCTAAATTAAGCAATATTCGTTCCTAAATTGAGAAACATCTTTCTGGAAAATTTTAATGATCGGAAGTAAAATACAACTTCTATAGCGGTTTGATGCCAAATCAGGAGGAACAATCAATATAAATCTGAACCGATCTTCCCTGAATACTCATTCATGTAAAAAGACCTCCTTCTGTCGAATTTCGTACTGATCGCATATAAAATACAGTCTCTACAGCGCCTACATGTCAAATCGGGGGTAACGTAAATATGGGGGCTATATCTAAATCTGAACCGATTTTCTCTATTTTTCGCTATATCTAAATCTGAACCGATTTCTTCCAAATTTAACAGAGTTCATTCATGTAATAAGAAACCTCTTCCTGCCGAATTTCATACTGATCGGATATAAAATAAAGTTTTTACAGCGCTTACATGTCAAATCGGGGCTAACATATATATGGGGGCTATATCTAAATCTGAACCGATTTTAACCAAATTCAATAGGGATCGTCCTTGGGCCAAAAAAAGATATGTGTAAAGTTTCGTCGAGATCGGACCATAATTGCGACCTGTACTTTGATTACAAGAATACATGCACAGACGGACAGACAGACAGACGGACAGACAGACAGACAGACTGACGGACAGACGGACATAGCTAAATCGACTCAGAAAGTGATTCTAAGTCGATCGGTATAATAAACGATGGGTCTATTTCTTCTCCTTTTGGGTGTTTCAAACAAATGCACAAAGTTATAATACCCTGTACCACAGTGTGGTGTAGGGTATAAAAATGAATCGTGGATTGTTCGACTGCTTAAAACTTCTATAGCGCGTTGAGACCAATCGTTTATTATACCGATCGACTTATAATCACTTTCTGATTTGATTTAGTCATGTCCGTCTGTCCGTCAGTCTGTCTGTCCGTCTGTGCATGTATTCTTGTAATCAAAGTACAGGTCGCAATTATGGTCCGATCTCGACGAAACTTTACACATATCTTTTTTTTGGCCCAAGGACAATCCCTATTGATTTTGGTTAAAATCGGTTTAGAGTTAGATATAGCCCCCATATATATGTTAGCCCCGATTTGACATATAAGCGCTGTAGAAACTTTATTTTATATCCGATCAGTATGAAATTCGGCAGAAAGAGGTTTCTTATTATATGGATGAACAGTATTAAATTTGGAAGAAATCGGTTCAGATTTAGATATAGTCCCCATATATACGTTACCACCGATTTGACATGTAAGCTCTGTAAAAACTTTATTTTATATCCGATCAGTGCGAAATTCGGCAGAAAGAGGTTTCTTATTACATGAAGGAATACTGCCAAATTTGGAGAAAATAGAAAAACACTATTAAATTTGGAAGAAATCGGTTCAGATTTAGATATAGCCCCCATATATACGTTACCCCCGATTTGACATGTAAGCGCTGTAAAAACTTTATTTTATATCCGATCAGTATGAAATTCGGCAGAAAGAGGTTTCTTATTATATGGATGAACACTATTAAATTTGGAAGAAATCGGTTCAGATTTAGATATAGCCCCCATATATACGTTACCCCCGATTTGACATGTAAGCTCTGTAAAAACTTTATTTTATATCCGATCAGTGCGAAATTCGGCAGAAAGAGGTTTCTTATTACATGAAGGAATACTGCCAAATTTGGAGAAAATAGAAAAACACTATTAAATTTGGAAGAAATCGGTTCAGATTTAGATATAGCCCCCATATATACGTTACCCCCGATTTGACATGTAAGCGCTGTAAAAACTTTATTTTATATCCGATCAGTATGAAATTCGGCAGAAAGAGGTTTCTTATTATATGGATGAACACTATTAAATTTGGAAGAAATCGGTTCAGATTTAGATATAGCCCCATATATATGTTACCCCCGATTTGACATCTAAGCGCTGTAGAGACTGTATTTTATATCCGATCAGTACGAAATTCGACAGAAGGAGGTCTTTTTATATGAATAAGTATTCAGGGAAGATTGGTTCAGATTTACATTAAAGCTCCATATATATGTTCCTCCTGATTTGGTATCAAACCGCTATATAAGTTGTATTTTACTTCCGATCATTAAAATTTTGCTTAATTGCTTAATTTAGCGATTATCGTTTCAGAATTATATAATACGTTTCTACCCATTTACCAATTATTCCAAATTATTATGGCAATGACCCTTATCGCATTGTTAGGGAGGTGTAGGGTATTATATAGTCGGCCCCGCCCGACTTTCTGCCTTTCCTTACTGGTTTACATTATTTCAGTGTTTTTAAAATATATTTAAGAGCAATAATCTAAAAATGTGGATGTACATACATATCTCAAAGGCGATTTGAAAACAACTATTCAATATTCAGCCTGAGGTCAAATTGCAGTGACCAAAGCAATTGTTACTCTTTCGGTACTTAAACGTCTTTAAATAACTATGACCCTACACACTGATGTGCATATATACAGATCTCCAACGCATGTGCTTTTACGGCATGTGATTTATGACCACTTGGCCGCTGAGTCTCCTGTAAGAGCTACAAAGGTCTTACAAATTTTGCATATGGATAGACTCGAATGTTGCATATACGCTGGACTTTTCACAGAATCAGATATTGGGCAGTGGTCAGTTCTCACGCTATCAAAAACGTGAGTGTTATTTTTATCCTTTCAGTGACGTTTTATAAGAAACAAACCTAAATCTTTGTAAATATGTAGTACCATACAACGAAATTTTACCATCCGATACCATGAGGAAAATTTAGGATTGGTCAAACCGTTGTCGGGGCCAACATTACTTATAATTCGAGAAAGGCTCGTTCGATTTTAGGATTGATGGATTCGTATTGGACAGTGACACTGCGGATTACACAATATTGAACTTGATGTATTTGTACTAGCGCAAGGAAGGACTTCATGGAAAAAAATTTTGGATTGGTCAAATGGGCGTTGCGCGGAAAGCATAACCTCATAGCTCGAGTATAAATCGTTCGAATTTACACGATTTTGGGCTTGGTGCATTCGTATTGGCAAAAGTAAGGACTCTATGTAAAAAAAATTTGAATTGCTCAAAAGGGCTAATCGCGGCCAACACAACCTCATAGCACAAGAATGGATCGTTCGATGTTGATATTTATGGATACGTATTGGCCTCAGGAGTAAAATTTGGGTTGTTCAAAGCGACACGGCCATCTCAATCTCATAACTCTAGAACGTGTCTTTCGATTTTATGATTTTGGGCTTGATTTCCCAAGGAAGGAAATCCTCAATAATTTCCCAAGGAAGGAAATTATTGAGGAATCTTTAGGATTGGCCCAATAGTGTCAAAAGAAGGATACGATTTAGGAAAATTTAGGATTGGACGAAGATGCGTGGTATGGCCCACACAACCCCATAATTCAAGAAAAGATTTTTCGATTTTCACGAGTGTGGTGTCTTCCAAAGAATTAGAAAGCGTGTAACCTAAATAAATCTGGCACCAATCGTCTTGAAGTTTTTAGTTTATAGTTTTGATATCATTGTAAAAAACTTATCAGTACGCCGTGAGCGTAGCGGCAGATGTACATCGACATTAATATACAAAGAATTTTAATTGAGGGAATCACAGGAAGCAGCACGAGCATGTTCGTATTATTATTTTCTTTACATTAACGAATTTTGGCGGCACGAAGTTCACCGGGCCAGCTTGTATTATACGAGTATATTTCTGAGCAAAAAAATTTTCTTTGAAAATCAGCAAAATTTTTTCGGAACGCATATTTTAAAATAAAGGCGTTTCCAACAAGAGGTGTGATTTTGGTATTGAAAGAAAAATTCCATTTTTTGAGATAAATGATCGGATGTTTATTTCATAATAAAGATGAAGGTATGCCGTTAATAATGAAAAACAACATCAGCCAAATGGCCACCACTTTTCATGAACTTTTCCATAACCAAATCGCAAAGTGGCTGCCCTATGTCCTCGATGGGCTGTTGGCGTAGACCTTATTCATTATCCATTCACCGTAACTGTTGATCCAACCTCATTTTCGAAAAAGTTGGGTCCAATGACCCTGCCGGACCATAAACCGCACCAAACAGTCACACGTTGATTTTTCCGAGCCCCAGATGCGACAATTTTGCTTGTTGACGTAGCCACCGAGGTGGAAATGGGCCTCATCAGTCAAGATGATTTTGTATCGTTCGTATCGTTTTTTGATCGTTTTGTATCGTTCGATAATCGTGTATCGTTCCATTTTTAGTAATGGCGTAGTTTCTACTTGTCAAATGGCAAAGAATAAAAGCTTCAAAAGTGACAGCTACCGAAATATCGGGTGATTCAAAATAACACCTCTTGTTGGAAAACCCGTATTACAACAAAATATATATGCAAACTAATTTTTTCGAATAAAATTATTGTTAAGGAATTTCTCCAAACATATTTTATTGAAAAAATATTTTCAAAACTTTGCTGAATTTTTCTAATTTCAGTTTTAATTTTTCCTTCGTTAATTTTTCGAATTATTCCGCCCAGGTAAAAATTCTATATGCAGCATTAACTTTAATTTTTCGAATTATTCCGCCCAGGTAAAAATTCTATATGCAGCATTAACTTATTTTTTTAAGGGAATCATTTTAAATTTCTGAGTATTCCACGACAGCATTTGTAGTCAATCCTTCAATTAATTTATTGTTTCCAAGATTATACGATTTCAATTATGAAGTATTTTTACAGACATTAAAATTTTCTAAAAATAAACATTGAATTGCTGAAAAACACAATTAATGTTCGACATATTCTCGGAATACTTAAATTCAAATAAATCTATGTTTCGGAAATAATAGTCCCAAATAAAACGTAATAGGATGGAAAAATGGATTTGTTTATAACAACTTCTTCCCAAATATATCATCTTTGTGTGACCAATAATATGTATTTAGAGTGTACACTAAACATACATACATATAAAATTCACATATAGTATTACTTTATTAGTCGGTATGAACTCGAGAAAATGGGCGAAGTTGCCACGCCCCTTTTGATAGCTCCCACACAAATGCACCATTTTGCACCAAGAGTTAACAGCTTATAACGTTAATTCCAATGTATACAAGTACTTGAACTTTTAGAGTGGCTATAGCCTTGTGAAAAATGGGCGTTATCACCACGTCCCTTTTGTACCTTCCACAAAAAATTGTCAAATCATTCCACAATTTAATATCTCGTAACGTTAATATACCAGTGTATATAAACGCTTATAACTCGGCACAGCGTAATGTATTAAAAGTATCTACTGTTCAGCGAAAAATAGTTGAATTTGTTAAACCCCTTCTGGTACCTCCCACACAAATTGAAATAATTCGTGTAATGTTCAATAATACATTACTCACACGGTGAGGGTATACCTTACTCTGTTACTTGTTATAATATTAATACCCATGAAAAGCCCTGCTACTTCTCTTCAATATAGTGGAATGAAATTGACCTTTTGCTGGAAGGAGTTGACAATATGTAAAATATCCTTAATCGTTGGATATCATGAAAAAGTAGCAATTCATGTCCCTAATTGTTTGTACACATTACTAATTACCTATTATGAACTGACTATGGAAAACTTTACAGTAAACCTTGATAAATCCAAATGATATAGCAATACACCACACGTGGTACAGGGTATTATAACACATCTCCCAAAATGAGATGAGATAGACCCATTGTTTATTATACCGATCGACTAAGAATCAATTTCTGAGTTGATTGAGCTATGTCCGTCTGTACGTCCGTCTGTGCATGTATTCTTGTAACCAAAGTACACATTATGACCTGATCTCAACGGAACTTTATTTCACATATCTTTCTTTTGGCCCGAGGACGATCCCCATTTAATTTGGTAAAAATCGGTCCATATTTACATATAGCTCCCACATATATGTACCTCCAACATTTTTTAATAGGTACGAAATTCGGCATAAGTAGGTTTCTTATTACAGGAATGAACACTATACAATTTGGGGAAAATCTGTTCAGATTTAGATATGGCTGATATGTAATGCAACAAAGTAAAGCGCTGTATTTTTTTAATTTTTTTTTTAAATTTTATTGTTCAAAAGCAAAAAATGTCGAAAATAACATAAAATTTTAGAAACAGTTTAGATTTGTTCGAATTGGTCACCTTTGGCACGAATTATGGCCTTCAAACGGCCGACAAAGCCATCACACGCTGCACGAAAGTGGCTCTGCGGTATTTTGGCCCATTCCCGGCGAAGCGGGAACCTTACTTTCTAAAATGCCCCTAGCGCAAAAGTCCAACGGATTGAGATCCGGAGATCTTGGTGGCCATTGTGCGGTAGAAATGAAGCGAGGGACCTCCTTTTTAAGCCATTATTGGTTGACGCGTGCTGAGTGCGATGGTGCTGAGTCCTGTTGGAATGTCCATGGTCTGCGGCCGAAATGTTTGTCTCTTTATGAAAATG
Source organism: Eudasyphora cyanicolor (assembly GCA_963930755.1). Lineage (NCBI taxonomy): Eukaryota > Metazoa > Arthropoda > Insecta > Diptera > Muscidae > Eudasyphora > Eudasyphora cyanicolor. The sequence goes on from OZ005737.1 coordinate 246,304,430, forward strand.
AGATACATTTTGTTTTTAATTTATCTGCAAAAAATATTATTTTGTACCGCATACATAAGTTAGACCTTTTCCAAAATATGTGATAAATGTCAAAGGTTTTGATGAATTTATCAATGGTATCAGAGAAATTTTCTCGTTTGTATGCAAAAGAAACAAGTATTGTTTTTTTGCGTTAATTTGTTTTCTTTTTTCCCACCTTAAGGGATGAATGTAATTATAAAGGTATCATGCAATAAATTATTCGTAACTATGTTTGTGTTATTATTCCTGATATTAACCTTTTGTGCTGGAGCCTATCTAATGATAATTACACAGTCTAACACTAATAAGATATGGATAATATAAAAATGGCAAATAGTCAAAGAAAAACAACTGAAAACTTATAAATTCCACAACTCATATAAAAAAATATTATTTTTTTCACAAATCCTTCCAGGTCCTAGCCTAACAATTTGAAAAATTCGCAACAATTTTAAATTGATTAATCAAATGTTGTTGCTCAGGGTAAATTAGGTTTACCTTTTTTCCTTTGAAAAAAATGCAAAAATTAAATGTTTATATTTCTTTCCCATTTGAATGACATACCGGGAAAAGGTGCATTAAAAAGGTCGACCGACCGTCTGTTGCCTAGCATAATAAGAAACAAGAGAATTTTGGTTGGAAATCTTGGGTTTTCTTAAGCGTATTATCTCCGTGCAATCGTCTGGGTGTCAGTTATCATTAGGTACGATTTCGTGAAATAAATAAATTAAATATGGCAATGAAGTGAATATCAAAAACGCGTTGGTTTCACAAGGGAAATCAACGAATTTTAAAATCAGCTGTCTTAAAAAAGACAGCTGAATTTTAAAATTCCAATCCATAGGCACAGTGGACAGTGGTGTAAGGCTTACCATCCAAATTGTTTTCTTTATTTTATTTTATTTGATATAGATTTTTCTTAAATTGCTAAAAGAGGGTAGTTATTGTCGAAGAATATTTTTGTCGAAGATACCAACTGAAAATTCGAATTATTTAATGACAATTTTTGTTTTTGGCTATGTAAATACATTAACAATTAGCTGTATTTAGTAAATAAATAAAACTGTTATAACATACTAAGATTTTGCTGGATTATTTTTGACAGAAAAACAATATAGATTTGAATGCATAATTTAGAATTCATCGTGTTTATCCCAACAGAGGCAAGCCAGAACGGGAATAAATTCTTCTCCCAAAAATTAATTAATTAAAATTAGACATTATGAATATTGATTAACTGACAAAACCATTTACTGTAACAGAAACCTTTAGGCCAAATCAAAAAAACTCTACCCACGCCAAAATAGAAAAAAAAAAACAAAAAATTCTAAATTTCAATTTGCATTGGAGCCATCTAAGTGAAATGGCATTTATCAAATACATGATTACAATTATCACCATTTGTCTGTGCGAAAATGTGTTAGAGCGGAAATCCAAATTCTATTACCGGGGATATAAAATGACCATTTGTTCTATTAAACAACAAACTCAACAACCAAACAACGAGTACAAAAAAAATGACACGAGTACAACAACCAAATTTAATTAAAATTTCTATGTCGAATAAAAACAATCATCAACAACACAAGTAACATAATTGCGCTGATGACAGGATTGGCGGCGGGCGGGTTACAACGGTGCGAATACATTGTGAATGACAGTGGCTCTCTGATGGTCGTTTGTCCGTCCTTCAATAGATGTGGATGGTCAAGCATTGGAATGACCGAAGCCCACAAATATATATGTGTGTTTGTATATGAATGTGGAGTCCGTCAGTCCACCCCAACTTGAATGAACAACGCCTGACAAAACATTTGCGGTGATATCGGTGTTGATTAGATTAATGAACATGAAACCATTTGGTCACTTAAGTGGTCCGTTTCCACGTATTTGCAATAGCGAACACACACACACACACATGATTCACAATTACTACTCACTCGTGTTGTAAACGCAGCACTTATCGCTAGTTGCACTCACACTTGTGGCTACAGCATTTGGTCAACAAATTATATACGAATACATATTGATATATTTTATACAATAATTTTCTCCAAAAGTGGTTTATAAAGGGGGATTCATCATGAGGTTTGATTTTCAATGTGCTTTTGTATACCCTCCACCATAGGATGGGAGTATAAACAATTTGTCACTTCGTTTGTAACACCTCTAAATATTGATCTGAGACGTCGTAAAATTCTAAAACGATTTAGCCATGTCCGTTCGTCCGTCTTTTGTTATCACGCTACTGTCCGTAAGAATAGAGCTAGGTTGATCAAATTTGGTAGAAATATTTCTTATAGTATCAGGTTGTTTGGGATTGCAAATGGGCCATATCGGTCAATGTTTTTGATATAGCTCCCCTATAGAGGTCGCTCCAAAATACGGTTTTTGAGTCATAGATACCATATTTAAACCCTCACTTTAGTGTGACGAGGGTATATATCATTTGCTACGGAAAAAAGTGTAACACATCGAAGGAATGACCTAAGACTCCAAGTATGTTCGGAGGAAAACCGTTTTGGGTCATTTTAAGTCGAATGAGCAATGTCCGTCCGTCTGTCGGTCTGTCTGCTGGCTGGTGCGCACGATAACTCTCGAAAGGAGTAACCGATTGACTTCAAATTTGGTATGTGGTAATATTTTTTTCTATCTCCGGCTAAGTTCGAAGATGGGCCATATTGGTCCACTCCTTCTAGTACCTCCCCTACAAAGGGTTAAAATGTTGTGAAAAATTGATTCTTTAATAACTGCTATACTACGTATTCGAATGTTCTGAAATTCCACACATAGTATTAGCTTATTAGTCGCTATCAACTCGAGAAAAATGGGCGAAGTTGCCACGTCCCTTTTGGTACCTCCCACACAAATGCACCGTTTTGCACCAAAAGTTAACAGCTTATAACATTAATAACAGTGTATACAAAAACTTGAAATTTTTTACAGTATTGTGCTTTTATATTGCCTACAGTCAAGGGAAAAATTGGCGCTGTTGCCACGCCCTTTTTGGTACCTCCCACACAAAGGTACCTTTTTGCACCAAAAGTTAACAGCTTATAACATTAAAACCAGTGTATAAAAATACTTGAAATATTGTACAGTGTAATGTTTTTATAGTGTCTATAGCCCTGTGAAAAATGGGCGTTATTGCCACGCCCCTTTTTGTACCTCCCACATAAAATGAACAAATCATTCAAAACTGCATTCATAACAAATCAATCAAAACTGCATAGCTCGTAACATTAATATACAAGTGCACATAAGCGCTTATAATTCGGCACAGTGCAATGTATTAAAGAATCTACTGTTTACCAAGGTGTATTTGTTAAACCACTTGACAGATTAATTAGTGTAATGTTATACATTACATTACTCACAAAGTGAGGGTATACCTTAGTCGGTTTACCCGACTGAAACTTTCTTACTTGTTTTGAAGCAATTTAGCAGGAACTTTGCAGTTTGTATTCTATTTTGACAAGAATTCATCACAGCGAAAATTTTACAAATCGGTGCATACTTTGTTACAGTCACCCTATAGAGGTCGATCCAAAATTTCTAGGCATTTCTCCGCATTTCTTCTGAATATATGCAGTTTGTATTTAATTAAAACAAGAATTCATCGCAGTAAAATTTGTTTAAATCAGATTGTATTTTGTTATATTCCACCTATAGATATCGCTCCCAAAAAGGCTTATTTAAGCCATAAACACATACAGAATTCATTTCAATAAAATGTATGCAAGTCAAATTTAATTTTGTTGTAGACCCCGCGTAGAAGTAGCTGTCAAAAATGAAATTTTTTTCCGGAACTACCACATTTTTCAGGCGAAGAGCTTGAAAAATGAGACATGTCTGTCTCAGTGTATACGTTTATAAACAAAATTGCCGTATTTGGGCAGATGACCAAGCCGAAGAGTATCAAGAGCTACCATATTTTTTCAAAAATTAGGAAAATCAGAATGTTACCGTCAGTGGTAACCGTTATCGCACCATGTTAACGCACTATATGCATAAGCTGGTTTCAACAAGACGGCACTACTAGCCATGAAATGCGTGAAATCTGTCATTGGACATTATTATACCATCTACCATGTGATGGTTGTATACGAGTATTAACTGTGCCATTCCTTTTGCAACACAACTAAATATTGAATATTTTAATCGTGGCTACCACCTCTAGAAAAATGGCTGAAAGTGCCATGCCCCATTTTGTTTCCTCCCACACAAAACGACCATTTTGTACAAGCTGCTAGCAGCTTACAACTTAAACACCAGTACATTAATCCCACAAACTTACAAGCTACAACAAAAATTATTACATTGTCGGTACCATGGCGACTTTGTCCAAAAATATACATTTCTATGAACCTTCCACAGATCAAAATAAATACTCTTGAAAAACTTTAGCGAAATCCTTTCAGCTTTTGCGAGTCTGTCGAGAACCAACGAACAACATTTGATTTTTACATATACAGATATACGATATATACTCGTATATAGAAGATTATCACTTATGGAGTTTTTAGCCATGACAAACGGACATACGTACACACGGAAGCAGATTTTGCTCCACATTTTTGTCGTCGTCCTGTGAATCACACAATCAATCACACAAACTCACAACATATGTATATTGTACATACTTGGGGCAACAACAAACATGATGGCATATACAAATTGTTTACTTTTAAATACATCTACGCACCAATAGCATCGGCCGATCCGATTTGCGGCAAAGCTAGCTAAGTCCGATCTCCCTAACTTCTCTCTCTCTCTCACACATACTCCCATACTCTTTCTCGTCGTTGTTCGAAAATAATGGTTAGCTTTAAATACTGAATAGAAATTCGAATGAATTAAGGATGAAGAGAAGAGTCATTGCAAATGTTAGCTCGGGTTTTCACTCTTTTTGTGTTGGTATAATTCAATGAGTGAATACGTGTGTGTTTGTGTGCTTTTGCAATGATAGTATATCGTTGGTTTGTGTGGTTTATAACCTCTTTGACCTCATAAACCATCAATCTAAACTACAGAGCTGCACTCATATACAAAAACTCACACACACACACTTACTCAAACACTAACGCGCTCCCACACAAAAGCTAACACTCAGAGCCAAATGAAGATTCCTTTTTTGTTTAGTTATCTCTGCGTGTGTGCGTTTATATGTATGTGTGCTTGTCGATATGTTTGTGTGTGTTTGGCAGTCAGTCTCTTTTTGTGTTCAGAGCTTAAATCGTATCAACATTTTACCATAAAAGCTTAACGCTTACCAATCCGCACTATTTCCCCCTCTTTTTACTGCGATTTATAAAAAATAATTTACGAGATGAATAGAAAGATGTACACAGAGTGCGAAATTGTAGATTGTTCGTTTACACTCAAGAAAATTGTTGCAAACAAAGGCTGATATTGATATTTGCAAAGATAAAGTCAGATAATAATTTTTCCATCAACAAAGTGGGATTTTTGTGTTTCAAAAAGGTTCCATTCAAAATTTGATGATATTCGGCATTGGAGTAATTGTAAACATTTTTGAAAAGGATTCACCAATTTCGAGACGCTGCACAGTGGGCTAAAATGAAAAAAATAGACATAATTCTGCCATTTCAAAACCCTTATCGTATGGCGATGAAATTGTAGGTATGTATACAAGAGGTGTTAGAGAGTTTAAGTTCGGAACTTGGGCCCCCTATCACATACAGGGGCGGAGCTACAGGTCCCTAAAGTTGACCACATCGGGTATACAAAATTTTCATAGGCTTCTAACTTTTGAACGGCGTATCCGGTTTTAGTGGATACTCCTGGACCAGACCTACAATAAACAGTTTATAGGTTGAAGATATCTTGAATAGTTTCCGAGATATGTGGATTTTGAATTTGAATTTTTCATTTTTTCGCCGACTTTGCCTTGGAGTTTAGCCAATATCTCAGTCAAAAGTTTGCCGATTTTGTTCGCTTGTTTTTTTATGGATTGCCAATAAAATTTACAATATCATGAAAAAAAGAATCGATAAGATATGTGAAGAAATAAGAAAGTTATGTCCCTATAAAATCATTTTTTTTTTCTTGTAGAAAAAGTTTGTTACATCAAATTTATACTCATTTTAAAGGAGACGTTTCACAGAATCTGCTAAAGAAAATCCGAAGACAAAATTTTAATTGGTGTGGTTGCCACCCTTCTCCGATTTGGACCTTTTTTTACATAAATTTCAAAAGATTGATCGATTTTCTCCAATCGCAAAGATAAATTGTTACATTTTTCTTTTTATTTATTTGAAATAGGGTATAACAAAATCGACTGCAAAGGGAATCCCGAGCGCGGCTTTTCATATCGAAGATATAGGAATAAAAGTAAAAAATCCCATTTTTGGGGATTTTTGATGTATTTTTGGGAATTGAGGGATTTTCCATTAGAAATTTCCACATGTTGCGTTTGATTATTATTTCTAATATCAAAATAAAGAACTTTAAAAAAAATTCATCGAAATATATACATTTTTAAGAATTTTATGCCGTATTTGCGTTTCTGTCTATATGCAAAATATTTTTTTTAAATTATACCCTACACCACACTGTGGTACAGCGTATTATAACTTTGTGCATTTGTTTGTAACACCCAAAAGGAGCCGAAATAGACCCATCGTTTATTATACCGATCGACTTAGAATCATTTTCTGAGTTGATTTAGCTATGTCCGTCTGTCTGTCCGTCTGTCTGTGCATGTATTCCTGTAATCAAAGTACAGGGTCTCCCATATTCGACGGACCCATCTGGCAACGCCATAACTTTTGACAGAGATGTCAGATCGCTTAATGACATACCGCGTTTGAAGCGTCAGTCCAAGCAGATTTTTACCATGGAACAATACACGCCACGCGAAATAGTTAAAATTTACATTCAACAGAAGAAGTCAATTGTGAAAACTCAACGTGCTTTTAAAATATTAAAAAATGTGAGAAGTGCGCCTTCTAAGAACACCATTAAGCGTTTATACGAAAAATTTTCGACTGGTGAGGCTCTTTCTAATCCGAAGAGGCCAAATAAAAGTCGACCAAGGCGATCGGCCGAGAATATCGCTGCCGTACGAGCCAGTGTTGAGAGGTCCCCAAGAACATCCCAAAAACGCCGTTCTCAGCAGTTGGGCATGGCTCGGTCCACTTTACAACGGATTATTCGCGTTGATTTGCATTTGTTCCCGTACAAAATTCAATTGACGCAAAGATTGTTGCCTGCGGACAAGCCTCGTCGATTGGAATGGGCTCAAAAAAAACATGGGTCCGTCGAATATGGGCAACCCTGTACAGGTCGCAATTATAGTCCGATCTCGACGAAACTTTACACATTTTTTTTTGGCCCAATGACGATCCCTTGTGAATTTGGTTGAAATCGGTTCAGATTTAGATATATCCCCCATATATATGTTACCCCGATTTGACATGTAAGCGCTGTAAAAACTGTATTTTATATCCGATCAGTATGAAATTCGGCAGAAAGAGGTTTCTTATTATATGAATGGACACTGTTAAAATCGGAGAAAATCGGTTCAGATTTAGATATAGCCCCCATATACCCTCGTATATGTTACCCCCGATTTGATATACAGGGTTGCCCAGGGTTTGGAAGAAAAACGGCCCAATGACCGTTTTCGCACTAACGCCGCACCAAACTGTGACTTTTTCGTCATGAAGAGGCAATTCTTGAATCTCCTGAGGATTTCCAATGGCGTAAATACGGCAATTTTGCTTATTTACGGTCCCATTCAATGTGAAATGGGCTTCATCGGACATGATAATTTTGTTCCAAAATTGCTCGTCATCATCGGCCATTTCGATGACTCGTTGGGCCCATTCCAATCGACGAGGCTTGTCCGCAGGCAACAATCTTTGCGTCAATTGAATTTTGTACGGGAACAAATGCAAATCAACGCGAATAATCCGTTGTAAAGTGGACCGAGCCATGCCCAACTGCTGAGAACGGCGTTTTTAGGATGTTCTTGGGGACCTCTCAACACTGGCTCGTACGGCAGCGATATTCTCGGCCGATCGCCTTGGTCGACTTTTATTTGGCCTCTTCGGATTAGAAAGAGCCTCACCAGTCGAAAATTTTTCGTATAAACGCTTAATGGTGTTCTTAGAAGGCGCACTTCTCACATTTTTTAATATTTTAAAAGCACGTTGAGTTTTCACAATTGACTTCTTCTGTTGAATGTAAATTTCAACTATTTCGCGTGGCGTGTATTGTTCCATGGTAAAAATCTGCTTGGACTGACGCTTCAAACGCGGTATGTCATTAAGCGATCTGACATCTCTGTCAAAAGTTATGGCGTTGCCAGATGGGTCCGTCGAATATGGGCAACCCTATAAGCGCTGTAAATACTGTATTTTATATCCGATCAGTACGAAATTCGACAGAAAGAGGTCTTTTTACATGAATGAGTATTCAGGGACAATCGGTTCAGATTTATATATAACCTCCATATATATGTTCCTCCTGATTTTGTTTCAAAGCGCTGTAGATGTTGTACTTTACTTCCGATAATTAAAATTTTCCAGAAAGATGTCTCAATTTAGGAACGAATATTACTTAATTTAGCAATTATCGTTTCAGAATTAGATAATATGTTCCTACCCATTTACCAATTATTACAAATTATTATCGGAATGACCCTTATCGCATTGTTAGGGAGGTGTAGGGTATTATATAGTCGGCTCCGCTCGACTTTCCGCCTTTCCTTACTGGTTATACCTGTCAATGATTAAGCGTTTCCTAGAAATAGTGCCACAAAAAAATATTTTCTGAAAGGTAAATCTTACTAAATTTTATTATAGTTTGATAAAAACATGTGATCTACAAGAAATCAGTGCATATTGACTGAAAAAATTTGCATATTGGCAGAAATGTAAATACGGCATAAAATTCTTAAAAATGTATATATTTCGATGAATTTTTTTTTTAAGTTCTTTATTTTGATATAAGAAATAATAATCAAATGCAACATGTGGAAATTTTTAATGAAAAATCCCTCAATTCCCAAATAATACATCAAAAATCCCCAAAAATGGGATTTTTTACTTTTAGTCCTATATCTTCGATATGAAAAGCCGCGCTCGGGATTCCCTTTGCAGTCGATTTTGTTACACCCTAATACAAATAAAAAAAGAAAAATTTAACAATTTAGCTGCGCGATTGGAGAAAATCTATCAAACTTTTTAAATTTATGTAAAAAAAAAGGTACAAATCGGAGAAGGTTGGCAACCACACCAATTAAAATTTTGGCTTCGGATTTCCTTTAACATATTCTGTGAAACGTCTCCTTTAAAATTAGTATAAATTTGGTATACTTTGTGTAACAAACTTTTTCTACAAGACCTAAATACGAATTGGACTTTTTTCGCCAAAAAATCTCCAAAAATTAAATTTTTTCAAAAATTTGATTTTATAGGGCCATAACTTTCTTATTTCTTCACATATCTTATCGATTATTTTTTTCATGATATTGTAAATTTGATTGGCAATCCATAATAAAACACGCGAACAAAATCGATAATTTTTTGACTGAGATATTGGGTAAACTCCAAGGCAAAGTCGGCGAAAAAATTAAAAATTCAAATTTAAAATCCACATATCTCGGAAACTATTCAAGATATCTTCAACCTATAAAATGTTTATTGTAGGTCTGGTCCAGGAGTATCCACTAAAACCGGACACACCATTCAAAAGTTAGAAGCCTATGAAAATTTTGTATACCCGAGGTGGTCAACTTTAGGGCCCTGCACCAGAATTATGTCAATTTTTTTCATTTTAGCCCACTGTGCGCTGTAAATCATTATTGAATAATACTGCGAAATTTTTTTAAAGAAAGAGTTGGGGACTTGTTCTTGGTCTCAATTACATATTTACCTTGGTCACTTTTTCCTAGGACTAACCGCGCCCGCGATAATTGAATTTTATAATAAAATAATTCGGACCTAAAAGTGTTTTTTCTTGAAATTTTTTAATCGCGGAATGGCGATTTGTGTTGTTCATTTTAACTTAAATCGTTTTTTACTGTTTTTGCGCTATCTCGCGAAGCGAAGCAGATCCGATTTTGATCTCTGCACAGTTGAGTAGAGGGGATGAACCTGAAAGAAACATCATTAACAGTTTTTGGCGTCAAACTAGCCAAACTTTTTGACCCTTGAAGTACGCTGTGTCTATTCTTTTGATACCCTACACCATACGGATGTATTGGATATTATAACTTTATGCATTTGTTTGTTACACCCAAAAGGAGAAGAAATAGAATTTAATTTAGAAGCGAATATGTAATGTTAAATTTGGGGGAAATCGGTTCAGATTTAGATTAGCCCCCATGCGTCCCTGTCTAATTAGTATTTAAGCGCTATTGAAACTCTTTTTTCATCCTATCTTGATATAATTTGGCAGAAATGAGATTTTTGATCCAGTTGAGGAAAATCTGTTTAGATTATGCCCATCTATTTGTGCCTTCCGATTCTTGATCGATTAAAGAACACTGAGCATTTTAAGGTTATCGTTTCCGATCTAGTTTATTATAATCAACATTTTCAACTTCTCCTTGGAACAAGCCTTGCTTAGAAGGAGGAGCTAAGTACTTTGTTAACTGAAATACAACCAATTTTTCCACATTATTATCGCACTGCTCCTTTCGGCATTGTTAGGGAGGTGTAGGGTATTATATAGTCGGCCTACCCGACTTTATGTCTTTCCTTACTGGTTATAAATTACACTTTTTTCTATGAGCGTATAATGACAGAAATACTGCATTCGTTAGCAGTAGCGATACTTACTCTTTTTTGGTGATAAATGATGCTAAAACCCTTACAAAAGTATTTCTTTTTTACGTGTTGGGTTTTTGTGTGTTTATATGTAATAATGTGAAAATGTGAATTTTCCATGCTACAACATACTGCGAATAGCAACACTTATGTTTACTGCATCACCCAAAACGAATGACAAATGATTTCGGACTTGAATATTTCGGGAATGGAAAATGATGCCCGCAAATGGAATAAAACGGGATGAAAAACTGGAGTTAAATGTTTATTTTTCTATGAACATACTTAAGAGGAACCCTTGTGGCAAATGCGCAGAGAGTTTGTGGAGTGGGGTATCTACATTTTTGCATAATCAATAATAAATCAACGACGGCAACGAAGACTAGAAATCATTACTTGGATTTTTTATCTGCATTTACATTCCTGGTCTGACTATCCCAGCCTACGTTTTAGGAGGGTTTTTTTTTTGCAAAGGAAGTAATACTTCATCAGCCATTGCCGCACATATGATTAATGTGCAAATATTTCGTTCAATCCAAATACCCTTTAGGTATTAACTCATAAGTTGACCTAATGAGGGACACGATGCCCGACAAAGGCAGGTTAACTACTCTAGTCAAAATCGACTAATGAAAAATTATTAGTTCATCCTTTTACTCGTGTTTTACATATGGGCATTTCCACCAAAAAGTCCACCATGGCATACAAAATTTTAGTTAATTTGTTTTATCATATACTAGCTGGACCCGGTCCACTTCGTTGCCCCAGATTTCAGATTTCCGATCCAGCCCATTTTTTGGCCAATTGCGTAGACTGCCATCACATGTATGTACACAAAATTACAGAACTCTCGCTAACAAATTGTTCAAATATCTCAATTTCAAATTTGGTTTAAATTGGCAGGGCCACGATCATTGGTCTGATCGCGTCCATTTTTGGACCAATTACGCTGACTGCCCCACCAGATACATATGAACAAAATTACAGCACTTATTGTTTGACTTGATCGCCGCGATAACCACAAATGATAAAACTTTCTGCTGAGAATGATAGATTAGTTTTTTTGTGCTCACAGCCAACTTAACGCAAATGCTGTGAAAATAAAAGAAATGTGGTAAAAAAATGCACAAATTATGCAATATTGTATGAGGTTTTGTTTAATGATCGAAATTTCTTTCTTCTACGGTCAATAGTTTCAGAGATAATACATGTTTAACGAATGCTACGCTCACTTTTGCCACACCCACTTATTCTATCCCGCCAATTTCTGCTGAAGGTTTAGATAATTCTCCCATAAAGTGTGTTCCGAATTTCGTTCACCTGCCATCAACCCATTCCGAGTTAATCGAATTTTTTAGAATGCCACGCCCACTTACTGTATCCCGCCCACTTTTGGTGAAAGTTCTAAATATTGACTCCAACAAGTTACAATCCAAATCTCGTTCTTCTAGGGTCAATAGTTTCTGAGATAATAAACGTTTAACTAATTTTACGCCCAATTTTGCCACACCCACTGATCCGATCCTGCCAATTTTTGTTAAAGTTTTAGATAATAACTTCACTAACGTGTGTTTCAAATTTCGTTCTTCTACGAACAACATATTCAGAGATATTCGAATTTTATATAATGCCACGCCCGCTTATTCTATCCCGCCCACTTTTTGTGAAGTTACTAATATTGACTCCAATAACTTACAATCCAAATTTCGTTCACCTACGGTCAATAGTTTCTGAGAAAAAACATTTTTAACCAATGCTACGCCCACTTTTGCCACACCCACTAATCCGATCCCTCCCTTTTTGATTGAAGTTATAGGAAATAACTCCACTAACGTGTGTTCCAAATTTCGACTCTGTGCTGGTATTTTGTAAATATCGAAGCAGAATATGCACCGATTTTATCCACTTAAACACGGATTGGTAAGGAAATTTCCTATATGATGAAAGCATTTTATGAATCACTCGAGAAAAACGAACGTTGCACGCTCATAAATATTTTATCACCCGTGGTGGTCAACTTTGAGACTCTGTAGTTCCGCCCTATATACCACACGGTGTCCAAACCCAAAACTTAACTTCTATAATACCTCTTCTACAAACATGGTGAAGTTTGGTCGCAATCGTTTGTCTCTTTAAGAAACGGCATAATTATTTTCCTTTTTTGGAATTCCTCCGACTGTGCGATGTAGAAACAGTATTTTATATCCGATCAGTACTAAATTCATCAGAAAGGGGTTTCTTATTACATGAATGAACACTGCCAAATTCGAGGAAAATGGGTTCAGATATAGATATAGCCTCCATATTACTACTACTGATTTGGTATCAAAGCTCTATGGAAGTAGTACTTTACTTGCGAACATTACAAAATTTTGCAGAAAGAAGTTTCTTAATTTAGGAATAAATACTGCTTTATTTGGGGATAATCGGTTCAGATTTAGATATAGCCACATATTTATGCTCCTGCCTATTTAGTATTTAAGTGCCACATATAGTTTCTTATGATCAACATCTTCAACCCCTCTTTGGAATTAGCGTTGTGCGGAGGTGGGGATAAGTACTTCCAATTATTCCAAATTATTATCGCAATGCCCCTATTCGCATTACTAGGGAGGTGTAGGGTAGTACATAGTCAGCCCCGATTGGCGGAATCCGACTTTAGCCTCTCCTTACTGGTTTTTGACTCGTAAAGCTTTTCAAATTTCTTCCTTGATTTGAATATTTTGTATAATTTCCCATTTTCATTATTATTTTGTGGAATGTGATCCATGGTGAAGGGTATATAAAATTCGGCATGACCGAACTAAACGCCTATTTGACTGGTAATAATTCGACAACACACTATGGTACCGGATATTATAAGTTTGCTTTGAGGCAGATGATTGTAAAGCACCTAGAAATACTACAGCTAGACCTACCTTAAAGTACACCGATCAACTCAGGATGACTAGTTAATTTAGTTAGTTTATTGAGAGTCTTCATTGTAACAGAATTATACTACTTATAATAAGCAACTTTCTTAAGACTATAATGTATTGTATAAATGTTAGTAAAGGGTTTTTTTAGTTGTGTTGTTTTCAAGAAGAAATAAAACGCATATAATTTAATGTTTTGGCCAAGGATTTAGCTTTATTGTAAAGATAATGGTTTGCCATTATGTTCTAAAAATGATTTCGGGCAAGTGGCTGCCGCGACTGGCTCCAAAAAATTCCAGCCGAGAGACCCAATTTTCGTTCAATTTTGCAGCATTTGGGGCTGTGTGTCAGCAATAACGCGCCGAATATTCTCTTCCATAGGGGTCAATCGTGTCAGGCTTATCTGAGTAGACAAGCGACTTCCCATAACCCCACAAAAATAGTCCAGCGGTGTTAAATGGCACGATCTTGGAGGCCACGCTACAGGCCCACGACGCGAAATAATGCGCTCACCGACTGTTACATTGTGGTCGTCTTCATTTTGAAGAAATATGGACCATTAATTCCATCTAGCCATAGAGCACAGCAAACAGTGACTTTGTTGTGGATGTAACTGCATCTGAACAATGGCTTGTGGATTATCATTACTCCAAATGCAACAGTTTTGTAAATTTACATTCTCATTCATCCAAAAGTGAGCTTCATCGCTGAACATAATTTTCTTGAAAAAATCGGGATCGGTTGCCATCTCGTTTTGGGCCATCGGCTTCAATACATGCACTAGTTGGACTTTTGCAAACCCGCGAACCAAGATCCTTCCAGAAAATTGTCCATAAAATGGATGGGCACAGCTCCAATTGTTGCGCGCGATATCTTATGGACTCATTCGGTTCTTCTTCGATACTCTGCTCCACAGCAGCAATAGCGTCTTCGGTGCGCACTGTATGGCTTCTCGGAGGATGCGTATTCACCACGTGGTTCGACTCTGCTAGGCGATTACGTCGACCGAATATCGGAAGCAGCGCGCGATGCGTCGAGCGAACCGAACCTTTATTTTGGTAATAAATTTGCACGATTTGCAAAAGTTGTTCCGGAGTAAGTCTATTTATTATCAAATGGCAAACCAACCTGAGCGTAAATCAAATGACAGCTGACAAAATGACCAACTCCGAAAAAAGTATTGTCAGATTGAAAACCACACGTCTACCAAAAACATCATGTATTTAATGTAATACGGCACCGTGCTTTTCCAGTGTAATGTATGTCGTTTAACTGTTAAGGGATTTTTTGAAGTATATAGCCTGTGCTCCCGGAGTTCATCACTTAAATTGGGAGTGTAGGTTCCCAAAACAGGATCCCTAACTGAGCAAATTTAATCTGTCCATCTTAGGTTGTTTGCAAAGTAAAGGTTGCAATTTCAATCAAATCTAGCGGAAATATATTATGAAGGAATTTTTTGCCGAAGTTCGTATATAGTTCTCACACACATGTACCTCCGATACCAAATCAGAAGGAACATATATATATATAGAGGTTATATATAAATCTGAACCGATTTTCCTTAAATACTTATTCATGTCAAAAAAAAGACCTCTTTCTGTCGAATTTCATACTGATCGGATATAAAATACAGTCTCTACAGCGCTTACATGTCAAATCGGGGGTAACATATATATGGGGGCTATATCTAACTCTGAACCGATCTACTTCGAATTTGGCAGTATTCCTTCATGTAATAAGAAACCTCTTTCTGCCGAATTTCGCAGTGATCGGATTAAAATACAGTTTCTACAGCGCTTACATATCAAATCGGGGTAAAATATCTATGGGGGCTATATCTAAATTTGAACCGATTTCAACCAGATTAAATAGGGCTCGTCCTTGGGCCTAAAGACAGATATGTGCAAAGTTTCGTTAAGATCGGACCATAATTGCGACATGTACTTTGATTACAACAATACATCTACCGACAGACGGACAGAGAGACGGACATAGTGATTACAAGTCGATCGGTATAATAAACAATGGGTCTATCTCTTTTAAGTGTTACAAAAAATGCACAGAGTCATAATACCCTGTACCACAGTGTCGTTTAGGGTATAAACCACATTGATACAACTTGACAATATTTATTCTCGTTCTGCTCTGCGAGAGTAGTGTAGGTTATCACATACTCGCCTCCGCTCAACTTTAGCTCTATCTTACTGGTGTTTAATAATTCATTGTGAAAGCCCAATATGAAAAACTCTTTACATTTCTGATCTCTTTTTGTAAAAATCATGTTTATCTTAGAAAAATGGCATACATATATATTTTACGCATACTCTGTTTGAACCACGGTATATTTATTTTAATTTCCCTTTATAATATCCCAAAACTGAGACATTTTAAATATCTTAACTAATTCCAGTTAAATTTGAGCTTCATCTGCCATTTTCATACACGTACTTGATTATAATTTGAGCTAACTCCCCTCATGACATTTTTTATTCCTTCCGGAATAATGAACTCAGCGAACAAGTTTTAAAATAATCTGGGTGTTTTTTGCTAATTTATCCCGTGCACAAACTTCTTAACTTTTGCTCACTCTCATGTCGTTCGATCATTCAAAATGTCATACAAAAGTCTTACCTTCTTTCAACTTAATTTCAGCGAAATGCTAAAGTTTGTGATGTTTTGTCAAATGACATTACGTGATTACTTCCGGCTTGAAGAGGGATGACATTAAAAAAAAAATACACATGTTGTTTTTGGTGAAAGAGTGTGGAAGATGCACAACTAAGATTGGAGGTAGAATACTTTAATATTTAAAATTATAAAGAATAATTTTGTATTTAAAATAGAAATTGCTATTTGAATAGGAAAATTTATTGTTATGATTTTTAGATATCAAGGCTCAGCCCATGAAATGTTGTCAATTTGGGAATTTTTATTATTTTATTTAAAATTAAAAACATGTTTTTATCTTTAAAATAGAAATTGTTATTTGAATAGGAAAATTTTTTGGGATGATTTTTAGATATTTCATTTAAATTAAAGCCTCGGCCCAGGAGTGGTCTCAATATGCTGTCAATTTGCAAATATTTAAAATTTAAATTAAATTAAAAAAATTTAAATTTAATTAAATTTAAAATTAAAAAAAAATCATTTTAGGAAATGACTCTGTAAGTAATGTTATAAGGAATATGGTGTTTTGGGTGACAGTCAGAACGATGAAATTATTTCACTCATACATTGTCAGTCTATAGTCATTGCAAAAGATGTCACAAATATAGAATATGTTCAAAATAATATCATTTAGATTTATTAACATTCTTTCACTAAAGCAAGACTATAAAAAATCTTCATATTTTTTAAAATACATGCAATAAATCCGATTATTATCATAAATGAACACATTTACAATATACGATATATAATTGTCAATTACAGAAATTTGTTTATTTGAATGTAGCTTTGATTAAAATGTTGCTCATGGCGCAGTGGAGGCATTGCTCTCATAAATCCTTTTTGCAGACAGTTTCCACCTGTTTCTACCCCAGCAACAAAATTGTTAATTACAGCTAATCAACTTTTCCATGAATGTTTCCGCTGTATACATACTTTTGCGATGACAAGAAGTCTAGACAGTTGAAAGTTTTAATATAATTTTCTAATTAGTCTTTATTGAATTTAAGGGAAATTAACATCGGTGCAGAGAGCTAAGAGTAAATAAAATTAATACTAAAAAAAATTTGGTATGATTTAAATATTTTTTTAACTTTTGTATGTGTATCTTTTAACTTAACTTTTATATGTGTATATGTGTATCTTAACTTTTATATGTGTATCTTTTGTAGGTTGACCCACGCCACGCTGTGGTACAGGGTTTGTGTCCCCAAAATGGACAAAATATAGATCGATTGTTTATAATACCAATCGACTTAGAATCACGTTCGGAGTCTTTTGTCCATATGTCTGTCTGTCTGCAGTATGTATATATTCTTTCATCACTAGTTAACAACAAATTTGCCGGTGGGCTGGTGTAATTTGGAGTCCTAACCAAGAAAAAATATTGGACCAAGAGGGAAAGGCTAATGTCGAGAGGAGCCACCACCTTGTAGCACACATATAGTCGTTCAATATCTGAAACGATTACATTTAAAATCGATGCGTTGATAATTACTACTTTTCCCTATTCACACCAAACCGGGAGGTGTATGTAAAGGGAGGTCCAAATTGTGAGTCACACCTTAACGTAAATTTTTTTGCCCATCTGAAATTAGCATTTGACTGATTCAATCAAAGCTAAAGCTAAAAAAATTCTCAAAAATATTTTTTTGTGATTTTTTTGCGATATTAAAACTTTTTTCACATTTTTGTCAAACGAAACCTTAGGTAATTTCCTTCAGGCGTTTTGTATAAGTAAACTATTAGTGGGATAGCCCTTGTATATCTACCAAAATAAGGATAAATATCTAAAAATAAGTAAGAAAGTTCAGACGCTTAAACCGACTTAAGAATCCCCTCACCATCAGTCCCAAAAAATATTCGTAAATTTATTTATTTTTTGTTTTAAATAAATTAATGGCAGCTTGAATACATTTAATAGTTTAAAGTATGCACTTGTACTAAACTTATAAGCTGTTAACTTTTCATTTGTATGGGAGGTACCAAAAAGGCCGTGTCAATGACGCCCATTTTTAACTGAACTGTAGTTACTATAAAAGCATTACAATGTACAACATTTCAAGTTTTTGTATGTGCTGGTAGTAAAGTTATAAGCTTTTAACTTTTGGTGCAAAATGGTCCATTTGTGTGGGAGGTCTCAAAAGGGGCGTGCAAATTCGCCCATTTTCTCGAGGTGATAGTGACTAATAAACAATACTATATGTAGGATTTCAGAAGATTCGAATAAGTTCTTATTAAATAATCAATATTTCACTGAATGTTAACCCTTTGTGGGTGAGGTACTAGAAGGAGTAAACCAATATGGCCCATCTTCGAACATAGCTTGAGATAGGATAAGATATTACCGCATACCAAATTTTAAGTCAATCGATTACTCCTTTCGAGAGTTACCGTGCGCACCAGCAAGCAGACAGACAGACGGACGGACGGACATTGCACGTTCGACTTAAAATGGCCCAAAACAGATATCCCCCAAACATACATAGGGTCTTTTGTCACTCCTTCGATGTGTTGCACTTTTGGCCCGTACACGCTGAACAAAATTCCTTCTATAGTATATTGTCCCAAAGATATTCTGCTTGAAACATATATTTTAGGGTAAACTCCAAATATATAATATTTCACACACAAAAATATTATATGTTTGGGAGAATGTTTTTCTAAAAGATTCACAACAAATGATGACTTGGAATAGTTATAAATTAAATATAAGTGCTTCAAACCCGAAGATAATATGTACGCCTTTTTTAACTGGAATGTAGAATTCCAAAACAAGAAAAAAATTAAAACTGAAGTTCAGAAAAATCAGCACTGTTTTGAAAATGTTTTTTTTTTTAAATATATTTGGAGATACCATTAACAATAACTTTATTTGTTTTTAAACACATATTTTATTTGGAAAAATTGCGTTTCAAATACATTTTGTTGATTTTCAAATAAAATGTATTTGTTCAGAAATATATATTTTGTATTTCAAAATTTGTGTACCAAGTATAATTTCTTTCGATTTAAACATATCAAAAAGGGCTATTTCGCTCCGTGTAGCCGGAAATGCATCGGTAAACATATTATGCGTCACGGGTTGAACTTGGCATTGGAATCCTAATGTATAATTAATATATACCTGTTCCAATGCCGGGTTCAACTTGGCATTGGAACCCTAATGTATAATTAATATATACCTGTTTTTATATATTACTCATATATTAAATTTGTGTGAAAACGCTGCCATTTAATACGGTATTCATTATTGATAAAATATGGTATTAACTATTTATTAATTAGCGTAAAAACGCTGCCATTTAATAACTATTAATGCGTACTTCGTTGCCAGACTTATTAATGTATGTAATTATACTATGCAACAAATACACGAACTTGAGAGTACAGTTTCGATTCTACTACCAAAGGTTAGTATAATCCTACACTCGGTGTAGCAAAATTGATGATTACCGTGACCACGTCTGAATTAGTTGTTAGACAAAAGGTGACAACACCTTTTTCAAAGACCCACTGATTTGCAGACACTTTTTGGAGGCCCATAAAAAAATTGGTCACCAATTTCGGCAAATCGAGTTTCACCAAACCGAGTATATATGCTACCATTTGGTAGTAGAATCGAAGCTATTCTGTCGAGTCCGTGTATTTTTTCACTGTTGCACAGTGTTATTGGAGGCATCCGAGGCCTTCCTGAGACACTGATATACATAATTGTTTTTACCGAAGCTGTACCAAATTGTAGTTGAAGCTTATTGTTCATAGTGATATATTTTCTCGGTGTTATTGGATATTGAACTTGATTGACCTTTTTACCCGTTATAACAGATACCATCTTAGAAAAAAAATTTAGCTTTGAGATTGGTTGTGGTCACCAAAATTTTGTTTCATCTCTTCGGCATCTTTACTAAAACCTTGTGAACAATTTTGTTACACATTTTACATTGGTGATTTGAATAATTGCAATAATTGCCAGCAAGGTCGCTTTGGTGATTGTTTCTCAACTGTTGTTTTTTTTCTTACGTAAAAAAATAAAATTTAAAATTTTGCATTATATTTGTAATTGTTGTTTATGCTTTTTAAATGTAACTTAATTTGTTTATACATCTATGTATTATATGTGTTATGAGAATTTAATTAATGTTTTAAGAAGATAAAAATATTCTAATTGTTAAATCACGAATTAAAAATTTTTAGTCTGTTCCTATGTATCCACGATGATTTAGAGTTGTCATCAGAAATCAATATATTATTCCTATCATCTAATTATATAACCTTGCGGACTGAAACTAAATAATTAACTATAATTTTCGCATTATCATCTTTCTGATGTGATTGAATCATTCTTAATGTTTTGGAATTCTTAAGTAGATTTGCGGCTCTCCGTCTTGCTACTTGTAAATTGAATTAATTTCTTTCCGGTATGATTAAATATTGTATAACGGTTCTATTGTATTTCCGTCTACAAAATCGAAGACAGACGGTTGTTTCCCGAGAACCAATTCGGATGGACAATAACCATGTGCCGTAGATGGTAGATGGAGTTGTGTTGTAACAATATACAAAGAATTTCTGCCATGTGTCCCAGTCATGAAGAAGAATGTAAACAGGTAGCTCATCCTTCAGTCTGAATATTTGCCTGTAAAAATTATTGACACTTATTTTCTCTGTTTTCAATGCAAACTTGTCAATAAATTCAGTTCACAGAGCTTTTAACTCCTCTCCGAGAAAATCAGGAAATTTTTTAAAAAATCTTTTCAATTTTCCTTTATTGCACTGCACACTCCGTTCGTATGTGAACCTTTTTAATAGTTACATTTTTGTCCGTTGTATTAACAATTCGAACAATAGGTTTAAATTTCGAGGTGATGGTATTCGCAAGATAAACACCGTCTTGAAACATCTGATGTGGTACTACTACATCTTCATCAATGGATGGACATTGATGAGTCTTATCACTTCTGATCAAGCGGGAGGAGATACGGAATCTTCGATAGGAGCATTCATCAACGGAATGCCAATATATAAAGAGAAATTATTAGGTCTCAGTATGATCAAATCCTGATCTCATTGATAATCCAAACACAAATGTATAAGTATTTCCTCATAAAGTACATGTATATAATTCCGTCCACTCGAATGGGGAAGTTATCCGCACCCGCATGAAATTCATGCCCAATGGCAATATCCCCAATTATCAAATCAGCACGCACTTACTATTAATCTTGAACTTCCAACAATATCCATAATGAAGCAAACCGAGTTTATTGGCTTGTCCCAATATCCAAACAGTCTAGTCGATCTATTCCAAAATTATTCAGTGATGAAGAAATTTCTCAATAAGATCTATACCAAAAATATTCTGTGATGAAGAACTGCCACATAAACTGCAGATTCAACTGATTTTCCGTCATGTCCAATTTCCGCATTAAATTCCCCAATGAATTTAATGTAATTATACTATGCACCAAATGCACACTTTTTGAAAAATACACGAAATTGACAGTATAGTTCCGATTCTACTACCAAAGGGTACTATAACCCTATACTCTGTGTGGCGAAATTGGTGACCAAATTTTTTTAAGGGTATTGTAGCATAATTAATGCATAATAATTTCTCACGGAAAATGCATCAATATGCATATTGTCTGCCACAGTTTGGACTTGGCATTGGACACCTTGCGACTGTCGATTTGTTACTTGGTGGGAAATCCATCGGTTGACGTATTATGCGTCATGGGTTGAACTTGGCATTGGAACCCGTGCGTCTGTCTGCGACAATTAGCGTGTGACTGTCGTCTTGTTACTAAAAAACCAAAATATACTTTATCATATGGGAAAGCCTGTGAATCATTATACCATTAGGCTGTTATACGGGAATTATAATTGTGAATATGTATAAATGTATATTTGTATATTTTTTCATATCGATCATTCCATGTGAAACCGAATCATTCCATGTCAAACTGTTTTTGGGCGACTACATGTCATAAATATTTTTAAGAAATATCTCAACGCTGAAATTTTCAGGGTTTATTTAGAATCGATCAAAGAATATGCGAATATTTTTTCTGAACTTTTAGGTAGGTGTTTTCATAGTGAAAAAAAAAACAAAAGAAGATGGAAACTCTAACAATATTTAAATTTGGTAAGTAGTGGTGAGTAGTGGTGAGTAGTGGTGAGTAGCCGATATCGTCGGCGAGAAACACTTGCAGGTACCCTTAAAATAAGCTTTCATTCTTTGAATTGCAATATTTCCAATGTTCCTACCTCGGCACTTTGTTCGTGATTTTTCGCAATATTCACTTGGTAATAACTTTCGAAAAAAATTTCGGTTTTTTTTTAAAAAAAAACGTGTACAATATTTTACCATTAGAACATTCCTGGGAAAATGGTAAAAATCGGAGTCATCATCGTATATTTTTTACGAAAATCTTGGTTTGATATGTAATAAACGTGATGCATAAATATATACTACACATTATACTGCACAACATTTCAAGTATTTGGATGTGTTTGTTTTTAAGTTATAAGCTGTTAACTTTTGGTGCAAGGCTCCAAACGGGCGTGCTAATATCGCCTACTTTTCTCGGAACTTTAGGTACTATAAAAGCATAGCACTGCACAAAATTTTAATTATTAACTAAAAATTTAACAATTAACTTTTTGTGCAAAATAGTCCATTTGTTTGGGTGGTAACAAAAGGGGTGTGTCAAGTTCGCCTATTTTTCTTGATGTGCTAGCGACTAATAAACTAATACTACACTGGGCAAAATCGCCATTTTTGATATGTTTGAATCGAAAGAAAATATATTTGGATCACAAATTTTTAAATATTATATATTTCTGAGCAAATAAATTTTATTTGAAAATCAATAAAATATATTTGGAACGCATGTATTAATATATTACAACAAAATATATTTGCAAACTAAATTTCTCAATTAAAGTATATGTTTAAGTTTAAGTTTAAGTTTAAGTTTAAGTACAAGTAAAATTATTGTTTAGGAATTTCTCCAAATATATTTTATTTAAAAATTTCATTTTTTTCTTGGTTCCCAATTGTACCTCCCAGTTATGATACCATATGCAGCATTGACTTCTGTTTCAAATCAATCATTTAAAATTTCTAATGGCGAATTCTTTTCTGCAAAAAAGTGCAACATGTTCATTGCCCTTTTTCCGAAAACGGCACTTTTGTGATACTTTTTTGAAATTTGGTAATTAAGTTACTCGAATTTAGCACAAATAAAATTTCAAAATTTCAAAAAAGCGATATAATAGTTCAGTTTTCGGTAAAAGGGCAATGCAAGTGTTGCACTTTTTTGCAGAAAAGAATTCGCCACAAGTATTCCAAGCCATCATTAGTTGTCAATCGACCGAAAAATTTATTTTGATCCAAGATTATAGGATTTCAAATATTATGTATTATTTTTATGAACATTAAAAATGTTTAAACAAAATTATTTTGAATTACTGAACAATATAAAACAATTTAGGTATTTTCTGAATACTGAAATGCAAATTTTTTATTTGTTACGGAAATAATAGTCCCAAATAAAAACAAATTCGGCGTAAACAAAGATTTGTTTAGAACAACATCTTCCCAAAAGTGTGGAATTTCAGAAGATTCGAGTAGGTGGTATAGAATGTATTAAAGGATTATTATTTCATTAACCCTTTGTAGAGGAAGTACTAGAAAGAGTGGATCAATATGCCCATCTTCGAACTTAGCCGGAGGCAGAGAAAAATATTACCGCATAACAAATATGGAGTCAATCGCTTAATTCTTTCGGGAGTTATCGTGCGCACTAGCCGGCAGACTGATACACAGACAGAGAGACAGACAGATGGACGGACAGACTAACACTGCTCGAATAAGTTAAAAATGACCCAAATCGAATTTCCGCCAAACATACCCTTTGATACCTCCCACACCTTTTGAATACTACTGTTTATAAATACTGATAATTTTTGCACAGTGTACAGTTTTCAAAATTCCTGCAGTCATATTTAAAATGGAAGTTATTTCCACACTCGTTTTAGAATCTCCCGTACAAGAAGTGCCAAGACATACCAAAATTAAATAGGTCATAATATTAGTACATATACCAGTGCATGATTATATTACCCACAAAGTGAGGGTACCTTAGTCGGTTTACCCGACTGAAATTTCTTACTTGTTTTTTATACCCTACACCACACTGTAGTACTGTGTATTATGACTTTGTGCATTTCTTTGTAACACCCAAAGGGAGAAAAGATAGACCCATTGTTTATTATACCGATCGACTTGTAATCACTTCCTGAGTCGATTTAGCAATGTCCGTTTGTCTGTCTATCTGTCTGTCCGTCTGTTTGTAGATGTATTCTTGTAATCAAAGTACAGGTCGCAATTATGATCCGACCTCAACGAAACTTTGCACATATCTTTTTTAGGCCCAAGGACGATACCCATTGAACTTGGTTAAAATCGGTTCAGATTTACATATAGCTCCCATATATATGTACCTCCGATTTGGCATATATGCACTGTATAAGCAACATCTTTTAAGCGATTTGTACAAAAATTGACAGAGAGTAGTCTCGTGATACACTTAGATACAATACAACATTTGGGGGAAATCGGTTCAGATTTAGATATAGCCCCCATATATATGTTACCACCCGTTTTGACACGTAAGCGCTGTAATTCAGCAGAAAGAGGTTTCTTATTACATGAAGGAATACTGCCAAATTCGGAGAAAATCGGTTCAGATTTAGATATAGCCCCCATATATGTATATGTTAGCCCCGATTTGACATCCAAGCGCTGTAGAGACTGTATTTTATATCCGATCAGTACGAAATTCGACAGAAAGAGGTTTCTATTTTACATGAATGTGTATTTAGGGAAAATCGATTCCGATTTATATAACCTCCATATATATTAGGGCAGGTCGATTTAAAAATCGCCCATTGCTCAGTGAAAATCCTATTCTAGCGATCAAAATAAGAAACTTTGCCGAAGGAACCATACCTCTAAAACGAATTCTGATGTCCCGGAAAAAATCCCACTTTGACCCATTTAGAGTGCTCCAATCGAGTCCAAATGTGTGACCGACCCCCACTCAGTGAAGTGCTCAGTGAAAATCGTATTCTAGGGATCAAAATAAGAAACTTTGCCGAAGGAACCATACCTCTAAAACGAATTCTGATGTCCCGGAAAAAATCCCACTTTGACCCATTTAGAGTGCTCCAATCGAGTCCAAATGTATGGAAGCCCCAGGGGGTTCCAGGGGGTGTGCCACTGGCATGGGTGGGTCGGGCCTCCAAAGTTAGTGGGGGTCGATCATACATTTGGACTCGATTGGAGCACTCTAGGTCACAGTGGGATTTTTCAAAATTTACCCCTACCCAAAAGGTCGACCCAAATTGCGGGACATCAGAATTCGTTTTAGAGGTATGGTTCCTTCGGCAAAGTTTCTCATTTTGATCCCTAGAATACGATTTTCACTGAGCAATGGCGACTTTTTTTGCCTCCCCACAAATCGACCCGGCCTAATATATATATTCCTCCTGATTTGGTTACAAAGCGCTATAGAAGTTGTACTTTACTTCCGATCATTACAAAATTCTCCAGAAAGATGTTTCTCAATTTAGGAACGAATATCGCTTAATTTAGCGATTATCGGTTCAGAATTAGATATATCCACATATATGTATACATATGTGGATATATTTACCAATTATTCCAAATTATTATCGCAATGACCCTTATCGCATTGTTAGGGAGGTGTAGGGTATTATATAGTCGGTCCCTCCCGAATTTTTGCCTTTCCTTACTGGTTTTTAATTGTGAATTTTTCCGTATTTTTAAGAGGTTTTTATTAAAAAAATTTCTTAATTGTCTAAATAAAGGAAATATTTCCGCAATATCTTGTAAGCTATCTTTGAAACCGCTATGGGCTGGAAAAATGATATTAAAAGAAAATGAAGGATACTTAATTTAGATAATTCTAAGCCTTCCTGAACTGATAAGGATAAATTGTTCTCGAGCTATGCTAAAATGTGTGGTTCAACCTCTATGTTTTTAGATGTTTAAGTAACTTCGTTTTGATACATCAGCATTGTTCTGATGCATCCCACAAATTGCTTTTAAGCTATTAAAGCAAGTGAAATAAGCTTTTGTATAAAAATATCTGTTTTTAAAAAAGTGTTAAAACAAGTTTTAATTTCACAAAAAATATTTATGCGAATTGTTTTTGTTTTGCGAAAAGACTATCGACTACTTACTTTGGGCAAATTTTTCTAAATACAATAGAGTAATTAGTTATATGTATGGGAAATACATATGGAACGTTCTAACAAAATTTCAAAATTCAACACCCTCCAACTCGGGCATCCCTTAGTGAAATATTAATTCTTTAATAACATCTATACTAATTATGTGAATGTTCTGAAATTCCACACATATTATTAGTTTATTAGTCGCTATAATCTTCGAGAAAAATGGGCGAAGTTGGCACGCCCCTTTTGGTACCTCCCACACAAATGGAAATTTTCCACAAAAAAGTCAACAACTTATAACTTTAATACCAGTGCAAATAAAAGCTTTGTTCCTTTACCTACTACAAGTTACTAGTTTTACCATTTTTACTCCAAAAAGCGTTCCTTTACTCAAAAAACTAGTAAAAATAGTATACAAATTTAAAAGAGAACTTTCAAAATGTCTTTCTCTTTTACTACTTTTTTACTAGTTTTTACTCGACAAATTTTTCCGAGTAAAAGTAGTAGCATTCAAAATACATTGAAAGGAATATAACAGAAACTTCAAATGGAAGAAATTTGTGTGTGCTTGCTATTTACCAGATTTCCGTTCCCGTACTTTTTTAAAACATATTTACTCAGAGAGAATTTTGAAGTATTTCTCTTTTGCTAGTTTTACTATAAAAAAAAGTAAAGGAACAAATCTAAAGACTTGAAATTTTTGTTTTTATAGTACCTAGAATCCGGAGAAATTTTCACACCCATTTTGGTACCTCCAACACAAAATGGACCATTGTAAACAAAAAGTTAACAGCTTATAACTTTAATACCGGTACATACGTTAAAGTTATTAAATCCAATTTAAATTGATAAACATTTAATTAAAACAAAAAAATAAATAAATTTACGAATATTTTTTTGGGCCACCCTTTTTATATACTGGAAAGAAATATTCTCCATTAATATAGAATCATAATGCGCCTTTGCAAATTTGTTCGACTCCCTACAATCCGACCCCCCTAACATACATACATTTTCAGAATAATAATTTCCTTATTTTGAAAGTGTCCCTCATATGTCACAATATGTAATAAGTTAAATATGCCTTCAGTACCAAACAAATGGAAAAGTGTGTTCCAATTTATAGGTGTTAAAAGAAAACAAATTCATTTCAATTCACAATTATACCCAAAACAATGTCAACAGAATTGATTATTAGGGGATGTACAATTTGTTCATTTGTTTGTATGCATACGAGTACATACATATACATTGGTATGTTGTCATTTGCCAATCAAGATAGCCCAGATCCAAATTCTATATTCTACGTACGAGTACATGTATGTATGTATGTGTGTATATGTCATGCAAATACATGCCTATCTACCTGACTGACTGTCTTTCTGTCCTCGCCTCTTTTGCAAAGCAAAGAAAATGATGAATTGAAAGAAAATTTGTTTGCTATCAATGCGTAAATATCTACACATCCGTATATACATATATACGTACATATGTGTGTACGTTCGATTGTCTGTTTTGGGCTCATGCACAACCGATTGAAAGGCAACGATAGTGTCAATATCAGCCAATTGTTATATTTCATATTTTTCACATGATGTATTGTTGTTTCTTTTTCGGTCTTGTGAAGGGAAATTCATTGAACACGAGATTTCAAAATCAGTGTCACATTTTACCCCGTGATAAATTATTTGTTAATCTTCCAGTACTTGTTGTGTCGCCATCGATAGCAATTTAATGATTGTTACTTAAATTAACTTTTTCGAAATATTTGAAAAGAGCTGATAAGCAAACACTATATGTATTCATGAATTGAAACAAATCGCATAGAGCCAGCCAGCAGTAAAATAACAGAATATTTTTTCAAATTTAAATTAAATCGTATACTTCATGTTGAAAATATACGTTTATGAAAAAGAGTTTTAGTATATACATACATTTACATATTACATATTAATGTAATATATATCATATGCTACGGGACGAATTGTAAAACAAAGGAGAGACCAAAGAAATCAGTTTTAGGACATTTTATGTTATTTTAGCAATGACCGTCCGCCCATGTGTGTCTCTCGAGCGCACGATAACTCTCGAAAGAGTAAATGATTAACTTCATTATCGGATATTGAAGAATATAATGGGGTTATAGGACGAATTATAGAAAAGAATAACAATTCTTTTAAATTAGTGAAGGGGTTTCAAGAAGAAGAGTTTCTAAAAATTAGAAATTTGAAAATACTTATTGAAAACGGTGGTTTTGACTACTCCATATATGTATATGTTTTGACTTGAATCTTATGGTGCAATGCAAACCAAAATATTCGATTAAATTAATTTAAACCGTTTCATTCCCTAACTCCGTTATCCTAAATTCTGTACGAAAATTCTTGTATGACACAAACTTTAAATTGACCTAAGACCCTAAGTATGTTCAAAATCCATTTTAGGACATTTGAGCAATGTCCGTCTATCTGTCTGTGTGTCTGTCTGGCGCACCAGCCAGCAGACAGACAGACAGACTCTCGAAAGGATTAACCGATTGACTTAAAATTTGGTATATGGTAATATTTTGCTCTATCATAGTATTAGTTTATTCGTCGCTAACACCTCAAGAAACCTTTCGGTACCTCCCACACAAACGGACAATTTCGCACCAAAAGTAAACTGATTATAGCTTTAATCTCGGTTCATAAAAATTTTTGAATTGTATGTATACGGTGTAATGCTTTTATAGTACCTAGAGTCCAGAGAAAAGTGGTCATTATAGGTACCTCCCACACAAATGGACCATTTTGCATCCAAAGTTTACAGCTTATAACTCTAATACCAGTGCATACAAATACTGGAAATTTTGTGCCGTGTAATGCTTTTATAGTACTTAAAGTCCAGAGAAAATTGGGCACTATCGGCACGTACCTTTTGGTACCTCCCACACTAATGGGATTTTATTTTTGCACCAAAAGTGAC
This sequence comes from Eudasyphora cyanicolor, assembly GCA_963930755.1. Lineage (NCBI taxonomy): Eukaryota > Metazoa > Arthropoda > Insecta > Diptera > Muscidae > Eudasyphora > Eudasyphora cyanicolor. The sequence goes on from OZ005737.1 coordinate 246,334,065, forward strand.
AGCGTATAAATTTAATACAAGTGCATTCTTTAATGTTTATAAATGCAATTTAAATTGATAATAATTTAATTAGAACAATAAAAATATATAAATTCACGAATATTTTTTGGGACTGAAGGTGAGGGTATTCTTAAGTCGGTTTACCCGACTGAACATTCTTACTTGTTTTTTTCAATACATTTCCTTTAATAATGGATATTTGTGAGTTAATTTGACATTGCTATCAAAATTCTTATTTTCCCATCCTGTGTTATCATTATTTGTTCATTTGTTTTTGAGACTAATCCCTGTTTGGCGACTATGCTTTAGCCGATTTGAGCGGAAAAGAAAGGCGGCGGTGCCGGCTGTGGAGAATCCTTCGATGGCGGATAAAATCGGCGGCTCAGCGGCTTCATACTCTGGATAGAACACCTCCTCAGGGCGTTCCCTTCCAAAAAACAAATATATGGAGTTCACTTGTTTCCTTTGCATTTTGGTGGTATACATATATGCCTTATTCATACAACATGTGTATATCTTTCTGAGTCAGGGAGCAATTGTATCAGCCACTGCATGAAGCTCCGCCGGCGAGACATTTTCTGGTCCTGGCGACTTAAAAGGTCTAAAGATTTGTATAGCCCAATAACGTCTAGATTCGATTACAATCCCGCGACCTCTATTTAGTTTAATACTTCCATTCCAAAGTAAGACGAAATATGAAGTTTTCCAGGAAAGGCCATCAAAGTTTTATGAAATTTATAAATTCGTATGGAATACCTAATGGAAAAGAATATAAATCGAATGACCATTAACTATTTTGTGGATAACTTTTGATTGGGATGACGGATAAGCAGCAAATTTTGACTGAATAAAGTTAAGAATATTAAGAATTAACAAGTCAAGATTGGTTACTTTGTAATGAAGTTATAGAATTATCTTCAGAGTTGTCCGGGAAATGTGCCTCCAGGAGCATCCCCAGCGAAGCCTCACTGAGGAGAATAAAATTGTCCTTTACTTTGAAATGTTGTTAGAATATTTTAATTGATTTTGTTTTACTTTTCGATACATTCATTCAAAAACATGCTATGTCAAAATAGGTAGTTATTTAAGAGAGGCGATCAAAGCTTTAACCTGTACTGTTTTGCCAGTAATTTTTGATTGAGTTAACGAATAAAATTTAGACGGAATATTTAAAGTTTAAAAATGCAATGTCCCTGAAAACAAGCTAAGCCGACAAAGCAAGCTTTAAAATGCAGGTATCGACATATCGATGCCATAGTAGAAACTCTTATCTAATTTTTGTGATAATTTCAATTCTCATGGTATATGATTATTAGAATTACTCAATATATTTACAATATATGTAAACTTGTCCAAATGGGGAAATCTAACGAGTAATTATACTTGTTCTCTTTCGAGAATATTGCACACTACTCGAGTAGTTCATGTGATCCCGAGAACTTGAACGTTGCACAGTTTAGTACAGAACTTGTTGTAACCAAACACTTCGTTTGAGTATAGTAGTGTGACGCGACACTCCAGGGATCGATACGTATATGTAAAAGCAGCAATCAATTTTGTCACGCGCCTAAACCTATTGAAAACGGTTTTGCCATTTCGTCAGGCTTGTCTGATCTGACTTTCAGATAAAAATAATGACAAAATACATTTTTTCTGCTTATTTAACATATCGTCCCCACATAGTAGCGCCAACAAAAATATCGTTGTTGCAACGATGTACCGCCCATTCCGATTCCGATCCCCATTCAGGTGTAGATGGGTCATTGAAATTTTCATTGATAAGAAATTAAAAATTAATTTTTGTTATTATTGTTCTGTAGCTCTCCGACTTTTTATTGCTGCTTGCCGTTGTTGTTGTTCTTGTTCTTGCTCTTGTGATAAACAATTGAACATTTTTACCAATATTGTTGTTTTTCTTTTCTTGCCTTTGATATGAACGTGGGTATTTTGTTGTTGCTACATTCGGCCGTCGTTCTCTTCCACTGGTTCTGTTTAGATTAACACCGGCAATTATCAGCATTATTGGTACGAGAAGTACTTATTTCTATTAATTTCAAATCGTAAATATTGTTCAGATGTTAACGGGCTCAGGAGGCGGTCAGTCCACCGCATAACAGTTAAGAAACGTTAATTAATTTTCCATAGGACGGCGTGGAACGGATACAAAGAACTAAGTGACTTGTGCCGTTTGAATTCGAATTTGCTTCTATAAAGTGGTAATTGTCAAAGCAATGTGTTGTGAAATTTTAATATTGGACAGCAATTATAATTGCGAAAAGACCATAAATAAAATATAGCAATGTGGCTTGAAAAAAGAAATATATACAAAAATTTTTGCTAGTTTCAAAAATATAAAAATATATACAAAATTATATAAATTATTTAAAATGTCAAGTGCTACGCAAATTTCACCAAATCGATAACCAAAAAAGGCAGCAAGTGTCCTTAAACATTCTTGAAGTGGTATTACGTTTAACAAAAGGGTAACTAATATAAGCGAGGACTTTTTTAGAGGGAATTTGATTTACAATACATACAAGACAACAATTTCTCAAGGACAACATGTTTTAATTTTTAAGGCAACTGTGATGACCTTCGCTCTCTAATTTCTAAAAGAAAAATCAATTTGCTTTCCCTTGATGTTAGATTCCATCTGTTGATGTTTATGTCGGTTTTTATACCCTCCTACATAGAATGGGGGTATATTAATTTTGCCACTCTGTTTGTAACACCTCTAAATATTATATACTATTCGTCGTAAAATTCTAAGAGGATTTTGCCTTGTCCATCTGTCTGTCCGTCTGTTGTAATCACGCAACATTCTGCAATAATTGAGCTACACGACTAAAACTTGGTACCTATACTTCTTACAGCTGCAGGTAACCTAGGATTGGAAATTGGTTATATCGGTCCATTTTTAGATATAGCCCTAATATACTACTCTATTCAATAGAAAAGCTGACATTTAATTTTCCTCAAAAAATATTTACATATTTATTAGCAATGTCTATTTTGTCCCCTTCAAAATATTCCCCCTCAGATGTAATTCACTTGTGCCAGCGTTTTTTTCCAATCCTCGAAGCAGTTGTGATATGCACTCTTCGGTATGGCCTTGAGTTCTCTCAGCTTTTCGGTTTTTATCGCCTCAATCGTCGCAAAACGCCGTTCTTTCATGGGTCTCTTCAATTTTGGGAACAGGAAAAGTCGCAGGCGGGCAGATCTAGGAATACGGTAGTTGAGGCATGATTAAGGTGTTCTTTTCGGCCAAAAAATTAGGAACAAGCATTGAGTGAGTAGGTGCATTATTGTGATGCAAAAGCCATGGTTCGGGGCGTTTTTTTTTTTTGTATTGCTTCCGCAAGTTGTGCAAAACTTCAAGATAATACTCCTTATTAACCGTACGACAATGTGGCAAGAACTCATGATGCACTACGCCACGGCAACGAAAACAAGTAAAAGCCTTAAATTTCGGACATGCCGAATATTATATACCCTCCACCATGGCTCGCACGGGTACTAATAAACTCAGCCCAATTCGTTGAAATTTGAGGTTTTTGTGGCGTTAAGAAGTCAAATCTAGAGGGACCTTTGTATGGGGGCTATATCAAAACATGGACCTATGACTACCGTTGCTCGTGTGAAGGATACCGGGTATAAAAAAATCCCAGTTACGAACTTTCCGCCAGTTCACTGGATATTTGTGGTCTCTATGACGTTAAGAAGTCAAATCGGGGGCTATATCCAAAATTGGGCCGATATTGCCCATTTTCAATCCCAACATACCTGCAGATATAAGAAGTATATGCACCAAATTTCAGCAACCTAGCTCAAGTATTATAGATTCTAGTGTCATTACAACAGACAGACGGGCGGACATGGCTAAATTGTTTTAGAATTTTACGACGATTAATAATATATATACTCTATGGGGTCTCAGATCAATATTTAGTGGTGTTACAAATGGAGTGACAAAATGAATATACCCCCCATCCTATGGTGGAGGGTATAAAAACAGTGAACTTGGCTTGCTTTTTATACAAAGTCTGTTTGACACACCGTCTTCCACTCCACCGTCTGTTGACATCATACAACCCGGGTAGCAAAACGAGTCGGCGTATTGTATGGCCTGATCATACAGTATTATGTTGTTTTCTGTCATGTTGTTTACGCGCATTGCATATGTCTTTTCCAAATTTATCTCTAGTCCTACATCCTTTGCTAGATCGACTAGTTTATTAAGTTTTATCTGCATGTCAGAAAACTTATGAGAGAGGAGGCAGATATTATATGCGCAATCGAGGTCTTCTAGATGGCGATGAAAGTTCCATACAATTCTTCTTTTTTTATGACACAGTTTTAGTATCAACTCAATAGTGATTCGACGATTATCCATAATAATTTTCGAAACATTTCCAGGGCTACGGGCCAAAAGTGTAACACATCGCATGAGTGACCTAAGACCCTAAGTAAGACCCTAAATAAGACCCTTTTAGGACATTTTAAGTCATTTGTGCAATGTGCGTCCGTCCGTCTGTCTGTCTGGGTGTAGCGCACAATAAATTCCGAAAGTAGTAACGGATTAACTTCAAATTTGCTATAATTTAGTTTCTATTTCAGGCTTAGTTCGAAGATGGACCATATTGGTCCAGTCCTACTAGTACCTGCCTCACAAAGGGAAACAATTTAATGAAATATTGATTGTCTAAAAATTTATACATTACTTATCCAAATCATCTGTAATTCCTCACATAGTAAGAGTTTATCCGTCGCTATTACCTCCAGAAGAATGGGCGAAGTGTCGCTATCCTCTTTGGTACCTCCCACACAAGGGACCATTTGGAAAAACATTTAGCTACTTATATCTTTAAAACCAATGCGTACAAATACTTGAAATGTTGTGCAGTGTAAGCTTTTATACAAGGTTTTCCAACAAGAGGTGTTATTTTGAATCACCCGGTATTTCGGTAGCTGTGACTTTTGAAGCTTTTGTTCTTTGATATTTGGCTACGTCAACAAGCAAAATGCCGAATCTGGGGCTCGGAAATCCCAAAAGTTCTTGTTGAGAAGCCTCTCCATCCTCAACGTGTGACTGTTTGGTGCGGTTTAAGGTCCGGCGGGGTCATTGGACCTTACTTTTTCGAAAATGAGGTTGGATCAACAGTTACGGTGAATTGAATTGCACTATCGAGAGATGATTAATGATTTTTATGGTCGGAGTTGGATGGTATTGATCTGGACAACGTTTACATTCAACAAGACGGCGCTACGTGCCACGCAAGCAACGAAACCATTGCTCTGTTACGGGAAAAGTTTCCGGACCTTATTATCTCTCGAAGAGGTGATCACAATTGGCCACCGAGATCTTGTGATTTGACACATTGCGACTTCTTCCTTTGGGGCCACTTGAAAGATAAGGTCTACGCCAACAGCCCAGCGTCGATTTAAGACCTCAATGATAGAATTCGTGAGGCTATCGAGGCCATAGGGCAGCCACTTTGCGATTTGGTTATGGAAAATTTCATGAAAAGGATATGGTCCTGTAAGCGTGGTCGTGGTGGCTACTTGGCTGATGTTGTTTTTTTATTATTAACGGCATACCTTCCTCTTTATTATGAAATAAACATCCGATCATTTATCTCAAAAAAAATGGAATTTTTCTATGAATACCAAAATAACAGCTGTTGTTGGAAACCCCTTTAGTACCTGGAGTCCATTAAAAAGTGGGCGTTATTGGCATGCCCCTATCAATACAATGTGTTGCTAACCGCATAACAATATTTTCCAATTTTTATATTTCGCGTGCTTCGATACACTTTGTAATTTTTATACCCTACACCACACTGTGGTACAGGGTATTATAACTTTGTGAATTTTTTTGTAACAATAGACCCATTTTTTTTTTTGGAGAAATAGACCCATTGTTTATTATACCGATCGACTTAGAATCACTTTCTGAGTTGATTTAGCTATGTCCGTCTCTCTGTGCATGTATTTTTGTAATCAAAGTACAGGCTGCAATTATGGTCCGATCTCGACGAACATATACACATATATTTTGTTACACATATATTTTGTTTGGCCCGAGGACGATCCCTATTGAATTTGGTTAAAATCAGTTCAGATTTAGATATAGCCCCCATATATATGTTACCCCGATTTGACATGTAAGCGCTGTAAAAACTTTATTTTATATCCGATCAGTATGAAATTCGGCAGAAAGAGGTTTCTTATTATATGAACGAACACTGTTAAATTTGGAAAAAGTCGGTTCAGGTTTAGATATAGCCCCCATATATACGTTGCCCCCGATTTGACATGTAAGCGCTGTAAAAATGTTATTTTATATCCGATCAGTGCGAAATTCGGCAGAAAGAGTTTTCTTTCTACATGAAGGAATACTGCCAAATTCGGAGAAAATCGGTTCAGATTTAGATATAGCCCCCATATATATGTTACCCCGATTTGACATGTAAGCGCTGTAGAGACTGTATTTTATATCCGATCAGTACGAAATTTGGCAGAAAGAGGTATTTTTACATTAATGAGTATTCAGGGAAAATCGGTTCAGATTTATATATAACCTCCATATATATGTTCCTTCTGATTTGGTATCAAAGCGCTATAGAAGTTGTACTTTACTTCCGATCATTAACATTTTCCATAAAGATGTTTCTCAATTTAGGAACGAATATTGCTTAATTTAGCGATTATCGTTTCAGAATTAGATAATACGTTTCTATCCATTTACCAATTATTCCAAATTATTATGACAATGGCCCTTATCGCATTGTTAGGGAGGTGTAGGGTATTATATAGTCGGCCCCTCCCGACTTTCTGCCTTTCTTTACTGGTTCTACGTTTTCTTGTTCGCTGTATTTATTTTAGTATTCGTAATAAAGTCATAACGATGTATGTCTTGTATAATTACATTCAGTATTTTAAACTTTACCATTTTTTTGCTTCATACGCTGTACTTAAACCAGTGTACGCATATATGAGAGCTAAGTTCAGGTTGAATGAAGCCCGTGTAATTATCTGGAAACTAATATCAACTTTGGCCTGTCTTATCAATAAGTGTAATTAACTATGTAGATTAGATGTAGAAGGGGGTCACGCCCCAGAAATCATAACCTAATCTGTGAGTAATACACTTTTCCATTTAAAAATATTTTCTGATATCACTTAAAGAAAAAATAGGATTAAAGCGCGGAGAGTATACAATGGGGAAAATCTGCGTTTTTGACATGTTCGAATCCAACGGAACATTTTTAAAATTTATATATTATTGAACCATTATATTTTATTTGTCAATATATGTATATAAAATAGAATTGTTAAAAAATATGTCAATAAATTACAAAAAATATATTTGCCAATTAGTTTTCTCCAATAAAATATGTGTTTGAACACAAATAAAATTTTTGTTCAAGATTTTTCTATTTAAAAAATATTTTCAAAACATTGCTGAGTTTTAGAATTTCAGTTGTAATTTTTCCTTGACTTACAATTAAAAATTGTATTAGTTTTGTTGTAAAGTACTCATTTTTAATTTCTAAATATTCCAAGTCATTATTTGCTGTCAATACAAGTAATTAAGCCTTGATTATACGATTTCAAATATAATTATACAATTATTTTACAAACGTTTTAAATTTCTAAAATAAAAACTTTGAATTAAAATAATAACATATAATTAAGTTATCGATATATTTTCTGAACACGTAAATCTGAATCAAATTTTTGTTAAATACATCTTGGCCCTACTTAATTTTCAATACTAAATTTTTCGAAATTTAATTAACACTATTTATTTACGTAGGAACCGAATTTCTATGAACACCCAAAAGGGGATGTACTGGACCCATTTAACCATGTCCGTCCATCAGTAATAAACTAAGCTCCGCCATTACTTACTGGTTTTTCAAACATGTTTGTTTCTTATATTTTGTTTTTGTTTCTGTTATGGAATTAATTAAAAATGTAATAAATTTATTGCAATACATATACTCGTACGAGTATTGCATTTAAAAGACAGTAGGTAGGAATGATTCTACAGAAAGGTTTCGCTTTCGTTAAACAGTTTTGGGTCAGAATATTTAATATCTACCTATGTTTATGTTTGGCTAAAACATTTATAAGCAGTTACAAATGGGTAAAGTAAGATCTCGCTATGATTTTTTTAAAAAAAAAATTTCGAAAAAAATTTATAAGCATTTTAATTTTTAGAAAAAATTAAAAAATGAGTTGTTGTGTTTTACGAAATTTGCATTTGTTCTCGAAAGGCTGAACCTATTTTTGCCAAGTTTAATTTGTTTTAGGAGGAAACAACGCCACATTTTGGTAAAAATTTTTTTTTGGAAAACCTTTGAAGAAAAATTTCTCCCCCCTCGAAGTTCTAAAAATTTTCACAGAATACTCGTCGCACTCTCACAAATCTAGAAAATTAAAAAAAAAATTGGGAGACTCAATATTTGTAAAAGTTATGGACGAAATACCAAGACTAGTTTATTTCCATCCAGAAAGGTTGATACGGCTGAAATCGGTGCATATTGTGCTCCGATATTTACAAAATACTAGCAAAATCAGACTAGTCTTGTTATTTCGTCCATAACTTTTACAAATATTGAGTCTCGCACAAATTGTTTACTGTTCTGGCATTGTGAGAGTGCGACGAATATTCTGTGAAAATTTGTAGAACATCGAGGGGGAAGCAATTTTTTTTCTACAAAGATTTTTTCAAAAATACTTCGTAAATATTTTTTTTAAAAAATTTCCAAAATCGGATGGTTGAGCAATTTTTTCTACAACGGATTTTTCAAAAAAAACTTTCGTAATTTTTTTTTTTTTAAATTTCCATAATTTTTTTTTTACAAAAAATGGCGCATTGCGTCCTCTTTAAATCGGTTTAGCCGTTCGAGACGAATTACAAATTTCGTAAAACACAAAACTCATTTTTTTAATTTGTTCAAAAATTAAAATGCCCTTAAACGATTTAAACTGAGATACTCTCTCGGCTAAAGACCAACCTGCTTCTATCAATGATAGAATGCAAGTATTTTACATGGCAAAATATATTGCAAGTATTTCATTGCGTGCCCACAGACTATATCATGATTTCTGGGGCGTGACCCCCGTCATCAGTAGTCTACATGGCCGGCTTTTAAAAAAAGCCTTTGATTGATGATTCGATAACCGAACTCTCAAAGCCTATCACGGGGCGACTCACACGAGCAAATGAGAATTGCACCCAAAGACTCACTTTTCGGCTATCGATCAAACAATCAAACACAATGAAATACTAGCACTTTGCCATGTCCACAAGAAAATCAATTAGAATTTACTTGTAGAAATCACTCACACATTAAGAGTAAAGCTTTATAGTAAAAAGCTTTTTTCTTATTGCTTTAAGTGTTTTGTTGTAATATTTATTTTACAACAAGTCAGCTGTGCCGTGCTTTTGTCCATATCGGTTGCCCGTTATTATTTCGGTCTGTAATCGTTATGATTTAAACTGAGATACTTCTCAAAAAGATTTTTTTAAAAAAATTATAGCGAGATCTTATTTTACCTATTTGTAACTGCTTATAAACACTTTAGCCAAAAATAAATTACATAGGTCGATATTAAATATTCTGCTTCTTTTTGATATCCGCTTTGTATTAGCAAAAACAAAAAAATAATATTTTCAATATTAGTTATGGCTTTCGCAAGAAAAATATTTCAATATTCGGTTACGCATTCGCTTTCGTTACATGCCTGGTTCAGTTATTATACATGTATTTTAACTAAGGTGCACTTAAGTAAAAAAATATCAAATGTAATCAAACTGAGTACATTCGTGGTGTGTATTACATATGTTTACACAAATAAAATGTTTGTGTCCGAGACCTAAAAACTTTTTTGCGTAGATTGAAGCATACTATTTTATGAAACCAAACCACAATTTTTTTATGGTAAACTTTTTTTTAATTTTTTTTAAATCCAATTTTTAGGGGATGTACCTTTAGTATTTGGACCATTTTTATACACTCATTTTAGTGATACGAGGGTATATATCATTTTCTACGGGCCAAAACTGTAAAACATCTAAGGAGTTACCTAACCCCCAAGTATGTTTGGCGGAAATTCCTTTTGGGTAATATTGAGTCATTTGAGCAATAACTCTCGAAAAGCTTAACCGATTGACTTCAAATTTGGTATGCGATAATATTTTTCTCTATCTCCGGCTAAGTTCGAAGATGGGCCATACTGGTCCACTCCTTCTAGTACCTCCCCCACAAAGGGTTAACATTTAGTGAAATATTGGTTCTTTAATTACTTCTATACTACTTACTAGAATCTTCTGAAATTCTACACATAGTATTAGTTTATTAGTCGCTAACACCATGTAAAAACATTCCACCAAAATGTACCATTTTCCACCAAAACTTTAATGCTTATGGCTTTAATATCAGTTCATACAAATACTTGAAATTTTGTACAGTGTATTGCTTTTATAGTACCTAAAATCCAGAGAAAGGTGGGCTTTATTGGCACGCCCCTTTTGGTACCTCCCACACAAATGGACTATTTTGTACCAAAAGTTAATAGCATATAACATAAATACCAGTATTAATTAATTAATTGAACTAAAACAAAAAATAAATAAATTTACAAATATTTTTTTGGGACTCAAGGTGAGGGGATTCATAAGTCGGTTTACCTGACTGAACTTTCTTACTTGTTATACCCTCGCTTTAGTAACACGATGGTATATACCATTTGCTACGGACCAAAAGTGTAAGGCATCTAAGTAGTGACCTAAGACCCTAAGTATGTTTGTGTGATATCCGTTTTGGGTCATTTTAAGTCGAATGAGCAGTGTCCGTCCGTCTGTCTGTCTGCTGGCTGATGCGCACGATAACTCTCGAAAGGAGTAACCGATTAACTTCAAATTTGGTATGTGGTAATATTTTTCTCTATCTCCGGCTAAGTTCGAAGATGGTCCATATTGATCCACTCCTTCTAGTACCTCCCCCACAAAGGGTTAATATTTAGTGAATTATTGATTATTTAATAACTTCTATACTACATATTTGCATCTTCTGAAATTCTAGACATAGTATTAGTTCATTAGTCACTATCACCTCGAGGAAAATGGGCGAAGTTGCCACGTCCCTTTTGGTGTCTCCCTCACAAATTTGGATCAAAATTTGACTGTTTATAACTTTAATACAAGTGCATAAAAATACTTCAAATTTTGTACAGTACAATTTTTTGTAGCGCCTATAGTCCGGTAAAAATGGGCATTATCGTACAGCACCCTTTGGTACCTCCCACACAAATGTACCGTTTTAAACTAAAAGTTAATGGCTTATAACTTTGATACCAATGCATACAAATACTAGAAATTTTGTGCAGTGAAATGCTGTGAAAAGTGGACGTTATCACCCCACTTTTTGTACCTCCCACACAAAATGACCAAATCATACCAAAATTGAATAGCTCGTAACGTTAATATACCAGTACATATAAACGCTTACAGTTCGGCACAGTGTTTACCTAAAAATAGGTGTATGTATTTGTTAAACACCTTCTGCTACCTCTCACACAATGACAGATTAATTAGTGTAATGTTTATACATATTACATTACTCACAAAGTGAGGGTATACCTTAGTCGGTTTACACGACTGAAACTTTCATTATTGTTTTTTAAGTATAAGCTCGATACAGCCGGGATGATATTTAAATATATGACACGTCCATTTTGGTACCTCCCATACAAATGGACTATTTTGTACAGATTCCTGCGCACAATAACACTTGAAATTTTGTACAGTGTAATGCTGTTATAGTACCCATAGTCGACTGAAAAACTGGGCGTTATTCCCAAAAAAAATTAAAAATAATTTGTCACTTTCCTTTTCTGTTATAATATGGGTCATAATTTATACATTTATCCAAATGGGCTTTGTTAACTTCATTAAGATGCTAGCTTTAAAAAATGGAACACTTTTTTCTTTTTTTAGTATGGTTCTTTCCGTGCCAACACATAACGACTTTTGAAAAAATTCAAGTTTTTCAAATTTCCTTACAAGAAAATCATATTAAAAAAAAATTACCACGACAAACTTTTTTTAATATTTTCGTGTTTGGGACACCATATTACAACTGAAAATGTTATGCACAGCCCTTTGGCAAACATTTTTTACATAGTGATATTACTATTTTTCATCAAGTAATGGGCGTAACGAGTACTACTCGATTTTATGTAGGCTTGTCTGAAAATTTTTGCTTTTTGAAAAGTCGGCCCTATAAGGAAAACTTCCGCCATTTCAAGCCAGAAAAAAACCGAAGAAGGATTATTTAATTGTAGTTTTGTAGGCCATCGCTATGTACCTGACTACAAATATTTAACTTTTTTATTGCACAGTTTTTTTTTGGAAAAATTACAGAAGAAATACCATCTCACATTATTCTCTAATGTTAATTTGATGGACCTACCTCATTCGATGTGATAAATATGTATCTTTACTTATAAAATAAATTTATTTTTCTTTGAGTCAATTAATTCTCTGCTACAAATAAATAAACACTAATCATTAAACGTTAATATCAAATTATACATCATTAATATCCCAGGTAATTAGGAAATTAAATCAAATAAATACCACTAATTTTTATGTTGCAGTGGAAAAAGACAAACGACTTTCTGTGCGTGTGTCATGAAACCCCAAAAGCAAAAAACAAACAATCAAACAACACTAAATATTAATTACTCCGTAATGACCATCGATTGCAAAACCTAACCCCTATTACTTCATACCCACAATGCATTGGACACCTTCGGAATGAATACAACACCATCTATAGATAATTTTAGGTAAACACTTTGTCATTGTGCCACCATATAGTTACATACATACTGACATAGCAGTACAGACGGTGGGGAATCGCGGAGTCATACGCTTAAACATTGTTACGATGTGAACATGCGATAAGATAAGAACCCCGAAACACTTGAAATTGTATTTAAAGTGTTTACGCTTTGAGTATCTGTAGAATTTATACCGCAGACTATAGCTGTGTTGTTGTTGTTGCTGATTTTATAGTCACATTCATAGATTGGATTGGTGACGTCTGTGGGTATTTTCGGTATGACATGTCATTTGTAACACGCTTAAATATTGCAATAAAATAGTTAACAAACCTGAAAATGAGATAATAACTAGTAAAGAAAGGGGTGCGAGTCGAGTATATGATACCTACTTTGTTATAACTTTAGTGAAGGAGGGCCCACTAAAAAATGCGTACTGAAAATCAAAGAATTTGTCCTAAATTTTAAGATTTCGGGCCAAACACAAAAAAAAAAAATAAGAATGTTTGTAGTAATTTGATGTCATGAAACCTACTTGATTTGAAGATGCATATCATAGAATCAAGTACATACATAATAAAAATAATTATGTTTGGCCTTAAGAGAAGCATATGTTGGCGTACATTTAAGTATAAAACTGTCGTACTTAGTCCGAGTATTAAAATTTAAAATACCTGACCTTGAAAAAAGCATACCCTGGTAATTAATAGAATTCATACATGAATGTAAATACAATTTATTCACATTTATAGCAAACTTCATTTATAGAAAATACGTTTTTTCATGAAAACGTTGTTTCTATTTATTATGAAATGGCAAACCACACGTCTAAAAACACCCTGTATAATACTTACGTTAAGATTTTTGTTAGAATTAGTCACTCTACTTTGCACAAATCATTCTTAAATACCTATGTTTTCGCTAAAAAATTAAAAAATATTATTACCGGCTCAAACCTTCTTCTTAAAGCATTTCCGAAAAACTGATCATCCATAAATAAACAAACAACAGATTATCTATTGTTTGAAATAAAACTGAATAACAAAAAACGTTTATGCTCAGAGAAGGAAAGGGAGAGTATATTTAACTCTGAGAGCGGGAGAGTATAATTATCTCTCATATAGAGTAAATTTAATAAGTATTCTTTAAGATCATGGCAATTGTCATAAAAACAACTTACAGATCCGTAATTTTTTTAAAGACAGCACAGCCTTAATTTTATTCCTTAAACGTTTCACACTGATAATTTAGTCCGATCCGGCTTTAAAACTATTACGTGTCCACATCATTGTTTTAATGTACAAAATCCTTAAAAGTATTGAAATATTAACTAAAATAATTAAGCTTGCCACAAAAATAATAATTTTTGCTTTACTTTAAAGATGTAAATATAAATTTAAAGACTTACACAAAACTGAACATACGTTTTTTATAATACAAATAATTTTATATCAATGGAATTTCCTAAAAACATGTAAATTTTGGTTATTTTAATGGAAATTGTTCTTGAATTTATGTCGAGTTCGCAAACTTGATTTAGGTATGCGTCTTTATTATTTTTATTCCGGGAGAGAGCGTGAGAGCATAATTATCTCTCATATAGAGTAAATTTAAGAAGTATTCTTTAAGATCATGGCAATTGTCATAAAATTAACTTACAGATCCGTAATTTTTTTAAAGTCACCACAGCCTTAATGTTTCATACTGATAATTAAGTCCGATCCGGCTTTAAAACTATTACGTGTCAACATAATTCTTTTAATGTACAAAATCCTTTAAAGTCTTGAAATATTACGTGAAATAATGAAGCTTGTCACAAAAATAATGATTTTTGCTTTAATTTAAAGATGGACTTACATAACACTGAAAATTAATGTTTCATTTATACAAAAACCTTTGTATCAATGGAATTTCCTAAAAACATGTACATTGTGTTCATTTTAATGGAAATTGATCTTGAATTTATGTCGAGTTCGCATACTTGATTTAGGTATGCGTCTTCATTATTTTTATTGCAGGAGAGAGCGTGAGAGCATAATTATCTCTCATATAGAGTCAATTTTAGAAGTATTCTTTAAAATAATGGAAACTGTCTAAAATTAACGAACAAATCCGTAATTTTTTAAAGTCAGCACAGCCTTAATTTTATTCCTTAAATGTTTCATACTCGTACTCATCAAACTATTACGTGTCTACATCATTCTTTTAGTGTAAAAAATCCCTAAAAGTATTGAAATATTACGTGAAATAATGAAGCTTGTCACAAAAATAATGATTTTTGCTTTAATTTAAAGATGGACTTACATAACACTGAAGATTAATGTTTTATTTATACAAATACCATTATATCAATGAAATTTTCTTAAAAACATATAAATTGTGGTTATTTTAGTGAAAATTGTTCTTGAATTAATGCCGAGAGAGCGGGAGAGTATAATTAACTCGCGTATAGAGTCAATTTAAGAAGTATTCTTTAAAATAATGGTACCTGTCATAAAATTAACTTACACATACGTAATATTTTTAAAGTCAGCACAGCCTTAATTTCATTCCCTAAATATTTCATACTGATAATTAAGTCCGATCCGGCTTTAAAACTATTACGTTTCTACATCATTGTTTTAATGTACAAAATCCTTAAATGTATTGAAATATTACGTAAAATAGTGAAGCTTGTCACAAAAATAATGATTTTTGCTTTCATTTAAAGACGTAATTTTAGGGATCGACTTGCACAAAACTGAAGATTAATGTTTTATTAATACAAATACTTTTATATCAATGAAAATTTCTGCCTGAACCCCACACATTGTGGAGAGATTAAAAGACTATTTTGGTATTTTGGGGTCTAAGGTCACACCTTCAATGTGCTACACTTCGTCCTCCACTAAATTGAAGTTATACAAAAAAGGGTGACTCTGCCAATCGGTTTAGCCGAACTTGCACTTTTTACCCTCTATTTTTTGTTGTTTTCTACACAACTCTCGATGTTGTTTACTATTCCTTCGGTTCTTGCATATTCGAATGTTTGAATTGCAAATTTTAATGATATATTTTTAAA
This sequence comes from Eudasyphora cyanicolor, assembly GCA_963930755.1. Classification (NCBI taxonomy): domain Eukaryota; kingdom Metazoa; phylum Arthropoda; class Insecta; order Diptera; family Muscidae; genus Eudasyphora; species Eudasyphora cyanicolor. The sequence goes on from OZ005737.1 coordinate 246,349,984, forward strand.
GTATTTGCATTGGTTATTGACGCTTCAGTGGACAAATACAAAAATGTGCTTTTAATACCATTGAAGGAAGAGTGATGCGTTGAAAAAAAACATTTCTATAGATTTAAATATTATTTATGATTAAATTTTATTTACAAGTGGTTTCTTTTTTTTTGCTCGAAACACTCCCTCCGATTTAATAACATTTTTTTAATTTGACAAGTTAAGCTGGTGGAATATGAGTGTTGTTTGCGGAGTATTAAAGTCGTTTTTTTGTTTTGATAAATTATATTCAAAACGCTGGTTTTGAAAAGCAAAACAAAAATGAATTATTATTATTGATATTGAATGGGGATTTAACGAGCTTTTGTTAAAATTTCAACAGTATATGATTATAAATACTTATAATTTTAAGTAATTGTGGGCTGTGTAAGTTGTGGGTAATGTGCTAGGGGATGTACAGGATGTTGAACGCAGTCAGCTTTTTTAGAGACCACCATAATCTTTAAAATTTAGCTACGACAGGATTATAAACTGTTTTGTTGAAATCTGTTTGAGGAAATGATAGGCCATTTTAGCTATTACAAATACCAAATATGAAAATATTTTATGAGTGAAAAACTAAGACATGGAATGCTTTTGCTCGAAATATGAAGAAAAAAGTTGGTTTAATTTTAAGAAAAGCATTCAAGGAAAGATTTCTTTAAAAATTTTTTCAAGTCTGAAATGTCCATTATGCCTGTCCTACCTTTTGAAAGGACCCATTGAAAAAGCATAGGCATATGACAGAAATTTGGTACAGATACTTATAATAGCTTCAGGTAACTTGGGACTGAAAATGGACAATATTGGTCATTTTTTGATAGATTCCCCATACATTTCATCTGTCCGATTTGACTTCTTATCGCCATAGAGACCGAAAATTCCAACTGATCGTTTCTATAATTTCATAAAACATAATTCATAATTACTGTAAGTTTAAAGAAAAGCTAAGAAATATTCACCTATGTTATGTAAAAAAACATTTGTTAAATAAACTTTGTTGGTTATTCTAAGAACATAAACTAAAAAATATCCTCTTCGCCACCTCTGTCTGCCCTACCGTCCGCTTTGCCATTCTAAACTTATAATCTAAGCAAATATCTCGATTAGATTAATTAGATAAAACCACTCCAGAAAACGTATCTCTAATCGTATTAGGAAATACCCATAAATACCGTCCAACCCAAAAATAAAATTCCTCTAAGCAGAAACAATAATCTCCAAGTTATCGAAACAATTATGAAACTCAAGTGGTGCATATATCTTTAATAGTCTCCATAAAATCTCATAAAGTAGTCACGAGTTTTGACTAAATTAACCTAATAACTCTGTGGAAACTTTGATCGGGTTTGGCTTGGATTATTAAAGGCTAAATAACTTTCCAATCACTTTTATAATTTTATAAACAAACGATCTCTTTATGGGCAGCAAATATTAATTGTTTTAATGTTTAATTGACATCCATAACAATCCAGCAAAAAATGAACTTATACTCCTAAGTTGATGGCCAATATTTAGCGAGACGGACACTTTTGCTCATATGATCAATCACGTGCTTTACGTCACCGTCATAGACCACGGGATTGATATACAACCGTTGAATCAATCAATTATGATTATGGGGATCGTGTTCTTATCACGATTGCACAGTGTTACCTATCACCCGTATACGAGTGTCGCACCTGACGACGACTCTACGATAAGGATTAGGAAAATCTATTAGCTAAATTCTATTTGCAATGTATTTTGCTTATTGCCATATAATGGCGCAAAAACATGTTAATAAATAATACATTAAGTTTGAGATTTTTTTGTTTTGAAAATTGTAAATTCATCATTATCTCATTACTACTATCGCAGATAATGCTATATTCCCGGGTGAGCACCTCATCCACATTTCGTCGCCTACTTATCTATTTTTAAAACATTTATAAACCATGGCATTATTTTTGCTGAAAAGCGGATTATCAGCGAACACGAGTTAAGTGTTTCAAAAAAAAAGTTGCGCCAGCTTTCATAGAAATTATTTTTTAATTTATCGTGTTGTTTTCATTTAATCGGATTTATTATCAGTATTTCTTTGTTTGTATCTAACCCTGGTGTGAGGTAATATAATAAAACCAGAGCGAATTGAAGAAATTTCTTTAAAAATACGCATACATATTTTTTTTAATAAATAAAGTCGGCGGACCTGCCCCATTGAATGCTTTTCACATTATGATTAGCAAAAAACGGGCATAGAAAACCTGCTTCAAATAATAAATGTAGCAAATAATACAAATTAATTAATTCAATGCATTTTTTAATTTATTCAAAAAAATTGATTAATTTTAATTTAATAATACACGACACCACATTGAGGTACAGGGTATTATGACTTTGTGCATTTGTTTGTAACGCCGAAAAAGAGAAGAGATAGACCCAATGTTTATTATAAAGATTGGCATAGAATCACTTCCCTCTGTCAGTCCGTCTGTTCAAATTCGTGTGAAAAAAGTGCTGGGCACACAATTATGAAGCTATCTATTAGAAAATTGGTACAGGTACATTTCTTAGGCCAGGGACGATCCCTATTGAAAATGGGACACATCGGTCCATCTTTTATTATAGCCACCCATATAAAGGTAACCCACAGAGGTCAATTTTTGCCGCTCTGGAAAACACATTTTAACATTGATCTGGCCGAAATTTAAGCAAATTCTATATATTGCACCTAATCATATTAAAAATGGGGCACATCGGACTTTGTACAGCCCACATATAAAGAACCCTTCCGATTTGACTTCTGGAAGCTCTAGGGAACGCATTTTTATCCGATTACGCTGCAAATTTAGTATTTTTACTTTATATTGTACTAAATTGTCCACAGTGAGATTTGTCCCCAGTGAGAATTGGATACCTCCACGTCTTGATAAAGCCCCAATATAAAGGTCACAGGCGAATTTGACCTCTTGGTGGTGTAGATCCTACGTTTTTATCTGATATGCCTGTATTTAACTTTCTTTATTTATCCTGCAACAATTCATAGTTATAATGGATTCAAACGGCCTCTAAATATTTCTTCGTACATTGGTGGAAGGAATTGTACAGACGGTCCTGTCCGACTTTAGTCTTTCCTTACAGATTTTCAGTGAAAATATTGTAAATAGGCGTTAAGTTTAAGGCAATTAATTGTCTCTATAAGTACTCGTATAAGGGGTTTTTCATGTAAAGTGAGTCAATTTCAAAAACCAATGTCTTCCGATCGGGATGAAACTTGCACCAAATTTAGTGCAAAAAATTTCAAGCAAATCGGTTAAGGGCTGTCTAAGTTGGAGGTTGTTGAATTTTGAAATTTTGGTCAAACGGAACTTTTGTCCCATCCATATAACTTATTACCTATATTATTTTTCTCAATAAATTTTGCTTCAATCTTTTAAAGAAAACAAAAATTTTCCTGTGAATTTTTTTTTGCTAAATTAAAAATTTATTTTTGCGGATTTTTCAAAAACAAGTTTTTAAATTATGTACCGATTTTCTTCGGAATGTCCACATTTTATTTATAACCAAGCAGACATTACGACAAAGTAATAAAAATATGATAGCTGCCAAATTTTCGATGTTTTAAGGAGGTACTAATTACAGAACTAATAAAATGTTCCCAAAAAATTTGATTTTCCGCAATATCTTGTAAATTATATTTGAAATCGCTGTTGGGATTAATAGATTATATTAGAAGAAGATGAAGGCTACTTAAATTAGGAATCTTTAAATCTTTCCTGAACCAATTAGGATAAATGGTTCTTGAGTTATGCCAAAATATATTGTGCAACCTATATTTTTTCAGTAATTATCGTTGTTTTTATAAACTCGTATAAGCAGATTCCATCCCATAAATAGCCTTTATGATATTAAAGCGAATGATATAAGCTTTCGTTTGAGCAAAAAGTAATTAAATAATTTTTAATTTCGTAAAATTTGTTTCTTCTATTATACCCTCCACCATAGGAAGGGGGTATATTCATTTTGTCACTCCGTTTGTAACACCACTAAATATTAATCTGAGACCCCATAAAGTATATCGTCATCAGAAACGAAAAAGGGCGTAACAACAAGAAAAATGGAAATTCAGGTTTTGATGGATTTCGGTACACTGTATCAAAATACACATCCTGACAAATTTTTAGCGGCGTAATCTTAAAAATGGCGAATTTATTAACAAAATATAAAAGGGCCTAACAACAAATTGTTTCTTTTTTCATAGTTAAAAAAAATCCTATTTCACGTAATTTTCACAAACAACTTATAAAACATGTTTGTGTGGTTTTATATATGCATCATTATGTTAAGATATTATCCTGAAAACCACGTTTTTCTATCAGCAGCACTTTTCATTTTATTTAGTTTTTGCTGCTCCTGTAAAATTTCCAAACATGATGATAGGCCCTTTTTCGTTTCTGATGACGATATGTAGTACTGATTGTCATAAAATTCTAAGACGATTTAGACATGTCCGTCTGACCGCCTTTTGTAATCACGCTACAATCTATACTAATTGAGCGAGGTGGCTGAAATTTGGTATATATAAATGTTTGTATGTATGTGTTTTATAGACGTTTAAACCACTGGACCGATTTTAAAATGTTTTCTTTTGTTTGAAAGCTATTTGGTCTGAGATGGTTTTGGAAAAAAAATTGCAAATAGTGGGCGGGGAAAATGTAGGCGTGGCAAATCGTTTGTTTGTGTGTTTGTTCCACTGCAGTTCTGCTGGCAGTCTACGTCAGTGGTCCAAAAATTAACGGGATCGGAAATATGGGGCAACGAAGTGGACCGGGTCCAGCTATAAGTTATAAATAATAAAAATAAATTTTATGATTGCATTTTTTCGATGTTTTTACCTACCTCGCTTTTATTGAAAAATTATGAAAATACTAAAAATTAAAATTTTTTACTTTATTTGCCTTTATTCCAAATTTCATCAAAATCCCAGCTTTTTTGTAGATATTACAGCACTATGGCTACATTTTCTCATTTCCGTCATAGCGCCCAATGTAAAGAGACTTGTCTATGCCAATTTTTACTTTGATCTGGTGTAAAATACACCTTCTATAGGCCTTAGAAGCCAAATCGGAAGGAACATACATATATATCGGCTATATCTAAATCTGAAGCGATATCCACTAAATTTTGTGGTCTTAATAAATGGGCGAATATGTTAGTATCTGCCTTTTGGAAGCCAAATCGGAAGAAACATATTTGTGGAGGCTATATCTAAATCTGAACCGATTTTCACTAATTTTAGCGGCCTGTATTAAAGGGAAAAAACTTGTCTCTGCTAATTTTTACACCTTCTATAGCCCTATACATGTAACAAACACTTTTTAGCGATTTTGTTTCTACTTTTTATTTTTTTTTTTTTTTGTGTCAACAAAAAACAATTTTTTGTTGAAAAATCTAATTTTTTCTATAGTTTTAACGTCAGTAATTAGACTTTCGTTAATAATTTTCTTTAATTTAAATGGTATTCAGTCTTTATCGAACTAATACTATTAAAAAATACATATATTTTTAACATCCAAGAAAATAGAAATTTAAAAAAATACAAAATTGTTTTTAATATTTTTTCGTGTTTAGTACACCTATTGCACGAGATAATTTTATGCACAGTTCTTCGGCAACAATTTTGTAAACTAATTTTTTTTGACTAATAAACAACATTAATACAAAAAATTCCCAACATTATCCATCCAGTTGGTTTAGAAACACTGGAGGCTGAAGGCGCAGAACAACATCAACTGGTACAGTCCGTAAGAAGTTGATTTTTATTTTCTGCATGAAAAACTCTACATTTCTTAAAAAAAAACATTATCAACAAATATTAGTATTGTCTGTCTAATAAAACTTACATTCCACAATTTAGAATTTTTCAAATGGTCATACAAAAATGTGGGACACTTCAAAACTTACAAACTAATACCAGATTATTGGTATGATTCTGAGGAAAACAAGAAATGGCAGGCATTGTAGAACTGAAAGTTATTTCATATGTGAATATTTTTATTGTCCTTAGTCAAAATTTTCAATTTTTTACATATATGTATGACATTCTTACACGAAATGATATCTTTCATTACGTACATATGTATGTACATATTTACTCGGAGTGTTTTGTGACTGCATCGTTATGTTAAATTTTATTCAATACTAGCTGGACCCGGTCCACTTCGTCGCCCCATATTTGCGATCCCGTCCATTTTTGGACCACTGACGTAGACTGCCAGCAGAACTGCAGTGGAACAAAAGCACAAACAAAAGATTTGCTACGCCCACATTTTCCCCGCCCACTATTTGCAATTTTTTTTTCCAAAACCATCTCAGACCAAATAGCTTTCAAACAAAAGAAAAATTTTTGAAATCGGTCCAGTGGTTTAAACGTCTATAAAACACATACATACATACATACAAACATTTTTCCATTTTTATATACATATATACATAGATTATTTAATTTTCCTTCAAATCCTTTAATAATTCCTCAAATTACATTTCACTAATTATTAATATCATTTTGTATTTTTGTTTCAGTGATAAATCCCACAAATCGCCGCCATGGGTGATATGTTTCGCTGTGAAGAGATGGCTTTGTGCCAACTCTTCATACAGCCTGAGGCAGCCTATGCCTCAGTAGCAGAATTGGGCGAATTGGGTTGTGTGCAATTCCGTGATGTAAGTATTAAAAGGGCTTATTAATTGGAATAAAACACAAAATTCATTGTCGGGGCATTTTGCAAATATCCCCCAAATCAATTAAACCCTTAAGAAACAAATAATATAAATTAAATGTGACCTCCTCACCTTCCTTTCTTCCTCCACTCCCTCCTTAGCTTAACGGTGAGGTTAATGCCTTCCAACGCAAATTCGTCTCGGAGGTACGGCGATGTGATGAACTTGAACGCAGAATACGTTATGTGGAAAGTGAGATGAAGAGGGATGAAATATCCTTGCCTAAACTCGATGAAGACAATGAGCCGGCTGCCCCCAATCCACGAGAGATTATAGACCTGGAGGCCCACTTGGAATCTATTGAGACAGAGTTGCGTGAATTAAGTCAAAATGCTGTGAATTTATATTCAAATTTCAATGATATGACTGAATTGAAAGCTGTGCTGGAGAATACCGAGTGTTTCTTTGACGATGCTGAGGTCTTGAATTTGGATTCCAATCGTTTTGTGGATCCTGCGGATTTGGCGGCACAACAGCAAAGAGGGCAGTTGGGTTTTATAGCCGGTGTCATTAAGCTGGAGAAATTCTTTGCCTTCGAACGCATGTTATGGCGTATTTCCCGAGGCAATATTTTCCTTAAACGCAGCGATTTGAGCGGTATGCTCAAGGATCCCGATACAGGTCACCCCGTCTTAAAGACAGTCTTCGTGGCCTTCTTCCAAGGTGATCAGCTAAAGCAGAGAATCAAGAAAATCTGCTCAGCTTTCCATGCCGCCGTATATCCTTGTCCCAGTGCCCATAATGAGCGCGTGGAAATGTTGCGTGATGTGAGCACAAGATTGGAAGACTTAAAAATGGTACTGAACAGTACTGCTGATCATCGTAATCGTGTTTTGGTAGGAGCCTCTCGCAATTTGCCCACCTGGAGTATAAGTGTCAAGAAAATGAAGGCCATTTATCATACCTTGAATATGTTCAACATGGATGTCTCTAACAAATGTTTGATCGGTGAAGGTTGGATACCTTTGAAGGACTTCCAAACGGTCAGCAATGCCCTGGCACAGGGTTCCAAAATGGTGGAGAGTACCATACCCTCATTTGTCAATGTCATTGAGTCGAATGAACAGCCGCCTACATTCACGCGTACGAATAAGTTCACCAGTGGTTTCCAGAATCTTATCGATTCCTATGGTGTGGCATCGTATAGGGAGGCGAACCCAGCCCTCTACACTTGCATCACGTTCCCGTTCCTCTTCGCTGTGATGTTCGGTGATATGGGCCACGGTATGATTCTGGTGTTGTTCGCCCTGTTTTTGGTCATTAGGGAGAAGGAGTTGCGCAAAATCAAAGGCGAAATTTTCAATATTTTCTTTGGCGGTCGCTACATCATCTTGCTGATGGGCTTATTTTCACTGTACACCGGCTTTGTCTACAACGATGTCTTCTCCAAGTCCATGAACATCTTTGGCTCCAGTTGGTCGGTGCGCTATAATACAACCACCGTCTTGGAGAACACTTATCTGCAAATGGATCCCAGGTATCATGTCAAGGGTGTCTATCCCATTGGTGTGGACCCCATTTGGCAAATGGCCGATAACAAAATTATTTTCCTCAACACCTACAAAATGAAACTGTCCATCATTTTCGGAGTTATACACATGGTTTTCGGTGTCATCATGTCTCTGGTCAACTATACCCATTTCAAGAAGGGCGTTAACATTATCATGGACTTTATACCACAAGTCATATTTTTGGTTTTACTTTTCGGCTATATGGTTTTCATGATGTTCTTCAAATTCGTTAAGTATTCGGGAGATGCCGAAGATACGGCGTTGACACCGGGCTGTGCTCCATCCATTTTGATTTTGTTCATCAACATGATGTTGTTCAAGAGTCAGCCACCTTTGGATAAGTGCGAGGAGTTTATGTTCGAGGGTCAAAAGATGTTGCAAACTGTTTTCGTGATCGTTGCTGTCGTTTGCATCCCATGGATGTTGTTGGGCAAGCCCATTTACTATATGTGTAAGCGCAAAAAGGCAGCCGCCGCGCAGACTCATGTTAATGGGGATATCGAGGGAAGTGGTGCTGCCGCCGCCAAGCCAGCTGCCGGAGGTCATGGTGGACATGGTCATGGCGACGATGAACCTATGGGAGAAATTTTCATACAACAAGCCATTCATACCATTGAATATGTGCTGAGTACCATTTCGCATACGGCCTCATATTTGCGTTTGTGGGCTCTGTCCTTGGCTCATGCCCGTAAGTAGTAACGATGAAGCTGCAGACAGTGGGGGAATTTTGAAAACTAAATAAATAAATAAATCTTTAGTCACCTATCTTGAAAACAACAGATTTAATCTGTTTTTTCTTATCAAAATCCCCCCTCCCCTTCTAAGCTAATAACTTGTTTTAACAACTTTTGAATGATTGGTAACATCTAATTTCAAATTTCGCTCTCCCTCCTTCCAGAATTGTCTGAAGTCTTGTGGATGATGGTTATGTCCAGTGGTTTATCTATGCCGGGCTATGCCGGTGCCATTATGCTCTTTTTCATTTTCGGCGCTTGGGCAGCATTAACATTTGCCATATTGGTTTTAATTGAAGGTCTTTCAGCATTTTTGCACACTTTGCGTTTGCATTGGTAAGTATTTTATTAATGACATATGTTTATCCACTTTTATAAACTGACGGTTTAATTTATTTTCTTAGGGTCGAATTTATGAGCAAATTCTATGAAGGTTTGGGCTATGCCTTCCAACCGTTCTCGTTCAAAGCTATCCTGAACGAATCCGACGAGTCTTGAAGACATCATCCACTTTGAGATATTTTTTAAAATGTTTGTTTCAATAAAAAAATAATTTTAATAAAATAAATTGTAAATTCGTTAAGTTCTGGTGTTTTATTGTTTATATTGGAAGTGGGTTGGCTTATAAAAATGTTTAATTCACAGTCCTACAGGTGAATTGAGTATTGCTATTATCCGCATGTTAAGGGCGGAACATTTTTACCACTCCCTACAACATTTAGTTTTAAACCAGTAAGGAAAACCAGAAAGACGGGCGGGCCCTACATCTGCATTCCAATTATTCCATAATTTGGAATAATTAGGTTTGTTTCAGTTAACAAAGTGTTTAGCTGCACCTCCTCATCAAGGTTTATTCCAAAGATGAGTTAAAGATATTGATCATAATAAACTTCATATGAAACTATAATCGTTTAATGCGCAGCATTCATTCATATATCAAGAATCGGAAGGAACAATTAGATGGGACTATATAACCAGTAAGGAAAGGCAGAAAGTCGGGCGGGGCCGACTATAAAATACCCTACACCTCCCTAACAATGCGATAAGGGTTATTGTGATAATAATTTGGAATAATTGGTAAATGGGTAGGAACATATTATCTAATTCTGATCCGATAATCGCTAAATTAAGCAATATTCGTTCCTAAATTGAGAAACATATTTCTGGAAAAATTTAATAATCGGATGTAAAGTACAACTTCTAAGCGCTTTGATACCAAATCAGGAGGAACATATATATGGAGGTTATATATAAATCTGAACCGATTTTCCCTGAATACTCATTCATGTAAAGAGACCTCTTTCTGTCGAATTTCGTACTGATCGGATATAAAATACAGTCTCTAAACTTTTTTAAAATTTAAATGTTTACAGCGCTTACATATCAAATAGAGGGTAACGTATATATGAGGGCTATATCTAAATCTGAACCGATTTAAAAGTGTTCATTCATATCAAAGGAAACCTCTTTCTGCCGAATTTCATACTGATCGGATATAAAATACAGTTTCAACAGCGCTTACATGTCAAATCGGGGGTAACATATATATGGGGGCTATATCTAAATCTGATCCGATTTTCTTCAAATTTAACAGTGTTCATTCATATAATAGGAAACCTCTTTCTGCCGAATTTCAGACTGATCGGATATAAGATAAAGTTTTTACAGCGCTTACACGTCAAATCGGGGTAACATATATATTTGGGGCTATATCTAAATCTGAACCGATTTTAACAAAATTCAATAGGGATCGTCCTTGGGCCAAAAAAGATATGTGTAAAGTTTCGTCGAGATCGGACCATAATTGCGACCTGTACTTTGATTCCAAGAATACGTGCACAGACAGATAGACGGACATACGGACATAGCTAAATCAACTCAGAAAGTGATTCTAAGTCGATCGGTATAATAAACGATGGGTCTCTATCTTTTCTTTTTGCTTGTTACAAACAATTGCACAAAATTATAATACCCTGTACCAGAGTGTGGTGTAGGGTATTTCATCATAAAGGAAACTTCCTGGAGAATGTTCTCGACGAAATAAATGGTCAGAAAATAATCACTGGTATTTTTGCCGCACTTCTACCATTTACACTATTTTATACACAAATTTCAAAAATTAGTCACATTCTCTCCAATCGCAAAGCTAAAATATAAAAACATTTATACGTGGAAAATAAAAATGTCTTAAAATCAAAGAAAGAAAGCGTAAATAATATTAATGAAATTATCTATATTTTGAGTACAAATTGTACTTATTTTGATGATTAAGGGCGTCTTTATTTTCACATTTAAGACAACATTTTTTTTCAGTGTAGACAGACGCCACCAAAAGCAATATGGCAGCCACAGATGGCCCATAAGAAAAATACAAAATTTCGAAAACCTTTTGTATAGGATACACCCCATGGAGGAGATTATTACAAGAATTGACCGTCATACCGTTTCTTACTTGCATTTCGAATGAACATCTTCTTCATTTCCTTGTCTAGTTGTTATGATATTCTTTATCCTCCCTTCCATTTGATATTAAACATACAAAGCTTTTAGTTTTTTTTCCACGAATTTGCAATTCTGTTTTGGTTTGTTTTATATTCTCTCAAATCCTCAACCATCATACTACTCTCAAATATACAACTAATCTTCGAAAAGTGGGACACTTAAAAATGACTTGTAGGCAATTACATTTATGACCAAAAATATCCTTGAGAGATATTCAAATTGAAATAAAATTCGTATTATGTTGTCACTCAGCGACAGCCATGGCCGAAGGATACATTTGAGTATGTTCGTTTGCTAAGGGAACATTGGATCATTAAACATTTTCTTTGTGGAATTATTAAATTATGTGCCTCTTAATTTTGAAGTAATAAATTTTATGAGGAAACGCCTACTCCTTGGGTTATGGTCAATTACGAAGAAACGTGCGGCCGCACACAATGCCGTTGTTGTGTTTTCTGTTGCTTTTGACAACCATTGAGAAGGATATGAAATATTTTAAATATTTTTGTTCTCTTGACCAAACTGAGAATGAGAAGAACCCAACCACCAATACAACACCAACCAACCAACCAACAAAAAAAATACTTGAGGCCGAGATTCCTTTACTAAAAAGGAATTTTCGGTGGGTTTGCATGAGTGGATGTCAGGCAGTCCTTTTTGTTCTTTATCTGCTTCGTAGCATAGAGTGCACTTAAACATATCGCAAATGTCCTTGAGACATGTTTGTGTTCTTCTAAGGCGTTTGTCCTTTGCTGTATTGTCCCCACAGCTCAGATGGTCACTTAGTTTTGCCACACAAACTCGTGTGTATTTGCTGTTCATTTCATTTGGTGTTCCCATTGGCTTCTTTCCATTGCTTTTCCAATACCAGCGTTGACTCTGATTTGGACATGTTCGACAAACAATGGTCATTTGTTTGCCAAGGATTTATAAAGGATTATATTTTCTCTTGTTGTAATTTTGCGTCAATTGTTGTTTGGCGTTCTTGCTCATTTGGCTTTACACAGAAACCTATAATAATTTATTTATGGTCCACCATGATTGTGCTAGGAGGCCACTGACCTCCTATTGGGATATAGACGTCTACTCTTAGAGGTGGTAACAAAATACTGGCGATTTTTTTATATTCAATACAGGTAAAGTTCATTGTCTTCGGTTTAAGAACTTATGTCAAGATATAAAATTTATGTTTGATTAAATGTTGTCCTTGCCCGCATAAAAATGTTCGCCCAAATAATAGAATGAGAAAGAAAATATGACAAGAATACATTTTGTTTTAGCAAATTTTATTAAACATTAAATAGGTAAATTAATCGGTATAAAAATAGTTGAGAGGCTAGGTAATTAGATAGCAATAATTTACGATAATCTTGCCTAAATGATGTGTATAACACCGACGCCTTTCTGAACTCGGAACCTAGTGTAGACACATTTTTTATGGATATGTATTTATTTTATTTTGTATCCCCTCACCTTAGAGAGTAGGGTATATGTATACCATTTGCTAGGAGCCAAAAGTGTATCACATCGAAGGAGTGACCTAAGACCCAAAGTATGTTTGGCGGAAATCCGTTTTAGGTCGTTTTAAGTCATTTGAGCAATGTCCGTCCGTCTGTCTGTGTGTCTGTCTGCTGGCTGGTGCGCACGATAACTCTCGAAAGGAGTAAACGGTTGACTTTAAATTTGGTATGCGATAATTTTTTTCTCTATCTCCGGCTAAGTTCGAAGATGGGCCATATTGGTCCACACCTTCTAGTACCTCCCCCACAAAGGGTCAACTTTTAGTGAAATATTAATTATTTAATACATTCTATACTACTTACTAGAATCTTCTGAAATTTCACACTTAGTATTATTTTTTTTTTTTTTCAATTGTTTATTTGTACAAATATCTTATAATTATACTATAAAAAAACTAATATTCTATTTTGAAGTGCCTTTTTTATGTTCGGAACAATCTTGAGAAAGGCCCGGCTGATTTTCATGAAATTTTTTATAATAAAAAGCTCTCGACCTGGTAAAGGTTTTAGGCCAAAAAAAATATTAAAAAGTTTATTAGAAATGGAGATTCATGGCTTTGAAAATCCTAAGTAAAATTCACCTGCAAGCACAAACGGACATGAACGACTCATTGCGTATAAAAATTGTAGTTGTGGTAGTGAAAAATAAAGCAGTGTGCGGCCCATCGACACGATGCGAGTGTTCCAATATTTTACTCTCCCATCCTACAGTGAGTATTGCTTTGCTGAGAATAGCAATGCGATTTGTTTTTGTTTTGCCTACATATGGCCGAGCGTGTGTGTGCTATGGATAGCAACAGAGAATGGCAATGTATTTTGTTTTTGTTTTTTTTTGTCGTACGCTATGCGTGGTGACGTGAAAAAAAGACAGAGGCATGCAAAAACAAATATAGCCAAACATTACCATGATGCAGTGATGTTATGTTTGGTTTGAGTTTATTTTATTTTTGCCTTTGTTTTACTATTTTCTTGCAATGCGTTTACATTTATTTGCCGTTATTTTTCAGAGCAGAATATCAAAATTTTTTTCAATTAAGCTCATTTTATGTGTATGAGAGGTGTACGAGAGGTTAATGCAGCCCTCATGGCATTCACTCCTCTGGCAAACGCACAGCCCACTTAGAAAATATCATAGTTTTAAAAATACTAATCTATATCTATATATATATAAAGAAGAATGTGTGTTTGTTTGTTTGTTGGTTTGTTTGTTCCGTATAGACGTCTAAACGGCTGAACCGATCTTCTTGAAATTTTCACAGAATGTACATGTGTGGGGCGTGGTGAAAATAGGGTACTTGAATTTTCGATATATGAAGTGGGCGTGGCCCCGCCCACATAAGACAAATTTTAAAATTGAGATATCTTGCACAATTTGTTAGTGAGAGTGCTGCAATTTTGTACATATGTATCTGGTGGCAGTCTACGTGATTGGTCCAAAAATGGGCGGGATCGGACCAATGGGCGTGGCCCCGACAATATAAGCCAAATTTTGAATTTGAGATATCTTGCACAATTTGTTAGCGAGAGAACTGTAATTTTGTTTATATATATCTGGAGGCATTCTAAGTGATTGGTCCAAAAATGGGCGGGGTCAGACTAATGGGCGTGGCCCCGCCCCATTAAGCTAAATTTTGAAATCGAGATATCTTGCACAATTTGTTAGCAAGATAGCTGTAATTTTGTGTATATATATCTGCTGGCGACTTACGTGATTGGTCAAAAAATGGGCGGGATCGGACCAATGGGCGTGGCCCCGCCCATATAAGCCAAATTTTGAATTTGAGATATCTTGCACAATTTGTTAGTGAGAGAACTAGAAATTTGTATATATATATATGGAGGCAGTCTACGTGATTGGTCCAAAAATGGGCGGGGTCGGACTAATGGGCGTGGCCCCGCCCCTTTAAGCCACATTTTGAAATCGAGATATCTGACACAATTTGTTAGGCAGAGAGCTGTAATTTTGTGCATATGTATCTGGTGGCACTCTACGTGATTGGTTCAAAAATGGACGGAATCGGACCAATGGGCGTGGCCCCGCCAATATAAGCCAAGTTTTGAATTTGAGATATCTTGCACTATTTGTTAGCGAGAGAGCTGTAAGTTTGGGTAAATATACCTGTTGTAGACCTACGAGATTGGTCAAAAAAGGGGCGGAATCAGACGAATGGGCGTGGCCCCGCCCATATAAGCCAAATTGAGATATCTTGCACAATTTTTTAACTAGAGTGCTGTAATGTTGTACATATGTATCTGGTGGCAGTCTACGTGATTCGTCCAAAAATGGGCGTGATCGGACCAATGGGCGTGGCCCCGCCCATATAAGCCAAATTTTGAATTAGAGATATCTTGCACAATTTGTTAGCGAGATAGCTGTAATTTTGTTTATATATATCTGTCGGCGACTTACGCGATTGGTCCAAAAATAGGCGGGGTCGGACTACTGGGCGTTGCTCCGCCCCTTTAAGCCAAATTTTGAAATCGAGATATCTTGCACAATTTGTTAGCGAGACAGCTGTAATTTTGTGCATATGTATCTGGTGGCAGTCTTCGTGATTGGTCCGAAAATGGGCGGGATTGGACCAATGGGCGTGGCCCCGCCCTTATAAACCAAATTTTTAAATTGATATATATTGCACAATTTGTTAGCGAGAGTGCTGTAATGTTGTGCATATGTATTAGGTGGTGGTCTACTCAATTGGTCCAAAAATGGGCGGGATAGGCCAATGGGCGTGGCCCCGCCCATATAAGCCAAATTTTGAAATTGAAATATCTTACACAATTTGTTAGCGAGAGTGCTGTAATTTTGTGCCATGTATCTGGTGTTAGTCTTCGTGATTTGTCCAAATATAGGCGGAATTGGACGAATGGGCGTGGCCCCGCCCATATAAACAAAGATTTTAAATTGACATATCTTGCACAATTTGTTGAAATTGACATAACTCGCACAAATTATTAGCGAGATTACTCTAATTTTGTGCATATATATTAGGTGGCAGTCTACGTGCTTGGTCCAAAAATGGGCGGGGTCGGACAAATGGGAGTGGCTTCGCCCATATAAGCCAATTCAATTTTGTGTTTGATATATCTTGAGCAATTTGTTAGAGAGATCAATGTAATTATGTGCATATATATTTGGTCTCAGTCTACGTAATTAGTCCAAAAATTAAAGGGATCGGAAATCTGAAGTCTGGGGCAACGAAGTGGACCGGGTCCAGCTAGTGTTTGATATAATATAATTTTCACTTTGGGATTAATATGTTTAGAAAAAAATAAATTTTTGTACATAAAGAAAGCATTTCTTGCTTTTACTATTTGTAAGTTAATGTGCTTATTAAAATACAAAAAATTATCTAAGTTGACACCTAGATATTTAACCATCTGCTTGTTTGGAATAGCAATATTATTATTTGACTTTATACAAAATTCTTTCCATTTGGTTCTAATATTGTAGTTACATTTTCCTACTGGAGGGCGGAAAAGTATGGTTTCGCATTTATTATTATTTATTTTCATCATCCAATCGATTGTATACTTTTCGACTAAGTTAAAATGTAACTGCAATCGATCATTGATTTTAGAAATTTTATCATCAGCATGATAAATAATAATATCATCAGCAAAACCGATGATGTTTTCTATTTGATTTAATAAATCAAAAATAAACAAATTGAATAAAATCGGCGCATTCACTGTACCTTGTTGTAGGCCATTCACAATAACATAATTTTTTGTACTCATTTTTTTCTTATTGCTAACAATAAATGATTTGTTATTTAACATACATATTATGTATGAGTATAAGTAAGTGCCTAGGAATATCGTATTTTAAAAGCTTGTAAATCAGTCCTGGTATCCAAATATTGTTGAAGGCTTTTTCAAAATCTATAAGGCATGCGCCGGTGTACAATGATTTGTTTAGGTTCCAGTTAATGTCTGAAACTAGTAAATGTTTAGCATGTATGGTCGAATGTTTGTATTTAAAACCAAATTGTCTATCATTAATTAAGTTTATCTTTACGCAGAACTTGGTTATAACATTTTTGACGCATATTTCAAAAACTTCACTAATATTTGGCAGTAAACATATTGCACGAAGATTTTTTGGATGGCTATAATCTTTATCTTTTTTGGGCAAAATTACCATTTTTGAAATTTTCCATCCGGTTGGGAAGTATGATTTATTTAGTATATTACTGAAAATCGTACAATACTGTAGAATCATCATTTCCGGTATGTATCTTAAAATTATGTTAGGAATATTGTCCATACCTGAGGAAAGTTTTCTCTTGAGGTTATTGAAAATATACAACAAAGTATCTTTCTTAATGAAATAATCATCCGCTAACGATTCATTAAATTCATTGGCCTTTTTACATGCACTAAATACCGAAATAGTTGATTTATTGGATTCATACTCAGATTTTTTATTTATAAATCTGGAGATACAGCTATCAACATCAACATGTATACTATTATCGGGATCAATCTCTTTGAAAGAGTGAACTGATTCTATATACGCGCCAATTACATTTAATATTTGGTTTTGGTTTGGAAGTTAAAATTTTGCTTTTAATGGTTAGATTAAGAAATCGGTCCATGGCTTCATAATCTTTGAATTTTGGGACTGTTTTTTTTATAGAATTAGCTATAAAGTTATTGAGCTTTAGTAGGTAAAAGTCTATCTCCTGATTTGAAAGGTTCCTATCATTTGGGATGGATTCGCTGCTATTCATTTCATTCAGTACACAGTCTCTAAATCGTTTCCAATTAGTTTTCTTGTAATTTAATTCGGGCGTTGGCAGTTCTTTGAAGAATCCCCATAAGTGCTCGCTTCCCCGATTTAAAAATATTATTTGAATTGCACTATGGTCGCTGTCGTAATCTAAATTTTTAAGGCAGTTTGTGGTGTTATTTTCTCTACGAATACATAAGCGAGAATCTGCAATACAAACGTCTAAATAAGAGTTGCAACGAGGATATGAAGGATTTATAGATGCATATAGACTACATCTAAATTCAATTTCATTGTCCGAGAACCATTTTTTTTAAATATTTCCCTTTTGATTACATTGGGTATTGCCCCATTCGGAGTGCTTGCAATTTAAATTGCAAAAGTTTGTCTAATTCAGTTTTTAGGTGTTTGTCGTTGTTACCAGAGGGATAATAAACCGATAATATAAATAATATTTGATTTGACATTAGAGGTATTTTAATGATGCATGTTTCTAAACAGTTAAATGATTTTATGGTTTTGTTGGTATAACTCGTATATTTGATGTCTTTTTTAATCAATACTGCCGTTCCCTCTCCTCTTGTACTGTGCGCTCTATCTTTCCGTATAAATGAATACTCCCTAAATTCGACCTTATATTTAGCACTTAACTTCGTTTCATTAAGCAAAACTATGTCCGGGTTATGTTTACTTAAAAATTTACATAAATCATACCGTCTATTAAGTTTTATTACAGAATTAACATTAATTTCGATAATATTTAGCTCTTTTGCAATAGACCCTGACATAATCTATCATTCCATCATTGAAAAAATTGTATCTATTCTAGATGTTTGTATTTGCAATTGTTTGTGTAAATTTAGGATTTGATTAGATAAATTTATCATAGAATTATTAAGCTCCTTTAGTATCAGTTGAATTTGGTTGGGGTTATTTCCAATATTTGAATTATTGTTCTGCATGATATCCGCGAAACTTGCATTTGGATTTACCATCATTGCCGGATTACTGACTCTATTTTGGACTAGAGTTTGTTTTTTGGCTCGCATTTTCTCTTGTAATGCTTTGTATTTTTCGCAACCCTTGATTGATGCAGGGTGGCCATATTTACCGCACAGCACACAGAATAGTTTGTTTCTTTCTTCTTTGGGAACCTTGTTAAGAGTACATTTACCCATTTCGTGATTATCTTTGCATTTAACGCATCTCGGAGGTAGATAACAATTGGCTGCACTGTGAAAAAAACTTTGACATCTTCTGCATTGTGTTATTTCAGGCTTCCTTAAGGCTTCCCATCTCGCACAACGATGTAAAATTCCGTTGATTTTTTAAGCTCACTGACCTTACTTTCGTTAGTTATTTGAAGCAAGTATATTGGTAGTTGATAACCCTCGTTATTAGATTTGGATGTTGTAAATTGGCTAACTCTTACTATTTTTAAATTTTCGTTTTGGAATTTACACAATTCTTCAAAGATTTCAATTGTATCAGTGTCAGCACTCAGACCCTTTAAAAGATATGTTTTTGTTTTTATACCTTTCGGTGTAAAGGTAAAGAATTTGGTTTTGGTTTTTTCCAAATAAGCTTTGACTCTAGTATAGTCAGATATTGATAACAGGAGTAATGATGTTTATACCCTACACCACACTGTGGTACAGGGTATTATGACTTTGTGCATTTGTTTGTAACACCTAAAAGGAGGAGAGCTAGACCCATTGTTTTTTATACCGATCGACTCAGAATCACTTTCTGAGTCGATTTAGCCGTCTGTCCATGTATTCTTGTAATCAAAGTGCAGGTCGTATTTATGGTCCGATTGTGATGAAATTTAGCATAGCGGTATTTTTTGGCCCAAGGACGATCCCTATTGAAATTGGTAAAAATCGGTTCAGATTTAGATATAGCCACCATATATATGTTACCCCCGATTTTACATGTAAGCGCTGTAGAAACTGTATTTTATATTAGATCAGTGCGAAATTTGGCAGAGAGAGTTCTATTATTACATGAATGAACACTGCTAAATTCGGGGAAAATCGGTTCAGATTTAGATATAGTCCCCATATATATGTTTCACCCGATTTGACATGTAAGCGATGTAGAAACCGCATTTTACATCCGATCTTTATGAAATTCGGCAGAGAGAGTTTTCTTATTACGTGAATAAACACTACCAAATTCGGAGAAAATCTGTTCAGATTTAGATATAGCCCCCATATATATGTTTTACCCGATTTGACATGTAAGCGCTGTAGAACCTGTATTTTATATCAGATCAATACGAAATTTAGCAGAGAGAGTTCTCTTATTACATGAGTGAACACTGCCAAATTCGGGGAAAATCGGTTCAGATTTAGATATAGTCCCCATATATATGTTTCACCTGATTTGACATGTAAGCGCTGTAGAAACCGCATTTTACATCCGATCTTTATGAAATTCGGCAGAGAGAGTTTTCTTATTACGTGAATAAACATTACCAAATTCGGAGAAAATCTGTTCAGATTTACATATAGCCCCCATATATATGTTTTACCCGATTTGACATGTAAGCGCTGTAGAAATTGTATTTTATATCAGATCAATACGAAATTTAGCAGAGAGAGTTCTCTTATTACATGAATAAAAACTGCCAAATTCGGGGAAAATCGGTTCAGATTTAGATATAGTTCCCATATGTATGTTTCACCCGATTTGACATGTAAGCGTTGTAGAAACTGTATTTTATATCAGATCAGTACGATATTTGGCAGAGAGAGTTCTCTTATTACATGAATAAACACTGCCAAATTCGGGGAAAATCTGTTCAGATTTAGATATAGTTCCCATATATATGTTTCACCCGATTTGACGTGTAAGCGCTGTAGACACCATATTTTATATCCGATAAGTACGAAAATCGGCAGAGAGAGTTTTCTTATTACATGTATGAACACTGCCAATTCTTACCGCAATTCCCATTTTCGCATTGATAGGTAGGTGTAGGGTATTATATAGTCGGCTCCGCCCGACTTTCTGGCTTTCCTTACTGTTTTTTTATTATTAAATTGTTTGATTTTAAAATCATTTATTTTAAGTCCATTTTTTATGAATTCGATGAGTTCATTTGGTTCCACATCAAAAATATTTATTGGTGGTATTTTTTGTTTTTGTTTTGATTATTGTTTTGATTATTATTTATTTCGTTTTCTACGTTCGCATTGTTTACTCTGTTTGTAGCGTTGTTTGTAGAGTGTTTTGATGTTGTTGGGGTTTCTTGTTCACAAATTTTTCTATGTACTCTTGGTTGCATTCTTTGTCATTGTCAAGAATTGCATAGTAATTGTTTTTTAGTTGTTTAGATGATGTACCGTTCTGCATGTTGCCTTTTCTTTTTCTCTCATTATCTGATTTCACAGTCTTTTCTGTTGATGAGTTATTCAAATTGTTTTCTACATTTTTAGATTTTGAGTACTGAGCATTAAGCTCACTCATTTTTTATGAACCTTTTATGAAGAGTCTATTTCTCTTTTTGTTTTTTAATAAGAGTGTAATTGAAAAAAATCACAACAAATATGTGTTTCACAATAAATGTAAATCGCACAAAACACGAAACAAAAGTATTGATCTCCGCTATGCGTCCGTGTACCATGACAGTCACGATCCTTCAAATAGTATTAGTTTGTTAGTCGCAAACATGTCAAGAAAAATGGGCAGAGTGGCCACTCGCTTTTTGGTACCTCCCACACAAATGGACCATTTTGCACCAAAAGTAGACTGCTTATGGCTTTAATATCAGTTCATATAATTACTTGACATTTTACAGTGTAATGCTTTTATAGTACCTACAGTTCAGAGAAAAATGGGCGTTATTGACACGCCCCTTTTGGTACCTCCCACACAAATGGACCTTTTTGAACCAAACGTTAACAGTTTTTAACATTAATATCAGTGCATACAAAAACTTGAAATTTCGTACAGTGTAATACTTTTATAGTACCTATAGTCTAGAGAAAAGTGGCCGTTATTGGCACGCCTCTTTTGGTACCTCCCACACAAATAGACCATTTCACACCAAAAGTTAACAGTTTATAACTTTAATACCAGTGATTATAAATACTTGAAATTTTGTACAGTGTAATCCTTTTATATTATCTAGAGTCCAGAGAAAAGTGACCGTTATTGGCACGCCCCTTTGATACCTCCCACACAAATGGACCATTTTCTACCAAAAGTAAACAGCTTTTACCTTTAATACAAGTACATATTTGAAGTTATTAAATGCAATTGAATTTGATAATAATTTATTTACAACAAAATAATAAATAAATCTACGAATATTTTTTTGGGACTCAAGGTGAGGGGATTCATAAGTCGGTTTACCCGACTGAACTTTCTTACTTGTTGATATAGGTTCCTTTTTTATTTTGTCTGAGATTTTGGAAGGACACCATCAACCCTGCAAAGAGATACTCTAAAAACTCTAAAGTAGTTACGTTGACTGTAATCTTTTTCTGGTACAAAACAAAACAGAAACAATAAACGAATGTACACAAAAAAAGACAATTTAAAAATTTCAACAAAAATATATTTGTATATTAACATTTTTTAAGTTTAACAAATATTTTTATTGAAATTTGGAAAATAATCAGTTATCCCAAAACTACTGAGATGAGCAACGCTTGCAGATTATTCTCTACGTATTTTCTTTTTATTGTAATTTTTTTCTATTTTGAGTTAGTTGTTCAAACTTCAATATACACACATTATATACATAAAATAACTTCAATTCAACTTTCAAAATAAAAATTGAAAAATTTCTGAAAAGGTGTCTTTTGGAAAATATGTATTATGCAAACGCGTGTACGGAATTTTACAAATATATTGGCTCGTTCGTAAGGTCTTGACCTGTACTCTGTACAATGCTGGTTAATTCAAATTTTTTAAATGCATCAGTTGCATATTCAACTTTATTTCGAATCTTGCTCATCAATGACACAAACTTAAAATTCTGAGAAAAATATAGTCGTGTAGCCTCATTTATCCTTAATTGACCCTACACATTTCAAGATGGTATTCAGCCTCGTTCTTTTTTACAACAATATTTTTCAAAAAAACGCCAATGATTTTCTTGCCTTCCTTTTCCTTTATAAACTATGATAAATATAGAAATAACTTACGACCTATAAAATGAGCCTTCTTTTGCATACATCCGTCCACGCGTTCCGAAAATACAAAACTCGAAACGTACGTTCTTTGAGAATATTTTCCTATTTTCTAAGATTTCAGATGCTAATAACATCTGGAAAATTGTTATACCCTCAACCATAGGATGGGGGTATATTCATTTTGTCACTCCGTCTGTAACACTTCTAAATATTGATTTGAGACCCCATAAAGTATATATATTCTTAATCGTCGTATAATTATACCCTCACTTTAGTGTGACGAGGGTATATATCATTTGCTACGGAAAAAAGTATAACACGTCGAAGGAGTGACCTTAGACCCCAAGTATGTTCGGAGGAAATCCGTTTTGGGTCATTTTAAGTCGAATGAGCAATGTCCGTCCGTCTGTCTGTCTGTCTGTCTGCTGGCTGGTGCGCACGATAACTCTCGAAAGGAGTAAGAGTAAGGAGTAATATTTTTTTCTATCTCCGGCTAAGTTCGAAGATGGGCCATATTGGTCCACTCCTTCTAGTACCTCCCCCACAAAGGGTTAAAATGGTGTGAAATATTGATTCTTTAATAACTACTATACTACTTATTCGAATCTTTTGAAATTCCATACATAGTATTAGCTTATTAGTCGCTATCAACTCGAGAAAAATGGGCGAAGTCGCACGTCCCTTTTGGTACCTCCCACACAAATGCACCATTTTGCACCAAAAGTTAACAGCTTATAACATTAATAACAGTGTATAAAAATACTTGAAATTTTGTACAGTATTATGCTTTTATATTGCATACAGTCCAGGGAAAAATGGGTGTTTTTGCCACGCCCCTTTTGGTACCTCCCACACAAAGGTACCTTTTTGCACCAAAAGTTAACAGCTTATAACATTAAAACCAGTGTATAAAAATACTTGAAATTGTGTACAGTGTAATGTTTTTATAGTGTCTATAGCCCCAAACAGCTGATTATTATTACAACGTGGACAACCATCCTCAGTTACCACTAAGGGAACACATGTCAGCAGCACGCCAACATGAACCAGCAAGAACACATGATCATGCGAGATCACCTGATTATCCAAAAACATCTGTTCCAACCAGAACACATGAGCAAGCGGGAACATATGGTAGATTATACTCAGATATCGCAATGTCCAATAACACAAGAGAAGGGATGATATTTCTAAAGAACGGCTATTAGAAATTTTTTTCGAAGCTGTAGATGCTTTGCAGAGATGTAAAAACAAATTTGATAAATTAAGAGTCTTAGGTATGATGCTCAAACATGCAATATAATCAAATTAACAAAGATAGATTACATGTTATGCACTGGAATGCCCAAGGCATAACAACTGAATCCAGTATTTCACAATTGGAAGATTTTTTGTACAATAAACGAATTGACATTCTCCTGCTAATGAAACATTTTTAAAAAACCACCACAAATTTCGTTTAAGCAATTACAAAATATATCGAGAAGACCGAGCAACCCATGGTGGTGGTGTTCTAATTGCTATCTTAAACAATATTGTACATACACTCTTACCAAAGCGTAAAACATCCAATTTCGAAAACATCTCTATATCAGTTAAAGTAAACGGTCGTCCAATAATATTTACCTTGGCATATAGCCCCCATTACACTGGCAATTTTGAGCGTGATCTAGCAGTATTAACCACTTCGACATCTGATTTTCTTCTCTTCGGTGATTTTAATGCACATCATCCCAGCTGGAATAGCTTATCGAGTAACCCTGCAGGAATGACACTGTATAATCATAGCATGCAATCGAATTATTTTATATATAATTCATTAACACATACACGCTTCAGTCAAAATTCTACACCAGTTCAACCCTCCACAGTTGACCTCCTATTATCAAATACAAGTTTCCCTATTTCCCACTTAGAGACTCATCCCAATGTGCTCAACTCGGATCACGTCCCAGTAACCTGCTATGTTTTCGGAGATATTCAATGCAATTATCATACAGTGCCACTTTATCATATGACTAACTGGAATTCCCTTAAAAGTTGGGCAATTGATCAAGTTGAAGTCCTATACTCCGATACTAGCGGTATCACAGCAGAAACCGTAGACAACAGTTTGGAAAAGGTAACCCATATTATACAACAAGCTAGCCAAAAGATCCCATGTGGAAGCAAAAGACTAATCAGCCAACGTAATAAATATAAACGAAAATTTCAAAGATGCACTGATTCAAATAGAAAATCTAAAATTACATCAATTTTGAAACAATTAAACATGCTGATTGATTACCATCTAAACAAGGATAGGAATGATAACAGGGCTAGATTTATTTCAAAACTACCTAGCTGTTCTAAAAAATTTTGGAAAATTACTAGAGCTATTAGAGGGAAGCGGCCACAAATGAGAGACTTGTTTGTAAATGGTGAGATCTTAAAAACAAACGAGGATAAAGCTAATGCTATAGGTGATGTTTTTGAAAAGGCCCGTCACTGTAACCACGAACATACATTCATCAATGGAAAATAAAGTTAACAAATACATCCACCAACTTGGGACAATCGATATAATCCATTCTGAAGTGTGCTGCACAGATTATTTGGAAGTGATGTCATACGTTTATGCCTTAAAGAATAATAAGGCTCCTGGACTTGACGCAATAAATGGTATTATTCTGAAAAATATGCCAGAGGAAATTTTCAAAGTCCTTGCAAAAATATTTAATTATTGCCTTGCCAATGGATATTTCCCAAAAGCATTTAAAAAATCTAAGGTGATTCCAGTTCTAAAACACGGAAAAGATCCAAAACTTCCTATTAACTATAGACCAATAAGTATTTTAAGTTTATTGGATAAAATTTTCGAGAAAATAATTCAGAAACGCCTATTGGACTTCACAGGAATAAAGAGCAATTCGGATTCCGAAAAGAACATTCCACCACACATCAAATTCAAAGGATCTTTAATTTCATCAGTCATAATAAGAAAACAGAAAAAGTACAGGAATTGTTTTAATCGACATTGAAAAAGCTTTTGACTCAATTTGGCACGATGGACTTGTTTTCAAATTGCATAACTTTGGATATCCCGTATATCTTCAGAAAATTATAAAGAGTTTTTTAAATAATCGAACTTTCATTGTGAGTATTGGATCAAATTACTCTTCCGAAAGAACTATTCCTGCTGGACTTCCGCAAGGATCAGTCTTGTCACCATCTCTTTATTCAATTTATACATCTGACATACAAATTAGAAAAAACAGTGATGCAGCCTTCTACGCTGACGACAGTGCTCTGATTTGCTCTGGAAAAATTTCGAATGCGATTATTAAACGAATGCAAGAATCTCTTAAAACTACGCAAACGTATTTTAATAAGTGGAAAATAAAAGTAAATGATGAGAAAACACGAGCTATCATATTTCCTTTTAACAAATCTCCCAAGCGTGTTCCCACATTGTCATTAATAACCGAAGGAAACATAATTGATATTCAGGATGAAGTGAACTATTTGGGAGTAACCTTAGATAAAAAGCTAACATTCAAGCAACATATACAAAATATCTGCAGTAAAGCAATTAAATGTAGTCGTGCATTATACCCACTTCTTAACAGAAGATCAACTTTAAATGCAAAAAATAAGATCTTGCTTTATAAAATGTGTATTCGGCCTATCCTGACTTATAGCTCCCAAGTCTGGTTTGATAAAACCGCTAAAACACATACTAAAAAACTGCAAATAATTCAAAACAAAAATTTGAAGATTATTCACAACTTACCACCGAGGTTTTCAACTTACAAGCTCCACAACAGATTTGGTCATATGATGATGAGTACATTTACTAGGAACTTGACACTGACATTTCGCGAAAGATGGAGAAGGTCTACATTCGATACATTAAGAAATCTAGTTTAACTTTCACTTCCCTTACTTTCATTCAGAAAGTATTTTTACAAGTGTTCGTTTAATTAAATTCTTAAACTTTTTGATTATTTCAAAGGTTTTTTCGAACCATTTCTCCTTAAACTGTGATAATATAGTAGCATTTTCTCATTAAGTTTAAATTGAATTCAATTGTTGTAATACTTTTATGTAAAATCTCCTGACATGTACAAATTAAATATGATATCAAATGAATAAATATAAATAATAATAATAATAGTGTCTATAGCCCTGTGAAAAATGGGCGTTATTGCCACGCCCCTTTTTGTACCTCCCACACAAAATGCCCAAATCATACCGCAATTTAATGTCTCATAACGTTTATATCAGTGCACATAAATGCTTATAAGTCGGCACAGTGCAATGAATTTAAAGTATCTAATGTTCAGCGAAAAAAAGGTGTATTTGATAAACCCCTTCTGGTACCTCCCACACAAATTGACGGAATAATTCGAGTAATAATTAATATTACATTACTCACAAAGTGAGGGTATACCTTAGTCGGTTTACCCGACTGAAACTTTCTTACTTGTTTTAAAACGATTTAGCCATGCCCGTCCGTCAGTCTGTTGTAATCACGCTACAGTCCGTAATAATAGAGCTAGGTTGATCAAATTTGGTAGAAATATTTCTTATAGTTGCAGGTTATTTGGGATTGCAAATGGGCCATATAGGTCAATTTTTTGATATAGCTCCCCTATAGAGGTCGCTCCAAAATACGGTTTTTGAGCCATAGATACCGCAATTTAGCAGATACTTTGCAGTTTGCATTCCATTTTGACAAGAATACTTCACAGCAAAAATTTTACAAATCAAATCAAATCTTCAAAATTTGTTATAGTCAGTTTGTGTTCTATTTTGGCAAGAATTCAGTTCAGATTTTATATTGCTGTGGTCCCCGTGGAGATCTAGGTCTCAAGCATTCTAATTTGAGCCACAAATACCACATTTTTCAGCGTTCGTTTTTCGTTTGTTCGTTTGTGCATTTGTTTGTAACACCCAGAAGGAGAAGAGATAGACCCATCGTTTATAATACCGATCGACTTGGAATCACTTCCTTAGTCTGTCCGTCCGTCTGTAGATCTATCGTTGTAATCAAAGTGCAGGTTGTATTTGTGGTCCGATTGTGATGAAATTTAGCACAGTGCTCTTTTTTGGCCCATGGACGATGCCTATTAAAAATCAGTCAAAATCGGCTCAGATTTAGATATAGCTTTTACTTGTTTTGCATAAGTACTCGTAGTTGTTTTCGCCAAGTAGAATATGTTTTGTTTTGAGCAGAGAATCGATAATTTATTTTGAAGTAGGGTATGTTGCCCCAAAAAAAGGTGTCAGATTTGACATGGAATAACAATATACAGATTTTGCTAAAAAATACACATTTCTCAGCAGATATTTGTAAAATTTAGCAGTTCACAATTTCCTGAGTTAAGATCAAACAACCACCAAATTTTAAGAAAATCTTAATGCTAAATTTCAGAAGTATTGCATGTAAACTACTGCTTCTACATATAGCTCTAAAGGACCAAATCGAAAGAATCATATATATGGGAGCTATATCTAAATCTGAACCGATTTTCTTTAATGTTGGTCCGCAGATCAATAAACTCTAGCATGCTAAAGATGTAAAGATGTAAACTACATCTTCTATAGGGCTAAAGAGACAAATCGGACGAAACATATATAAGGGAGATATATCTAAATCTGAACCGATTTTCTCTTTCCATATACGAAAGACTCCTAACTGCAAAATTTGAGCACGGTCGGAGTTAAATTGCGACCTGTACTCAACGGTCAACTTTAGATGGAAAAACTAGACATTCTGAACCGAACATTATATTTTAAGGTGGGTGTAGCTATAGTATTTCTAGGTGTTACAAACATCTGCCATTAAACAAACTTATGTATAATACCATGTACCACAGTGTGGTGTAGGGTATACAAAAGTAACTTAACAATTTGTTCTTATATTAAGGATTTTTTACTTCCATCTATCGTTTTAACTAACATTAGAAATGTTAGAAAAATTTGCTAACATTGCGGCTGTTCATTGGCAGTAAATTCGATCGCATTCAATGCCGAATAGAATTTTGTTAAGTTGCAAAATCAGTGGAGGAAATTGCAGTGAACATTTTTAAGAAAAGTAGAGGTTATGTCAAAACTTGGACCTAGGAGGCCATAACTCCCACAAATAGCTTTAGTTGAAATAAATCGCATGTTGTCAGTTTTTGAGCCCAATTGGTGAGATTTTTTTTGGTCCAAAAAGTCAATTCCTACACTGATAGAAAAAGCTTCGTCATGACGACGAATTTGTACATCATCAGGATTATTTTTTCGTCAAAAGTCAGCTAACGTACGAAATAATCCTCTTGATGAAGTTGTTCGTCACCATGACGAATCTCTGTTTCCAAAAACGTTCGTCCTCAGGATGATCACAGTTCATAGCTACGACAAATCGAGTTCATTAACACGACGAATTACATTCATCACCACGAAGAAACCATTCATCCCTACAATTAATCGAGTTCATCACCACGACGAATGCCATTCATCACCACGATGAATACCATTCATCACCACGATGAATACCATTCATCACCACGACGAATCCCATTCATGACTATGACGAATCCCATTCATCACCACGACGAATGCCTGCCCCTGACTATTTACATTTTTAAAATTTCCATAAATATTCTTCTGCATTTAGACCATAAACAACGTAATGGAAAATAAAATTAAAAATTGCTTTGCCTGGTTCAGTTGTGATTATTCGGTACGAAACGCAGTTCTTATCAGGAAAGGCTGAAAGCAAACGAATGAGAAGTATTCATTGCTTCTGATATTTTAAATCAAAAATAATCTCATCAAGTAATGTATTTGCCAACAGACGAATCCCATTCATCACCACGACGAATACCATTCATCACCACGACGAATTCCATTCATCACCACGACGAATTCCATTCATCACCACGACGAATCCCATTCATCACCACGACGAACTCCATTCATCACCATTATTAGATTTTTTAAATTAAAGTTTTACAACAAATTGTTTAACTAAGTAATCAGAACGCATATAGAACAGTACAATTAAGCACAAACTACATATAAATTGATTGCTTCGTTTTATCACATTTTCAGCAAAATGGTCAAATAAATCTTTTCGTCGTGGGGATGAAACCTTATCTATCCCTCGATGAATTTCGAAACCACCGAAAACATGGGTTGATGACCGTGTTCGTTCTAATGACGTACAACAGCATCGCATGTACGAAACTTTTCGTCACCAGTACGAAGATATATTGACGAAACTGATTCGTCATGGTGACGAACGGTTTTTCTATCAGTGTATGATGCCACTGTAGGGGCCAGTGTCATAATATATACCAACGAGCACACATGTCCCTTGCAGTGGTTCTGGGTAAAATAAAATATAAATTGCCCAATTTTAGTCCAAATGATAGGTATTTGTGTGTGGTGCGGGGCTATACCAAAATGTGGACCTATTAGGCCGTATGAATGATTTTGGGTAAAATTAATCGCAAATAACCATATTATGTGGCAAATAACCAAAAAATAGTTCGAGGGAGTATATTGCGAATAAAGTGCGTGCTTTTTAACCATTTCTGGCGTGGACACCTCAATTGGTCGACCACTGCGGTGTTCGTCTTGGCAGCTCGTACGGCCCCGTTTATACTCTGCTATCCAATATTTTATAGTTGTAAACAAAGGAGCAGACTACCCCAAAGTAGAATCTAGCTCGCTTTTAATATTAGTTGGACCTTTCAAATGAAAGTAAAAAATTTAAAAATTTACAAATTCCCTGAAATCGTTTACTTTTGTGATCTCAAAAATTACTTTTCAAGAAACCAATTTTTTTCAACCTACCGCCATCTATTTGTCGGGTAGGTTAATTTTTTAAATAGTTATTTTTTTTTTACTTTCATTTGAAAGGTCCAACCAATATTAAAAGCGAGCTAGATTCTACTTTGGGAGAGTCTGCTCCTTCGTTTACAACTATAAAACATTGAATAGCAGAGTATAAACGGGGCCGTACGAGCTGCCAAGACGAACACCGCAGTGGTCGACCAATTGAGGTGTCCACGCCAGAAATGGTTAAAAAGCACGCACTTTATTCGCAATATACTCCCTCGGACAATTTTTTATTTTCAAAAATGGCTCGTCGGAAAAAGGTTTGCAAGCAATGAAGAGGAAGAGGTTAATGGATATTTCCAGGAGCTAGACAGTTATTATTATAATACTACGCAAAAAAATTGTGTTCGAGACCTACAAACTTCTTTGTATACCCTACACCACACTGTGGTACAGGAGAAGAGATAGACCCATTATTTATTATACCGATCGACTTGTAGTCACTTTCTGAGTCGATTTAGCTATGTCCGTCTGTCTGTAGATGTATTCTTGTAATCAAAGTACATGTCGCAATTATGGCAGAAAGAGTTTTTTTATTTTACATGAATGAGTATTCAGGGAAAATCGATTCAGATTTATATGTAACCTCCATATATACATATGTTCCTCCTGATTTGGTTACAAAGCGCTATAGAAGTTGTACTTTACTTCCGATCATTACAAAATTCTCCAGAAAGATGTTTCTCAATTTAGGAACGAATATTGCTTAATTTAGCGATTATCGGTTCAGAATTAGATATATCCACATATATATGTTCTTACCCATTTACCTATTATTCCAAATTATTATCGCAATGACCCTAATCGAATTGTTAGGGAGGTGTAGAGTATTATATAGTCGGCCCCGCCCGACTTTCTGCCTTTCCTTACTGGTTTTTGTATAGATTGAGGCATACACTTTTTTTATGTTAAAATTCCAATTTTTGTTGTATTTTGGACCAGTATTTGTAGTATAAGCTCGATGAAGCCCTGATACCATTTAAATTGAAGGAAATTATGAAGGTTAGGACTGCTGAAAACATCACATTCACGTAGAAAGGGAATTATGTAACTGTCCTTAAAAGAACTAGAATAAATATATATTTTTTTTTAAATCATATTTTGCTGGCACGAAAAATGCCTAAAAAACAGAAAAAAAAATCACACAAAAAATGTTTAGTACATTTTTTTAAACCTAGCATCCTAACGAAGAAAACAATTCCTATTTACAAAAAGTCTATGGATAAATGTATAGGCACCTCTCTCTATGTAGGTATCTCTGACATAAATTGACCATTTTGCGCAATAAGTTTAAGGCTTATAACTTTGATTCCAGAGCATAGAAAGACTTAAAATATTATGGTACACACATGCCATTGAAAAGTTAGCGTTATTGACACGCCCCTTTGGCACCTGCCACACAAAATGGCTAACATAAAAAATTTTGTAAAACAATTTCTTGTGTTTTTTTTGCTAATGTTCGTATTTTTTCGTACCATCAAAAACCGATTCTTTTTGAAAAAATCTTTTTTTTCTAATATTGTTAACGACTGTTAATAAACCACGCGTTTATTTCTATGTACATGAAAGAAACGTTTGTAGCCCTCATAATACATAATTTCCTTACATCGAACGCGTAATTAAATTCCACGAAAATTAAAAAAAAAATAAGCTTAACAACTTTTTTTCATGTTTTGGTATTTTTATAAGGTATTGTTATCAATGCGGTACCCTTCTATTTGCAATGAAATAATAAACCGATGATTTCCCTTTTGTAAATCTCCCTTTTTAAATATCAAATTGAAACCTCTTATTGGAAGAAACCTTTATTTGAATTGCAGTGAAAAAATTAATCAACGAAAATATTTTGTAAGTATTCACATAAGTAAATACATACGTAACTCTTCTACAGCCATAAAATACACTGAGGAGATGATAGCTATGAAGAATCTATTGCTATGAGTGAAAATATTCAAAATTATTGTGGGCAGTTTTGATGTTTCACTAAAATTTAACCCGTTGTGTGGTAGGTACCAGAAGGCATATCTTCGAACTTAGCCTGACTGTTTACACAAATAACTGTTTACACTACATATATTTGTAAGTTGTCGTAACAGACAAATGGACATCACTGTCATTACTTAAAATGTCAAGAAACGCATTTCTCCTCAAAATACATATTATCTATGGTACTTTAGGAGACATACTTCGAGGTTCTGCACTTTTGGTATATTGCAAATGATATAAGTACATACTCGTATATCCTTATCATTCAAAGAGAGATCGCGTCAACTGGAAAACCCACATTCGCTTATAGGACTTATACATATACATACATTACGATTATTGAAATTTGACAGCTGTCCCTTATTCAGCTCTGGCATAGTGGGTTATGTATAACCGGCTATCTTCGATTTTAGACTTTCATTAGCATTTATTTGAAATATGCTGGCGCTTGTGTCCACTTTTCCTGATTCATGTATTATCAAAGATAATGTTGAAAATCTCGTTAATCATCATAAAAATGTTAGAAACTACTTATGCGTTGTATGTACTACATATCAATCAAATTTATTGATTCTGGCATAGTAATAGAGCTAATCCATTTATGTTTACGTTAATAATAAATCTAAATCCATAATCAAAAAACGCCAAGGTAATTGTGATATCAGAAATGTTTACGAATATTTGCTAAGGTCAGTTTATAGTGTGAACACTAGGCCGGGTCGATTTGTGGGGAGGCAAAAAAAGTCGACATTGCTCAGTGAAAATCGTATTCTAGGGATCAAAATAAGAAACTTTGCCGAAGGAACCATACCTCTAAAACGAAAAAATTAAAACCAATTATTCCAAGGTAGTACCAATTATTCCAAGGTAGTACCTACCTAACATACCCTGCATACATATATTACTTATATTGTGTACGACCAAAAATCGGACTATTTATTGTGTTAAGGCTAATAATAACCACAGTAAATGCAAATATGTGGAATATTATTATTAGTTCAATTTTTAATTCCACACATTATATTAAACTCCTCTTTGGAATAAGCCTTGACGTGGCGGGGGAGCTAAGTACTTTCGTAAAAGAAAGGAAACTAATTATTCCAACTATTCAAAAAGAAATTCTTAATGTACATTGCCGAGGTGGTGTAGGGTATTATATAGTCGGCCCCGCCCGACTTTAACCTTTCCTTACTGGTTTATTAAAAATACTATTATCGTTGAAGGTACCCTTAGTATTTGCACTATAATTTTTGGAGTATATGCCCGATCAGGTCGACTTATACGTTCAATTGAAGCTATTAATGTGGGCTACCAATGTTGGAAATATCTCTTTCACTTAGAAACAGTGGTTCAAACAAATTGGAAAAATAAGATTTTTTACAAAAAAAAAAAAAAAATCCTGCGACAAAAAATCATAAAAAATAGAAAAAAATCAAAAAAAATATTTCATTTTATTTTTTAAATGTTTGCATCCTAGCGAAGAATAGAATGCCTATTGAAAAGAATCTATGGATACATGTAGAAATTATAGCCCTTTTGGTAAAGGTAAGAGAATTACGAAAAATCTTTTTTTTTTAATTTCTGTTTAAATAGTGATTTTATTTATATTATGTAAATGTATGTGTAAATGTGTAAATGTATTACATTTGAGTTTATTTACATAAACAAGGCTCATTAGAAGTAATTGTGAGTTCCTTGTTGACGTTTGTATTCATTTTTTCATCCCAGTGCCCTTGGTAACGCCGCTCGATGGACTTCAATTCTTGGTGAAACCTTTCGCCATGTTCGTCACTTACGTCGCCAAGATTCTCGGGGAAAAACTTTAAATGAGAATGCAAGAAATTAATATTGAGGGACATATTTACACCTGTTGGAATACATAAAGCGAAAAATAAGTTGGAAGAATACATACTCGTACATATGTGTTATATACATAAATATAAAAAAATATATTTCTAACCAATTTTTTCATAATTTTTTAAACATCATTGTTTCATATTGCGGGCTTTTATTGGATCCAAGGAAATTTGAAACTACAAGCTTAAACGACCTCCATGCTGCAATTTTATCCGACGTCAAATATGATTCGAAATTCACATCTTTCATCAGTTTCCTTATTTTAGGCCCATCAAAAATTCCTTCTTCGATTTTTTGAAAAGCAAGACTTTTAAATAAACTTGTTTAATATGGGAGTGAATTGCCATCTTTCCTTAACGCTTTTACAAAATTTTTAAAGAGCCCCAGCTTAATATGCAGTGATGGCAAAATATCGGCTATTCCAGAGGCATAACATACCAACTACTTTTAAATCGCAACAAATTTTCCACTCATGTTCATATTTTATGTATTTTATCAATTTAGCCATTGTTTCGTATGATTCCTTAGTATTGACAGCATGAGTAATGGGAATCGACGGTTTCTGATTTCCGTTGTTTAAAAGTACTGCTTTCAAACTTTATTTACTGCTGTCGACAAGTAACCGCCATTCCTTTGAATTGTATGTTTGATTAAGTTCCTCTAACAATCCGGGAATGTCCTTGCAAAAGCATCTGTATTCCACAGTTGTATAAAATTGTTTGTAAGGTATATCACGGACTCTATAATATGATATGTTAACATATGGGGCCAAAATATTGTACTGTTTCATCCCAGATTCAAGTAGTTCTGCCTTATCTTTGGTCAGTACCAAATCTCTCACTAGTTCAATGAGTTCAAACTTGAATCGCTCAGAGTTGAGTACTCAGTTGAACTTGATGATGTTTCCGTTATTAGGCTGTTAGCTATACTTGGACACTTCCTACTCCAATCTATTAAGTTAGACAAAAATAGCAGTCCGTAACGTGGATAAATGGCTGTCTCCAAATCATTGGCATTCCAAATTCCACGTGAAGTTTAAAATTAAAACATTTTATTCCACAAAACATTGTAATACATTAATTTTAAAGTACTTACCGCATTCTTCCACTAGTCCATCGAGTAAGATTTACGTGGCACGAATTACACAAAATACTAGGTGTCCACGGTTCGTTCATATTTTTAACACGTATACCAAAATATTACACATATATTTCTTCTATTATTTTACTAAACGCACGTCAATTTTTATACCCTACACCACACTGTGGTACAGGGTATTATAACTTTGTGCATTTGTTTGTAACGCCCAAAAGGAGAAGAAATAGAACCATCGTTTATAATACCAATCGACTTAGAATCACTTTCTGAGTTGATTTAGCTATGTCCGTCTGTCCGTCTGTCTGTCTGTCCGTCTGTGCATGTATTCTTGTAATCAAAGTACAGGTCGCAATTATGGTCCGATCGCGACGAAACTTTACACATATCATTTGTTTGGCCCAAGGGCGATCCCTATTGGTTAAAATCGGTTCAGATTTAGATATAGCCCCCATATATATGTTACCCCCGATGTGATATGTAAGCGCTGTAAAAACTTTATTTTATATCCGATCAGTGTGAAATTCGGCAGAAAGAGGTTTCTTATTACATGAGGGAACACTGCGAAATTCGGAGAAAATCGGTTCAGATTTAGATATAGCCCCCATATATATGTAACCCCCGATTTGACATGTAAGCTCTGTAGAAACTGTATTTTATATCCGATCAGTGCGAAATTCGGCAGAAAGAGGTCTCTTATTACATGAAGGAATACTGCCAAATTCGGAGAAAATCAGTTCAGATTTAGATATAGCGCCCATATATATGTTAGTCCCGATTTGTCATGTAAGCGCTGTAAAAACTTTATTTTATATCCGATTAGTATGAAAATCGGCAGAAAGAGGTTTCTTATTACATGAAGGAGTACTGCTAAATTCGGAGGAAATCGGTTCAGATTTAGATATAGCCCCCATATATATGTAACCCCCGATTTGACATGTAAGCGCTGTAGAAACTGTATTTTATATCCGATCAGTGCGAAATTCGGCAGAAAGAGGTCTCTTATTACGTGAAGGAATGCTGCTAAATTTGGAGAAAATCAGTTCAGATTTAGATATAGCCCCCATATATATGTTACCCCCGATTTGATATGTAAGCGCTGTAAAAACTGCATTTTATATCCGTTCAGTATGAATTTCGGCAGAAAAAGGTTTCATATTATATGAATGAACACTTTTAAATTTGGATGAAATCGGTTCAGATTTATATATAGCCCCCATATATAAGTTACCCCGATTTGACATGTAAGCCCTGTATTTTATATCTGATCAGAACGAAATTCGACAGAAAAAGGTCTGTTTACATGAATGAGTACTCAGGGAAATCGGTTCAGATTTAAATATAATCTCCATACATATGTTCCTCCTGATTTGGTGTCAAAGCGCTATATAAGTTGTACTTTACTTCCGATCATTTAAATTTTCAAGAAAAATGTTTCCCAATTTAGGAACGAATATTGATAAATTTAGCGATTATCGGTTTAGAATTAGATAATATGTTCCTACCTATTTACAAATTATTCCAAATTATTATCGCAATGACCCTTATCGCATTGTTAGGGA
Organism: Eudasyphora cyanicolor; assembly: GCA_963930755.1. Taxonomy (NCBI): domain Eukaryota; kingdom Metazoa; phylum Arthropoda; class Insecta; order Diptera; family Muscidae; genus Eudasyphora; species Eudasyphora cyanicolor. Next base: position 246,387,291 of record OZ005737.1, read on the forward strand.
GGTGTAGGGTATTATATAGTCGGCCCCGCCCGACTTTCTGCCTTTCCTTACTGGTTTTAATTACATATTTTCCGCAGATGTATCAGCAATTCTCGGGATCATTTACACATTGAAAAGTCGGCTCTGCGAAAAATGGCCCCAGGATATATGGCCCTAATTTTCGATGTGAAAATTGACCCCAAAAATGGGGCCATTGTTCATTGCGTCATATGGCCCCAATATAAAAATGAAATTTCACCCCATTATTATGAAAAAATGCCCCAAAACTAAAATGAAAATTACCCCACTTTTGGGCTTATTTTTCATAATGCACTGTTTCCCCAATACATCAAATACAATTTCACCAAATTTTTTGCTACTAAATTAAAACATGAGTTCAATTGTTAATATTTATTTTTATTCAGCAATTATTTGCATAAATTTAAACAAATACTTCTATCGTATCGTTTACTGGTTGTCTACAATAAGGTCAAAGAAATTGATTAGAGGTAGATGATAGCTGTAATGTACATACATTACAACTTTTCAAGTGTTTGCATGGCAATAAGACAACATTCGGCCTTTTTATCTTTGCAAACGACGCATTCCCTATCATTGTTTAATACTATATTAACATTGGGGTCTTCATCCTCCTCTTGCTCATTTTCCTCGTCCAATATTTCCTTAGAGTTCGTTTCGGTAGGTATCATATCGATACAAATTCCTTTGTTTTTGAATATCACTCTAGATAGAAGTGTGGCTGCTGTTATTTTGCCACTGTCCAATAGATCAGTAGCTTCTTTAATTCGGTTATCTTTTTCTACACAATCCTTCTTCCGATATTTTTTAAGCGAACCACCACTTTCGGCAATCATAGCGAAATGCGTACTCTTAAAGAATTCTTCCTTTCTTATCGCCTTAATGAATTTAAAAAAATTTTCCATTTTTTGAAAATGATCTGCTTAAAACGCCGTTGTATGCTTCAACAGCTGATGTGCTTCGTGTACCTTGCTTCCTAACCTAAAATGTATCACAAATTTTAATAAGTAACATACATTTAAAATAATATGAATAATACGAACCATCCTCAAAATACGCCAAAAAATTACCGAACCTATTTTCGCTGTCCATAAGGTGTATTCCTGCTCGAATTTGTAGAAATGCCTCTTTAATCAACAATGGTGAAAGTAGTGGTAGAGCCATGATCTTATGGTACGCTGTGGATGCAGGTTTGGATGACTTAAAAATTGTAAGAGAACTTTGTTTTTACTAACATGTATCACTCACATTTTTCTTTAATTAAAACTTACTACTACGCACAAGTGCAGAATATCGTCTAAAATTAAGAATAATTTATTATGAGCAAGTAGTACTTACCAGCAACCAACTGCTTTTGCATTCGGGAAGACAGCTTGGAGAGCACTTCGCATCCCCTGTTCGTAGTCAGTAATAATTACTGCAGGATTCATATTGAAAATATTGTTTTTAATGTACTGGAATAAACTTTCATACATATTTCGGGTCTTTTTGATACAAAGAAAACTGGAAAAATATATAAACGTCATTTATAAATAACTAGTTGGACCCGGTCCACTTCGGTGCCCCAGTAGTTTAGGCGTTATGCTGGAACAAACATATAAACAGATAGACAAACAAACGATTTGCCACGCCCAAAATTTTCCCCGTCCACTTTTTGCAAAAAAATTTTTTCCAAAACCATCTCAGACAAAATAGCTTTCAAACAAAAGAAAAAATTTTAAAATCGGTCCAGAAGTTTAAGCGTCTATAAAACACATACATACATATATACATACATACATACATACAAACATTTTTCCATTTTTATATATATAGATTCGTCAACTATAAAATTGACCATTTAATGTTCTCACCTCGTTGAAGTATTCAATGTATATAATCAAAAGCTGTTTAAAACAGCCACTAGGTACAATTTTAAAAGTTGCATCCATCAGCCATTTGCGTTCGGACTTGATATTTTCATTTATAAGTTTTAAGCTTTTCTGCGATGTGAAAATACAATACGAAGAGTCTGTCTCTGATATAGATGCTGTGAAGAATGGTTTGGGATCAGCAATATCTTGTGACAGTCCGTATGAATCGCACACAGTTTTTAAATTGAAGGCTTCAACAATTTCGTGTGCATTTTTGGGTGATGAGATGAAGTTCTTGGCTGCTATGTACTGCAAGCTTCGAGCGATTTCTAGATCTTTTGATTCGACCTGCAATCTACATGCAGAATAGGTGGCATTTTTATAGGTGGCATCTGATAATGATTATAAATATATACTTACTTTTCGCTTTTCTAACGCTGCTAATTGCATTAAGTTCTGCCCCGAGAGTTCCTGATATGCTTGCACTTTGTCTTTTTATTTCATTTAAGGTACAGAGCTTTTTATACTCATCTTCCTCATCACCGTGGTTATGAGGCACGATTTTTTTGGATAAGTGCATTTGCCATCTGGCATATAATTTGCCCTTGCTTTGCACCCGTCACACCAGCATTCATATTTCACTACATCTTTATATACCGACTTTTTTTTATAAATCATTTTATCTTCTTTACAAAAAGGAAGTTTGGAATCAACTTTTTCCCGGCAAAATTACGCACTCCATTCTATCTTCTTATTTTCAAATGAATTTTTAGAACTTTTCACTTACAACTCTCAGCAAACGAAGATTTAAGACCCTTGAACAAATATCATTCCTATTTCAGTCATAGGACCGGCAATTGTACCGTTATTATTTATTACATTTTCGTCAAAATCATTTTTATTCAAAAATGAAAAATCACCCCAAAATACTAACGTAAATATTTGGGGTCATTTTTCATTTCTTAAAAATATAAAAAAAACAGTAAGGAAAGGCTAAAGTCGGGCGGTGCCGACTATATAATACCCTACACCACTCTCGTAATATTGAATAACTCTGATATATAAATTTTGTAATTCATGTATAAATTGTTTACATAAATTTACTTTTGGGACATTTTATACTTAAATAATACCCTATAACACAGTGTGGTGTAGGGTATAAAAACGATTGGATCTAAAGAGCCAAATCGGATGAAACATATATATGGGAGCTATAGCTAAATTTTAACCGATTTTCTTCAAATTCGGTAGTGTTGGTTCATGGATCAAGAAACTCTACCATTCTAAATTTCAACACGATTGGATGTAAAATACAGCTTTTATAGAACTAAAGGGCCAAATCGGACGAAACATATATATGGGAGCTATAGCTAAATCTTAACCGATTTTCTTCAAATTCGGCAATGTTGGTTCATGGATCAAGAAACTCTACCAGTCTAAACTTCAAAACGATCGGATATAAATTCAGCTTCTATAGGACTAAAGGACCAAATCGGACGAAAGATATATATGGTAGCTATATCTAAATCTGCACCGATTTTCTTCAAATTCGGCAATGTTGGTTCATGGATCAAGAAACTCTACCATTCTAAATTTCAAAACGATCGGATGTAAAATACAGCTTCTATAGGACTAAAGGGCCAAATCGTACGAAACATATATATGGGAGCTATAGCTAAATCTTAACCGATTTTCTTCAAATTCGGCAATGTTGGGTCATGGATCAAGAAACTCTACCATTCTAAATTTTAAAACGATCGGATGTAAAATACAGCTTCTATAGGACTAAAGGACCAAATCGGACGAAAAATATATATTGGAGCTATATCTAAATCTGCACCGATTTTCTTCAAATTCGGCAATGTTGGTTCATGGATCAAGAAACTCTACCATTCTAAATTTCAAAACGATCGGATGTAAAATACAGCTTATATAGGACTAAAGGGCCAAATCGGACGAAACGTATATATGGGAGCTATAGCTAAATCTTAACCGATTTTCTTCAAATTCGGCAATGTTGGTTCATGGATCAAGAAACTTTACCATTCTAAATTTCAAAACGATCGGATGTATAATACAGCTTCTATAGGACTAAAGGACCAAATCGGACGAAAGATATATATGGGAGCTATATCTAAATCTGAACCGATTTTCTTCAAATTCGGCAATGTTGGTTCATGGATCAAGAAACTCTACCATTCTAAATTTCAAAACGATCGGATGTAAAATACAGCTTCTATAGGACTAAAGGGCCAAATCGGACGAAACATATATATGGGAGCTATAACTAAATCTTTACCGATTTTCTTCAAATTCAGCAATGTTGGTTCATGGATCAAGAAACTCTACCATTCTAAATTTCAAAACGATCGGATGTAAAATACAGCTTCTATAGGACTAAAGGGCCAAATCGGACGAAAGATATATATGGGAGCTATATCTAAATCTGAACCGATTTCAACCAAATTCAATAGCGATCTTAACAGCCGCGAAATACTCTAAACTGCAAAATTTCAGAACGATCGGAGTGAAATTGCGACCTGTAGTCGACGAACAACTTTACATGGACAGACGGACGGACGGACGGACGGACAGACATCGTTAACTCGACTCAGCTAGTGATTCTGAGTCGATCGGTATACTTTAAGGTGGGTCCAGCTGTGTTATTTTAAGGTGTTACAAACCTCTGCCGTGAAACAAACTTATAATACCCTGTACCACAGTGTGGTGTAGGGTATAATAATGTTTTTAGGCAATGCAAAAAGGCCCCAAACTGTAAAGTTACACATTTTTGGGGCAATTTGTCATTCTTAACATTTGGGTCCATCTTACATTTATTTGATTAGGACATTTTGCCCCAATTTCAAAATGCAAAAAAATCCTAAATAGATTTTTGGGGCCAAAATTCATTTTCGGTTTGGGGTCATTTTTCATTGAGGTCGTATTTCGCAGAGCCTGAAAAGTCCTTTGCCTTTTACTCATACTTCGAAATATATTTATTTATTTATTTATTTATATGAATTACAATACAAAGTAAATTTATATTCTAATTTTAAGGTCCAGGGAAAGGCCATATGTTTTGCAGCGACAGACCAGAGCCTTTGGTGCGAATCGAACCCACGACCCCCAAACTCATAGGCGAGTACGCTACCAACTCGCCTACTGGGGCGCTCCATTCGTAATATTGCTTTGTAACATTTTTCAGAAAATCGACTTATCTCTTTAAGGCGCTGAATAACACTAATTTCTTAATAAGAAATTTCATTCATAAATTCCGGGTTTAAGGTTCATAAGTGGCAGTACCTGTAGCTGATATATAGTTTGCTTCGAAATAAACACCCAATATTTTCAAAACTGCCGCGTACTACTTTGTATTGCGTACATACTCGTATAATTTTACTACCTGTATATACGACTGGGATGTACATGTCCCTAAAAGGCGTAACTGAATGGAAACCTTATAAATAAAAAACCACAAATATTGCTGAATGACCCTCTATCTGATGCGGATCTCATCTAATATAGCTAATTTTATAATGTCTGACATCAATCCTCATAAAATAAAATGCAAGTGCAATGTCTCTTATATGTCTCTCTCACATATGGCGAATTCAATATAAGCAAAAACATCATTTAAAAACGAAACCAGTAAGGAAAGGCTAAAGTCGGGCGGTGCCGACACCCTACATACCCTACACCACTCTCGTAATATTGAATAACTCTGATATATAAATTTTGTAATTCATGTATAAATTGTTTACATAAATTTACTTTTGGGACATTTTATACTTAAATAATACCCTGTACCACAGTGTGGTGTAGGGTATAAAAACGATTGGATCTAAAGAGCCAAATCGGATGAAACATATATATGGGAGCTATAGCTAAATGTTGAACTATAGCGCAATGTTGGTTCGTGGATCAAGAAACTCTGCCATTCTAAATTTCAAAACGATTGGATGTAAAATATAGCTTCTATAGAACTAAAGGGCCAAATCGGACGAAACATATATATGGGAGCTATAGCTAAATCTTAACCGATTTTCTTCAAATTCTGTAGTGTTAGTTCATGAATCGAGAAACGCGAAATTTCACAATAATGATTGGATGTAAAATACAGCTTCTACAGGACTAAAGAGCAAAATCGGACGAAACATATATATGGGAACTATAGCTAAATCTTAACCGATTTTCTTCAAATTCGGCAATGTTGGTTCATGGATCAAGAAACTCTACCATTCTAAATTTCAAAACGATCGGATGTAAAATACAGCTTCTATAGGACTAAAGGGCCAACTCGGACGAAAGATATATATGGGAGCTATATCTAAATCTGAACCGATTTCAACCAAATTCAATAGCGATCTTAACAGCCGCGAAATACTCTAAACTGCAAAATTTCAGAACGGAGTGAAATTGCGACTCAGTCGTCGACTCAGCTAGTGATTCTGAGTCGATCGGTATACTTTAAGGTGGGTCTAGCTGTGTTATTTTCAGGTGTTACAAACATCTGCCGTGAAACAAACTTATAATACCCTGTACCGCAGTGTGGTGTAGGGTATAAAAATATGAGACAAGATTTTTTTAATTTCCCTATCATTTACCAAATGGCGCATAACTTTTACATCTATCCATAGAAACACAAATAGACAGTGTTTTCTTTGTTAGCATGCTGGCTTTTTAAAAATGTAATAAAATAATTTTTTCGACGTTTTTCTATTTTTTATGGTTCTTTTTTGTACCAGGAAAAAGTGTTTAAAAAAAAAAAAAAACATTTTATTCTCATATTTTTGACGACTGTTACTAAACCAAAGATTCTACGTGAAAGCGATATTTGCAGCATATGTAGCCCTCATAATTTCCCTTTAATTTGAGGCATAACGCGGCTCATACTTGAAAAATTATGGTCCAAATACTGAATGTACTTTCGATAACAGCTGGAATTTAAAAAAAAAATTGTTTAAAAAAAATTTACCATACAAAATTTTTTTAATATTTTTTTCGTGCTTGTGATACCTAATTGCACCAGAAACTGTTATCCACATCCGTTGGACAAAAATTGTTTTGCATAGTGTAATAGATAGAGGGTCTCGGATCAACATTTAGTGGTGCTGCAAACGAAGTGACAACATGAATAAACCCCCATCCCATGGTGGAGGGTATACAAATATTCATCACTTGGTGTGCTGATTAAAAAAGTTAGGATACACCTTTTCATTCTTACAGAAAGTTGTTGATCGATTTACTATGAAATTCGTTTAGAATTTCTGGCCATGCCATTTATAAAAAAATTAAAAAATTTACGCATAAAATGGAAAATTTACAAAAGAGAAGGACAATTTAATCACTTCACATTGCAGCTTTGACCTATGACAAACCTCTGGGGTAACAGAAATTTGTCACAACTCATAAAACAGCCATGGAATTTGTTAATGCAGTTTTTTTGTCTATGAAGAACCCTAGCCACAAACAGCCCCATCACACGTTTCTTGTCTGTGGATTTGCGGGAAAAAGTTACAACAAAGAAAACGGTCCTAAAGAAAATGTTCACCTTTTTAACAGAATTTTTCATGAAGAGAAACATAAAATAAGTTTTATTGAAAACAACTAAGATAAAAACACAAAAAAAACGAATGGCGAGGACAAGAATGGAATGGAATTATTTTTTGTACTTTTCGACTCACCCCACCCCCTTGCTTCTTTTTCTAAGTGAGGAGATGGTAGCTCGGTCTTTGTATTGAAATGGAATATCAAAATGTAGTCCGTTCCTGCGGAGCTGTTGAGAATGCCATGCTCGCATTTTTCGCATAAATCACGAAATGGATTTTTTTCTCTCTGTGTGCCCACTAAAGATCACAGTAGCGTAAAATTGAAATATCGTGATTTCAGCTTTATTTCTCCTATCCTATCCATAAGCGAGTAAGTATTACTTTACTGCGAGTGTATTTGTCCCCATTTCGTGATGGGGAAGGAAGTAACCGAAATACAAGCAAAGCATCTTTTATAGAAAGGAAAACATTATTGCTCAAAAAATAAATTATGAGAACAATTCAAGCATGTCCTTTCGCCAGCACGGAGGGTAAGGATTAAATGTAAAATAAAGGAGGGCACAATAGCAAAAAGAAAGCGAAAGCAGTAATACCCGTCTTAATGACACCGGACATGGGTTGAAGAGGTGTTATGCCGCTTACATAAATATGAGGTGTGAAATTTCACAGTTATCGCATGGATGGGGGCAAATTGAACTAGATTTTCTATGAGGTGTAAAAGTACAGGAACACAGTGTTAACATCATAAATTAGGTAATTGGGTTCTGTCTAAAAATATAGGTTTCTATTTAACCATTAAAAAGTTTCTCTCATTTTCTAATGGATTTCTGGGAAACTTTCTGATGTTATTCGGATGAGTGACAATTATTCTTTGTATTAACCCACAATCGAACCCACAACCCCCATGTTCTTTGATGGGCTAGTTTCTAACTGAACTCTCAAAAATATCAGCAAAGAAAAACTAAAGTCGGGCACAGCAGCAGACTATATAATACCCTACACAAGCTTAGATCAAGAAATTCGTTTCTGTAAAATTTCATGAAAAATGTGGCTAATATAATACTTAAATGTAAAAATCGGGAAATACTAGTACCTGCAAATATCTGTGAATTTTATGAATTTTGAATAGCCGCTCACTTTGTGAGCAATGTAAATATCCACTAGCATATGTACTACTATTATGAGCTATTAAATTTTGGTATGTTTTGGCTTTTTTCTATGTGAGGTACTAAAACGGGTAAAACGCGAATTATTCGCATCATCGCTTTCGCAAAAACCATTTTTGGATTATTCGCTTTCGCAAAAATATATTTCTGTATTCGCTTCCATTTGTTAAAAGTGTTAAATCTCCTTATTCCCTTCACACTATTTAATGATAGTAATACCTACGAAAACCTCTACCACTTCTCTTCAAAACAGTTGACAAAATACTCCTTGTGGTAACAGGAGGTAAAAATATGCAAAACATTCTTAAATCTTGGATATCCTGGAAAAGTATCAATTAAGTTCCTTAAGTTTGTTGGTACTACAGGTTCAAACTATTATTCGCTTTTGCAAAAATGCATATTTTACTATTCGCTTTCGCATTCGCATACGCAAGAAATATATATCAATATTCGCTTTCGTTACATCCCTATTGATAACGCCCATTTTACTTTAACTTTACACTTTGAGTAATTATAGCATTGGTATTCAAGATATAAACTATTAACCTTTTGTACAAAATGGTACGTTTGTGTAGGTTAGGTTAGGTTGAAGAGAGGAGACTTTTAAACGTCTCATGTCCATGGACATACACTTAATCCAGTGGTTCGGCATGTTGTGCGCTCCTTATTTATGATCTTTTTATACCTTACGAGTTACAGAAAATCGGTACTAGACAAGAATTTTCTCAGTATCTTCCAGTCATATTCTCTGAGATGAGTCAAGTCTGGTAATATGTCGGACCCGAAATGTTGGGATATTGCATGTGTGAAAGCCGGGCAGTGACACAGAAAATGTTCCATCGTTTCGATGTTTTCTCTGCATGCCCTGCATTCGTCGTTTCCTGCTAGTCCTATGCGATGAAGATGTGCTTGTAAGCTTGAGTGTCCCGCTAGAACACTCATCATCTTACTAATATCGATCTTGTTTAGTTTCAGAAGACTTCTTGTTTTCTTTTCATTTGGGTCACCCCACAGTATCTTTACAGTTGCTCCTACTGTTGCGCTATTCCACACACTTTTGTGAGCCATCACTGCCCAGTGCTTCAACTCATTGTTCGTGGCTTCGAAAGTTTTCCAATTTTCCTAGTTTATTACTCGAAGTGTAAGAGGTACCAAAAGGGGCGTTACACGCTCATTTTTCGACTGACTTAGGTACTATTAAAAGATTACACTATACAAATTTTAAGTATTTGTATACACTATTATTAAAGTTATAAGTTTTTAACTTTTCGTACAAGATGACACCTTTGTGGTGGAGGTACCAAAAGGGGAGTGGCAATACCGCCCACTTTTCAGAGGACTGTAGGTACTATAAAATCATTAAACTGTACAAAATTTCATGTATTTCTATTAAAGTTATAAGCTGTTAATTTGTTGCGAAACGGTTCATTTGTGTGAGAGGTACCAAAAGGGGAATGTCAACAACGCCCACTTTTCACTGGACTCTAGGTACTACAAAAACATTACACTGTACAAAATTTCAAGTATGAAGTGATATTAAAGCTAAAACCAGTTAAAGTTTGGTACAAAATGGCCTATTTGTATGGGAGGTACCAAAAGGGGCGTGGCAACTTCGCCTCTCGTTATATGATAGCGATAGCGACTAGTAAACTAAAACTTTGTGCGGACTTTCAGAAAATTCGAATAAGTAATCTATATATATAAAAATGGAAAAATGTTTGTATGTATGTATGTATGTATGTATGTATGTATGTATGTGTTTTATAGATGCTTAAACCACTGGACCGATTTTAAAATTTTTTCTTTTGTTTGAAAGCTATTTGGTCTGAGATGGTTTTGGGAAAAAAATTTTGCAAATAGTGGGCGGGGAAAATGTGGGCGTGGCAAATCGTTTGTTTGTGGGTTTGTTTGTTTGTTCCGTATAGACGTCTAAACGGCTAGACCGATCATCTTGAAATTTTCACAGAATGTACATGTGTAGGGGGTGCTGAAAATAGGGTACTTGAATTTTCGATATATCAAGTGGGCGTGGACCCGCCCATATGGGTCCAATTTTGATATTGAGAAAAAATTTTAGCTAGAGTGCTGAAATTTTGTGTGTATGCATTTAGTGGCATATTATGTGAATTTTCCAAAAATGGGCGGAATCGGACCAATGGGCGTGGCCCCGCCCATATAAGCCAAATTTTGAAATTGAGATATGTTGCACAATTTGTTAGCGAGAGTGCTGAAATTTTATGTATATGTATATGGTATAAGTAAAATTTTGAAATTGAGAGTCATATCTTGCACAATTTTTTACCGAGAGTGCTGTAATTTCGTGTATATATATCTGGTGATAGTCTATGTGAATGGCCCAAAAGGGTTGGGATCGGACCAATGAGCGTGGCCCCACCCTTATAAGCAAATTTCTGAAATTGAAATACCTTGAACAATTTGTTAGCGAGAGTGTTGTAATTTAGTAAATATGCATTTGATGGCAGTCTACGTAATTGGTTCAAAAATGGACGGGATCGGAAATCTCAATCTGGGGCAACGAAGTGGACCGGGTCCAGCTAGTATGTATATAAAAATGGAAAAATGTTTGTATGTATGCTATAGACTCTGAAACCACTGGACCGATTTTATTTGTGTTTCTTTTGTTTGAAAGGTTCTTTGTCAGAGATGGTTTAGGGAAAACATTTTTTGGAAAAAAGTGGGCGGGGCAGGAATTGGCGTGCCATTACTTAAAATCCAATTATCTCAAAAAGTGTTGACCCTAGAAGAACGAAATTTGGAACACACGTTATTGGAGTTATTTTCTAAATCTTCAAAAAAAATGGACGGAATCGAAAAACTGATATCTGGGGCAACGAAGTGGAACGGGTCCAGCTAGTCATTTTTAAAAATTTTAGAGGAGAAGCAAATAACTAAATAAAGTCTTTAGAAAAGCTGTGTTTTCAGGAAAGACATTAATTCACACAAACATGATTTATAACATGTTTTAGCAAATTGTGTAAAATATGAATTTTTAACTATGAAAAAAGATTTAATTTTTGCTAGGCCCTTTTGTATTTCGTTAATAAATTCGCCATTATTGATAGTAAGCGCTGAACATTTTTCAGGATGTTTATTTTAATACTATGAACAATTACCTACTAATAACTCAATTTTGGATTTTTTTGTTGATTAGCCCTCTTTAGTTTCTGAAGACGTTTTGAAAAAATGGTGATTGTATAAAACTCGCCCATTAAGTTCAATGTGTTAAGTTCTAGCCTCTGCTGGATTTAAATCAATCTAATGTTTGCAGCCCTTATTTATAGAAGTATGAATTACATTTTAATATTGTCCTCATAATAATAACTTTCTCGGAATGAAGGAAACTACAGGTAATTAAGGTTATAACAAACTCCCTGCGAATTATGCAATTCGTTATGTACGAAGTTCCTTAAATATATGAAAACAGTCAAATTTCAAGTCATTTCCTTATTTTTAAGATTTATATCCGAAGATATTCCAGAATTAAAAAGAGAACAATCTACTTAATATTTTTGTCTTCATTTAAAAAAATAAATAAATAAACATTGCTTTGAATCTTTAAAATTGGGACAATATATAGGAATAATGATAATTTCCTTTCAATATTTATCTTTTGCGAATTGATATGAAAAACTGAAGCTGAATTATCGGGAATCATTTTTCATTATAAACATTCTCAGGGAGTGTATGATCTCCGAACCAATCAAAAAGTGTTGACCCTAGAAGAACGAAATTTGGAACACACGTTATTGGAGTTATTTTCTAAATCTTCAAAAAAATGGACGGAATCGAAAAACTGATATCTGGGGCAACGAAGTGGAACGGGTCCAGCTAGTATAGAAGATATTTAAGAAGCAATATTTCACTAAATATTAACCCTTTGTGGGCGAGGTACTAGAAGGAGTGGGCCATATTCGCCAACTTAGCCTGAGATAGAAAAAAACTGACCGCGTACCAAATTTGAAGTCAATCGTTTACTCCTTTCGAGAGTTATCGTGGCGCCAGCCGACAGACAGACAGATAGACGGACGGACAGACATTGCTCATTCGTCTTAAAATGACCCAAAAAGGATATCCGCCGAAGTAATATCCCATTTTAAGTAATTTTTAGTGTCTTTATATTTAGTTGCAAAAGCTTTGTTTGAGCAAAGAAAACAATTGTATTTGCCTTAGCCGGGGCACAGTGGTAGGAATTCCAAACAAGGGAAATAAGTCGATCGATTTTTAACCAGACGACCGATAGCGACAAAACTTTGCACGATTGTAGAAGAGGTATTAGAAAAATTAAATTTTTTTTTGGGCAATCCATGGATGGCAACTTCGCCTATTCTCCCGATTATGATAGCGATAGCGACTAATAAACTGAGATAGAAAAAAACTGACCGCGTACCAAATTTGAGGTCAAACGGTTACTCCTTTCGAGAGTTATCGTGCGCGCCAGCCGACAGATAGACGGACGGACATTGCTCATTCGTCTTAAATTGCTCATTCGTCCATTTTGAGTAATTTTTAGCGACTTTCTATTTAGTAACTTTAAAAAACTATTTTTTGAGCAAAGGATACAATTGTATTTGCCTTAGCCGGGGCACAGTGGTAGGAATTCCAAACAAGGGAAATAAGTCGATCGTTTTTTAACCAGACAACCTATTGCGACAAAACTTGGCACGATTGTAGAAGAGGTATTAGAAATATTAAGTTTTTTTTGGACACCCCATGGGGGCAGCCAACCTAGGCGTCCAAGTTTGAGGCATTCTACTAACTAAAATCTACAAAAAAATGTTATCTCGTATAGTTACAGAGATATTTTATTTTCCGACCCTGTCATGGCATTTTGACATGCCAAGTCGACTTAGCATGTTTTAAGGGAGATTGAATTTTTAATTTCTAAATATTCCAAGTTATATTTAGTCAAACTTTTGAGTTTTTTTGTCAACACAACCAAATGTTATTCACAAAACAGTTCAGGTCATTCGATTTGCATTATAAAAAATTCCAAACAAATTTAAAAAAATCCATAAAACTTTTCTTTTCTGAAAAATTACCTTTTTGCACTTAACATTGCTTAGAATGCATTTATCGATATGCGCAGATTTCTTTCACTTAAAATTTTCTGAATCAGCAACCAAAATACAAAAAAATAGAAAAACAAACTTCAAATACAACTACGTTAGGTGTTAGCTTTCAAATGTTAGAACAAACTTTTTTTCTATTTTTTATGGTTTTTTCTCGTGCCAGTAAAAACAATTTTTTTGAAAAAATCAATTTTTCTAATTGCACTGTTACTAAACGTCTGTTTCCACATGAAAGTGCCTGGACTAACGTTTGTAGCGCTAATATTTATACCCTCACTTTAGTGTGACGAGGGTATACATATATCATTTGCTACGAAAAAAAGTGTAACACATCGAAGGAGTGATCTAAGACCCTAAGTATGTTCGGCGGATATTCGTTTTGGGTCATTATAAGACGAATGAGCAATGTCCGTCCCTCTGTTGGTCTGTCTGTCTATCTGTCTGTCTGTCTGTGTGTCTGCTGGCTGGTGCGCACGATAACTCTCGAAAGGAGTAACCGATTGACTTCAAATTTGGTAGGTGGTAATATTTTTTTCTATCTCCGGCTAAGTTCGAAGATGGGCCATATTGGTCCACTCCTTCTAGTACCTCCCCCACAAAGTGTTAAAATGTTGTGAAATATTGAATCTTTAATAACTGCTATACTACTTATTCGAATCTTCTGAAATTCCACACATAGCATTAGTTTATTAGTCGCTATCAACTCGAGAAAAATGGGCCATGTTGCTACGCCCCTTTTGGTACCTCCCACACAAATGCACCATTTTGCACCAAAAGTTAACAGCTTATAACATTAATAACGATCAAACCTATGACATAGAGTGTACCCCTTTGAGGTACATATCGTATTCTGATTTACCTGTATATATTACTTCCGATTTGACATAAACGTTTTAAAAAAGCTTTATCTTACATCCGATCGTTATGATTTTAAATTTGGAAGAATGGAGAACGTACACTGCAAAATTAGGAGAAAATTTGTTCGCATTTAGATATCGAATCTATATGCAAAATATATATCTCAATATTGTGAACTCTGAAAGATAATAGTTGCAGCACAGAAAATTTTGATATCAGTTTTTTAGATTTAGATTGTGTACTTATTCGGCTCTAACAAAGTGGTGTATGGTTTCATATAGACGACTCCACCAGAATTTAAAACACACCTGTTTAATTTGCTAGGGTTTATTGGTCGAGAAACGGTCATTAAAAAATTTGAAGAAAAGCGGTTCAGATTTAGTCATATTAGATTCCTCCAGAGTTAGGATCTTAGCGCTTCTATTATTTGATCATACAAGGTGGCGCAAAAGTAACCTTTCGATGTTTTTTGGCTGTAATTTAAAAAAAATGAAAAACTTTGATTCTTCTTGTGGATTATTTTTATTTGGTCTTTTAATTTTTTTTACATCAAGTCGAGAATACAGTTGATTGTCATTTGAGCCCTTTTTATGGCATTTTCCATCACTTTGGCCAAAACTTCCGGCGATAGGTCCTCACATTCTTGACGAATATTGTCTTTAAGAGCTGCAAGAGTCTGAGGCTTGTTGACATAAACCCGCGACTTCAAAAAGCCCCACAAAAAGAAGTCTGGAGCGGTCAAATCAGGCGATCTTGCTGGCCAGTGCAAATCGCCAAAACGGGAGATTAGGCGCCCGGGAAATGCATCCTTCAGCATATCGGTTGTGGCACGTGCAGTGTGTGCCGTTGCACCGTCCTGTTGGAACCACATGTTTTCCAATCCCAAGTCATCAAGTTGCGGCAAAAATAACTCGTTGATCATTGCTCTGTAGCGCTCACCATTCACAGTAACCGTTTGGCCCGCGACGTCTTCGAAGAAAAAAGGTCCGATGACTCCTCCAGCGAAAACAGCACACCATACAGTGACTTTGAGCGGGTCTAATGGCTCTTCGTGGGTTACACGCGGATTTTCAGTGCCCCAGAAGCGTAAATTTTGCTTATTTACGTACCCGCTAAGATGGAAATGGGCCTCATCACTCATGATTATTTTTGATGAAAAATCATCTTCCTCTTGGTGGTGATTAAGGATGGCTTGAGCGTATGTTAGACGCGATTGGCGGTCAGCAGCTAAAAGGTGATGCACCGTCTGGACTTTGTACGGAAACATCTTCAAATCTTGTACCAAAATTCGCTGTAGAGACCGTTGACTGATACCCATTTGCGTGACACGTCGTCTGGTCGATGTCGACGGCGCTTCCATGACATCCTCGGCTACAGCAGCAATATTCTCTGCAGAACGGCTACTCCGGGGTCTGCCACGCCTGGCAGCATCTCGTGTTGTGCCAGTCTCTTCGAGGCGAGCGGCTAAACGTCGCAGTGTTTCACCAGTAGGCGTTGGACGGCCAGGAAATCTGCGACGAAATTCACGTTGTGCCAAAGTCACCGACCGATTATTGGTCAAATAAATAGTCAGCAATATTCCGCGTTCTGGAGCAGTGTAGCGTAACATTGTTTATTAACACAAATGTCAAAACAGAACTGACATTAGGGGCCAATCGCAAAATTTATAGCATTTTCTGATAGGAGGATTACTTTTGCGCCACCTTGTATTATAATCTGCTAAATGGGAGTTTCCTGATCTAATAATACAGATAGACAAAAATAAAATTTTGCTTGAGTTTCTGCTTTACTGCATAGATTATATATCATGCCTAGATACCAAAAAACGCAAAAATGTCCACTCTTAGCTTTTAAAGTTTGATTTTGTCAGTTTTACATAGAGAATAATATTTTGCATTTAAAACCTTGCTAAATGAGGAACAATACTTTAAATTATACATCGATTTTTCGATGGATGGGCTCATTTTATTCATGGCCGATCAGAATTTACGATAAAATCATACAAATATGAGGCTTTTATTTAATTGTTTTTTTTTTTAAATTTTGTTGTGAGAAGCAGAAGACCACTTAATTTTAAATTATTCAAAATTTTCCTGAACCAATTCGGACAAGTTATGCGAAAACATGTGGTTAAACCTCTGTTTTTTTCCTAACCTAAAAGTACGTTTCTTTGAAATTACCGTTTCTTTGAATAAACCGTGATATTGAAAAAATAAAATAAACCAAAATTGGACACTTAAAGTTCAGACCCACGAAACATAAAGACGGGTGTAATCAAAGCACAGGTCACAATTATGACCCTATACTTACAAAATTTGGCAGGAACTTCTTCTTTAGCTCAAGGATGATCTCTATTTAGGTTTAGATTTATGTTAGGGTGGCAGTCGGTTTTTGTAGTAGGTAGGTACCTAGTGTTACCACGTACTCAGATGCTCCTCATCGAAACAAACCTGTTTTATATATAAAGTTACACAATGAAACCCATTATTGTCGCATGGCTGCGTATAACATTTTCTGTTGTAATATAGTATTCTAAACTTAATGTACATTCCTGGCCATTGATGTCGTGTACCTTATAAAAAAATACTTGAAATTTTGTACAGTGTAATGCTTTCATAGTGCCTACAGTCCAGTGAAAAATGGGTGTCATAATCACGCCCCTTTTGGTACCTCTTACACAAAGGTACCATTTTGCACCAAAAGATAACAGCTTATAACATTAATACCAGTGTATAAAAGTACTTGAAATTTTTTACAGTGTAGTGCTTTTATAGTGTCTTTTGCACTGTGAAAAATTGACGCTATTTCCACGCCCCTTTTTGTACCTCCCACACAAAGGTACCATTTTGCACAAAAAGTTAAGAGCTCACAGCATGAGTACCAATGCACGAAAATGCAACAACATTTTGCACAGTGTAACGCTTTTGAAGTCCCTATAGCCCTGTAAAAAATGGCCGTTATCACCACGCCCCTTTTTGTACCTCCCACACAAAATGGCCAAATCATACCAAAATTTAATATTTCATAACGTTAATATACCAGTGCAAAAAACGTTTATAATTCGGCGCAGTGTAATGTATTTAAAGAATCTACTATTCAGCGAAAAACAGGTGTATTTGTTAAAAACATACTGGTACCTCCCATACAAATTGACAGAATAATTCGTTTAATATTCCATATTACATTACTCACAAAGTGAGGGTATACCTTAGTCGGTTTACCCGACTGAAACTTTCTTACTTGTTTTCTTTAATATAACATGTACACCGGCTTTTTCGAACATATACTTCAAAAAATATGTCCCAAATTCAACTTCCAAGAAAGTGGAAATTTTAAAGAAAAAACCAGTAAGGAAAGGCTCGGGCGGGGCCGACTATATAATACACTACACCACTCTCGTAATATTGAATAACTCTGATATATAAATTTTGTAATTCATGTATAAATTGTTTACATAAATTTATTTTGGGACATTTTATACTTAAATAATACCCTGTACCACAGTGTGGTGTAGGGTATAAAAACGATTGGATCTAAAAAGCCAAATCGGATGAAACATATATATGGGAGCTATAGCTAATTCTTAACCGATTTTCTTCAAATTTCCATTCTAAATTTCAAAACGATTGGATGTAAAATATAAAATAAAGGGCCAAATCGGACGAAACATATATATGGGAGCTATAGCTAAATCTTAACCGATTTTCTTCAAATTCGGCAATGTTGGTTCATGGATCAAGATACTCTACCATTCTAAATTTCAAAACGATTGGATGTAAAATACAGCTTTTATAGGACTAAAGGGCCAAATCGAACGAAACATATATATGGGAGCTATAGCTAAATCTTAACCGATTTTCTTCAAATTCGGTAGTGTTGGTTTATGGATTAAGAAACTCTACCATTCTAAATTTCAAAACGATTGGATGTAAAATACAGCTTCTATAGGACTAAAGGGCCAAATCGGACGAAACATATATATGGGAGCTATAGCTAAATCTTAACCGATTTTCTTCAAATTCGGCAATGTTGGTTCATGGATCAAGAAACTCTACCATTCTAAATTTCAAAATGATTGGATGTAAAAATACAGCTTCGACAGGACTAAAGAGCAAAATCGGACGAAACATATATATGGGAGCTATAGCTAAATCTTAACCGATTTTCTTCAAATTCGGCAATGTTGGTTCATGGATCAAGAAACTCTACCATTCTAAATTTCAAAACGATCGGATGTAAAATACAGCTTCTATAGGACTAAAGGGCCAAATCGGACGAAACATATATATGGGAGCTATAGCTAAATCTTAACCGATTTTCTTCAAATTCGGCAATGTTGGTTCATGGATTAAGAAACTCTACCATTCTAAATTTCAAAACGATTGGATGTAAAATACAGCTTCTATAGGACTAAAGGGCCAAATCGGACGAAAGATATATATGGGAGCTATATCTAAATCTGAACCGATTTCAACAAAATTCTTAACAGCCGCGAAATACTCTAAACTGCAAAATTTCAGAACGATCGGAGTAAAATTGCGACCTGTAGTCGACGAACAACTTTACATGGACAGACGAACGGACGGACGGACGGACAGACATCGTTAAATCGACTCAGCTAGTGATTCTGAGTCGATCGGTATACTTTAAGGTGGGTCTAGCTGTGTTATTTTCAGGTGTTACAAACAACTGCCGTGAAACAATAATACCCTGGACCACAGTGTGGTGTAGGGTATAAAAACATATTTTACGAATTGTAGTCGTCCGAAAACAATATTCAACAAATAACATTTCAAGGAATTCGGGGATGTTGACCTAGAAAAGGTGTTCTGTTTGATACGGAATGATCGATATACATCTTCGCAATAATACAAAAATTTCCTATTTTTGGAAAATATAATTCGGTATGGCCATAACTTTTGTCACAGTGGAGACATCTGACTGAAATTGTTTACATCGAATAGACAATTTTGTTGTCAACTTCAAGAGAAATCTAAAAAATTCTAGGACAGGATCAGGAAAAAAATTAAAAAAAATAACAATTTCCAAATCAAATAAAATGTAATAACGCTATAAAATATTTCAAAATTTATGTATTTCAATGAAAGATTTTGTAGTTTTAGGTCCTGACATTAGAAATCGAAAGTAATTTTGCCAATCATTATATTTGCAAAAGTCGATTCCCAAAATTAATTCGATTTTTTGGTGTTTCTTCTTTCCACATATGCAAATGATAAAGGTTTTAATAGTCTAGCTTTGCTATTGGATAAAATGTGGCTTACTGTTGAAATTTGTGTAATAATGGTGTAAATTTGAGAAGCTTGACAACAATATAGAATTGTGTATTTTGGAACATCTAGAATTCCTACACGAAGATTCTTTTATATGACGCTATTTTAACATATGGTCCGATGAACTAAATCCAGAAAAAACTGTATTTTCGTAAAAAAAGAATTAGGCTTTTAACAGGGCGCTATATCAAAACTTGTCATTAACCCAAGGAGCTCATGGCTAATATTTACCACACTTATACAAACTCAGACAGACAGGCCATTGGTGTTAGCAGAAAGACAAAATAAGGGGTATTCTAATTTTGTCACTCCGTTTGTAAGACCTAGAGATATTGACCAGGGACCACATAAATTATATACATATATTCTTAATCGCCTGTTAGTCCTTCTGTTGTAATCACGCTACAATAGTTGAGGTAGATGGCTGAAATTTGGTACAAATACTTCTTATAGCTGCAGGTATCCTGGGATTGAAAATTGGCTATATCGGTTCATATTTTGATATAGCCCTCATATACGCTTAGCATCGCTTCGATTCATGTCACATGTATAAGACAAATTTCAACAGATCGGGCTAAAACTTGGTACATACAGAGTGTGTATGTATATATACCTAAAATTCTGCAAAAGAACAACTGTCGTCATAGGTCCATGTTTTAATATACTTCCCATAAAAATAAACCTCCCGATTTCACTTCTTAATGCCTTAGAAACCAAATTTCAACTTATGGGGCTAAAAATTTTTAACTTGAGTATATTTTTACCCCAAACGGTCATAGCTTGATGTTTAGATACCTTTTAGATACTCTAATCCAAATATCTGGCTTAAATACAGTCACCAATAAAATCATTTTTGCTGGCTCACGTTTTGATATAGTTTCTATCCACAGATCCTCCATTATTTTAATATTTTATGTTATTTCTTGTTGCGTTAATATACTGTGGAATTTGACAAGTAAAAGCCTTGTTTTTTAGCTAACATGCGAGACTATCGAAATTTTGCCACCGGAATAAAATTCTACGTAAAACACATCGTTATGCCAATGAGTCCACTCGAATTTCTTTTAATATAAAATTTGTTCTTATATGTATATTGAATATGGTCATTAAAACCAATTTTTGCTAATGGATAAATTTCCCCATAGACTATTTCATATTGGAGGATTTGCAAACAAAAACTATACGTATGTACCTGACAAAGTTAAAATGAAAAAGAAGGATGTGTATAACAGACCGGTTCGTATTTGAGCAATCCAAAAAGAATACATAATGTTCTTAGGTCGTAGGAAGAAGAATTAAATATCCTTATATCGATATATTCATTCTTTATCATGCTAAGTCGCAACAGGCTGTTTTTCAGCAGAAGCGATCAAAGTTTTATGAAGTTTAAATTTGGATGGAATTCATATGTAATGCAAATTGATTGACCTCTACCATTTTGTGCATAACTTTTGATTATCTTGAAAAAAAAAACGAGTACACCAAATGTTGAATATAGAATTAGAATATAGAACTGAAAAATAAATATTCCGTTAAGACATGTTTAACATAATTTGGAATGAAGGTATCGATATGGACATCTATTAATCCCGAATATGAAAAATTAAGACCGAAATTAAGTTTATTCAATTAAGACTCAGTCTAATGTACGTCCTTCGCTTGTCGACTTTGTTGCCACGCATTTTTACCCATGCATATGTATATTATTTGTTCCCATACTTCCACACTGAGTGTGTATACCCATAATACATTATTATTGGTCTCATTGTTGGCTTAACGCATTGAAGGTAGTTGCATGTATTTTAGCCGATACGAATCTTTTACTAAAATATATACTCGTACGAGAGAATCAATACCCAGGAGTGTATTTGGCTAAAGACACACACCGGAGTAAATATAATTTGGTTTCTTTTTGCAAAACTAAAGGATACAACGAAAATGGGAACAGCAGAGATAGAATTGCCACATATAAAAAGTTGGCAAACAAAAACGCAATGACCAACTCATAAAAAAACTAGGCGGCCATAGTTGGAGGAAACACCAGACATAGATTCGAAATAATGTTTATTGGTTTTCTCTTGAGTAGGTGCTGGGCCATGTGTTGTACATACAATTGCCTTTTTGGTATATTTGGTAGTAAACACTAAACATATTGTAAATCCCCTACGTCTAAGCTATTGATAACACTGTAACTATCACAAAATCCATACATTGATGTTAGAATATTTTAATATCTAATAACGGAAATTTCAATAAGTAATAAAGTTTCAGTTGATTCAGAGAAGTAAAATGCAGAATTTGCTATTATTTATGGGAGCTGCCAAAAAACACTTGAAATCGCATTTCCAAAATTATGGCCTATCATTTTTCACGGAAAGATCTGATATGAACAATGCCCTCGTCCCAGAACCTTTAAAATAAACTTTAAAGTTTTTCAGATAATAACAACAGTTTTTGGGAAAAATCTTGTATGTTTGGGATTTATCTAATTCCATAAACGTTTGCACCGACATCAGTACATTTCTCCTATGTCAACATATTTTGATTTTTGTCGTTATGTTCTTTCAAAATTGATTTTTAATAGAAAATTTCGCTAAAATTGAATTTTAATAGAAAATTTCGTCGAAATTTTATTTGAATAGAAACTTTCGTCGAAATTGAATTTTAATAGAAAATTTCGTCGAAACTGAATTTTAATATAAAATTTCGTCGAAATATAACTTATATAGAACATTTCGTCAAAATTAAACTTAATAATATAGAAAATTTCGTCGAAATTTAACTTAATTATATAGAAAATTTCGTCAAAATTGAACTTATATAGAAAATTTCGTCGAATTTGAACGTTTATAGAAAATTTCGTCGAAATTGTATTTTAATAGAAAATTTCGTCAAAATTGTATTTAATATAAAATTTCGTCGAAATTGTATTTTAATAGAAAATTTCGTCGAAATAGAATTTTAGTAGAATATTACGTAGAAATTGATTTTTAATAGAAAATTTCGTCGAAATTGTATTGTAATAGAAAATTTCGTCAAAATTGTATTTAATAGAAAATTTCGTCGAAATTGTTTTTTAATAGAAAATTTCGTCGAAATTGTATTTTAATAGAAAATTTCGTCGAAATTGTTTTTTAATAGAAAATTTCGTCGAAATTGTATTTTAATAGAAAATTTCGTCGAAATTCTATTTTAATAGAAAATTTCGTCGAAATTCTATTTTAATAGAAAATTTCGTCAAAATTGTATATAATAAAAAATTTTGTCGAAATTGTATTTTAATAGAAAATTTCGTCGAAATTGTATTTTAATAGAAAATTTCGGCGAAATTGTATTTTAATAGAAAATTTCGGCGAAATTGTATTTTAATAGAAAATTTCGTCGAAATTCTATTTTAATAGAAAATTTCTTCGAAATTCTATTTTAATAGAAAATTTCGTCGAAATTGCATTTTGATAGAAAATTTCGTGGAAATTGCATTTTAATAGAAAATTTCGTCGAAATTGTATTTTAATAGAAAATTTCGTCGAAATTCTATTTTAATAGAAAATTTCGTCGAAATTCTATTTTAATAGAAAATTTCTTCGAAATTCTATTTTAATAGAAAATTTCTTCGAAATTCTATTTTAATAGAAAATTTCTTCGAAATTCTATTTTAATAGTAAATTTCGTCGAAATTGCATTTTAATAGAAAATTTCGTCGAAATAGAACTTATATAGAAAACTTCGTCAAAATTAAACTTAATAATATAGAAAATTTCGTCGAAATTTAACTAATTTAAATAGAAAATTTCGTCGAAATTGAACTTATATAGAAAATTTCGTCGAATTTGAACGTTTATCGAAAATTTCGTCGAAATTGTATTTTAATGGAAAATTTCGTCGAAATTGTATTTTAATAGAAAATTTCGTCAAAATTGTATTTAATATAAAATTTCGTCGAAATTGTATTTTAATAGAAAATTTCGTCGAAATAGAATTTTAGTAGAATATTACGTAGAAATTGATTTGTAATAGAAAATTTCGTCGAAATTGTATTGTAATTGAAAATTTCGTCAAAATTGTATTTAATAGAAAATTTCGTCGAAATTGTTTTTTAATAGAAAATTTCGTCGAAATTCTATTTTAATAGAAAATTTCTTCGAAATTCTATTTTAATAGAAAATTTCTTCGAAATTCTATTTTAATAGAAAATTTCTTCGAAATTCTATTTTAATAGAAAATTTCGTCGAAATTGCATTTTAATAGAAAATTTCGTCGAAATAGAACTTATATAGAAAACTTCGTCAAAATTAAACTTAATAATATAGAAAATTTCGTCGAAATTTAACTAATTTAAATAGAAAATTTCGTCGAAATTGAACTTATATAGAAAATTTCGTCGAATTTGAACGTTTATCGAAAATTTCGTCGAAATTGTATTTTAATGGAAAATTTCGTCGAAATTGTATTTTAATAGAAAATTTCGTCAAAATTGTATTTAATATAAAATTTCGTCGAAATTGTATTTTAATAGAAAATTTCGTCGAAATAGAATTTTAGTAGAATATTACGTAGAAATTGATTTGTAATAGAAAATTTCGTCGAAATTGTATTGTAATTGAAAATTTCGTCAAAATTGTATTTAATAGAAAATTTCGTCGAAATTGTTTTTTAATAGAAAATTTCGTCGAAATTGTATTTTAATAGAAAATTTCGTCGAAATTGTATTTTAATAGAAAATTTCGTCGAAATTCTATTTTAATAGAAAATTTCGTCGAAATTCTATTTTAATAGAAAATTTCGTCGAAATTCTATTTTAATAGAAAATTTCGTCGAAATTCTATTTTAATAGAAAATTTCGTCGAAATTCTATTTTAAAGAAAATTTCGTCGAAATTCTATTTTAATAGAAAATTTCGTCAAAATTGTATTTAATAAAAAATTTTGTCGAAATTGTATTTTAATAGAAAATTTCGTCGAAATTGTATTTTAATAGAAAATTTCGTCGAAATTGTATTTTAATAGAAAATTTCGTCGAAATTCTATTTTAATAGAAAATTTCGTCGAAATTCTATTTTAATAGAAAATTTCGTCGAAATTCTATTTTAATAGAAAATTTCGTCGAAATTCTATTTGAATAGAAAATTTTGTCGAAATTCTATTTTAATAGAAAATTTCGTCGAAATTCTATTTTAATAGAAAATTTCGTCGAAATTCTATTTTAATAGAAAATTTCGTCGAAATTGCATTTGAATAGAAAATTTCGTCGAAATTGCATTTGAATAGAAAATTTCGTCGAAATTGCATTTTAATAGAAAATTTCGTCGAAATTGCATTTTAATAGAAAATTTCGTCGAAATTGCATTTTAATAGAAAATTTCGTCGAAATTGCATTTTAATAGAAAATTTCGTCGAAATTGAATTTTAATAGAAAATTTCGTCGAAATTGAATTTTAATAGAAAATTTCGTCGAAATTGAATTTTAATAGAAAATTTCGTCGAAATTGAAATTTAATAGAAAATTTCGTCGAAATTGAAATTTAGTAGAAAATTTCGTCGAAATTGAAATGTAGTAGAAAATTTCGTCGAAATTGAAATTTAGTAGAAAATTTCGTCGAAATTTTACTTTTATCGAAAATCGTCAAAATTGCACTTTAATCGAAAATTTAACTTTAATCGAATATTTCTGTCGTCTCAGCCCGACTTCAGCTTCTGATGTTGAAAAATCTCTATTAGAAGTTTCATAAACATCTCTTAGAAAATGTGGCTTCAGTAGTGCATAGGTGTAGTGCAAAAACGGAATCTAAATATATATACGTGAGCTATATCTGAATCTGAAAATATTGTCCTTATATTTGTCAGTGTTTGTATAGGGATCAGGAAACGCCTCTTTGCCAACATTTCTAATTATCCGGTATAGACTATAATTTATAAGTGTCAAATTGGTAGGAATATACTTATTCGATTTCGGTATTTGGCTCTCCTGAATATTTTGATATTTTGAGATATGCTGTTATTTCAGAAAACTACAGATATATGGGGACCACGTCTAAATGAAAAGTGATTTTCACCAATTTGTAAAGGGGATCGTCTTTGAGGCAAACAAGAAATTTGTGTCGAGTTAAATTCGAACTGTACTTTGATAAAAAGAATTCATGGACAGGTGGATATAGCTAAATTGACTCAGGAAGTGTTTCTAAATCGATCGCTATTACTATCACTCTACATATTTTGCGAAAATTCATAAACTGTACATAAATATTTTGTTTTGCGACTTAATAGGGACTACAAATTTAGTTACTAATCATGTACCTTTATTTGGACACCTTCTTAATCATATACAAAATTAGATAAAATTCGGTTTGCGCTGTTGTCCCCTTGATTTTAGGGATCGTGAAAGTAGTCTGAGATTGTATTCCCAATTATTTAATTAGACTAAATCCATGAATCACTAAACTTCAACTATCTGAACATAAACGAAAAGTAGCCAAATTGCAGCATCTGACTGAGCAAACAGTCGAACAAATACAACTGCCATGTTGACAGACAAATAGACGAAGACGAAAAATGTTATGATTTTTATTTATTTACTCAACAATAATAACACCAAAAGACTTGCATTTTAAGAAAATATTGCAATTATTATTAAGTGAACAAATTCAAAAGAATACCCTCCTCCATCACAACAATGATAATAATAATAATGATGATGATGACGACGGGGACGACGACAATGATGGGTGAACAAACGCTTTAGAGATGAGGGCAAAAACCAAACCATGGCATAATTGAAGATAGTAGAAGAAGAGGCGACCGAATGAATGAATGGATGACAGAAAAACGACAGCATTACATCATTTGTCAGTAAATAACAAAAGTTTCGTATGAACGCCATACACTTCGTTAAACTTCCAATATACAGTCGTGGGCACAAGTATGGGCACTGTGAATAAAATTCTGTTGAGGCGTTCTCAAAATCGACCCTTAGTGTGAGCGATTCTGAATAAATTTTAATGGCTCATAACCCTAATTTCAATTTCGAGACAATGTAATGTTGTTAGAGCAACATTTATGTTTTTTTTTTTCTTAAAACACCCATACAAATTTTTAAATTGTAAATTCCCAATTACTTACATAACAATCATCTAATTTATTATTTTATTACTTTTTCCTATAAAAAGAAGAAAATTGTCTCAACCAGTTGGGCACAATTTTATAAAAATTTACCAGCAAGGAAAGGCAGAAAGTCGGGCGGGGCCGACTATATAATACCCTACACCTCCATAACAATGCGATAAGGGTCATTGCCATAATAATTTGGAATAATTGGTAAATGGGTAGAAACATATTATCTAATTCTGAAACGATAATCGCTAAATTAAGCAATATTCGTTCCTAAATTGAGAAACATCTTTCTGGAAAATTTTAATGATCGGAAGTAAAATACAACTTCTATAGCGGTTTGATACCAAATCAGGAGGAACATAAATATGGAGCTTTAATATAAATCTGAACCGATCTTCCCTGAATACTCATTCATGTAAAAAGACCTCCTTCTGTCGAATTTCGTACTGATCGGATATAAAATACAGTCTCTACAGCGCTTACATGTCAAATCGGAGGTAACATATATATGGGAGCTATATAGAAATCTGAACCGATTTTCTCCGACCTCCTCTTACGGGTCAAATCGGGGGTAACATATATATGGGTGTTATATCTAAATCTAAACCGAGTTTCTCCGAATTTGGCAGTATTCCTTCATGTAGAAAGAAACCTCTTTTTGCCGACTTTAGCACTGATCGGATATAAAATAACATTTTGCAGCGATTTCTTCCAAATTTAAAAGTGTTCATTCATATAATAGGAAACCTCTTTCTGACAAATTTCATACTGATCGGATATAAAATACAGTTTTTACAGCGCTTACACGGTGATATGTTTAAATCGAAAGAAAAAATATTTGGAACACAAATTTTCAAATATTACATATTTCTGAGCAAATAAATTTTATTTGAAAATCAATAAAATTTATTTGGAACGCATATATTAATATATTACAAAAAAATATATTTGCAAACTAATTTCTTCAAATAAAATGTGTGTTTACATACAAATAAAATTATTATTTAGGAATTTCTCCAAATATATATTTTTTTAAAAAAAGCTTTCCAGAACTTGGGAGATTTTTCAAATTTAATATTTAATTTTCCATTGATTTCGAGTAATACCATAAAAATTAATAATGACCAAAGTAGCAATAACATTTGTTTTAAACTGGTATTTTGTTTTTCTTTTTATTCCAAGTCATAATTTGCTCTCAACACTTCAAGTATAAAGAAATTTTACGAACATTTAAAATTTCATAAAAATAATTATCGTTGAATTGCTGCAAAACATTAAGCTTCTCTTACAAATTAATGTATTGATATATATTCTGAATATTTAAATGAAAATAAATATTTTTTTCACAACTAAAGTCCCAAATTAAAAAAATTAGGGCATAAACAATTTTTTTTTAGAACAACACATTACCAAATATATTATGTTTGTGTGTGCTAAATATAATATATTTCGAGTTTACTCTAAACATTTATATATTTCAAGCTAAATATGTTTGGGACAATATACTACAGAAGCGATTTTTTTTCAGCGTGTACATGTGAAATCGGGGGTAACATATATATGGGGGCTATATCTAAATCCGAACCGATTTTCTCCGAAGTTGGAAGTATTCCTTCATGTAATAAGAAACCTCTTTCTGCCGAATTTCGCACTGATCGGATATAAAATACAGTTTTTATAGCGCTTACATCTCAAATCAGGGTAACGAATTTATGGGGCCTATATCTAAATCTGAACCGATTTCTTCCAAATTTAACAGTGTTCATTCATATAATAAGAAACCTCTTTCTGCCGAATTTCATACTGATCGGATATAAAATAAAGTTTTTACAGCGCTTACATGTCAAATCGGGGTAACATATATATGGGGGCTATATCTAAATCTGAACCGATTTTAACCAAATTCATTAGGGATCGTCCTTGGGCCAAAAAAAAGATATGTGTAAATTTTCGTCGAGATCGGACCATAATTGCGACCTGTACTTTGATTACAAGAATACATGCACAGACGGACAGACAGACGGACAGACGGACAGACGGACATAGCTAAATCAACTCAGAAAGTGATTCCAAGTCGATCGGTATAATAAACGATGGGTCTATTTCCTCTCCTTTTGGGTGTTACAAACAAATGTACAAAGTTATTATACCCTGTACCACAGTGTGGTGTAGGGTATAAAAAATAAAAACGTTACTTTTCGTTTAAATCCAAAAGTAAGAAAAGAAGTCAACTTTGGCCCAATTTCTAAGATATACAGAAGATTTTAATTTCTAAGAATGTAGAAGATTGTGATAAGTAGTATGGAAATTAAAATTATTAAAAAAATTTATACTTCACAAAATTTTGACACTTCGAGGAGGAGGAACTCGAAGGAGTGGACCAACATAGTCCAGCTTTGACATTAACCTGGGATAGAAAAAAATACATTGTCACATACCAAATTTGAACTCAATCTGTGTATCCTTTCGAAAGTTATCGAGCGCACCAACAAGACAGACAGGCTGACAGAATGGCGGACACAGCTCAAATGACCTAAAATGGCCCAAAACGGATTTCCGCCAAATATTCTTGGGGTCTCTAAGGTCACTACACTTTTGGCTCGCACCATCTGATACGAGTATATACCCTTTTTCACAATAATGGGGTTATCAAAACCGGATTATGTTGAAATTCTCTTATTTCTACCAAAAGTGCTATAATTTCTACATTCATCCATAGGTTTTGTTCACGTAGGCATTGATTTCTTCGTTAGGATGCTAGCTTTCAAAAATTGGAACACACAATTTTTTGCAATTTTATAACTCCACCATAGGATGGAGGTATTTTCATTTTGTCACTCCCTTTGTAAGACCTCTAAATATTGATCTGAGACCCCATAAAGTATATATATTTTTATAACCTACACCACACTGTGGTACATGGTATTATAACTTTGTGCATTTGTTTGTAACACCCAAAAGGAAAAGAAATAGACCCATTGTTTATTATACCGATCGACTTAGAATCACTTTCTGATTTGATTTAGCTATGTCCGTCTGTCTGTCTGTCTGTGCATGTATTCTTGTAATCAAAGTACAGGTCTCAATTATGGTCCGACCTCGACGAAACTTTCCACATATATTTTATTTGGCCCAAGGACGATCCCTATTGAATTTGGTTAAAATCGGTTCAGAGTTAAAAATAGCCCCCATATATATGTTACCCCAGATTTGACATGTATGCGCTGTAAAAACTTTATTCTATATCCGATCAGTCTGAAATTCGGCAGAAAGAGGTTTCTTATTATATGAATGAACACTGTTAAATTTGGAAGAAATCGGTTCAGATTTAGATATAGCCCCAATATATACGTTACCCCCGATTTGAAGTGTAAGCGCTGTAAAAATGTTATTTTATATCCGATCAGTATTAAATTCGGCAGAAAGAGGTTTCTTATTATATGAATGAACACTGTTAAATTTGGAAGAAATCGGTTCAGATTTAGATATAGCCCCCATATATACGTTACACCCGATTTGAAGTGTAAGCGCTTTAAAAATTTTATTTTATATCCGATCAGTATGAAATTCGGCAGAAAGAGGTTTCTTATAATATGAATGAACACTGTTAAATTTGGAAGAAATCGGTTCAGATTTAGATATAGCCCCCATATATACGTTACCCCCGATTTGACATGAAAGCGCTGTAAAAACTGTATTTCATATCCGATCAGTATGAAATTCGGCAGAAAGAGGTTTCCTATTATTTGAATGAACACTGTTATATTTGGAAGAAATCGGTTCAGATTTAGATATAGCCCCCATATAAACGTTACCCCCGATTTGATATGTAAGCGCTGTAAAAATGTTATTTTATATCCGATCAGTGCGAACTTCGGCAAAAAGACGTTTCCTTCTACATGAAGAAATACTGCCAAATTCGGAGAAAATCGGTTCAGATGTAGATATAGCCCCCATATATATGTTACCCCCGATTTGACATATAAGCGCTGTAGAGACTGTATTTTATATCCGATCAGTACGAAATTCGACAGAAAGATGTCTTTTTACATGAATGAGTATTCAGGCAAAATCGGTTCAGATTTATATATAACATCCACATATATGTTCCTCCTGATTTGGTACTTTACTACCGATCATTAAAATCTTCCAGAAATATGTTTCTCAATTTACGAACGAATATTGCTTAATTTAGTGATTATCGGTTCAGAATTAGACAATATGTTTCTACCCATTTACCAATTATTCCAAATTATTATCGCAATGATCCTTATCGCATTGTTAGGAAGGTGTAGGGTATTATATAGTCGGCCCCGCCCGACTTTCTGCCTTTCCTTACTGGTTTTAATCGTAATAAAATTCTAAGACGATTTTGCCACGTCCGTCGTAATCACGCAATAGTCTACAATGACAGAGCTAGATGTATAAAATCCGGTATAGTTACTTCTTATATCCTCAGGTAACATGGGATTGAGAATGGGCAATATAGGCAACCTTTTTTTTCCATAACAAAGATAAACAATTAAAAAATTGCATTTATTGTGTAGGTAAGGGAAGTTATGTTCCTTAGTTTTTTATTCGAATATTATTCCTAAATATAAATATGTACTTTAGTACGAGATCATTAAAACTTGTTATAATAAAATACGTAAGAGTTAAAAATGTTACTTCGATTTTTTGAAAGAAATATATCAATTATTTCATCGATTTTGACTTCATCTTTGTACAAAGACATCAAAGCCAGATACAATACTCCTAGCCTTTCTCCCTCCATTATTTTCCGGAGATAAGCTTTTATTCTTCTTAAAGTCGAGAACACAAACTGAAATAGCATCTATGTAATGCATTTGATGGCTTATCATTCTTATGCTTCCAATAACACTGTGCAACAGTGAAAAAAATACTCGGACATGACAGTATACGAGGGCGGTTCGGAAACTTCTTAGCCTAGCACAAAAAGCGCGGTATAAACAGAAAAAAGTTAAGTGTTTTGGAAACTTCCATCTCTGCTATGAACACATGTTAAATTTTCTGGCAACTCCTTCATATAGAAACAGATCACAAAAGACGCATCCGCGATTTTTTTACAATGGAAAAATTAGAAATGCGTGGTGTCATTAAATATTTATATGAAAAAGGTTTATCGGGACAAGAAATTCATAATGATATGGTGAATGTGTTAGGTGAAAGTGCTCCTTCATATGCAACAGTAAAAAATTGGGTTGCTGAATTTAAACGTGGTCGTACAAGCATTGAAGATGAACCACGTAGTGGACGTCCAAAAACAGCAACAACAACAGAAATTGTAGCCAAAGTGCATGATATGGTATTAAATGATCGACAAATAAAAGTGCGTGAAATAGCTAATATCATGGGCATCTCAAATGATCGAGTCCATTTAATTTTGCATGAAGAACTACAGATGAAAAAGCTTTCTGCAAGATGGGTGCCGCACTTGTTAACAGTCGACCAAAAACGCATAAGAATGAACATTTCTCAAGCTTGTTTGGATCGTTTTAAGCGAAATAAAATGGATTTTAAGCGTCGTTTCATAACTGTTGATGAGACATGGATCCACCACTATACTCCAGAGACAAAAGAACAATCCAAACAATGGACTGAAGCTGGAGGAAGTGCCCCAAAGAAGGCAAAAACAATTCAATCGGCTGGTAAGGTTATGGCAACGGTTTTTTGGGACTTCAAAGGTATTTTATTGATTGACTATCTGCAAAAGGGTAAAACAATAAATTCAGAGTACTATTGCAACCTTTTGGATCAATTAAATGTACAAATTCGAGAAAAACGTCCTGGCTTACAACACAAAAATATAATTTTTCATCAAGACAACGCACCAGCGCACAAGAGTGTTTTAACAATGGCTAAAATCAACGAATTAAAGTACGAGTTGCTTGACCACCCACCTTATTCTCCTGATTTAGCTCCAAGTGTCTTTTACCTGTTCCCAAATCTAAAAAAATTCCTTTCTGGCAAGCGTTTTACCTCAAATGAAGATGCAATTACATTTGTAAACCACTATTTTGAAGACCTTGAGGAAAACTATTTTAATCAAGGGATAGAATTGCTAGATAAGCGTTGGACTAAGTGTATTGAAGTTTCAGGAGATTATATTGAAAAATAAAAATATTTCTGAAAACTAACTATTCTCTTTCATTGATAGGCTAAGAAGTTTCCGAACCGCCCTCGTACGTTCGATTCTACTATCAAAGGGTAGTATAACCCTATACTCGGTTTGGCGAAATTGGTGACCAATTTTTTTTATGGGCCTCCAAAGTTTGTGAAGGTCAGTGGGCCCCCTGAAAAAGGTGTCATCAGCTTTTGACCAACAACTAATTCAGACGTGGTGATACCGCTTAACTATATTTGGCAATAATGTAGCTAAGAATATGCTGAACATAGTTTCTTAACATGTTTTTGCGAAAACAATTTATTTTCCGGTACTTTTTTTTGAAAAAGTATAGGAAAAAAATATTTTTTTTTACTTTTTTCAGCATAACTTTCAGGGGCTCTTAATTTTTCGTTTTGCAAAATTGTAGCCAACGTAAATCTGAACAACTCTTGTGAACATATCAATACAATCTGAACGTGTCTAGGTACCCATAATAGCTCAAAAAACCACATTGTACCCCAAAAATTTAAGTATTTCACTGTTATGTAACAAAAATATATTTTTTTGTATAGGGTATGTTCAGCAACTTTATAGAAAATATTAAGGCCAATATTTTTTTGGAACATATTGACCCCTCTAGCTCCCCCACATAACTGTAATTTTTGGTCCCTTTTAACAAATCGTAAAAAACACCCCTTAAAATGGGGAGGGCGAAGATGAAATGTTCTACAAAAATGTTGGCCATACAATTTTACTATATGTGTCAAAACACGCCAAAGCCCAAAACATAACACAAAAACCAAAAAACGGCCAAATATTCTATTTTGACAAGAATTAATCACAGCAAAAATTTTACAAATCGGTTCCAATTTTGTTATAGTCACCTATACCTATACCACCTATAGGGGTCACTCCAAAATATACATATTTAAGCCACAATAAAACTATATTTTCTGAGCTTTTTAACTAAATCTTTGCAGTTTGTATTTAACTAATTTTTTTTAAATCAGTTCATACTTTGTTATGGTCCACTTATAGATGTCGCTCCCAAAAAGGCTTATTTAAGCCATAAACACCACATTTTCTAAGAAATGTAGCTGAAACTTTGCAGGTTGTATTATTTATATCCATTTTTATTTTGTTGTAATCCCCGTGTAGACGTAGCTCTTACAAAAACTATTTCAAGCCACAAACACTACATTTTTCAGGTAAAGAATTTGGCTAAAACAAGTAAGAAAGTTTTAGCCTGGTAAACCGACTAATGTATACCCTCACTTTGTGAGTAATGTAGTATTGAATATTACACGAATTATTCTGTCAATTTGTGTGGGAGCTACCAGAAGGGGTTTAACAAATACACCTATTTTTCGCTGGACAGTAGAAACTTTAAATTCATTGCACTGCGCCGAATTATAAGCGTTTATGTGCACTGGTATAAACGTTATGAGATATTAAATTGTGGTATGATTTGGGCATTTTGTGTGGGAGCTACAAAAAGGGGCATGGCGATAACGCCCATTTTTCACAGGGCTATAGGCACTATAAAAACATTACACTGTACAAAATGTCAAATATTATTATAGACTTGTATTAATGTTATAAGCTGTTAACTTTTTGTGCAAAATGGTACCTTTGTGTGGGAGGTACCAAAAGGGGCGTGGCAACAACGCTCATTTTTCTCTGGACTGTAGGCAATATAACAGCATAACACTGTGCAAAATTTCAAGTATTTTTATACACCGTTATTAATGTTATAAGCTGTTAATTTTTGGTGCAAAACGGTGCATTTGTGTGGGAGGTACCTAAAGGGACGTGGCAACTTCGCCCATTTTTCTCGAGTTGATAGCGACTAATAAACTAATACTATGTGTGGAATTTCAGAAGATTCGAATAAGTAGTATAGTAGTTAGTAAAGAATCAATATTTCACAACATTTTAACCCTTTGTGGGGGAGGTACTAGAAGGAGTGGACCAATATGGCCCATCTTCTAACTTAGCCTGAGATAGAAAAAAATATTACCAAATTTGAAGTCAATCGGTTACTCCTTTCGAGAGTTATCGTGCGCACCAGCCAGAAGACAGACAGACATACAGACAGACGGACCGGCATTGCTCATTCGACTTAAAATGACCCAAAACGGATTTCCCCCGAACATACTTAGGGTCTTAGATCATTCCTTCGATGTGTTACACTTTTTTCCGTAGCAAATGTATATACCCTCGTCACACTAAAGTGAGGGTATAAAAATTGCGGCCTAAAAATTGCAGCGCTCGTTTTTTTACTAACTTTCTTAAAAAAGATCGCTTCATGATTTGCTCCATATCCAAAGATTTTTCCAGCAATAAAATTGAATGCAATCCATGGATACAATTTATTACTGGACTTTATTATATTTTTTTAGGAAAACTGTTTGTCGCTATATGCATATTAATACCAAGATCAAAAATGCTTAATAGCAAAAAATGGAAAATCCATAAAGATTACATAAATATCATATCTTACACTGTTAAATTCATCCTACTATTCCGGGCATTTGCTGAAGAGATGTATTCTTGCGTTAATTGTGTTAAAATTGAAATAAGAAATATATTGTGCTAAATTTGAATTAAATTTTGAAATTTGTATGCAATTCCTTTATAATACTAATCGAATGTTCTTAAATAATAAGGTAATGTTTTTGCAAATTTTTCATTACATTGTATAAAAATCGTCAAGCATATGTTCTAGCTATGTAGTATATATTAATACTTATAATAATAAACTTTATAAGCATTCTAATATTAAATGTACTAGAGTTCCCATTTACAGGGCTATGTATTATTCTTTAAGTATATTTCAATCTATTTTTGTTTATTTATAGTACCTTATTGTATAATATAATGAATCAAAATAAACAAAATAAAAAATTGCAGCGCTCGTTTTTTTACT
The DNA here is from genome assembly GCA_963930755.1 of Eudasyphora cyanicolor. Taxonomy (NCBI): domain Eukaryota; kingdom Metazoa; phylum Arthropoda; class Insecta; order Diptera; family Muscidae; genus Eudasyphora; species Eudasyphora cyanicolor. The sequence continues at coordinate 246,423,278 of OZ005737.1, forward strand.
AACTTTCTTAAAAAAGATCGCTTCATGATTTGCTCCATATCCAAAGATTTTTCCAGCAATAAAATTGAATGCAATCCATGGATACAATTTATTACTGGACTTTATTATATTTTTTTAGGAAAACTGTTTGTCGCTATATGCATATTAATACCAAGATCAAAAATGCTTAATAGCAAAAAATGGAAAATCCATAAAGATTACATAAATATCATATCTTACACTGTTAAATTCATCCTACTATTCCGGGCATTTGCTGAAGAGATGTATTCTTGCGTTAATTGTGTTAAAATTGAAATAAGAAATATATTGTGCTAAATTTGAATTAAATTTTGAAATTTGTATGCAATTCCTTTATAATACTAATCGAATGTTCTTAAATAATAAGGTAATGTTTTTGCAAATTTTTCATTACATTGTATAAAAATCGTCAAGCATATGTTCTAGCTATGTAGTATATATTAATACTTATAATAATAAACTTTATAAGCATTCTAATATTAAATGTACTAGAGTTCCCATTTACAGGGCTATGTATTATTCTTTAAGTATATTTCAATCTATTTTTGTTTATTTATAGTACCTTATTGTATAATATAATGAATCAAAATAAACAAAATAAAAAAAAACTAATCTACTGCTCTGTTGACTGAATATAATTCGGAATATTGCTAAGTCGATTTATAACGCTTCGAAATGAAAATATCTAATTAGGTCCCATGAATTTGCATTCATTTTTGTCCACTACTATATGCATTTCTGGGCTGATGCTGCTATTCCTACTTTAGTCCTGGCGACGAGCTGATGATGTTGCCGCTGAAAATGATGTTGATGATGTTCGTTTTTAGCAACACATTATTCTATTTAGTAATACAGACAAAAAAACCAACTGCAACAAATGGAAGCAAGGAAATTTTGCAGTTTATAAAGTGACATTGTGTGGCAGGCAGGGTCATTATGTGGCACCAACTAGAATGCTTTTTTAATATTGAAGAATAATTACCCAAGAGCAGGAAATAGGACGTGTACACAACAAGGCTAAAGTCGGGCAGGCCGACTATATAATACCCTGCACCACTCTATTAATTTTGAATAACACTGAAATTTATAGGTTATAACTCAGGTAAAAATTGTTTACATAAATTTGTTTTGGTACATTTAAAATTATTAGATGTGAGATATAGCTTCTATAACGCTAAAAGGCCAAATAGTTGGTACATAAATACGGGGGCAATATCTAAATCTGAAGCGATTTTGACTAAATTCAATAGGGTCCTTTCCAGTGCGAAAGAGTACTTATTATTACAGCTTAAGATGCAGGTGGGTCTATCTGTAGTATTTATAGGTGTTACAAACATCTGCCACAAAACAAAAAGAAAATGAATGAGAAATTTGTATCTCACAAATCCAAAACAGTAATTGCATTTTAGGGGGCTCAATATTTATAAAAGTTATGGAGGAAATTCTAAGGTAGGTCTGACAATTTTTTATTGAGATGATTTGACCCCTGGGCCAAATTTAGCAAACCTCTCTATTGTGACCTAAGAACCGAAACTGAAGGGTGGGAAGTCATATTTTCTCAAGTTTGTGTTTTAAAGGCCAGTCTAATATATATAGTACTAATCTGATTATTATTGGTAGTAACCATTACTATATCTTCTTCAAATAAGGTTCAACCATATTCACCTCACCTGCGCGAACACTTTATCCATTCACGTTTGGACATTCCAGTCCCTCCCTCCAACCTCATTTCTTATCATGCAGAAGAGTGAGAAGAATATGTTTTATTTCGTTAACACCCTAAAGTATAAACTCGAATATTCATGTTTATTCGCACACACTCACTAAAACACCCACTATGAAATCCACCAAAAAATTACGAGACAACTTTTTAACAAAAACGAATGATGGCACAAAATAAAAATTTATTCCGCAAATAGCAAGTGCGTCGAAATGTGCAAACATAGTTATCGCACAAAAAAAAGGAGCTAACGGAAGTTAAATTAACAACAAAAGATAATTTTTAAGCTACAACTACACACAAAACAACCACTACATAAGAAGACATCTCCTACGTCTTCGTATATATAAGTATAGCTAGGAGCTGCAAAGACGAACTGTCTTCGTTTATTCAAACCTGAGGGGTGGAAATACAAGTTTGGTTGTCTTTAATTAAAAGTGTAACTATACCTCGACGACAGAAAAAAACGTAAACTTATCTGTTTAATATAGAATCAAAAAAAATATATTTCTCGCGGTCTATATGCAGCAGGTTGTCGCAGAAAAATCGTACATAAAATTCATTGGAAGTCCGAATTAAATGATCTACAATTTGAATAAAGCTAAATATAGTTAATTTTCCTAAGCAATATGTACAATCCCGGATTTGCTTGAAGACTTTACAGTACTCTATATTTTTGTAAAGGGTGTTTTTCTTTCAGTGTCAACAGATTTTGTAGCCCCCAAAATCGTGCGATAATTGGTTTATTTTGGACAAGTTACACTATGCAACAAAAAAATGTCTTTGTGTCCGAGACGTAAAATTTTTTTTTTATAGATTGAATATATAGGCATACTATTCGATGAAATCAAAGAAATTATGAAATTAAAAGAAATTATGGGGGCTACAAATGCTGAGTAACTGTCATTAAAACAATAAGAAAAAAATAATTTTTTCAAAAAAATCTGCCACGAAGAAACCATAAAAATAGAAAAATATTCGCAACTAATTTGTTTGTTCAATTTTTTGGAAAGCTAGCATACTAACGAAGAAAACAATGCCTATTTGCAAAAAGTTTATGGATAAATATATAAATTATGACCCATATTGTAAAAATAGGGAAATTAAAAAAAAATTCATATTTTTGAAATTGGCAAATTTGGTTTGGGATTCACCAAAAACAGCGTGTCATTAACGCCCATTTTTTAACATACGATGAGTAATATAAAAACTGTACAAAATTTCAAGTGTTTGTATGTGCAGGAATTGAAGTTATAAGCCGTTAATATTTTGTACAAAATGGTGCATTTGTATGGGAGGTACCAGAAGAGGCGTGGTAATATCATTTTGCACGGGACTATAGGTACTGTAAATGCATTACACTACACAATTTTAAGTATTTGTATGGACTGGAACCAAAGTTATAAGCCGGCAACTTATTGTGAAATATGTTCCATTTGTAGGAGGGGTACCAAAAGGGGAGTGGCAACTTCGCCCATTTTTATACCCTCACTTTAGTGTGACGAGGGTATATATCATTTGCTACGAAAAAAAGTGTAACACATCGAAGGAGTGATCTAAGACCCTAAGTATGTTCGGCGGATATTCGTTTTGGGTCATTTTAAGTCGAATGAGCAATGTCCGTCCGTCTGTCTGTCTGTCTGTCTATCTGTCTGTCTGTCTGTCTTTGTGTCTGTCTGTCTGCTGGCTGGTGCGCACGATAACTCTCGAAAGGAGTAACCGATTGACTTCAAATTTGGTACGTGGTAATATTTTTTTCTATCTCCGGCTAAGTTCGAAGATGGGCCATATTGGTCCACTCCTTCTAGTACCTCCCCCACAAAGTGTTAAAATGTTGTGAAATATTGAATCTTTAATAACTGCTATACTACTTATTCGAATCTTCTGAAGTTCCACACATAGCATTAGTTTATTAGTCGCTATCAACTCGAGAAAAATGGGCCATGTTGCTACGCCCCTTTTGGTACCTCCCACACAAATGCACAATTTTGCACCAAAAGTTAACAGCTTATAACATTAATACCAGTGCATAAAAATACTTGAAATTTTGCACAGTGTAATGCTTTCATAGTGCCTACAGTCCAGTGAAAAATGGGCGCCATATTCACGCCCCTTTTGGTACCTCTTACACAAAGGTACCATTTTGCACCAAAAGATAACAGCTTATAACATTAATACCAGTGTATAAAAGCACTTGAGATTTTTTACAGTGTAATGCTTTTATAGTGTCTTTTGCACTGTAAAAAATGGGCGCTATTGCCACGCCCCTTTTTGTACCTCCCACACAAAGGTACCATTTTGCACAAAAAGTTAAGAGCTCACAGCATGAGTACCAATGCACGAAAATGCAACAACATTTTGCACAGTGTAACGCTTTTGAAGTCCCTATAGCCCTGTAAAAAATGGCCGTTATCACCACGCCCCTTTTTGTACCTCCCACACAAAATGGCCAAATCATACCAAATTTAATATCTCATAACGTTAATATACCAGTGCAAAAAACGCTTATAATTCGGCGCAGTGCAATGTATTTAAACAATCTACTATTCAGAGAAAAATAGGTGTATTTGTTAAAAACATTCTGGTACCTCCCATACAAATTGACAAATTACAAATTCGTTTAATATTCCATATTACATTACTCACAAAGTGAGGGTATACCTTAGTCGGTTTACCCGACTGAAACTTTCTTACTTGTTCTCAGTACTTTAGGTACTGTAAAGGCATTACACTACACAATTTTAAATATTTGTATGGACTGAAACCAAAGTTATAAGCCGTCATCTTGTTGTGAAATATGGTCCATTTGTAGGAGGGGTACCAAAAGGGGTGCGGCAACTTCGCCCATTTTTCTCAAGATTATATCGACCAAAAAGCTAATACCATGTGTGGAATTTTGAATGATTCTGAGAAGTACTATAGAATTTAGGAGATAATAAATACTTCACTGAATTTGTACCCTTCGTGGGGGAGATACTCGAAGGAGTGAATCAACATATTCCATTTGTTGATGCGACAACAGCAGATATTCAATAGCAGCGCCCCTATCTCAACATTCAATAGCGATGCTGCTGAAATGCGGTGCTTTTAACGCCGGCATTGTGATGGTAACGCCGTCACATTCTTTTTCCCTTCACCTTAGAGAGGATTGTATATTCATAAAATTTAAAACAGCTTTACAAACCTTTGTTAAGCAAAATTTTTTAAAACTGTTTTCATAAACGATTATTAGCCTAAAACACATTTTGTAAACCATTGTTAAATGTGTGGATTTTAATATATGCTCGACCCTACTTTAAGCGTTTGTTAAAGTGACATTTGCATTTTCTTCGTGTGCATTTGCAAAACATTTTTAAGGAATTTTTTAATGAAATGAAAAAAAATATAATAAGACTATTTTTGAAAATATTTTCTAGAAATGGTTTAGGTTAAAATTAGAAAAAAGAATAAAATACGTAACTGTGCCTTCTAGAACGTGTTTATGTCAACACGGAATGTACCATTAAATGGGAGGTATATCAAAACGTGGACCGATTTGTCGCATTTTTCCAGGAAGAGTTAAAGGCATTGTGCAACATAAGCTGCTCCTTATCTTAAATTTCGTAAGGATTGGTTCCTTTTTTCGAGCAGTACTTTGATTGTCACAGACGGACGGACTGGCTAAATCGACTCTGGGAATGATTCTGCGTCCATCGGTATATAAAATGCATTTTTGCATTCTTCTTTTTCCCAATATTGTAAATCGGTAATAATAAATTATTTTTCGCATCCTTTTTTTCTATATTGTTTCATAAAATACCAAAAACTTTTATTGTTGCAAGTCCACAATACTAGAAATGCAAATTGTACAAAATTCACTAGTGATATGTAAACAATCAACATCTGTTATATATTATTCGTTATTCGAATACCTTTTTGTATGTAATAAAAAAAAATTATCTGAATTCGTCATTTATTTTATCTTTAGTTGTTGTTCTTTTATTTATTGGACAAGTGAGCATACATTTTTGTTAATTAATACTGTTGTTTTTAAAATAAACAATAAAATATTTTTTATATTCGCCTACTCTTACAATTGATAATCGTATTAATGCATCATTAAGAGAGAAACTGATGTGTGAATAAGATGGTGTTGCCAGCATCACATTGACGAAGTCATTAAAATGTTTATTAGTTAAAATGCTGTTTATGAATACGATTTTTTAATAATCGTTTATTGGGTTTGTTAACTAACGTGCACTTTAAATCATAATTAGGATTTTTTATGAATACGGCTGTAAGAGAGGAAAGGCGCTAAGTCCACTTTTTGCCAAAATGTATTTTTTGAAGCGGAACGTAAGATAAGTTGGATATACATCGATTTGAAAACAAAAAGCTAAAAAATCATGCTTTGTCATCTTTAAAAGCTGAATCGTAAAAGCGCTAAGTCCATATACCCTTTATAAAAACATTCATATACAGTAAGTACTTTGCCTCTCCCGTAAAATTTTAAATATTGGACTTAGCGCCTTTACACTCTTAGGTCGCGATATATCATTTGCTACGAGCCAAAAGTGTAACACATCGAAGGAGTGACCTAATGCCCTAAGTATGTTCGGCGGAAATCAGTTTTGGGTCATACATACAGTGTAATGCTTTTATAGTACCTAGAGTCTAGTGGCGTTATTAGCACGCCCCTTTTGGTACCTCCTACGCAAATGGACCATTTACACCAAAAGTTACCAGTCTATAATTTTAATACCAGTGCATATAAATACTTGCAATTTTGTACAGTATAATGCTTTTATAGTACCTGGAGTCCACAAAAAAGTGGGTGTAATTGAACGCCCCTTTTGGTACCTCCCCCAAAAGTTAATAGATTTTAATTTTAACACCAGTGAATATTAATACTTGAAATTTTGTACGGTGTAATGCTTTTATAGTATCTAGAGTCCATAGAAAAGTGACCATTATTGGCACAACCCTTTTGGTAACTTCCACACAAATGGACCATTTTGTACCCAAAGTAAACAGCTATGAACTTTAATACCAGTACATTCTTTAAAGTTATTAAATGCAATTGAAATTGATAATAATGGGGATTCATAAGTCGGTTTACCCGACTGAACTTTTTACTTGTTTTTCTCCCAGTTTTTGTAAAACATTTTCGTTGGTCTACGACGAATAATCCAAAATCAGTCAATTGAAACGCGAAATATATAAGCCACAGGAGTCTATAATTCGTCATGTACTATATGAAATCTGGGAAATAGTTCGTACCGAAAATATTTCATGCCTGTGTATTATAGATTACGAGTTATAGTTGATTGGAATTTGACGTTTCGTCGTAAACGAACGAAAACGTTTTACAAAAACAGGACGTAAGTATTCAATAACACGTGGCCTAAAAGTATGCAACAGTTGTATTCAAGAATATGAAATGCATTCATTAATAGGATTATCAATTGTAAGAGTAGTCGAATATATAAATTATTTTTTTGTTTATTTTAAAAACAACTTTATTAATTAACAAAAATGTATGCTCACTTGTCCAATAAATAAAAAAACAAAAACTAAAGATCAAATAAACGACGAATTCAGATAATTTTTTTATTACATACAAAAAGGTATTCGAATAACGCATTTTACACATCACTAGTAAATTTTGTACAATTTGCATTTCTTGTGTTGTGGGTTTGCAACAATACAAGTTTTTAATCTTTTATGAAACAATACAGAAAAAAAGGATGCGAAAATGCATTTATTATTACCGATTTACAATATGGGAAAAAGAAGAATGCAAAAATTCATTTTATATACCGATGGACGCAGAATCATGCCCAGAGTCGATTTATCCATGTATGTCCGTGTGTGACAATCAAAGTACTGCTCGAAAAAAGGAACCAATCCTTACGAAATTTTTGGGATAAGAAACAGCTTATGTTGCACAATGCCTTTAACTCTTCCTGGAAAATGCGACAAATCGGTCCACGTTTTGATACACCTCCCACACGGGGCAAACTCGCATTTTTTGGTATGTTTGAATCGAAAGAAAATATATTTGTAACACAATTTTTTAAATATTTTATATTTCTTAGCAAATAAATTTTATTTGAAAATGAATAAAATATATTTGGAACGCATATATTAATATATTACAACAAATTATATTTGCAAACTAAATTTCTCAAATAAAATATGTGTTTAAATACAAGTAAAATTATTATTTAGGAATTTTTCCAAATATATTTTATTTAAAAAAGATTTCCAAAACTTTTGCTGAGTTTTTCAAATATCAGTTTAAATTTTTCCTTTATTTCGAATTGTACCTCCCAGTTATGATACCATATGCAGCATTACCTTCTGTTTTAAATTAACCATTTAAAATTTCTGAGTATTCCAAGCCATCATTAGTTGTCAATTCTCTAAGTACTTTATATTGACCCAAGATTATATGATTTCAATTATTAATTTTTTTCCGAACATTATATATATATATTTATTCCTGTCGTTCCATTGTGGAGCATAGGGCCATAACAAATAAATTCCATTCATGTCTGTTTAAAGCTAACACTTTTATTTCACTCCAGGTCATCGTCATTCTCATGATTTCGGCATCGAGTTGTCTTCTCCAGGTGTGTGCTGGTCTTCCTCTTGCAACAAACAAATTGAAGCGCGTTTACATCGCGGGGACATACGAACATTAAAAATTTCTAAAAATTTAACTTTGAATTACTGAAAAATTTGACACGATTTATGTATTTAATGAATATTTAAATGCAAATAAATATTTGTTTCACAAATAGCAGTCACATTGGGATGTAAACAAGTATTTGTTTAGAACATCTTCCCAAATACACAATTTTTGTATGTACCAAATATTACATACTTAGAGTCTACCCTAAACATATATATGTTTCAAGCCGAATATGTTTGGGACAATATACTACAGAAGCGATTTTTTTTCAGCGTGCATTTAATGGTACATTCCGTTTTGACATTAACACGTTCTAGAAGGCACATTTACGTATTTTATTCTTATTTTAACCTAAACCATTTCTAGATAATATGTTCAAAAACGGTTTTATAATATTTTTTCTCATTTAATTTAAAAATTCCATATAAATGTTTTGCAAATGCACACGAAGAAAATGCAAATGTCAATTTAACAAACGCTTAAAGTAGGCTCGAACCTATATTAAAATCCACTCATTTAACAATGGTTTACAAAAGGTGTTTTAGGCTAATAATCGGTTATGAATACACCTTTAACAAATTTTGCTTAACAAAGGTTTGTAAAGCTGTTTTAAGTTTTTATGAATACGGCTGTTATAGTTTTGGACATTTTTTCTTAATTTTATTTTCCATTTATTGAATAATGCTATATTTTGTAAACATACCAAAGTCAAATGGTATTTTCAAGAAAATTATGCAAACACGGACCACTGAATTGCGTGAAAACTGAAGTCATATCTTGATTAGCAAACTTGCATGTACTTCCCTTAAATTTTTTAAAAAATAAATAAAGGGCAAAAAATCACATATTTTCAGGTTATTTTCAAAGATCTTAGGTTGTTCCACTCCTTCTGCCACTTCCACGAGAAAGGGTAAATGTTTAGTGAAATATTGAATTTCTAATAATTTATGCATAACTAGTGCGAGTCTTTTGTAATTGTAGACATACAAGGTGGCGCAAAAGTAATCCTCCTATCAGAAAATGCTATAAATTTTGCGATTGGCCCCTAATGTCAGTTCTGTTTTGACATTTGTGTAGTAAACACATGCGAAATACACGTTAATAAACAACGTTATTAACGCGGAATATTACTGACTATTTATTTGACCAATAATCGGTCGGTGACTTTGGCACAGATTTCCTGGCCGTCCAACGCCTACTGGTGAAACACTGCGACGTTTAGCCGCTCGCCTCGAGGAAACTGGCACAACACAAGATGCTGCCAGGCGTGGCAGACCCCGGAGTAGCCGTTATGCAGAGAATATTGCTGCTGCAGCCGAGGATGTCATGGAAGCGCCGTCGACATCGACCAGACGACGTGCCACGCAAATGGGTATCAGTCGACGGTCTCTACAGCGAATTTTGGTACAAGATTTGAAGAACGTTTCCGTACAAAGTCCAGACGGTGCATCAGCTGCTAGCTACTGACCGCCAATCGCGTCTAACATAACATCGAAAGGTTACTTTTGCGCCACCTGTTATTACTAGTTTCTTCGTATTTCTCAAATAATTGAAGTTTCACAGTTCAGTGAATCTTATACAAAATTTACAAAAATTGTTAATTTTTCGATACATTTTTCCTAATCTTTTTTATACCCTACACCACACTGTGGTACAGGGTATTATAACTTTGTGCATTTGTTTGTAACACCCAAAAGGAGAAGAAATAGACCCATCGTTTATTATACCGATCGACTTAGAATCACTTTCTGAGTTGATTTAGCTATGTCCGTCTGTCTGTCTGTCCGTCTGTCCGTCTGTCCGTCTGTCTGTCTGTGCATGTATTCTTGTAATCAAAGTACAGGTCGCAATTATGGTCCGATCTCGACGAAACCTTACACATATCTTTTTTTTGGCCCAAGGACGATCCCTATTGAATTTGGTTAAAATCAGTTCAGATTTAGATATAGCCCCCATATATATGTTAGCCCCGATTTGACATGTAAGCGCTGTAAAGACTTTATTTTATATCCGATCAGTATGAAATTCGGCAGGAAGAGGTTTCTTATTATATGAATGAACACAGTTAAAATTGGAAGAAATCGGTTCAGATTTAGATACAGCCCCCATTTATATGTTACCCCCGATTTGACATGTAAGCGCTGTAAAAACTGTATTTTATATCCGATCAGTGCGAAATTCGGCAGAAAGAGGTTTCTTATTACATGAAGGAATACTACTAAATTCGGAGAAAATCGGTTCGGATTTAGATATAGCCCCCGTATATATGTTACCCCCGATTTCACATGTATGCGCTGTAAAAACTGTATTTTATATCCGATCAGTATGAAATTCGTCAGAAAGAGGTTTCCTATTATATGAATGAACACTTTTAAATTTGGAAGAAATCGGTTCAGATTTAGATATAGCCCCCATATATACGTTACCCCCGATTTGACACGTGAGCGCTGTAAAAATGTTATTTTATATCCGATCAGTGCGAAAGTCGGCAAAAAGAGGTTTCTTTCTACATGAAGGAATACTGCCAAATTCGGAGAAAATCGGTTCAGATTTAGATATAGCTCCCATATATATGTTACCCCCGATTTGGCATGTAAGCGCTGTAGAGACTGTATTTTATATCCGATCAGTACGAAATTCGACAGAAGGAGGTCTTTTTACATGAATGAGTATTCAGGGAAGATCGGTTCAGATTTATATTAAAGCTCCATATATATGTTCCTCCTGATTTGGTATCAAACCGCTATAGAAGTTGTATTTTACTTCCGATCATTAAAATTTTCCAGATAGATGGTTCTCAATTTAGGAACGAATATTGCTTAATTTAGCGATTATCGTTTCAGAATTACCAATTATTCCAAATTATTATGGCAATGACCCTTATCGCATTGTTAGGGAGGTGTAGGGTATTATATAGTCGGCCCCGCCCGACTTTCTCCTTTCCTTACTGGTTTTTTACTCTTATTTTGTGAAAAATTCCGACTAGTAATAAAATATTCTACGGATAGATTGAACTCAATCAACTCACGCTTATCATACAACCCCACATTAAAACTTCAGTTATTGACTGCAGCATCTGTCGCATGACAAGAGGACAAATATACCACCAAAAACAAACATAACTTTAGTTGGTTATTTAGTAATGTTAATGTTTTTGCCTTTTGCTGTGGAGGTTGCTTATGATGTTCCCATTGCTATTCCGGTGGCTTATAGATGCGACAATAGATGGCAGCATTGCTGGTGGCTGGTAGACATCACCGACGCCGCATTGTTCCCGAAGCTCTTCTGTGCCGCCGCTGATGATGAGGACAATGTGTGTACGAGTATGTTCTCTTCATTCGTAAAGTTTTGTATAAAGTTTCACAAATTAAATATTTGTCTGATTGAAGTTAATGTACTTGTACATAATTGTTGTTGTTTATGTTATATATTTTTCTCCCAAGTGCCTTTTGAAGTTCGCCATTTCGAAGGAGTGCTCTGGACACTGGGTTATGTCGGGAAATTAAGTTAAAAAGTGATTGTAATTGTTAAAAAATAAAAACAAATGCTATATCACATTTCATAAATAGGGTCCATGGTAAATGAATCAAAAAACATACATTTTTAAAATGACCCCTTATGATGTAAATGAAATTTGGCACAATGACTATACAAATTTGCACGAATTTTATGGTGTTTTTAGTTGTAGTTATTGTGGTACAGAGCTCCAATGTTACCTATCTCCTTTTGAAGATAGTAAGGTAAATGAAAAACTCTGCTACTTCTCTTTAATGTTGCGGAATGAAATACTTATCTCCTTTTGGTGGAAGGTGGAAAATATCATAAATCCTTCATTTCTTTGGTACTAAAGGGTCAAACTATTATGAACTGACAAAGAAAAACTGAAAATGGAACCTTGATGGACCAAAAAAATATAGCAATTTTATTGAGTCAATAGTATAATTTTTCCTGTAAATTTTTATATAGAATTTTAGATTCGTCGGCTGGACTAGTGCAACTTCAAAACGGCTTGACCGATTGGTGTTATTTTTACACATTAAATTTATATTATAAAAATGAGTATGCGTAACTGTATCTGGATCCGATAGATGGTGCTGCCATCAATTTATTATCAAATTGCTCATTTATGGACCAAAACGGCTAATATTCGTGGAATATTGCTATATCTTTTGGTCCATCAAGGTTCCATTTTGAGTTTTTCATAGACAGTTCATAATAGTTTGAAACTTTAGTACCAAAGAAATGAAGGATTTATAATATTTTCCACCTTCCACCAAAAGGAGATAAGCATTTCATTCCGCAACATTAAAGAGAAGTAGCAGAGTTTTTCATTTACCTTACTATCTTCAAAAGGAGATAGGTAACATTGGAGCTCTGTACCACAATAACTACAACTAAAACACCATAAAATTCGTGCAAATCAAGTATGTATATCAATTCATACTTTTTTAGGATTTCAAGGATTAAGGACTTTTTCACCTCCTTCCACAAAAAGGAGATAAATATTTCAATCCGCAAAATTGTAAGAGGTAATTTTTCAGTTGGTCGAACTGCTTTGGAATTACTCTGTTATTAATTATGGCTTTAATTGGTGAATTTGGTTGCATCACTGATTGACATAATAGGCGTGTTTTCGTTACACCATAAGTGCTTAATTTGTATGGGGAGCTAAGCACTTTTAAGCACTATTAGTTCCCGATGAAGTTTGGTGCTTGTGTTCATGTCTTAATCGAGTATGATGTTGCCAGATTGGGCACCCTATATTTAGCAATATGGCATCCCATTTTTGGAGAGATTTTATCAATTATTGTGAATGAACGGGAAGAAGAAGAACAAAAATGGGAAATTATTTTAATATTTGCAAAAAGAGTGTAAACAATTGAACATAGAATAGTAAATATATGTTTTAAAAATACTTTTCACGAATTTTTTGTCTGTTTCGCACTGTTCTTTCTTCGCAACTCATGACACCATTGCTACCAGATAGTGAAAATCCGCCACTTATTGCTTATGTGCCAGTTAGTGGAAGTCAGTTGTTTTCGTTGCAAAGTGCTAAACTAAAAGTGCTAGCTTGTAACGAAAACATGCCTAATATACAATCCTGAATCGATTTAGTATTTGTCATTCTTATCTTATAATCAGAGTATAGGTCGCAATGCTGGCCCGACCACAATGAAGTTTGAAAAAGTTTTGCATTGGCCTTAAGAACGATCCCTATCGAAATTAGTGAAAATCAAAAGCTTTACAGATGCCAGGTTTTCAAACCATTGACATGAAAATTTATTGACACATATTTCGTAATCAAAAATTAAAATCTTTCAAAAATCAAATTTTTGTTGAGTTTTTTGTTAAAAAAAAAACTTCTTAATTTGAAGATAATCGGTCTGGTTTTAGAGTATTATTAATAGAAGCCTATTTAGCATCTATGAAATTTAAGAAAAGAAGTAATTTCAGCCATGCCGAATATTTTATACTTTGAAAACTTCAAATGACCATAACTTTTATCTCAGCAGGTATATTTTTTCATCAAATAGCTAATTTTGTTGTCAATCTATCGGCTATTCTGAATCTTATATTTACTCCACCATGGATGGCATTTGTATGGTTTCGGATACAAATAAAGTCTTTATACCAAATTCAATTCGTTGAAATTTGAGATATTTGTGACGTCATGAATTCAAATCTAGAGGGACCTTTGTATGGTGGCTTTATCAAAACATGGACCTATAACTACTGTTGTTCGTGGGAAGGGTTCAGGTTATAAATAAACCCCAGCTTCGAATTTTCAAACCGATCAGTTGACAAGAAGTCAAATCGGAGAGATTATAACAGGTGGCGCAAAAGTAATCCTCCTATCAGAAAATGCTATAAATTTTGCGATTGGCCCCTAACACATGCGAAATACACGTTAATAAACAATGTTACGCTACTCTGCTCCAGAACGCGTAATATTGCTGACTATTTATTTGACCAATAATCGGTCGGTGACTTTGGAACAAATAACATCGAAAGGTTACTTTTGCGCCACCTTATATATACGAGTATGAGGGCTATATAAAAAAATGGACCGATACTGCCCATTTCAATCCCAACATACCTGCAAATATAAGAAGTATATGTAGCAAATTTCAGCCATATTGTAGATTAAAGCGTGATTACAACAGACGGACGGACAGACAGACGGATATTACTTAAAAGTCTTAGCATTTTTCGACGATTTATGGTATCTCAGATCAATATTTAGTGGTGTTACAATATCCTATGGTGATAGGTTTAAAAAGGAGTGACTACAGTTGTTCGTGTGAAGAATTCCGGGTATAAATAAACACCAGTTCACAAAAATTTTTGTCAAAGTGCTGCACATAACATTTTCTGTTGTAATATGGAGTCCTAAACACGAAAAAAAAAATATTTTTTTAAGGTGCTTTTAATATTTGGACCATATATTTGAAGTATATGCTTGATAATGCCGGGATACACGTTAAACTAAAGGAAATTATGAGGACTCCAAATGTTGTTAATGACACTTTCATGTGGAAACAGAAGTGTAGTAACGGTCGTCAAAACAATTAGAACCAGTAAGGAAAGGCTAATGTCGGGCGGGGCCGACTATATAATACCCTACACCACTCTCATAATATTGAATAACTCTGATATATAAATTTGTAATTCATGTATAAATTGTTTACATAAATTTACTTTTGGGACATTTTATACTTAAATAATACCCTGTACCACAGTGTGGTGTAGGGTATAAAAACGATTGGATCTAAAGAGCCAAATCGGATGAAACATATATATGGGAGCTATAGCTAAATCTTTACCGATTTTCTTCAAATTCGGCAATGTTGGTTCATGAATCAAGAAACTCTACCATTCTAAATTTCAAAACGATTGGATGTCAAATATAGCTTCTATAGAACTAAAGGACCAAATCGGACGAAACAAATATATGGGAGCTATAGCTAAATCTTTACCGATTTTCTTCAAATTCGGTAGTGTTGGTTCATGGATCAAGAAATTCAAAATTCAAAATGATTGGATGTAAAATACAGCTTCTATAGGACCAAAGGGCCAAATCGGACGAAACATATATATGGGAGCTATAGCTAAATCTTAACCGATTTTCTTCAAATTCGGCGATGTTGGTTCATGGATCAAGAAAATCTACCATTCTGAATTTCAAAACGATTGGATGTAAAATACAGCTTCTATAGGACTACAGGGCCAAATCGGACGAAAGATATATATGGGAGCTATATCTAAATCTGAACCGATTTCAACCAAATTCAATAGCGATCTTAACAGCTGCGAAATACTTTAAACTGCACAATTTCAGAACGATCGGAGTGAAATTGCGACCTGTAGTCGACGAACAACTTTACATGGACAGACGGACGGACGGACGGACGGACAGACATGCTTAAATCGACTCAGCTAATGATTCTGAGTCGATCGGTATACTTTAAGGTGGGTCTGGCTGTGTTATTTTCAGGTGTTACAAACATCTGCCATGAAACAAACTTATAACACCCTGTACCACAGTGTGGTGTAGGGTATAAAAACTTGATTTTATTCCAAAAAAAAGTTTTTTGCTGGCATGATAAAAACCATAAAAAGTAGAAACAAGTAAATGCGTTAAGTTGGGCATGCCGAATCTTATTTACCCTCCACCATGGATTGCATTCAATTTTGATTACTGGAAAAGTCTTTGGATACGGGGCAAATCATGAAAAAAACGAACGCTGCAATTTTTAGGCCGCTTTATAGAAACTCTTCGCCTGAAAAATGTGGTATTTATGGTTTAAAATGGCTTTTTTGAGAGCTGCATCTAAACGGGGACTGCAACAAAAAAAATTATTTGTATACATTTTATTGAGATATAGTCTTGCCCAAATAGAACATAAAGTGCAAAGGTTATGCTAAATTTCCACAAAAATGTGGTGTTTATGGCTTAAATGCGCATTTTTGGGAGCGACATCTATAGGAGGACAATAACAAAATATGAACTGGTTAAAAAAAAGTTTTACTGCGATGAATTCTTGTCTTAATTAAATACAAACTTCAAAGATTTAGTCAAAATGCTTAGAAAATATGGTATATTTTGTAGCGACCTCTATAGGGTGACTATAACACACCAAACAACCTGTAACTATAAGACAAATTTCTACCAAATTTTATCAACCTAGCTCTATTAGTACGGACTGTAGCGTGATTCCAACAGACGGACGGTCATGGCTAAATCGTCTTAGAATATACGACGATAAGGAATATATATACTCTACGGAGTATCAGATCAATATTTTGAGGTGTTACAAACGGAGTGACAAAACAAATATATTTCCCATTTTCAATAAGAAGTATCTATACCAAATGACAATCAAATAGCTCAATTATTGCAGAATGTACCGCGATTACAACAAATGGACAGATGGACGCACATGGCTTAACCGTCTTGGAATTATACGCGATTAAGAATACATATAATTTATGGGGTCTCAGATCAATATTTGGAGGTGTTACAAACGCAGTGACAAAATGAATATACCCTAATACTATGGTGGAGAGTATAGAAATGGTAAAGGTTTTACTATTCTAGCTTTGCGATTATCAAAAATGTTGCCAAGTTTTTAAATTCTAGTAAAAATTGCTGTAGTTAGGAGAAGCGTAGCAAAAAACAAAATTGTTGATTCACTCTTTTCTGGAAAGTATTCTCCAAGAAGTATCCTTTAAAACGAATTTAAATATGATATTCTTTCTTTTTATGCTTTCCTCAATATCTCCAAAATACTATATATACCATTTCGCAATAAAACTGTCGTCCATGATATTATGAGTTTGAGCATATGTTCGTAACACCCAAAAAGTAAAGAAAATAGACCCCTCTCTTATTATACCGATTGACTAGGAATCACTTCCTGAGACGACTAACATTGTCCGTCCGTCAGCAGATGTATGGTTGTTATTAAACTGCAAGTCGTATTTGTGGTCTGATCGTGATAAAATTTAGCACATTCCCCTTTTTTTGCACATGGATGACCCCTATTGAAACTGGTTAAAATCAGTTCAGATTCAGATATAGGTCACATATATACAGGGTTTTCCAACAAGAGGTGTTATTTTGAATCACCCGGTATTTCGGTAGCTGTCACTTCCGAAGCTTTCATTCTTTGAAATTTGACAAGTAAAAACTACGCCATTACTAAAAATAAATGATCATCAAACGATAAAAAACGATCAAAAAACGATCGAACAAAAAAACGATACGAACGATACAAAATCACCTTGACTGATGAGGCCCATTTCCACCTCGGTGGCTACGTCAACAAGCAAAATTGTCGCATCTGGGGCTCGGAAAACCCAAGCGTTATTGTTGAGAAGCCTCTCCCCCCTCAACGTGTTACTGTTTGGTGCGGTTTATGGTCCGGCGGGGTCATTGGACCTTACTTTTTCGAAAATGAGGATGGATCAACAGTACGGTGAATGGATAGCGCTATCGAGAGATAATTAATGATTTTTTTGGTCGGAGTTAGATGGTATTGATCTGGACAACGTTTACTTTCAACAAGACGGCGCTACGTGCCACACAAGCAACGCAACCATTGCTCTGTTGCGGGAAAAGTTTCCGGACCGTGTTATCTCTCGAAGAGGTGATCACAATTGGCCACCGAGATCTTGTGATTTAACACCTTGCGACTTCTTCCTTTGGGGCCACGTGAAAGATAAGGTCTACGCTAACAGCCCAGCGTCGATTCAAGACCTCAAAGATAGAATTCACGAGGCTATCGATGACATAGGACAGTCACTTTGCGATTTGGTTATGTAAAATTTCATGAAAAGGATATGGTCCTGAAAGCGTGGTGGCCATGCTCATTGTTATGAAATAAACATCCGGTCATTTATCTCAAAAAATTGCATTTTTCTTTGAATACTAAAATAACACCTCTTGTTGGAAAACCCTTTATTTACCTCCGAATTGGCATCGATGTGCTATGGAAAACGTATTTTACATCTGATCATTACCAAATTTGGCATAACGGAGTTTATTGGTTCAAGAATGAACACTGTTGAATTTGAAAGAAATCGGTTCCGATTTAGATATAGCCCCCATATATATTTACGTTCCTTCCGATTTGGTATAAACGTGACAGGGAAGCTTTATTTTTACATCCGATCATTGTATAATTTTGCAGAGAGGAGTTTTTTGATACAGAAACGAAAATTTCCAACTTCGAAGAAAATCGGTTCAGATTTAGCTATAGCCCACAAATATATATTTACCATCAATTTTGATTATTAGGGAAAATACAAAAATCAAATTTTAGGAGATTTTCGAAATTATTTTGAAAATTGTGGGACTGACTTTTGTAAATATAATAATTCTTGAACTATTTTCGATTTGTGCTGTCAAACCCTAAATACTTCAAAATATTTTATTGAAAAATATATTAATTTTTAAATATTTTATGGCGTTATTATTTTCTAATTCCCCCACTGTACTGAGTGGATTGTATAAGAAATCTGCTTAGGTGTAATTCTAAATGCTGATATGAAAATTTGTTTAATACTAATATTTTATCTGCGACTCTCATTTCGCATCTAGAAACTCTTTAAATCATCAAAAAAATCACGAGCCACCCTATTTTTCGGCACAATGCTTATTGGTGAGTGGGGGTGATAGTGATGTTGTCGCTGTGTCCCCAATCTTGATTTTTTTTTGCCCAGTTTACTTTACCAATTGTTTACACTTGTCTCTTGGAACTTTTTCTAGTTTAGTCGTTTGTTTGTTATGTGTTGTTATCCATTAGTCAGTGACAGCGGTGTCACTCAGTCGTAGCCGTTGACGTTGTAGTGGCCTAAGAGCATACGATTCTGACTCTGACTCCGCCTCCGACTCATAACAGACCTCCTCCATTATTCAGGTCCCCGGTTAAGGAGACAACACATTCCACTACCAGCTACACAACGAACGAGTCAGTCAGTCCGCATGGAGTGTAAATTAAGTATGGAACTTTATTTCATATCCAAACATCAGAAATGAAGTTAAATGGTGGCACTGTTTGCTCTGTAATTTGATGTTCGTCGTGTCGCTGTAGTCCTTTTGTTTTTTTTGTTCCATCTTCACAGTCAGCTAAAGTTGAGTTGGCAAATATTTACCCAGGGGGGTTATCCTTCATATGGACGTTTGTTTTTTTTTTGTTCTGTTTGCTACTGTTGTTGGACTAAATGAATGATTCCGGGCTCTTTCTCCTGATTTGGAGCGGAACTTAGCTAGGACATTGTGTGTGAGCAATGCCGGAGTGAGTAATTACTGTGCCATATCTCCACGTCCAAGTCCGTGCAGGTACACCTTGTTAAAAAGTGAATTCATAATGACCACTCGTTTAATTTGTAGAAAAACACTATTAATGTCTGTTAATGTCGAAAAAGGCTAAACTAGGCTAAGTCATTCACAATTATCATCTATTTCAATTACTGCGAGTGTCACACGAAAATATGTGTCAAAGCAATTTATTCCCACGACGACCTAATTAAGCACTGAACGTTAGCTATAGCAATTTGTAAATAATTGTTGTCCTAGATCTATAGAATTATTCGTATAACAAAGGAAAGACAAAATTTTATTGCTTTTTTTAGAATTGAAAATTTCGGAAACTTGAGTAAACCTAAGGTCCAATATCGAAACAAGGTTTTTTTGGACAGACTTCAGGCAATTTATTTATTTTGGCTACATTTATTGGCGGAATCGTTTCGGATACCACTTGTTGTAGCATGTGGGGCTGTATGTCAGCAATAACGGGCCGAGTATTCTCTTACAAGGCATCAATCGTGTCGGGCTTTCTGCGTAGACAAACGACTTCACATAACCCCACAAAAATAGAGCAGCGGTGTTAAATCGCACGATCTTGGATGCCACGCCTCAGACACACTACGCGAGATAATGCGCTCACCAAAAGTTTCCTTCAATAAATTTATTGTTTCTTTGGCTGTATGGCATTAGCGCCGTCTTGTTAAAACCAAAGGTCGTCCACATCAACATCCTCCGATACAGGCACGAAAAAGACATTAATCATCTCTCCATAGCGTTCCCCATTGACTGTAACATTATAGCCGGCTTAATTTTTGAAGAAATATGGACCAATGATTCCCTCTGCACATAAGGCACACAAAACAGTGACGTTCGTGGATGTAACGGCGTCTGAACAATATGCTCGTGATTATCATTATTCCAAATGCGACAATTTTGTTTATTAACGTATTCATTCAATCAAAAGTGAGCTTCATCGCTGAACAACATTTTCTTGTTTCCTTGCACAATGAGTCGCGCGAACCGAAACATTATTTTGGAAATAAATTTGCACGATTTACAAGCGCTGTTCCGGAGTAAGTCTATTCATTATGAAATGGCAAACCAAACTGGGCATAAATCAAGTGACAGCTGTCAGAAAGATCAACTCCGAAAAAATTATTGCCATATTGAAAACCACCCGTCTAAAAAACACCCTGTATTTGGTTTGTGAGTAACTAGACTGAATGGAGGACATCTCTTCCCAATAAAATTCGAAAAGGTTTGACCAATTGACTAAAAATTGTGTACTTTGTAATGCGCTTTTTTTTCAAAATTAGTTTAATGTAGAATATAACGGGTTTTCCAACAAGAGGAGTTCATTTGAGCTGTCACTTTTTAAGCTTTTATTCTTTGACATTTGACAAGTAGGAACTACGCCATTACCAAAAATGGAACGATACAAGACTCAACAACCCATTGAAATTATTAAAATTCGAAAATCATCGAAAAATCATCTTGACTGATGAGGCCCATTTCCACCTCGGTGGCTACGTCAACAAGCAAAAATTTTCGCATCTGGGGCTCGGAAAACCCAATAGTTATTGTTGAGAACCCTCTCCATCCTCAAAGTGTGACTGTTTGGTGCGGTTTATGGTCCGGCGGGGTCATTGGACCTTACTTTTTCGAAAATGAGGTTGGACCAACAGTTACGGTGAATGGATTGCGCTATCGAGAGATGATTAATGATTTTTTATGGTCGGAGATGGATGGTATTGACCTGGACAACGTTTACATTCAACAAGACGGCGCTACGTGCCACACATGCAACGAAACCATTGCTCTGTTTCCGGACCGTGTTATCTCTCGAAGAGGTGATCAAAATTGGCCACCGAGATCTTGTGATTTAACAACTTGCGACTTCTTCCTTTGAGGCCATGTGAAAGATAAGGTCTACGCCAAGGGCCCAGCTTCGATTCAAGACCTCAAAGATAGAATTCGTGAGGCTATCGAGGACATAGGGCAGCCACTTTGCGATTTGGTTATGGAAAATTTCATGAAAAGGATATGGTCCTGTAAGCGTGGCTGTGGTGGTCATTTGGCTGATGTTGGTTTTCATTTTTAACGGCATACCTTCCTCTTTATTATGAAATAAACATCCGATTATTTATTTCAAAAAATGTCCTTTTTGCTTTGAATACCAAAATAACACCTCTTGTTGGAAAATCCTTTATTTCACCACTCTTTGTGGTAATTTACCCACAAAGGGTTAACACTTTGTGAAATATCGAATCTGTTCTATATTACTATCCCAAATATTCTTTAATTTCAAATATACTCGTAGATAGTTTTTTTATCGGTATTAATGTAAGATAAGGTAGCTCACACATTACCACACCATTTTTATAAGGAATGGCAAAAGTCGAGCGGCGCCAACTCTATGGGAACGTTTTTTATGAATTTAATGATGGAATGAAAAAATTATATTAGAAGATGATAAAGGCTACCTAGTTTTGGATTCTTTAAAGCTTGCCAAAATTATTTGTAATCGAAATATGGGAAAAAATGTTGTTCGACCTCTATTTATAGTGTATAACCTAGGCGGGTCAATTTGTTCGTACAATGCGTCAGTCAAAAACATATTCTACGGAAAATTCTAACAATATTTCTCCAAGAAACCATGGGTCAAAAATGAATTCCTATCTGGCGGAAATCAACTTCAAATTTGAGGTCACATTAAATATTAAATTGTGCACAAAAACCCTATAGGTTCATAAAAAAGCAATACCGTAAAATGTAAAAAGAATTATGTACATATGTACACCACCACAAAGACAAAAATAACAAGTAAAAGCGGCCAGTTAGCCAATTCCTAATCTTATATACCCTCAACGTGAATGATCGCACGTGAATGGTCACGGTACTTATAAACTAATTATACAAAATTTCAGCCCAATTCGATGAAATTTGAGGTTTTTGTGGCATTAAGAAGTCAAATCTAGAGGGAACTTTGTATGAGGTCTATATCAAAACATGGACCTATGACTATCGTTGCTTGTGTGAAGGATATCGGGTATAAATAAACCCCAGTTACCAACTTTCAGCCCGACCAGTTAACATTTGTAGTCTCTATGACGTTAAGAAGTCAAATCGGGAAGATGCCATATTTGGGGCTATAAACAAAATTTGACCAATATTGCCCATTTTCAATTCCAACATACCTGCTGATATAAGAAGTATATATAGCAAATTTCAGCCACCTAGGAGTAGTATTATAGATTGTAGCTTGATTACAACAAACGGACGGACAAGGCTAAATCGTCTTAGAATTCTACGACGATTAATAACACTGTGCAACAAAAATTTTGTCCAAGTGGATTACAGTTCCTGGTGCAACTTGGTGTCACAAACACGAAAAAAATATTAAAAAAATTGTTATGGTAAATTTTTCTTTTAAATTTTTTTTTTAATTCCAGCTTTCATGGATAGTGCATTTCGTATTTGGACCATAATTTTTCAAGTATAAGCCTGATTGAGCCGTGTTGTGCCTTTAATTAAAGGGAATTATGAGGGCTAGATATGCTATCTATTACGTAGAATTTTTGGTTTAGCAACAGTCGTAAAAAATATAAGAACAAAATATTTTTTTAAAAAAAAAACACTTTCCTGGTACAAAAAAAAAATAAAAAATAGAAAAAAATTCGAAAAAAAATTAGTTTTTCACATTTTTAAAATACCAGCATGCTAACGAAGAAAACACTGTCTATTGAAAAATCTCTGGATAGATGTAAAAGTTATGAGCCATTTTGTAAATGTTAGGGAAATTTAAAAAAATCTTGTTTCATATTTTTTCGTTTTTAAATGATGTTTTTGCTTATAGGTTAATTCCAAACAAAATCGAACCAAAAATTACGATTTGAAAATTTTACCTATTTGATTTTTCTGAAAGCACATACTGCAAGATGATACGAAATTTTGACAGTTTACCGTTTGTCAAAATGAATAGCGGTTTACACTTTTTTTTTTGATTTGTGAGAAACCACATACGAATTTGTTAGTCATTCGGTCACTCCTTTTCAGAGAAATCGTTCGCATAATCCAGTCAACCGGACACACAGACGAACATTAACTAAGTCATATCTTTTGAACCCATTGAGCACACATTCTGAAATTTTTTTATTTTATGGGTGAATATAGGGGTAATAATCAGAAGTAAAATAAAGAAAAATTGAAAATACTTTTTCGAAGATAATCAACGATTAAGGACATTTTCGTCCTTTTGGTATCCTTAATACACATTAAGTGATCGTTTTGCGTATAGTACTTAAAAAGAACGTTAATATCTTTAAAATGGTACTTATTTCATTTAAATCTGACCTTCCGTTCTAAAGTTATGACGTCTTGAACATAGCTTAATTTAAAAAAAATTTAGATGCTCCACTTTGGCACCGTATACAATCTAAAACGGCTACCAATTTTGACAAACGGTAAACTGTCAATATTTCGTATCATCTTGTATAATGCGCAATATCAATATCAAAGTTCATAAAAATTCAGAGTGGGTCGATTTTTTTTGAATTACCCTATATTGAATTCGCCATATGTGAGAAAGGCATATAAGAGACATTGCACTTGCTTTTATTTTATGAGGATTGATGTCAGACATTATAAAATTATAGAGAGGACGAGGTTTTATGGCCGTTCGTAACCCTCCATAAAACATGATATGCAATGTGAGAACTATATTGGATGAGATCCGCTCAGGTAGAGGGTCATTCAACAATATTTGTGTTTTTTATTTATGAGGTTTCCATTCAGTTACGCCTTTTAGGGGCATGAACATTAGAGTGGGTCGCAAAAAAAAGTTGCACCGGTCACCCCCTAGATTTGAAGATTATTTAGAGACAATTCCGGAGCAACCAAAAAATTTTTTTTCTGTGCACCCTACATGGCGCCCTTTTAATTTTATTATGCTGCGTTGCCATTTGATGTCCGATCGTAACGGGATGCATATCGTTGTTCGAGTTTTAACAAGGGCTACATTTCGTCCATATCTCACTTTTGACTCCGA
Source organism: Eudasyphora cyanicolor (assembly GCA_963930755.1). Lineage (NCBI taxonomy): Eukaryota > Metazoa > Arthropoda > Insecta > Diptera > Muscidae > Eudasyphora > Eudasyphora cyanicolor. The sequence goes on from OZ005737.1 coordinate 246,448,050, forward strand.
AGTCAAATTCGATAAGTGACCTCTGTCATCTCGTTTTCTACCTCCCTAAGTCGGGAATATTTTGAAACGCCAATAAAGGTCTTCATAAATAATGAAACTTTTGCTTTAGAAGTACCCACTCTTATTCACAAACAAAAAAGTTATACTAGTTTTAAAATTACAAAATACATGCAGAGATCAAATTACACAATCTACTTTTGACGTCGATTTCTGTCTCTCTCACAAACATACACACAGATATATCCCATCCCCTATGACGGTTCGGTTCAATACGAACGAATTAAATTTGAGAGCTTCGTCACAAAATGTTTAAGCGTTCTAAGGAACGAAATCAGAATAAAATCACTGTTTTCCCATGCACCCTACACTACACCAAAATAGTAGTAATTTTGTCACTGTGTGCTTATTTAACGTATGATACATCGTTGATGATATCTTGACAATGGATACTTCTTCCCTATGTCAGTCAGTAATCCGAGTTGAATTTTTTCTAGTGACTTATCCGATTTTCTACCCCTGTAAAGTAAAGGACTTTGAAATATTTTTTCTTTTACGATTTTTATTTTTATTCAGTCCAAGAAAAAACTTGAAACGTATGTCCAAAATTAAGAGCGCAATTGTTTTCGTTGCTGGTAATTTCGGAAGATCGAAGTTAATGGACAAGAAACAACAATCAAGGTAATACAGTTGTAATGCTGTTTTGCATCTCTTTCTCTCTTTGTATTTGATTCTCAGACTTCTCTTAAAGTTACACTTTCTCTTATTGAATTTTAGAAGCTTATGTTAGCTTTAACTCTATATTAATTAATTTTAATTTAATTTTACGTGCCATTCTCAAAATAAGAATGTTTTGTGCTGATTGTTAATAAATCAGCAAGTAAGGATATAGGTGAAAAGCTGATTGGGTATATATTTTCCATAATAAGAAGGCGAGAGCCTTATCGTAAACTGGATTTACGTCAGTATTATCTTCAATGCCATACATACCATTAATAATAATAAAAATATTATGAATGTAAATATAAATCGTGAAAGGAAAATTATTTATTTTCAAATGACGTTACTTGTTGCAAAATATGTACCATTTACATAGGCAGAAAATCGGATAACTGAAGTCACTAGTAACTGCATTTTTGGAAGTGGAGTTTTTCTGCATACGGTATCGTTTGTTAAAAAGGCACACAGTGACAAAATTGCAAATTTGGTGTTATGTAGCGTGCATGAGAAAACAAAGTGATTTTATTCCTTAGAACGCTTTAGCATTTGGTGACAAATCTCGAAAATTTATTTCATTCGTACTAAGCCGAACTCATAGTGGATTTGCATTTTTGGGTACGGGATTTTTCTGTGTGTATGTGTGAGAGAGAGAGACAGAAAACGACGTCAAAAGGAGATTGTGTAATTTGATCTCTGCATGTATTATGTAATTTTAAAACTAATATAACTTTGTTGTTTATGAATAATAGTGGGTACTTCAAAAGCAAAAGTTTCATTATTTTTAAAGACCTTTATTAGCGTTTCAAAATATTCCCCACTTAGGGGGGTAGAAAACGAGATGACAGAGGTCACTTATCGAATTTGACTTCGGAGTCAAAAGTGACATATGGACGAAATATAGCCCTTGCCAAAACTTGAACAACAATATGCATCTCGTTTCGATCGGACATCAAATGGCAACGCAGCATAATAAAATTAAAAGGGCGTCATGTAGGGTGCACAGAAAATGTTTTTTTCTGTTGCCCCGGAATTGTCTCTAGATAATCTTCAAAACTAGGGGGTGACTGGCGCAACAATTTTTTTTTGTATGGGGACCGACCCTTACTAATGAACATCCCAGTCGTATGTACAGGTAGTAAACTTATATGTACGCAATACAAAGTAGTACGCCGCAGTTTTGAAAATATTGGGTTTCTACGTTCGAAGAAAAGTATATGTCAGCTACTGGTACTGAACTTATGAACCTTAAACCCGGAATTTATGAATGAAATTTCTTATTAATAAATTAGTGCAATTCAGCACCTTAAAGAGCTAAGTCGATTTTCAGAAAAATATTACAAAGTTATATTTCGAAGTATGAGTAAAAGGCAAAGAACTTTTCAATGTGTAAATGATCCCGACAATTTCTGCTACATCTACGGAAAATATGTAATTAAAAAGATCGAGGTGCGTTAAGTAAAATAATAGAAGAAATGTATGTGCAATATTTTGGTATACAAGTTAAAAATATGAACGAACCGTAGACACCTAGTATTTTGTGTAATTCGTGCCATGTAAATCTTACTCGATGGACTAGTGGAAGAATGCGGTAAGTACGAGTACTTTAAACCAATACTATGTGTGGAATTTCAGAAGATTCGAATGAATAGTATAGCTGTTATTAAAGAATCAATATTTCACAACATTTTAACCCTTTGTGGAGGAGGTACAAGAAGAAGTGGTCATATTGACCCATCTTCGAACTTAGCTGAAAATAGAAAAAAATTTTACCACATACCAAATTTGAAGTCAATCGGTTACTCCTTTCGATAGTTATCGTGCGCACCAGCCAGCAGAGAGACAGACCGAAGGACATTTCTCATTCGACTTAAAATAACCTAAAACGAATATCCGCCGAACAAACTTAGGGTCTTAGATCACTTCTTCGATGTGTTACACTTTTGGCCGTAGCAAATGATAGGGTATATATCATCACTAAAGTGGGGGTATCACTAAAGTTAGGGTATAAAAATCGCAATGATTTTCGACTACTTGACCGCTAAGGCTCCTATTAGAGCTAGAAAGCTGAAATTTTGCATACGCATAGACAGGAGTGTTGTATAAACCACTGGCTACCCACGTAGTCATTTTTCGTTCTGTGAGCAATATTTTAGCTCTCGTTAAGAGCTTTCTTTTTGCAATTGACCGATTCCCGATCTGACGTACAAGAATCATCGGCCCATATTTCTTCAAAAATGATGCCGGTGAGAACGTAACCGTCAATGTCGACCGTTATCGTGCCATGATAACCGACTATTTGATGCCTGAAATTGAAGCTCGTGATCTCGGCGACATTTGGTTTCAATAAGACGGCGCCACTTCCCACACATCGCATCAATCAATGGATTTATTGAGAGAACACGCGGACAAACCCGCTTCGATTCAGGCCATGGAGCAAAACATCACGCGTGTCATTCGCCAGTTACCAGTCGAAATGCTCGAACGAGTCATCGAAAATTAGACTCAACGGATGGACTATCTGAGACGTAGCCGCAGCCAACATTTGATAGACATAATCTTCAAAAAATAAATACCAAAGAATGTTCTTTGAAATGATAATAAACATTCCCCATTCAATTTGAATTTTCTGTTTCTGAGCTTGCCGGCCTTTGTTTGGCTGTTGCCGGTTGTTTGCACGCGCATGTATGTGCGTGTGTGGCGGCTGTGCCTTTTTTGTTTCGTTTTAGATTTTAGCTTTCACTTTTGTTTTATTTAAATTAAAACACCTTTTAATTTCAGCCATTCGGTTTCACAGTTTTAGTTCACTTAGTTTTCAGAATTTATTTTCAGTTTTAGTTTTTGATGTGTGGCTCTGGTTGTAACAAAAGGAATAAATTAATTATAAAAACCAGAGTCACACATCACCTTTTTCCACCGCGGCCGCCACACCGACGAATTTACCGCCGATGACATGATACGGGCATCTCCTAAATACCGGTGAATGCGTCCTGCGTCTGTCAAACTCGATTTCAAATATATGAAAATGTACTACAGCTACCGAAATACGCACACGGATACGCCGGATAATTTCAAAAAATCCGAATTTGACAGTGCGCTTACACATACAAGGAAAGAAAACAAAACAACAACAAAAGAAAACACAAACAGATGACAAACAGCATTTTATTTTTAATCTTGGAACAGTGCACGAAGTAGAAAAATATTAAATATTGAATTTGCTGGAAATACCAAATACAAACTGGTAAGAATTTAATATTTTACTGTTATAATTTATGTCAAAATGTGTTTTTCACATTAACAGCGAAGAAATTATTGAAATAGCTGGGACACTGCCCACTTATGGAATACAAAGGAGCCTCTCCACAAATGTGTAAAAATCAAGAAGGGCACATTGCAAGCAATTTCTCTGAAGTTGTCAACACCAAGTAAATTCCAAAACTTTAAAATATGTACCAGCATTTTTGTATTAATGTTTATTAATTCAACAGAAACGTGGGGAACCTATCCATGCTACTTGGACGCAAGGAATCCATTTTCAAGAACACATTTTGATTCTGGTCGGATCTAATCTAAGAAAAATGTGACACGAGCTTGTTCCGAATAGTGTTTATTTCCATAGCTTTACGATGCTGCATTTAAATTCCATGTTCAATGAGGACATTTGGAAATATCAATTTAAACTGGCCAATAAACAATTCTCTACTTTGAAGCATGATTATAAGATAGAATTTGATTTAATAGCGACACTGTCATGTGATATAAAACACAATTTAGTCCCTACATGGCAAGTGCCGATAGCTTCAATAGATTTGGTTGGCGTTTTCAAAGTCAAGAAATACAGGTCTTTACATTTTGCACAACCAATAAAGAGTTTAAGAAACATAATTTGACTTCAGTGGACAAAACCAACGTCTTTAAATACTCCACGATATATTAGCAATGTTTCCGTTCTTCTCTAATGAAAAACAGCATAACAAACAAATTAAAACATATAACTACAATGCTATGGAAATTTTGTAGTTAAAAAACGTTGTGTCATTGGGGTGTATACACAATAATACTGCTCGAATGCAAACTATCAAAGTGCAGCTTCTACAATCTTTCCTTACGAAAACTTAGTTAGAAAGTTGAGAAGACGAAGAAAAATTAATTGCTGTCGGAAAATGTATAAAATTCGAATGCCTCCTGGTTTTGGAATATATTTTTATTCCTTCTTCTTTGTGGTTTGTTCAGAATATGTTCAAAACATATAAATCATCTATAATATCGATACTGCTCTGAATATCCACTCCGAATGTAGAAAAACAAAATTTCTCTGAAATGGGGATGATAAATCAGCTGTTTTTTGTTTACTGCGTATTTCGGTACAGCGCGCGTTAAAAATTATCCATCATGTGTTTTTTTGACAGACGCTGACGCATTCACTGGTATTTAAGAGACACCCTACAAGCTTAAACCTCCTTACACAATGCAAATCAAAAAAGCGTCCCTTACACGCCGCCAAACAAAGGTGGCATTCACACGACCTCCGACGAACAACCTTTTAGAGCGCCACAAAACGTCGTATAACTTCCTAGAGCTACGCTATGTGACAGAATACATTTGATCCATCCCATAACACAGCTCTATCAGTGAAACCTGTTTTTAATAGTGACTACTATTAAGTTGGACGGCAAATCGCATGGCGACCGGCGCGAACAACTGGGTGGAAACGACTGCATGATCGCTTAGACGCGATTAGTACCATTGACGTTTCGTAACGTAACGGGGTCGCAAAGAGACCGTAAGAACCCGTAACCGACGTAAACGGTAAAAATGGTACCAAATCGATTGGAAACCACCACAATGATACGATGAACCACGAATAAGGCGGAAATGTAACATTGTGGTACCAATCGCGCATTTTGCGAAGCGAACAATTATTTTACAGATTTGAAAAGTTCCTTAAGAGCTAAGAATATACTTATAAAAATGTATACTGTATAGGTACATACTGACTTGAAAGGTAATGCGAAAACAATTATTCGACGTCCAGTCTGAGGTCAACTCGGACATAAAACCGTGTTTTAAAATGTCTAACACCTTTTCAAAGTATATCGCTCACACTTAATGTGGTAACATATATAACGTTGTCAATTCTCAGAATGTGGTCAATGTAAAAGTGATCAAATCAATTTGCACTCTTTCTGTACGTTAAAAGTCCCTTAAGGGTAATGATAATACTAACTTATGTATATGTACTGATCTCAAGTGCATGCGATTGTACACCAAGCTACTTTTGACCGCTTGACCGTTCATATAACAGGTAGAAAGCTAGAAATTTTTTGTATAGACTCGAGTGTGGTATGACCTACCACATATTAGTTTTTTGTCCCGTGGTCAGTTTAATAATATGTAGTACTATAGAATAATATGTAGTACTATACACGGGAAACGCAATTTTGTACTCTAAGATTGTAATTAGTTTACCAGTGACCAAGCCTTTCTTTTAATAGAAAATTCCTTTGGTGAATTCGAAAATGACGTGCTTCAAACAAAACTTTGGTTAACATATATCTGTAGCCTTAAACACATAGTTCAAATGTCTAAAATTTCGTTCGTCTGGAGATAATTTTGTTGAGGTATAGACAGAAATTGTCTTACATGTATTAGTATCTGTCATTTAAAGTTTTCTTTTAAAAGTACCTGCAATTGACATTCTGATAATGTGTATAAAAGAACAGTCATAGAAAAATTCGAATGAGCTTAAATTTGTATTTTTTTATTCGTCACCATGACATCACGCGTACTGCTAGGCACGTGTTCGCTGGAGAGAGTCACTTTAAATTATGCATGAAATATCCATAACGATAAACTTGTGTTGTTTTCTTGTTTGTGAGAAAATTTGAAATGTGGCTTCCATTGAAAAAAAGAGAAATTAAATAAGTATTCCAACAATAATATGTATTATTGCAAAAAGTTGGCGAAGTCTAAAAGTCACAAACGTGTCCCAACAAAGCACCGAAAATAAATAAACAAATTATTTTAATGATATCTGCGAATATTCTGATAACTTTGAACTATGGGAAGACAATTTTAGTAACAATTATCAAAACAAGAAGAATATATGAATGAAAAAAAAACATACAAATGTGTACCATTAATTACGAAATATTATATAAAATTCACATAAATATTTACCAGCCGGGGGGTAATTAAAGTTAAATCACAAATAATTGAGAGATGGTATAATAAATACATACAGGGACTATGAGGGTATTACTCTGTTCTACAAAATATTGTCCAATGATGAAATGATCCAAAATTATGAAAAATAATCCAAACAACATTTTGTACCAAATGGTCGCTGTGTGTGAGAAGTACAAAGAGGGCTGGCAATTTCGCGCACTGAAAACTGCTACTACTCGTACTTGGTGCAATCTAACGTATAACTAATATTAATTTAGTTCATTAGCCACACCTCCATTTTCTTCAGGTTTGCTTTCGAATATGACTTACATTCAAATCCACACACGGATTTGAATAAATTAATTATCGTTATTTTTCAAAAATTCACATCAACAATTAAAATCCAATTTCCGCAATTTCCGCAGGTTCACCAACCAAAACGTTGGTCCAACCAAATAAAACAAAAGTTTTCAGAGGATTACCTTAATATGACAATTATGTGTGAAACAAAATATCGGCCAAAAGCTCGCGAAGACTTCGGAGGTATACCTCTATCCGATGATCCATATTTGTAATGACACTGAGAAAAAATTGAAGTTCAATGTCGTTAATATGCCAAATTAGCTCATACCTTAGCTTTTGAATTATTCTTGTACGTACAACTTATGGTCAACATAATCGGCGTACTGAGCGCACTATTCGCAACACCATCACCCGTCTTGAGACCCAGCATTCATTATTGGAAAATATTCGACCGAATAGACCACGTCCAGCACGCAGTGAAGAAAATGTAGCGGCCGCAGCTGAGAGTATACACGAAGACCGTGGAGAGTCGATTCGGCGCCGTTCGCAGCAACTCGGACTGACGTATGGAACGACTTGGCGCATTTTTCGTCGAGATCTTAAATAGAACAGTTTTAATTTTAAATATCCCCAAAGAAAGATGCCCAACGGTGTCAAATCATATGATCGTGGATAGCCAATAACTTCGCCACGAAGTGAGATATCGCGGCCATCAAATTTCTCACGCTTAAGAGCCATTGTTTCGTTGGTTGTGTGGCAAGTGGCTTTATCCTGTTGGAACCACATATTTTCCAGGTACCAATCCTCAATTTCTGACAACAAGAAGTCCGTTATCACATCGCGATAGAGAACACCATTCACGGTAACGGCTTGGCCGACCTCATTTTGGAAGAAGTACGGCCAGAGGACGCAGCCAGTCCATAAAACGCACTAAACGAACTAATTTCACATCTCCTACAGACCCGGTTTGCTAACGGCTTGGCCGACCTCATTTTGGAAGAAGTACGGCCAGAGGACGCAGCCAGTCCATAAAACGCACTAAACGAACTAATTTCACATCTCCTACAGACCCGGTTTGCTGAAATTTGAGCACAATTCTCCCGATTGTGTGCTGATCAAAATAATCACGAAGTGCACGAAATGCATTTTGATTTGAACCCACATCTTTATCTGAAACGAAGGTATGTGAAATTAAGTTGGGCAAAAAACTTGACGTAAAGTGTGATTAACGATTAATGTCGTGCGTTATGGTTGTACATGCATACACGGAGGAAAATCGTCATTTTTGATATGTTTGAATTGAAAGAAAATATACTTGGAAACGATTTTTTTAAGTATTATATATTTGTTAACAAAAAAATTTTATTTGAAAATCAAGACATTTTGTTTGAAACGCATATATTAATATATTAGAACATACTTTATTTGCAAACTGAATTTCACAAATTAAACATGTGTTTACACACAAACAAAGTTATAGTTTAAGAAGGTTTTCAAATATACTTTATTTAAACAGATTTTTAAAACTATGCTGACTTATTCGAATATTAGTTAGTTTTTCCTAGTTGTCGTGTTAAACTTAATAGCTAAAAATGATTTTTAATTTATAAATATTCCAACTCATCACTTTTTGTCGATCCATCCATTAGTTTACATTTACGAAAGATTATTCGATTTAAGTTTTAATTAAATTTTACAAACATATACAATTTATAAAAAAATGCTCTTTGAACATCTGAAACACAGAAAACTTGTCGTTAAGTTAAGGCATTGATACGTTGTCAAAATAAATAATTACATATTAATCTTTGTTTCGGAAATACCAGTTCCAAATAAAAAAATAGTTGAATGGGAGCATATTTTTGTTTAGAACAATATCCTCCAAAACATATAATATTTGTATATGTCAAATATTATATATTTGGAGTGTACCCTAAACATATGTATATTTTAAGCCGAATATGTTTGGGACAATATACTATAGAAGCAATTTTTTTTCAGCGTGTAGTAATAGTTTCTTAGTCGCTACCACCTTGAGAAATATGGGCGAAGTTTCCACGCCCCTTTTGGTTTCTCCTAACACTAAATATTTTGTGGGGAATAATGCATTTACAGAGACTATAGTTCCACGAAAAATGTGCGTTATTACCACGACCCTTTTAGTACCTCCCATACAAATGGACCATTTTACACAAAAAATTACCTGCTCAAAGTTACTTTTGTTAAATTAGCCACATCTTCATAAACGCTTTAGGTATTTTGAAGATATTAATGCTACTCCACTTTGGTGGAAGGAGGTGAAAATATGGGAAATATCCTTAATCCCTGTATATCTGAAAAAATATAAATTAATATCCTTGATTTTTTTGGTACTAAAGGGTCAAACTATTATGAACTGAATATGAAAAACTCAAAATGGATCCTTGACGGACCAAAGAGATATAGCAATTTTATTGAGTCAATAATCAAATTTTTCTTGTAAATTTTTATCCCCTTACCTTAGAGAAGAGGGTATATATCATTTGCTACGAGCCACAAGTGTAACACATCGAAGGAGTGACTTAAGACCCCAAGTATGTTTGGCGGATATTCGACTGTCGAAAGGATTAACCCATTGACTTAAAGTTTGGTATTCAGTAATATTTTTCTCTATCTCCGGCTAAGTTCGAAGATGGGCCACATTGATCCACTTCTTCTAGTACCTCCCCCACAAAGGGTTAACTTTTAGTGAAATATTGATTCTTTAAAAACTTTTATAGTGCATACCTGAATCTTCTGAAATGTTAATTTATTAGTCTCTAACACGTCAAGAGGGCGCGGCGAAGTTGCCGCGCCCCTTTTGTTACCTCACACACGATTGGACCATTTAACACCAAAAGTTAACTGCTTATAGCTTTAATACCTATGCATACAAATACTTGAAATTTTGTACAGTGTAATGCTTTTATAGTACCTAGAGTCCACAGAAAAGTTAGCATTATTGACACGCCCCTTTTGGTACCTCCCACACAAATGAACCATTTTGCACCAAAAGTTAACATCTTATAACTTTAATACCACTGCATATAAATACTTGAAATTGTGTACAGTGTAATGCCTTTACAATACATCGAATCCAGAGAAAAGTTGGCGTTATTGGCACGCCCCTTTTGGTACCTCCCACATGAATGGGTCACTTTATACCAAAAGTTAACTGCTTATAGCTTTAATACCAGTGACTACAAATACTTGAAATTTTGTACAGTTTATGCCATTATAATGCCAAGAGTCTATAGAAAAATGGGCATTGGCATTGGCACGCCCGTTTTGGTACATCCCATACAAATGGACCATTTTGCACCAAAAGTTAACAGCTTATAACTTTAATACCAGTACTATCTTTAAAGTTATAAAATGTACAATTATTTGTGTGGGACTCAAGGTGAGGGGATTCATTAGTCGGTTTACCCGACTGAACTTTCTTACTTGTTATATAGAATTTTGGATTCGTCTGCTGGACTAGTGTAACTACAAAACGGCTTAACCGATTGATGTTATTTTTACACATTATATTTATGTTATCAATGTGCGTAACTGTGTCTGGATGCGATAGGTGGCGCTGTATTCAAGTTATTAGCTTTTCACTGGTATTAACATCTTCAATATACATACAGCGGTTAAGAAGATATGGCTAATTTAACAAATAGTAATTTTGATAAAAATCCTTGAGATAGGTAAGTTTGGAGCTCTGTACTACAAAAACTAAAATGAATTTTCAAAAACTAAAGACGTCATAAAATTCGTGCACATTTGTTTCATTTAAATCAAAAGGGGTCATTTTTAAAATTTGTGTTTTTGATTCATTTGCTTTGGAATTGCCCTAATTCAAAACTTATACTCGCAGGCGATTCCCATATATTTAGTTCTATTCATACTAATGAAAGCCATACTCAGAGAGAAGGCTATTAACATCAAGTTAACATTATATTACACATATATAATTCGTTCATTACCAAAAGATTTTGGAATTAAATAAACGAAATAATGACTTTATATGCAACTTAAGATTTTAAGACATTGTAGGCAATCGATGCAAATTTCGTAAATTAGAATCGGTAATTTAAATACTTTGTGTTTGATTAACGAATGTAATCACCTCATCATCAAACAAACTCCCTTACATCTTCCAAGTTCAGCTGGTCGTATCAGTAACATGAATTAATTTTATATAATCCATACGCAACCGTTTACTTTCAACCTGTATCACATACACTAGGAATTGTATTCATCTAACATCTTCTACACATATGGGCGATTCCAGTGAATTTTTGAAACCGATGCACAGTGGGAGGAATTAAAGAAAAATGAAAATAATTCTGCCGCTTCTTAACCAGACATCCGATTGCGACCAAACATGGCATGGTAGTAGAAGAGGTATTAGAAAAGTTAAGTTTTATCTTTCGTCTTTATCGCAAGATTAATACAATTTATTTTTGTGCTTTCTACTAACCGAGGTCTCCAAAGATCCTTTTTAAACCTCAGGATTACCTAGTATAGTTACCGCGATATCTGCAATTGAAATTAACTTTAAAGCTATGTTATCATTGGCTCGAAATTATCGCCGCCGTCTTTTACATCCTTTCCTACGAATCGGTATATATGTTACAGGCGGTTATATACCGATTCATTTCTCATTATCTTTTATGGGTAGGGCTATTTGATGCAAAAATATTGCAATTTGATATACCCGCTGAGACAAACGATATGGTCATTTGAAGTTATTCTTTACAAAAAATTCTTTGTTAACAATACAATAAACAGGAAAAATATTTTTTGCATAGTATAACTTCAGATGGTTGATCCTGCAAATGTAAAGCTGGCGTTTTCTTCAGTTTTTTATATATGTACAAAAACATTTACTGATAAATGTCAGAAATTAATAATCTCAAATGATCTTTGTGTCATAAGATTTCAAAAATATTGAAAGTTTATTAAGGTAAATGATTGAATTATGAAGCGAAATAATTAAAAAATAACGTATTTATTTAAAAAAAATATTTTTGTCGTTTAACTAAAAAATAATGATTGCAACAATCTGTGTTCTCCCCGAGGACCAAATGCCAATTAAACTATAAATATTTTACATTGAAAAATCCTCTTTTATTTCATTTTAGCAAACAATATTTCCAATCAATTCATAATTCCCACTAACTAAAACAAAATAGAATTTACGTAGAATTGTAAGTATACTTAGTTATTGAGAACTAAAAATACATATCTAGCATATTTTTTTTCGTTTTCATGTAAGTTCCGAGAAAAATAAATATATTCGATTTTATCGTCAGTATACTGGCAGGAACACCATGTAAATGCATCCAAGTGTTTTATTTTGTTTAAAACGAATGAAATACAAGTTCTTTGAAAATGTTAAACGCTTCAATTGAAACGTATGAAATACAAGTTCTTTGAAAAGGTTTCAAAAACTTCAATTGAACAATATTTTTCAAATAAATAGTTTATATTTTAGCAATTAACATTAAATCAAAAATGAATTCGCCAACAAATAATATTGGCGCAAAAATAATATGCTAATGAGTTAGGAACAAACTGCCGCATTTCGGTCACATCGAAAAGTGTATTAGAGCTTGCCAAGAAATCTGTTATCATCAAATCAAAACATACGAATATTTACCGATTTCTTTCACATAAATGTTCTTGAATTAAAAACAACCAGTACGGAAAGACTAAGATTCGGGCACGGCCGACTATATAATACCCTAAACCCCCTAACAATGCGAAAAAAATCATTGAGATAATAATTTGGAATAATTGGTTTCTTTTCGTCTAACAAAGTACTTAGCTTCATATCCTCATCAAGGCTCATTCAAAGGAGGAGTTGAAGATGTAAATCATAATAAACTAGATTCTATATATAATGTTAACATGAGCAGTATTCTTTCATAGACCAAGAACCGAAAGGACCAAATAGACTATACATAATCTAAATAGAATTTCATCAACTTCAATTAAAAACTTAATGTCTGCCAATTTATACCCGTATATAGATCGAACATAAAATACAGTTTTAATAGCGCTTAAATACTAAACAGGCAGGAACATTTATATGTGGCTATATCTAAATCTGAATCGAATATCCCCATATTAAGCAGTATTCTTTCCTAAATTAAGAAACTTTTTTCTGTCAAATTTCGTAATGGTGGGAAGTAAAGTACAACTTCTATATAGCTTTGAAACCAAATCGGTAGTAACATATATATTTGGAGGCTGCATCTACATCTGAACCGATTTTCACACTTATCGCATATAAAATACAATATCTACAGCGCTTACATGTCAAATAAGGAGTACCATATATGGGGGCGATACCTAAATCTGAACCGATTTTTCCCAAATTAGGCAGTGTTTATTTGTGTAATATGAACCTCTTTCCATCGAATTTCGTAATTATGGGATAAAAAAATACAATTTCTACAGCGCTGACATGTCAAATCGGGGGTAAAATACATATGGGCGCTATATATATATATATATTAGGCCGGGTCGATTTGTGGGGAGGCAAAAAAAGTCGCCATTGCTCAGTGAAAATCGTATCGAAACTTTGCCGAAGGAACCATACCTCTAAAACGTATTCTGATGTCCCGGAATTTGGGTTGAACTTTTGAGTAGGGGCAAATTTTGAAAAATCCCACTTTGACCCATTTAGAGTGCTCCAATCGAGTCCAAATGTATGACCGTTTGAATGCATAAAATAATTATTTACACAAAAGTTTTCAGGCCTCGGACACAACAAAAATGTTTTATGTTGCATAGTGTTATTAAAATTGTCTCAAAAAAATTGATTTTTCGCAATATCTTGTAAGATCTTTGAAACCGCTGACGGGATGAATAAATTCCATTAGAATAAGATATGCTAAAATATTGAACTGAAATATAGAAATATTGGTTGAACCCTAATTTTTTATAGGTTTTTTAATAGATAAACATGTTCCATCCCGCTATGCTTTTAAAGAAAATGACAAAAGCTTTCTTTTGAGCAAAAAAATCCAAAATCTAATTATTCGTTTTTACAAAAATGTCAAAACAAGTTTTGGGAACAAATTTTCTTTATACAATACAATAAGTTATATAGTGGGAGAAAAATTCGGTTTGATCAAAGTTTCAAAATTCAACACCCTCCAACACAGGCAGTCCTAAACCTTAGGTTTATATATTGTGTTATAACTACTATCGAATAGGACAAAACTTGGTGCAAGTTTCATATCGATCAGAAGACATCGCTTTTAAAAACTGACTCACCTGACATAAAAATTCCCCCAGATTTATACGACGACGAACAACGGTCGTCATATATCACTATTTTGATATAGCTCCCATACAAAGAACCCTACCGATTTCCCTTCTAAACTCATTTTATTTAGTACATTAAGAAATAATGTATGGCTTAAATTAGTCAATGTGATCTTTTGGCACATTTTTCATGCAGACTATAGGATTTCAGCGGATTCTGCTGAGCTTTCTAGATAATTACATGCCATTAACACTTTAGTCATGGCATTACATTTTGTCAAAAAATAATGTCTTACTGATATTGACATAAATAAGTTATTATTTGTATGTTAATTCAAATCGGATATTGTAAAATATGCGACAACACCAATTTTAAATAAAGATATGTTGATTTGACTTAGAATAACATTATTTAATAACATTCCAAGAAAACAAGTAAGAAAATTTCAGTCGGATAAACCGACTAAGGTATACCCTCACTTTGTGAGTAATGTAATATGGAATATTACACAAATTCATCTGTCACTTTGTGTGGGAGATACAACATAATGTGTCTTTAACAAATACACACATTTTTCGCTGAACACAACTATATTGCTCGGTATCGAATTGTAGGCGTTAATGTGCACTGTTAAACTAATCTTATGAACTATTCAAATTTGGTAAGATTTGGCCATTTTGTGTGGGAGGCGTCGTTTTTCACAGGGCTATCGATACTTTAAAAGCATTACACTGTGCAAAATGTTGTAGTATTTTCGTGCATTGACACTCACACATTAATCTGTCAACTTTTTGTTCGAAATGGTAGCATTGTGTGGGTGGGGCCCATCTTTAACTGGACTGTAGGCTCTATAAAAGCATTACATTGTACAACATTTGAAGTATTTGTATATATGTACTATAGAAGTTGTAAGCCATTAACTTTTGGTGCAAAATGATCCATTTCTGTGGAAGGTACCAAAGTAGACGTGGAAATTTTTTCCGTTTTTCTCACGGTGGTAGCGACTAATAAACTAATACTATATGTGACATTTCAGAAGGCTTGAATTAGTAGTATAGAAGTTATAAGAGAATCAATGTTTCACAAAGTTGTAACCCTTTGTGGGGGAGGTACTAGAAGGAGTGAACCAATATGGCCCATCTTCGAACTTAGCGGGAGATAGAAAAAAAATATTACTAAATACCAAATTTGATGTTAATCGGTTACTCCCTTCGAGAGTTATCGTGCGCACCAGCAAGCAGTCAAACAGACGGACGGACGGACATTGCTCATTCAAGTTAAAGTAACAAAAAACTGATATCCGCCGAACACACTAATGGTCTTAGGTCACTCCTTCGATGTGTTACACTTTTGATATATATCCTCGCTAAAGTGAGGTTATAAAAACATATCTCGTCATATTTGATTACACGGTACAACACATGCTTTTGGTACACAATTCTGAGAATAGGACGTGAAGGTAGCCCCACAAATAAGAACTTCTGCATCATTCTTTAGTCAAGTTGGCTCAATTAATAATTTAGTAGCCATACGATTTTTTTTTTTGACTCAAAGTGGATTTTTTGCACTTTTCTTTATTTTTTTCTCGGTATACCGTACCGAAAAAAATCGAAAACCCCTTTTTGTGGTATAGATCTCAAAAGTTACCTATGGCAGGGATTTTTCTCAAAATTGCCATTTTTACGCTTCACATATTTTGAAGATTTTAATACCAATGATAATCTCTGCCACTCCTCTTTAATGTAATTGAATGAAATAGTTATATCCTTTTGGTGGAAGGCGGTGAAAATATGGAAATATCCCTGATCCGTGAATATCCTGGAAAAGTATCAATTCATGTATTTGATTTTTTTGGTATTAAAGGGTCTAATTATTATGAACTGACTATCAAAAACTCGAAATGGAACTTTTATGGACTTAAAAGATATAGCACTTTTAATTAATCAGTATTACAGTTTTCCTTGTATATTTAGCCCCTCAACTTAGAGAGGGGCTAAATCATTTGCTACTAGCCAACAGTGTAACACATCGCAGGAGTGGCCTAAGACCACAAGTATGATTGGCGGAAATTCGATTTTGGAAATTTTAAGTCATTTCGGCAATGTCCGTTCGTCCGTCTGTCAGTCTGCTAGCTGATGCGCAGATTGACACACAGACATATCTCTCGAAAGGATTAACCGATTGACCTCAAATTTGGTATGCAGTAATATTTTCCTCTATCTCTGGCTAATTTCGAAGATGGCATGTATCCTCCTTCTAGTACCTCCCCCAAAAAGGTTAAACATTCAGTGAAATATTGATCATTAAGTAACTTCTATACTACTTACTCGAATCTTCTGAAATTCTACACATAGTATTAGTTTATTAGTCGGTAACTTCTTGGGCGAAGTTGCCACGACCCTTTTTGTACCTCCCACATAAATGGAATATTTTGCACCAAATGTTAACTGCTTAAAGCTTTAATATCAGTTCATACAAACGCTTGGAATTTTTTACAGTGTAATGCTTTTATAGTACCAGTATAAAATGAGCGTCGTTGACACGTCCCTTTTGGTACCTCCAACACAAATGGATTATATTAATAAAATTTAAATTATAAATAAAAAAAAAACAAAAAATAAATAAATTTACGAATATGTACACTGTCCAACAGAATTTTTGGAACAGAGTAGCGACCCTATAATTTTGAAAGGGCCTGTTGAGTAGACGATTTTTGTAGAATAAAGGTATGGTCCAACTGGTCTGAGTTTTTTTTACAGTGGGTCAAAATTTTCAAATTTTGGTCGAAGGGAGCATTACACTAAATGAAACCAGTAAGGAAAGGCAGTAAGCCGGGCGGGGCCGACTATTTAATACCCTACACCCTTCCTAACAATGTGATAAGGGACATTTCCATAATAATTTGGAATAATTGGTAATTGGGTAGAAACATATTATCTAATTCTGAAACGATAATCGCTAAAAATTATAATTTGGAAAATGTTAATGATCGGAAGTAAAATACAACTTCTATAGCGGGTTGATACCAAATCAGGAACATATATATGGAGCTTTAATATAAATCTGTACCGATCTTCCCTGAATACTTATTCATGTAAAAAGACCCCCTTCTGTCGAATTTCGTACTGATCGGATATAAAATACAGTCTCTACAGCGCATTCATGTCAAATCGGGGGTAACATATATATGGGAGCTATATCTAAATCTGAACCGATTTTCTCCGAATTTGGCAGTATTCCTTCATGTAATAAGAAACCACTTTCTGCCGAATTTCACACTGAGCGGATATAAAGTACAGTTTTTACAGCGCTTACAGGTCAAATCGGGGGTAACATATATATGGGTGTTATATCTAAATCTAAACCGAGTTTCTCCGAATTTGGCAGTATTCCTTCACGTAGAAAGAAACCCCTTTTTGCTGACTTTCGCACTGATCGGATATAAAATAACATTTTTACAGCGCTCACATGTCAAATCGGGGGTAACGTATATACATATGGGGTCTATATCTAAATCTGAACCGATTTCTTATAAATTTAAAAGTGTTCATTCATATAATAGGAAACCTCTTTCTGACGAATTTCATACAGATCGGATATAAAATACAGCGCTTACAAGTGAAATCGGGGGTAACATATATATGGGGGCTATATCTAAATCCGAACCGATTTTCTCCGAATTTGGCAGTATTCCTTCATGTAATAAGAAACATCTTTCTGCCGAATATCGCACTGATGGGATATAAAATACAGTTTTTACAGCGCTTACATGTCAAATCGGGGGTAACATATATATGGGGGCTATATCTAAATCTGAACCGATTTTCTCCGAATTTAGCAGTATTCTTTCAAATAATAAGAAACCTCTCTTTGCCGAATTTCGCACTGATCGGATATAAAATAACATTTTTACAGCGCTTACAATTTCTTTCAAATTTAACTGTGTTCATCCATATAATAAGAAACCTCTTTCTGCCGAATTTCATACTGATCGGATATAAAATAAAGTTTTTACAGCGCTTACATGTCAAATCGGGGCTAACATATATATGGGGGCTATATCTAAATCTGAACCGATTTTAACCAAATTCAATAGGGATCGTCCTTGGACCAAGAAAAAGATATGTGTAAGGTTTCGTCGAGATCGGACCATAATTGCGACCTGTACGTTGATTACAAGAATACATGCACAGACAGACAGACGGACATAGCTAAATCAATTCAGAAAGTGATTCTAAGTCGATCGGTATAATAAACGATGGGTTTATTTCTTCTCCTTTTGGGTGTTACAAACAAATGCACAAAGTTATAATACCCTGTACCACAGTGTTGTGTAGGGTATAAACATGCTATAATTCAATGTCTGAGAGATTTCTAATTGTCACTATTACATAGTGGAATTTTATGAGGATCATTTTTGTGGAAGATCTTAACCCTCTAGCTCTTAATGGGCCAATTTGGGCCTTTTATCGAAAAAATCAGTAAAAGTCCTTTTAAAAAGGACATTAAAGGATTAAAATATTCTACGAAAATGTTTGCCGGAAATTTTCAGCGGGGGTCGCCAAAGACACCAAAGCTGTAAATATAGCTCTTTACACTTAATTAGCAAAATTACACAGCAAAAACCAATTAGGAAAGGCTAAAGTCGGGCGACTATATGATACCCTACTCCACTCTAGTAAGATTGAATAATGTAGTATATACTTCAACTAAAATTTGTTTACACAATTTACATTTGGTACGTCTCCTCTGCATATTTAGCCAAATCGGACGAAACATATATATGGGAGCTATATTTAAATCTGAACCGATACCAACCAAATTCAATAGGGTTCTTTCTCCAAACTACAAAATTTAAGAACGATCGGAGTGAAATTGACACCTGTAGTCGACGAACACCTTAAGATGGACAGACATAGGGACGGACAGACATGGTTAAATCGATTCAGCTAGTGATTCTGAGTCGATAGGTATACGGTGAGGGTGGTCTAGCTTTGGTATTTTCAGGTGTTTCAAACAACTGCCATGAAACAAACTTATAATACCCTGTACCACAGTGTGGTGTAGAGTATAAATACTATAATGTATAATTAAAGACGCGATGTAATAAAATACAAACAATTGCAATTATGTTCAGTGTAATGCTTTTATAGTACCCATAGTCTATTGAAAAATTTGCGTTATTGTCATACGCCTGTTGGTATCGCCTAAACAATATAGCCAAAATAAAAATATGAAAAACGTTTTTTTTAATTTCCCTTATTTTTACAATATAGGTAAAAACTTCTATAGGGTGATCCAAGTAGAGATACTTTTATCAATAGCTTTTTTTGACAGATCACGTGTGAGTCGTGTCATGCTGTCATGTTATTTTTGTTAAGTATTGTTTGGCATTTCATCATGGAAAGACTTACGCCTGAGTTGGTTTACCAGACTGAACTTTCTTACTTGTTTTATATAGAATCTAACTAGAATCAAACAGCTTGACCGATTGATGTTGTTTTTACACATTACATATATGTATATTATCACTGTGAGTATGCGCAACTATATCTAGATCCGATAGGTGGCGCTTTAGTCATGTTATTAACAAATTCCTCATTTATATACAAAAACCAGTAAGGAAAGGCAGAAAGTCGGGCGGGGCCGACTATATAATACCCTACACCTCCCTAACAATGCGATAAGGGTCATTGCCATAATAATTTGGAATA
Source organism: Eudasyphora cyanicolor (assembly GCA_963930755.1). NCBI lineage: Eukaryota > Metazoa > Arthropoda > Insecta > Diptera > Muscidae > Eudasyphora > Eudasyphora cyanicolor. The sequence continues at coordinate 246,468,240 of OZ005737.1, forward strand.
ATTGGTAAATGGGTAGGAACATATTATGTAATTCAGAAACTATAATCGCTAAATTAAGTAATATTCGTTCCTAAATTGAGATATAAAATACAGTTTTTACAGCGCTTACATGTCAAATCGGGGGTAACATATATATGGGGGCTATATCTAAATCTGAACCGATTTTCTCCGAATTTAGCAGTATTCCTTCATGTAGAAAGAAACCTCTTTTTGCCGACTTTCGCACTGATCGTATATAAAATAACATTTTTACAGCGCTCACATGTCAAATCGGGGGTAACGTATATATAGGGGCTATATCTAAATCTGAAACGATTTCTTCCAAATTTAAAAGTGTTCATTCATATAATAGGAAACCTCTTTCTGACGAATTTCATATTGATCGGATATAAAATACAGTTTTTACAGCGCTTACATGTGAAATCGGGGGTAAAATATATATGGGGGCTATATCTAAATCCGAACCGATTTTCTCCGAATTTGGAAGTATTCCTTCATGTAATAAGAAACCTCTCTTTGCCGAATTTCGCACTGATCGGATATAAAATAACATTTTTACAGCGCTTACATGTCAAATCGGGGGTAACGTATATATGGGGGCTATATCTAAATCTGAACCGATTTTTTCCAAATTTAACAGTGTTCATTCATATAATAAGGAACCTCTTTCTGCCGAATTTCATACTGATCGGATGTAAAATAAAGTTTTTACAGCGCTTACATGTCAAATCGGGGCTAACATATATATGGGGGCTATATCTAAATCTGAACCGATTTTAACCAAATTCAATAGGGATCGTCCTTGGGCCAAAAAAAAGCTATGTGTAAAGTTTCGTCGAGATCGGACCATAATTGCGACCTGTACTTTGATTACAAGAATACATGCACAGACGGACAGACAGACAGACAGACGGACAGACGGACATAGCTAAATCAACTCAGAAAGTGATTCTAAGTCGATCGGTATAATAAACGATGGTTCTATTTCTTCTCCTTTTGGGTGTTACAAACAAATGCACAAAGTTATAATACCCTGTACCACAGTGTGGTGTAGGGTATAAAAAAGGCTCATATTCGTGGAATAGGTTAGCCCAATAACCTCTTAATAATCAACACATCACACCGTGGCCACTGCAATGCCACTTGGCGGCCTACGAATTAATCATTTATTTATTGTGTTGATTTCCACTTCGATCCACCTTGACCTTTCACAGATCTTTGGCAAACTTACTTGTGGCACTCGTTTGTTGTAAGCATAAAAATAAAAATCTTCGTTTGACACCAACATTCTTTTGATAAACTTTTTCCAGCCACTCTTCCGACATTCCCACGTTCTTTCGATTCAATTTTTTATGATGATTCTTTGCAACTTAACTTTTCTTCTTATCACTTTGGCAGTGCGTGTGCAGCAGAACTCACATTAGACGAGGATGTGGCACTGAGGATGAAATGCCGAACCTTTAGCGATGACAAAGTACAAAGTCTTGCAGCAGCAGAATCTGCGGCAGATCCCTCACACCCCCGCTGTGCAACTAAAGAAAAGCGAATTTACTCGTATTGTAAATTCTGTGTAAGCAGCAAATGAAGAAAAGCTCCAAAAGTCAAGTACATACACGCGTACTCGTACATACCCGGAGCAAATGACAAAGGGAAGGGCGGATGAAAACGGGAAAGTATGGCAGAAATTGTGACACTTATTTTACTCTGCAAATGAGGTCAAATTTGTCAAATGAAGTTTAACACAAAAACGAGGAAGAAACATTCAAATGCTGATAATAAAATGATAAATGTTTAAAATTTTCTTTTTTGTTGTATCTATTTCTTTTCTTCACATCATTGTTCGTTCGTTTGCCTGTTTAAGACAGCAGCAGCTTGGGAAACTTTAAATGGATTGTAAATATTATAGCAGATATTGTTGCGTATTAAGCAATTTATGGAAATGGTTAGCTGGGAATTCGACCTTGTTAAAAGTCTTTAATCGAATGACATGGATTGATTTTGTATAAGTATTATAGGAAGGGGGATGGGCGTAAAATGTTTAGTGCTATTTCTGTGGCTATGATTTAAGATTTCGAAAGAAAAAAGTTCAGATTATTGTATATTGGTTAATTCCAAAGCAAATGAATCAAAAAACATACATTCTAAAAATTACCCCTTTTGATTTAAATGAAATTTGGCACAGTGATTAAACAAATATGCACAAATTGTATGGCGTTTTAAGTATTTCAAAGTTCATTGTATTAGTTTTTGTGGTACAGAGCTCCAAAGTTACCTATCTCAAGGTTTTTTGCTCAAAATTACTATTTGTTAAATTAGCCATATCTTTACCGCTTTACGCATTTTGATGATACCAATGAAAAGCACTGCTACTTCCCTTCAATGTTGCGGAATAAAATTTGTATCTTCTTCCGGCGGAATGAGATGAAAATATGGAAAACATCCTTAATCCTTGAATATCCTGAAAAAGTATCAATTAATATCCTTGATTCTTTGGTACTAAAGGGTCAAACTTTATGAACTGACTATTGATGGACCAAAAAGATATAGCAATTTTATTGAGTTAATATTATAATTTTTCTTGTAAATTTGTACGAGAATTTAAGATTCGTCTGCTGGACTAGTGTAACTCCAAAACGGCTAAACCGATTGATTTTATTTTTACACATTATATTTATATTATCAAAGTGAGTATGCGTAGCTGTATCTGGATCCGATAGGTGGCGCTGTATTCTAGTTATTAACAAGTTTCTTATTTTTGGACCAAAATCACTCCTATTAGCGGTATAGGTTAATTTATGTGGCAATTTGTTAATAACTTGACTAGAGCGCCACCTATCCAATCCACACAGTTACGCATACTCAGATTGATAATATAAATATAATGTGTAAAAATAACATCAATCGGTCAAGCCGTTTAGAAGTTACACTAGTCCAGCCGACGAGTCTCAAATTCAACATAAAATATACAAGAAAAATTATAATATTGATTCAATAAAATTGCTATATCTATATTAAGTTCCATCAAGGTTTGAGTTTTTCATAGTCAGTTCACAATAGTTTGGCTCTTTACTACCAAAAAAAATGAAGGATATAAATTGACACTTTTTCAGGATATGCAGAGCTTTTCATTGGTATTAATATCTTCAAAATACCTAAACCTAACTAACTTTGGAGATCTGCACCACAAAAATTATAATGAATTTTGAAAAACAACAAAAATTACTGCACAATAGTAAAATAATTGTGCAGAATTTTGTTAAAAATTAAACAAAATAATGTTTACGAAAGTTTTTTTTAAAAAAAATTGCTTCTTCATATGTGATTTTAATAATCATATGTGAAAAAACAGAAGAAATTATCCGACTAATCTTAGTATTTCGTCTATAACTTTTACAAATATTGAGGCTCAAAAAGTATTATTACTGTTTTGGATTTGTGAGAGTGCCACGAATATTCTAGGTAAATGTGCAGAAAATTTAATACGAAATTTAATGTTAAGCGATCACTTCTTTCAAGAACGGTCCCAGTACCTCTTTCTGTAGTGGGCCCAGCGCAGCCGACTGTACCTTATAACATTGTTTGCACAGGTTACTCGTATGTAACCTTCATATGGGGACTATAACAAAACATGGAGAAATGTGAAGTAAAAATTAAACTTAATTTCGCATGATCGGTTTGAAAATGCGTTCCCTTGAGCGTCAAGAAGTCTAATCGGAAGGGATTTTTTTAGGAGGGCTATTTTTGAATATGGACCGATGTTCCCCATGTTTGCTAGAAACGATAACTGCTTAAATTTCTACCAGATCAATTGGAAAATGTGTTCTCCAGAGCGTCAAGAAGTGACATCTGTGGGGATCTTTATATGGGGGCTAAATCAAAACATGGACCGATGCCCAGTTAATTTAACAAGGCATCTGATTGCAACACAACTTGACATTTTTAGAGAAGTTAAGTTTTGAATTTCGTACACCAATTTCTAGCATTATATTTTCTGGATAGACTAACAAAATTTGCTATTTGGTGAACAAGTACTCGTATTTAAGCTTATACATCAAAAAAATATTTGTTGTTAAAAATACATAAAATATTTTTTGTAGAGTACAAATTTTACCAAATAGTAAATTTTGTTGTGTATTCAAACAATATAATGAGGAAAGAATCGGTATATATCAGGCTTCACTCTATACCGATTCGAAGGAAAGGATCTTTAGGATAAGATAAACAAGTAAGAAAGTTCAGTCGGTTAAACCGACTTATGAATCCCCTCACCTTGAGTCCCAAAAAATATTCGTAAATTTATTAAGTTTTTGTTTTAATTAAATTATTATGAATTTAAATTGCATTTAATAACTTTAAAGCATGTACTGGTATTAAATTTAAAAGGTGTTTACTTTTGGTACAAAATGCTCCATTTAAGTGGAAGGTACCAAAAGGGACGTGCCAATAACGGCCACTTTTATTTGGACTCTAGATACTATAAAAACATTACACCGTACAAAATTTATAGTATTTGTATGCACTGGTAATAAAGTTATAAGCTGGTAACTTTTGGTACAAAATGGTCCATTCCTGTGGGAGGTACCAAAAAGGTAGTGGCCTCTTCGCCCATCTTTCTTGACGTATTAGCGACTAACAAACTAATACTATGTGTGAAATTTCAGAAGATTCGAGTAAGCAGTATAGAAGGTATTAACGAATCAATATTTCACTAAAAATTAAACCTTTGTGGGGGAGGTACTAGAAGGAGTGGACCAATATGGCCCATCTTCGAACTTAGCCGGAGATAGAGCAAAATATTACCGCAAACCAAATTTTAGGTCAATCGGTTACTCCTTTCGACAGTTATCGTGCGCACCAGCCAGCAGACAGACAGACGGACGGAGGTCACTCCTTCGTTGCGCTTCTGGCTCGTAGCAAATCTCTAAGGTGAGGGAATAAAAAGAAAATGTTTTTGAATGCAGACGGAAAATTCAAAAATAAAATGATTGACACCAGAAATCGAAGCTAATGGTAGTACTTTATTATATTTGTAATTCCAACAATTCCCACATAAATTCTAAAATTCAAAAAACGGAATTATTAGTTTTTCCCCAAATCTACAGGGTGGCGCAAGAATGAGCTGTATAGATAAATAGTTTATAACAATTTATGCGATTATAATATTTTTTAATGCAGTATATTATTCGGGAATTTTTTGCAATTAGCTTTGAAAAAGGAAATCCTGTAAGTGATGTCCATTTTCTGCTTCGCACATACGTGCTCTTTTTAGCATATTTTCCATAACTTGTCGCAAAATTTCGGAAAAATTCAATTATTTTTGTGCGTTGTTCGATTCATAATTAATTCCCCCAAGTCTCCTTCACAAAATGCTGAAAAAACAAAAAAAGAATAATAGTTAAAAAAGTTATAAAGAATTAAAACCATATAGCTCATTCTGCGCTACCCTGTATTATTTTTTTGTGTCGTTTTACAATTTAGCATGTAACACATTACTACATATGAAAATTACAAAGGTTTTCATACTTTAGCTTTGCGATTTTCGATAATGTGGCCATGTTTTGAAATTTTCATAAACCATGGTGTAATTTGGAGAAACGTGCCAACACTATTAATAAAAATGTTTGGCCCATTCATTTTTGCAGATCATTCTCTAGTAAGTTTCAGTTAAGTTTCAGTTAAGACGAATATTATGTTATACTTTGTTTTGATAATTTTCTCTATATCTACAAAATACTACATAATCAAATGCAAAAATTACCTATTTTTTATCCTTCCGCTGAACGAATATGGTTGTGTATACGCTTGAACAACGCTGGGAAATATTGCGACATTACTATTGCCGATTTGGCCATTTTCTTCGAAAATGAGCAAGGAGGGGCCGTTGCAGTCAATGGCGATCGTTATCGGGCCATGTTGAACGAATTTTTGTTCACAAAAATTGAAGAGGAGGCAACATTTGCCTTCAACAGGATGGCGCTACGTGCCACACAGCCGAGGCTACACTCGATGTTTTGCGCCCTGTTTTTGAAGATCGCATTATCAGCAGCAGAGCTGATGTCGTTTGGCCACCTCGGAGCTGCGATTTGACACCTTTGGACTATTATTTGTGGGGTGCCCTCAAAGATAAGTGTTACGCCGACAAGCCAGAGACAATTGACGCTTTAAAGGACAATATTCGTGACGCCATTGGTGGAATACAGCTGCACACAATCGATAATATGCTTAACAATTGGACCGATCGTGTAGGCTAATGCATGGCCAACAGAGGCAGCCGTTTGAATGAAATCATTTTCCATTATTAACGGGAAGGATTGTACTTTCAAATCTATATATATATAAAAATGAAACGGTCCATCTGTGTAATGGCATCACGTCAGAACGGCTGGACCGATTTGGCTCAATTTTTTTTTCGGTTCTTCGTATTTGCCTGTAGAAGGTTGTTACGAAAGAAAATTTTGGAAAAACCCTCCGGAAAAGTCGGAAAATTGGGAAAATCGAAAATTGATATTTCTTGCGAGATTCCTACTGTTCCTATCTACTACTCTCTTTTTGAATCCAATCTTTTTTTATTAATTTTCTATTAAACAAAAAAGTTTTCTATTAAACATATGTACGAGTATGTGCTATTTTTCTTGCTGCAATTCATTCGAGTTTTGCGTATTGTTACACTGATTTCGCGTATCACATCGACAAACGGTACAAGCATTACGATCAATTAAAATTCAACGCGATATTTATCAGTTCGAAAATTTTTTCAGATAATAAGTTTGAGTATAAGAGGTAAGGTTATCTTATTGGATTGCGGGCACTGCAAAATCATAATTTCGGATGAATGCACGATGGCGCATAAACGAGCTCTGGAGGCAGTTGACCGAACGATGAAGGATTTACGACGTGATTTGAGACAATTTGGTGAGTCTATGATATTGCTCTCCGGAGATTTTCGTCAAACGCTTCCCGTCATCCCGAAATCTACTGCCGATGAAATTAATTCATGCCTGAAATCGTGGTCTTTGTGGCGGCATGTCAAGAAGTTGAAATTGACCACGAACATGAGAGTCGCGTTGCAGAACGACTCATCGGCTCTTGAATTCTCGAAACAACTGTTGGCGCTTGGCAATGGACAAATTACTGTTGATGTTTCCACTGCATTGATATTGTTCCCGCCAAATTTTTTCACATTGTCGAACGAGGAACTCATCACCAAAGTGTTTCCAAATCTCGATTAGATTAGTGAACGGGCAATATTAGCAGCGAAGAATAAGGACGTCGATAGCATGAATTTTATTATTCAAAGTAAAATCGACGTCGCTTGATGTGCCAGGAGCTCCGCCGCATAATTTACAGCTGAAGGTGGAATCGATCATAATCATGTTGCGGAATCTGAATCATCCGAAATTGTGCATAGTTCGCGGTTGTCCATTATGAAACTGATGGACAATGTGATTCAGGCGACGATCATCAAGGGAAAATTCAAAGGAGAGGAAGTCGTTATCCCACGAATTCCGATTATTCCAACTGATCTTTCATTCCAATTCAAGCGGATTCAGTTCCCTGTACGATTGGCTTTTACGATGACAATCAATAAATCTCAAGACAAATCGTAGGAAGTCTGTGGAATTAATCTCGAATGTCCCTGTTTTTCGCACGGTCATCTGTACGTTGCCTGTCTTCTGTCTTCGTTGTTTGTTGTTTATCACATCGCTCTCTACTGATTTCGATTCCTTTTAAACAAATCGCATTAACATTTTAACTATCTGTGTTTTATTATCACTCTGGAGTTTATCTGAAGGCGTTAAATTGGGGCGAGGCGAAGTTCGCCGGGTCCGCTAGTAAAAAAATAAATTTGAGAAAATATTCAGTAGATTTTTTTATAGCGTTTTCAAAAAAAAAGTTATTTGGCGGACCCTTTATTTCTTTTTTGGCCAAGGAAAAATTTAAAAAACTATTTTCAAATGCTGACAGAAACGTAATAATGCCTTAAAATATTTAAAAGTTAATATTTTTCATGAAATATATTGTAATTTATAGGTCTTGACATCAGAAATCGAAAGTAAAAATTACAAAAAATCCAATTTTTTCTTGAAAATATAACTTCAAATGTCCCTAAATTCTGCCTTATTGGGTATATAGAGTCGAACTTTTTCATTATACAGCAAACTATTTTTGCAAATTCAGAAAAGTTCATATTTTGCTCCGATATTTACAATATAGAGGAATTACATTTTAAACCAATGAAAAATGTTCGAAGGTCTTTCGATTTTAATGAAATTTATTGAACGCGTTTGAAACTGCAAGGACGCGAATCCCTGAAATAAAATGAACAACCTTTAAAATTAGCTTTTATAAAAATCGTCCACGCATTTCCAAAGATACCTCGAAACGTACGCCTTGTGAGAATATTTTCCTATTTTCCCAATTTCAGATGCTAACTATAAAATGTTTTATTTTGAGCAGAGAATCGATATGCAAATTTATTTAAAGTGGTCATAACTATATGTACTAATGGGTATATTGAACCAATGCTTTTTCGTCATCTAGGACATTTTACTGCCCATCCAGACATGTTGATATGGATGAAATAAGTGCATATTGTGCTCCGATATTTACAAAATATTAGCACACGGTTAGGGAATAAATTTAAAAATTCAATTTTCAATTGCAGATATCTCTGTAACTATACGAGATAATTCTTTAGTTTAACAAGTTTTTTTGTACACCTGAGTTAGTAGAAGAAACAGAAAAAATCGGAACAGAAACACGAGTTACACGCGCTTGAACATTTTCTTCACCCGATGTGGCGAACTTTGAGGCCCTCTACATCCGCCCTCGTCTGACATAGGGGGGCCAAATATAAAACTTAACTTCTCTAACACCTCTTCATCTACCATGTCATGTTTGCCCGCAACCGGTTGTTTGGTTACGACACGGTCGAAGTATTTCCCCTTTTTAAATTCGCACCACTGTGCAGTGTTTTGCAAAAACAGACGAAAAATTTCAGACTAGTCTTGGTATTTCGCCCATAACTTTTACAAATATTGGGTCTCTCAAAAAGTTTTTACTGTTCTGGATTTGTGGGAGTGTGACGAATATTCTGTGAAAATTTGAAGCAAATCGAGGTGAAAGCTATTTTTTCGACAAAGGTTTTTTAAAAAAAAATTACATATAAAAATTTTTGTTAAAAACAAAGTAAACTTTGCAAAAATCGGTTAGCCATTCGAGAGCAAAAATCTTATTTTACCTTCATATTTGTAACTTCGAGCTTATAAACATTTTAGCCAATGACCCACAGTTTTTACAGCGCTTACATGTCAAATCGGGGGTAACATATATATGGCGGCTATATCTATATCTAAACCGATTTACCCAAAATTTTGTATTGTCTCTAAGAGTATCACGAGACTGGTCTGTGCCAATTTTTGTACCAATCGGATCAAAAATGTTGGTTATACAATGCATATATGCCAAATCCGAGGTACATATATATAGGAGCTACATGTAAATCTGCACCGATTTCAACCAAATTCAATAGGGATCGTCCTTGAGAAAAAAAAGATAAGTGTATTGTTTCGTTGAGATCGGACCGTACACTAAAAAAAAGCGTACTGAAAATCAATGAATTTGTCGTAAAGTTTAAGATTTCGGCAATGATTTCGAGCCAAAGACAATCGCAATAAAAATAAGAATGTTTTATAGTTAATTCAAAGACATGAATATTACTTGTTTTGAGGAGGCATTTCATAGAATCAAGAACTTTATGTAATAAAACTAATTATGTTTGGTCTTAAAATAAGCACGTTTTGGCGTAAATTTAGGTATGACATGTGCTTATTTGTAGTAAAATATCATAAAATGTAAAACATTATCGTAATAAAATTTAAAATGTCTGTCCTTGATGTTAGAATGTGCTAGTCATTAATTTAAGGCATACATGGATTTAAATATAGTTTTTTAAAATATATATGGAAAATTCTTTACATTGTATTGGTTATTATTTTACTCTTATTAATGAATCATTTTCTTTGAACCATTGAAATCATTTTATGTTCATAGAAGATGTGCTTAATGCTATTTATAGTGTTAACATAAAAAACACAACGTTTTATCTTTTTAAAAATTGGAATTGTTATATTTTTATTGGAAATACAAAAAATTTATAATACATATTACGGAAAACTTTGAACATTTTAAACAAGGAATTTGCCTGCAATTTAAATAGAAGTTGTATAAAATAAATATTATATAATTAGTTTTACATATCATAGAATTTGTAGTTTTAATTATTTGCTTCACTTTGTAAATTTAGATCCCCACTACATTTTTCATATTTTCAAGCAAAGTTTATTGCGCGATATAAAATAAAATAATCTGAAAAGAAATCGAACAGAATGATTTAAGTACAAAAAAGTATCAAATAAAGTTCATCATATCACAGTAAGAAGATTTTGGAAAATAAGAAATATATTTCAATCTTTCTCATATAATACTTACGTTGAAATATTTGGTACAGGTGTTCACTCTTCAACGACACAAATACTCATAATAGAAAATTGTTTTACTAAAAAATTTAAAATATATATTTATATAACAAATTATTAATTATACAGCTCAACAAAAAAATAGTTTTGCTGCGGCACAGGATTTCGCAGCCGTTTTGGATATATGAGTTAATAAATATCTTAGCCTTAAATGTAGTTTCTTTGAATTAGACCTCGCGATAAATAATATAGAGAGTGCTACACATATTGTAGCATAACTCGAGAATAATTTATACGAATTATTTTGGGAAAGTTTTAAATGATCCAAAATTAAATAGCCTTCAACTTCTTCAAACACAAATTTTTCATCCGTTCAGCTGTTTGGACGATATATTACAAGATATTGCTAAAAATTCATATTTTTTTAGAAAATTTTTATAATATTGAAATAAACGCGTAATAAAAACAACGACAAATGCTCAATTATAAAATGTTTATTAACTTTTCATAAAATCTGATCGGTCATGATTAAGATTAGATCATTACGAAAAAAACAAATGCATATCTTAAAAAGTTGTATCGAATTTATTAAATCTACCCCGAAATTTATTTCAACTTAAGACAATGTCCCGATCAAAAATTTCACAGAAAATCTCATAAAAACGATTCTCTTTTCTTTTTAATTTAGCTATAACTTTTGAAGTTGTGCATCCATTTCCTTCGGAATAGTTTCATTTTATCGTGCATTACGATACAATAATAAAAATTTAATAATAGAATACCTTTAGACATTTATATTACGCGTTTTCTTTACAAATTATTAGAATTTTCTCAAAAAATAGGGTTTAACGCTATCTCGTAAGATATCGCCGAACGGATAGAAAATTGGTACTAGAAGAAGTTTACTTAATTTTGCATTATTTAAAACTTTCCCGAAATAATTCGTATAAAAGATTCTCGAGTTATTCTATAATGTGTCGCAACATCACTATTTTTGCAAATAGCGATTAATCGCGAGAAATAGAGGAAGTTCAAAGAAACTACCTTTTAGGGTAAGAACTGTATTATATCTATATCCTAATCGGCTGTGAACCCCGTGTCTCAAAATAAAAGTTGACCAGCGTATTTATAATACATTTCCATATTTCGAGAAATAATGTTACATTTTGCTTAATTTATGCGCTGTTAGCAGTTATTTTTAATAAATATTTACTATTAACAAAAGTGTTTTCCTAATTCCATAATTTGCCAATAATTTTTACTTCAGTTTTATAATATAACATTTTAACATTTCTATAAATTTTGCTTATTGTCACCTTCAGTGTTACAAAACCTGTTATTCTTATTTTGTTTGCCCAATTCATTTTGTAGTGTTCGCGCATAAATCTCTTCACATAACTTACTAACAAGAACATCTCTTTCATAATTGTGTGTAAATCACCATAAATGACATGCAGCCAAAATAACTAAGACGTACAACATCTATCCCTTTTCCTTATCATCAAGCCACAACCACATACATTCATACACACATGTGAAATCTACACGCACGAAATCTATACATTCATGTATCCCTTTTTTTGTTTCTTTTGTTGCAGTAATGCGATTTGCCAATCTATTTATGTCCACACTTTATTTTTTATTAGTTTCAGATATGTGTTTTCATTAAGCAAAAATAACTGCTACTGCCCATAACGAAATTATTTTATCAATAATATGGAAAAGTAAAAAATATTTAAATAAAATTACACTTTTGTATGTACACGTACGTCTACTTACATATTTCCAGCAATTTCGTTTTCTTACAATCCGCGACGAAAAAAACCACAACCGTTTGCTTCTATCATTTTTCAATAACTGACGACGTAAAAGAAAACAAACGACGAGTTACTTCAAATTTTCAGAGAGCTCTTTAACATTCCATAACAATTATTGACTCGCACATTAACAAACATTTCTGATTCTCCGAGAGATAGAATAATTCTCCGAAAGAGAGAAAGAATAATTCTTGGAGAAAGACAGTTAATTTAAAAGTATGTATTCTTAAAAATAATGACAAGAGTCAAAAATATATGACGTGGCTACGTCATTGTTTTAATGTAGAAAATCCTAAAAAGTATTGAAATATTACATAAAATAATGCGGATTGTCACAAATTTAATGATTTTTTTCTTTAATTTAAAGGCTTACAGTTAAAGAAGGGCGTACACAAAACTAATGATTACATAGTGATTAATTCAAATTCAAAAAACTTTAGATTAAGGAAAATTTCGTAAAAAACATGTAAATTTTCATTATTTTAACGAAAATTGTGATTGAATTCATGCCGAGGCCGCTTACTTAATTTAAGAATGTGTCATCATTAATTTTATTACTATTTTTTTTTCAGTGTAATTGCGACCTGTACTTTGATTACAAGAATACTTACACAGACAGACGGACGGACTGACGGACATAGCTAATCAACTCAGAAAGTCGATAGGTATAATAAAAGATGGGTCTATTTCTTCTCCTATTGGGTGTAACAAACAAATGTACAAAGTTATAAAACCCCATACTACAGTGCGGTGTACGATATAAAATTGAAAACAATTTTGTTTTTAATTTCCCTATTTTCACAATATGGGTCATAATTTATAAATTTATGCAAAGATATTTGGCAAATAGGCATTGTTTTCTAAATTAGGATGATAGCTTTCAAGAAATGGAACAAACATTTGTTGTGCGAATTTTTTTCTATTTTTTATGGATTTGTTCGCGCCAGCAAAAAATGTTTATTTTGGAAACGTCCGTTTCTATGTGAATCTGGTGTATTCAGCACTTTTAACACTTATTTCCTTTAATTTAAGCAGTATCTTGGCTTTATCGAGCTAATACTTTAAAAAGGATGGTCCAAATACTAAAGGTAAAATCCATGAGAATTAGAATTTTAGGAAAAAAAAAATTAAAAAGATCTTTACCATAAAAAACAAGTAAAAGCGTTAAGTTCGGCCATGCCGAATCTTATATACCCTCAACCATGGATTGTATTAAATTTTATTACTGGACAAATCTTTGGATATCAAATCATGAAACGATCCTTTTTTATCCCCTCACTTTAGAGAGGAGGGTATATATCATTTGCTACGAACCAAAAGTGTAACACATCGAAGGAGTGACCTAAGACCCTAAGTATGTTAGGCGGATATCATTTGTTGGTCATTTTAAATTGAATGAGCAATGTCCGTCTGTCTGTCTGCTGACTGGTGCGCACGATAACTCTCGAAAGGAGTAACCGATTGACTTCAAATTTGGTATGTTGTAATATTTTCTTCTATCTCCGTCTAAGTTCGAAGATGGGCCATATTGGTCCACTCCTTCTAGTACCTCCCCCACAAAGGGTTAACATTTAGTGAAATATTGATTATTTAATAACTTCTATACTACTTATTTGAATCATCTGAAATTCTACTCATAGTATTATTTTATTCGTCACTATTACCTCGAGAAAAACGGGCGAAGTTACCACGCCCCGTTTGGTACCTCCCACACAAATGGACAATTTTGAACCAAAAGTTAATAACTTATAACATTATTACCAGTGCATACAAAGACTTGAAATTTTGTACAGTGTAATGGTTTAAAAGTACATACAATTCAGTGAAAATGGGCATTATTTCCACGCTCCTTTTAGTACCTCCCACACAAATGGACCATTTTTTACCAAAAGTTACCAGCTTATAACTTTAATACCAGTGCACACAAATTCTTTGAATTTTGTACAGAGTAATGCTTTTATAGTATATACAATTCAGTGAAAATGGGCATTATTTCCACGCTCCTTTTAGTACCTCCCACACAAATGGACCATTTTTTACCAAAAGTTACCAGCTTATAACTTTAATACCAGTGCACACAAATTCTTTGAATTTTGTACAGAGTAATGCTTTTATAGTACCTATAGTCCAGAGAGAAATGGGCGTTATTGGCCCGCCCCTTTTGGTACCTCCCACACAAATGGACCTTTTTGTACCAAAAGTTAACAGCTTTTAACTTTGATAACAGTGCATACAAATACTTGAAATTTCGTACAGTGCTATGCTTTTATAGTACCTAGAGTCTAAAGAAAAGTGGCCGTAATTGGCACGCACCTACTGGTACCTCCCACATAAATGGACCAGTTTACACCAAAAGTTTACAGGTTACCTAGAGTCCAGAGAAATGTGACCATTATTGGGACGCCCCTCTCACATAAATGGACCATTTTGTACCAAAAGTAAACAGCTTTTAACTTTAATATCCGATATACTTTAAAGTTATTAAATGCAATTTATATTGATAATAATTTAAATAAAAGAAAAAAAATAAAGAAATGTACTATCATTTTTTTTGGGACTCAAGGTGAGGGGATTTTTTAGTCGTTTTACCCGACTGAACTTTCTTACTTGTTTTTTAAATAAATTATTAAAAGAACAAACGCAGCAAATTTTAGGCCGCAAATTCTTTAGCCAAACTCTTCACCTGAAAAATGTGCTGTTTATGGCTTGAAATAGCTTGTTTGAGAGCTACATACATATGGGGACTACAACAAAATACAATTTTATTTGTATTAATTTTACTGAGATGAATTCTTGCCAAAATAGAATACGAACTGCAAAGTTTCATCAAAATTTCTTAGAAATTGTGGTGTTTATGATTTAAATAAGCATTTTTGGGAGCGACATCTATAGGTGGACTATAAGAAAATATGAACTGATTTAAAACAGTTTTACTGCGATGAATTTTTGTCTCAATTAAATACAAACTTCAAGCATTCAGTTAAACTGCTTCCAAAAAGGTGGTAATTATGGCTTAAATACGTATTTTGGAGGGACCTCTATAGGGTAACTTTAATAAAATATGAACCGATTTGTAAAATTTTTGCTGTTTTTTTTAATTATTGGCAAATTAGAATACAAACTGCAATGTTTCTGCTAAATTGCTTTAAAAATTGTGGTATCTATGGCTCAAAAACCGTATTTTGGAGCAATATCAAAACATTTACCGATATGTCCCATATGCAATCCCAAACAACCTGCATCCATAAGAAATATTTCTACCAAATTTTATTAACCTAGCTCTGTTATTACGGACTGTGGCGTGATTATAACAGACGGACAGACGGACATGGCTAAATCGTCTTAGAATTTTACGACGATTAAGAATATAAATACTTTATGGGATCTCAGATCAACAATTAGAGGTGTTACAAAGGGACTGGCAAAATGAATATACCCCCATCCTATAATGGAGGGTATAAAATGGACCGATATTGCCATTATCAATCACAAGATACCTGCAGTTATTATAGATTTTAGCGTCATTACAATGGACTGACGGACGGACATGGCTAAATCGTCGTAGAATTTTACGACAATTAAGAGTATGCATATATTCTTTATGGGGTTCCTGATCAATATTTGGAGATTTTACAACCGGAGTGACAAATGAATATCCGTATACACCCCATCCACCGTTGGAGGTTATAATATGTGTATTACACATACAAATACATTCAATATATCAATACGTTTCAATGAAGCCTCTAAAGTATATTATTCCATGAAATGTTATTCCCATAGATGAGTATAGGCCATATCCACGTACCACTTAAATATTACTCATTTTTCGGCAGTACACAGTAATTGAATAATGACACACCAAAGTATGTGAAAACTTGCCAAAGCTAAATTTACAAAATCACAAAAGGGATCCTGCGAATGACTCCCGTAAATCTAAATAAGTCTTTCATATATTTCCTGGAATACATTATGGAGTGGAACGATTTCATTCATATATCCACCCAATCCCTTAACATTAATTTCAATATCTGTAATTTATTATCTTCTATTATTGATATTATCTGTAATAAATATCAATTGCGCACAACTGCCATGACAATCCTTTAAACTCATTCGCATGGGGTTGATGTGTCTGAAAATGTGCTAATTAAAAATTCAAAGGAGCGAGGGTAGAAATGGTTCCTTTAGCGAAGGTCACACCAGGCACATCCCTTTCGGTTTCCAAAGCCCTAATTGCGACATAACAATAATAAATAACAGCCAAAAACTGAAATTAACATTAACACAGCAAATGAGATAACAGAATGAGAGATATTCGTACAACCGAACCGAGAAATGATCAATACAAAAAGGACTTCATTCGAATGTCTCACACACGCTTTCTGGGCCCCATCCACATAAAACAGATGAAGAAGATAAACAATCGACGCTAAGGCACACTGGGCTTGTTGTGGATAAAAATTAAATAACAAAACTTGAGGTTTTATATTATTCAGTATTTTGGTCAGAAGTAAATGTGAGTGAAAAGGGACGTATCTGTTGAGTTTCCTTTCAGATACCTCTTACATAAATTTAACAGTTCATATGATAACAAGTCAGTTAGATTAATAATATGTTGAATATATATTTGTAATATATCTTAGTTCTACTACTACTCGACATTGAAACCCAAATACCTCAATTTGATAATTCTTAGGGAGCACCCACAAGCAATGAAAATGTTCCTCTTTAGCATAATTGCCACAAATATTTGCGGTCCTTGAAAGGTCTTGACAAAAACGTCAATTTTGTCAATTTTAGATAGATCTGGCCACGATACAAACTGAGAAGGTCAACACATTTCCTCGTCCTCGGAAGGCGAACACGCCATGAGGTTGGTAATTGAGTCCAATGACTTCTGTAGAAGCTGTGGGGATGAGAAAGAAGTAAATTGTAAACTATATCTGGATATACCTACTTGGCTCAGATTTCCTAAGATGTCTGACAGATCGGTATATATTTTCAACATGTTGGTTCCGATGGGCAACTGTGCTCGTCGTTGTTACAAGCTTACTGTGTAAATGGAGTAACAAGCTTACATAGCACATAAATTCCTAGACCTAAACCTTGTTACTGGCTCTAGTACCTTCCATTCCAGGTTTCGTTTTTTTCATGATCAGTAGCATTTGAGATATAGCTTCTTTAAAAAATGCCACGACCACTTTTTCGATCCCCCAAATCTGTATACCTTTACCACACTGTGATACAGAGCACTATAACTTTGTGCACTTGTTTGTAACACTCAAAAGGAGATGAGATCGATCCATGTTGAAAGATACTAATCGACTACGAATCACTTTCTGAGTCGAGTTTTCTATGTCCGTCTGCCCGTCCGTCATACAATGGGAGGAATTTCAAAAAAAGGGAAATAATTCGGCCTATCTTAACCAGACAACCGATTACGAAGAGGTATCAGAGAGCTTAGGTTTTAATTTTGGGCCCCCTATGTTATACAGGGCCGGAGCTATAGCGCCCACCTCGAGTAAACAAAATGTTGAAGCGCATATAACTTTGGTCTCTTTGGCCTGATTCCAAAAATGTTTCTTTGTGTGCATTCTGTAACCGAGGCATTCAAAAGGCTTTTTAAGCCTAAGAGTCAGCTCATATAGTTACTGAGATATTTGTAATTGAAAATACATTTTTTCTTTTTTTCACCGACTCTGACCTAGTATTTTGTAAATATCGGATCTGGATATACACCGATTTTTTTCCGCGAACTTTTACGAATTGGCACCATATTTGCTATATGATGAACTAAAACTCGATCCGACACCCCCAATAAGACAATAGTTTGGCCATTTAATGATATATTTAAAAAAATGTTATTGTTAGTATTTTTTTTGTTTTTTTTGGGAAACGTATACTTCTTAGTTTGGAGCTATAGAAGAAGATATTTTAAAAAAATTTAACATATTTATATTCATCTTAAAGGAAACGTCATACAAGTATTGTTGCCATGTTTGTCCAATTTAAACCATTTTTTACTCAAATTACAAATGTATGCCACATTTTATCTAATCGAAAAGATAGAATTCTTTACAAAAAATATACTCTTATTCAAACATAACAAACATTACAAAAATACAAAAAAATATCACAGTACAGCAATATTCAGCTCATTGATTCGGGGCTCAATTCTGGGAGTTGGACGCGAAAGTAGCCCGAAAAATAAGAGCTTCTGCATCATTGTTTAGTCAAATTGGATCAATTCATAATTTAATGGCCACACGAATTTTGTTGCTCAAAGTGGATTTTTAGCACTTTTTCTATATTTTTTGTAGACATTAAATAGGAGAAAAATATGCGGAACAAATCTACCCGAAAAGGTGCATCCAGTCCCTTAAAAATTGCAAAAATGTTCTGTTCTGTATATAATGTTCTGTTTTATATGTGTGCAGATATTTTATGACTTTTTGGGCATTTTTGCGATTTTTAAGGCACTGGATGCACTTTTTTCGGGTAGGTTTGTTCCGCATATTTTTCTCCTATTTAATATCTACAACTTTGCTTCAGACACCAACTTGACTAAACGAATGATGCAGAAGTTCTTATTTTTGGGGCTACTTTCACGTCCAATTCTCAGAATTGAGTTACAACTTTGTATTTGTATTTGGTACCAAAACTGTGGATTAATTCAAAGTTTTTTGCAAGTAACACACGACTCTTTGGTACCGATTAAAATCAGATCAAATACTGTGCCGTTAACCGAAAAAACAACCGTTATATTTTAAATACGGTAGCTGCATTGTATCTTCGAAGTTAAGATTTCATTCGCTGTTTGCTATGCTCTGTGTAAAATTTATATTTACAACCTTTTTAAAGCGTTTTTCGTGAAAAAAACTTTAAGTTAAATTAAAATTTGAGTATGGGGTCTTCAACATCATGTATTTAGTTAATTTTAGGTAAATACTTGGAGTAAAAATATCAATTTTTCTAAGTCCACCAAATTTGCCTATTTCGAATATATACATAGAGATATAGATAATTTTTAAGTTAGATTAAGCTCTTAAATTTGTTTCTACTCATTTTGTGGACAGTTTACAGTAACCCAGTCAAAATTCAGGCTGCCCTTTTTTGCCTTTTTCGATTTATTGCACTTTTTGCTCAATAACACATAGGGCAGAAATACTCAGTTTGTTGATTTTGTATGTGTTGTATTCTTGATTTGTTTTACTTAATTAGCTATAACTTTTTAACGTATTTATCAATTTTCTTCGGAATATTCAAGACCGATCACACTTTACCGCAAAATAAGAAAAATACAATAATTTTTAATTTTTTGATGCTTTTAGGGAGATTTGATTTAAAATTATTACTAATTTTATTTTTTTTAAGATATCCCTATCCCCGAAACAGCTAAACGCATGAAAAAATTATATTGAAGGAAATTGAAGGCTACTTAATTTTGGATCTTCCAAAGCTTTCCTGAAAGAACTCGGATAAATGGTTCTCGAGTTATGATAAATAAATGTGTTTCAACCTCTATTTTTTGAGATGTTTATCTTTATTTTGATAGATAAACAAGTCCAATTCCATTGATAGACCAAAATGCACGCGAAAATATACCTATAGTATATTTTCGCGAGGAATAATTTTCTCAAAGACACCAACTAAAAATGTCGTAGATTTGTATGACATTTGACATATGGTACGATTTGATTGCAATTTTCTAGTGGTAAGGGGGTGAGATGCGTGGGTGATTGTTTTGAGAGAAATAATTCTCCAAGGGTTCTCTTTGTTTCGTTCTTTCGACTGAAGCGTGTATTCCGAAGTCTTCCGCCTCAAAATTACCTCCGTGGTAACTAACCTCTCTGATTTGCTTGCAAACTTTATGGTCGAATATCGCGAAAACAAGAGCTAACCTAGAAGAACGGCTAGCACCACTGCATTCAGCAAGGTCGAAATAGGTATATCCATAGGGTCTCCCTTCTGTTACATTTTTAAAGTGTCCATTTCAAGCACAGTGTAATTTAATTAAAACAAAAATAAATATGAATATTTTGTGTGATGGAATGTGAGGAGATTCGAATGAACTTTGTTACTTGTTTTTGCATTAAGAATTCAACTATAGAGGGGCATTTGTATGGGGGCTATAACAAAACATGGACCAATGACATACATTTATATATGGACTAGCTGACCCGGTGCGCTTCGCTGCCCTCGGAGTGCGTTTAAGTGAAATCGAACCATATGATATGTTGACACTCTTGATATTACCGCAGTGTTTTCGGGTCGTCCATATTGCACTTAAATGTACAAATTTCGTGTAGTGCAATACCCGTCAAATCACCTTGTGAGGCTACGTCGCACATTCTCTGTTGGGGCATATAGATTGCTGTGAAATACAGTCAAACCAATAAGTGCAATAATTCTATCAGTATTTATTATACCCTACACCACACTGTGGTACAGGGTATTATAACTTTGTGGATATGTTTGTAACACCCAAAAGGAGAAGAAATACCCCCATCGTTAACATACCGATCGACTAAGAATCACTTTCTGAGTTGATTTAGCTATGTCCGTCTGTCCGTCTGTCTGTCTGTCCGTCTGTCTGTGCATGTATTCTTGTAATCAAAGTACAGGTCGCAATTATGGTCCGATCTCGACGAAACTTTACACATATATTTTGGCCCAAGGACGATCCCTATTGAATTTGGTTAAAATAGGTTCGGATTTAGATATAGCCCCCATATATATGTTAGCGCCGATTTGACATGTAAGCGCTGTAAAAACTTTATTTTATATCCGATCAGTATGAAATTCGGCAGAAAGAGGTTTGTTATTATATGAATGAACACTGTTAAATTTGGAAGAAATCGGTTCAGATTTAGATATAGCCCCCATATATACGTTACCCCCGATTTGACATGTAAGCGCTGTAAAAATGTTAGTTTATATCCGATCAGTGCGAAATTCGGCAAAGAGAGGTTTTTCATTACTCGAAGGAATACTACCAAATTTGTAGAAAATCGGTTCAGATTTAGATATAACTCCCATATATATGTTACCCCCGATTTGAAATTCAAGCGCTGTAGAAACTGTATTTTATATCCGATCACAGCGAAATTCGGCAGAAAGAGGTTTCTTATTATATGAAGGAATACTGCCAAATTCGGAGAAAATCGGTTCAGATGTTGATATAGCTCCCATATATATGTTACCCCCGATTTGACATCTAAGCGCTGTAGAGACTGTATTTTATATCCGATCAGTACGAAATTCGACAGAAAGAGGTTTCTATTTTACATGAATGAGTATTCAGGGAAAATCGATTCAGATTTATATATAACCTCCATATATATGTTCCTCTTGATTTGGTTACAAAGCGCTATAGAAGTTGTACTTTACTTCCGATCATTACAAAAGTCTCCAGAAAGATGTTTCTTAATTTAGGAACGAATATTGATTAATTTAGCGATTATCGGTTCAGAATTAGGTATATCCACATATATATGTTCTTACCCATTTATTAATTATTCCAAATTATTATCGCAATCACCCTTATCGCATGGTTAGGGAGGTGTAGGGTATTATATAGTCGGCCCCGTCCGACTTTCTGCCTTTTCTTACTGGTTTTTTCTATAACGATGCCGCATGCGCGTAGTCACGCCCTCTAATCCGATATATCCCAATTTAGTTGAGTCACGTGCTAAGTTTGAAGGCACTTGAACACTAAACACACTTGGCGTCAATCTAGATGTAATGGTCTCCAGTTATTTCGTTTTCAGCAAGCGTGTCGTATGCACATATACTTCAACTAATCACCTTTTTAATCAGATTCCGTAGAGTGCTATCAACAGCATTCACTATAAACATCAAGACGGTGAGTGCAATGCCACTCCATCGACACTATTGTCATGCAAATTTTCCAAACTGTCCTGCAATGATATTGGAAACGACGCCATTATCACTCTCTCACTCACCATGGCTGATATAGAGATCGAAATATTGAATTTTGAAATTTCAGGTGGTGTAGGAGTACCTACTGTTAATACGATTTGGTTCAATCATTGGTAGTGGTTCGAAGGGTACACACCCATTTTTGCAGGCTAGCTGCAATAGTGCAGGAAATATTATATATTCAGATGTCATGTTTCACATTTCTGGTAGTGTAGTTGGTACGACGCCTACTGTCACACTGCAATAGTTCTCAAAATATAGTATTTGTAAATTTCAGGTTGTGTGGGCGGTGCCACACCCACTATAACTGTCACACCAGATTATCGTTTGATCACGCATACTGGTACCAATGTCACACATACTATATTTGGAGACTCTTACCGCAATAATACTCGTAATATAGCACTTTTAAATTGCAAGTTGTGACGCGTGCTGGTACCAAGGTCACACATACTAAGTTTCGAGAATTTTACTGCAATAGTACTCGAAATATTTCATATTTGCTTTTTAGGTTGTGTGGGCGGTACCACACCCACTATCACTATCACCCCAGTTTTCAGCTACATGACGCGTAATGGCACAAAGGTCACACATACATAATTTCGAGAATTTTGCTCCAATAGTATTAGAAATATTTCATATTTGAACATTAGGTTGTATGGGCGGTGCCACGCCCACTGTCACTATACCACCGGTTTTTGGCTCCATGATGTGTACTGGTACCAAGGTCACACATATCGAATTTCGAGTATTTTGAACCAATAGTACCCAAGATATTCCCTTTGTCCCATCAAAACCGAATATAGCTACGAACCTTCCATAAACCAAAAGATATTCTCGTGCAAAAATTCATCAAAATCTCTTCAGCCGTTTTCGAGTCCATCGCGTACCAACGAACACCATTTCATTTTTATATATATAGATTACTTACTCAATGACTATAGTCCGAAAAGTAAAGAAGTAAAGATTTTTTTACCAGCCATTCTGGGCTTTCTGTGTCAAGAGAGTGAAGTCATGTCTTCTGAACGGAATGAAACGTGCACCAAGTTTAGTTCTACTGGGTATTAGTTATGACAAAATTCAAAAAAATTCAACGAGATCGGTTGAGGATTGTCCAAGTTAGAGGGTGTTGAATTTTGACATTGTGTCCTTTTTTCATCTTTAATTTTGTAAAATGTGTTTTCGACAGTTTTCTTCAATCTTTTTTAAAAAAATAAAAAATTATCAAAAAATGTGATCTTTTCGCAATATCTTGGAAGATATCATCAAAACCGCTGAATGGATAAAAAAATGATAATACAATTCGTATACATTTTTCGAGTTATGCTAAAATAAGTGGCTCGAGCTTTGTTTTTTAAAAAGTTTGTCTTTATTTTGATATATATACAAACCCCATCCCACTAATAGATCATAAAGCCCTTAAAAAATTAAAAAAAATATATAAAAATAGAGATACATATAAAATATATATATCTCGACAGATATAGATATGTATAGTCGAACCCCTCCTAAAAGGAAAGATAGCTGTATTTTCTTACTTGTTTTATGAGTCCAACTTTCCCAATGTGCTATGTGGCGACACCATGGACGTGGATGTTATTTAAATTAGTTCATGCTCGTATATCTGTGGCTTTAAACATGCGCCCGCCCGACCGGTCGACCCGCCGACTGCCATGTCATAATTTGTCTATTCCCGAAATGACTGTTTTGCCGGTCTTTGGATGCTTGTTGACCATCATCCGTGGCTGTTAATAATGATTTTTGCCTTAGCTGCTGACGACTATGGCTGTGGCGTTGGTGTTGTCGGTCTCGGTTTCAGTGACGGTTGTGGTATTATTCTGCAGATAAATACTCGCTCGTCCTTTTGTCGTTTGTCGCATGACACAAACAAATACAATTTTTTAATGGCACATTAAATGTGCCACAATAATTTCAGGCTTAAATTGTATCGTTGTCATTATTTTCCAGCCTATCACTGAGACGATAATGACAATAATTGCGATAATTCTCAAGAAGATGTGGCCGCAATTCAGAATTGTTGTTGGGTAAGTATGAGGGGGAAGGAATGTTTGTGCGTGTGTGCGGATATTTTATTTCCCTTTATACAAATAACAGAACACGATTGAATCCAGCAAAAACAGAAGACATGAATAGATTGAAGGATGGATGGATGAACGAACAGTCTATCGGATGAATCTATTGAATACTTTTCCATGATTTGCGTGTGTTTGTGTGTGTATTTTAAGTCATTAAACCGGAAATGAAGGAAACACATAGAGTGGTTCACCAATGAATGGAAATCCGGCAAATAATTTTGTTCCCCAACAAACTGAGTTTCTGTGCTTGTTTAGGCTATACAGCTCCCCCACCCTTTTCGTTGTGATGAATTGGTTTTGTTTCATTGAGATTTTATTCACCCACTCATTCTTTCATTCATTCATTCAATTATTCATTTTATGTATTAATCATGTTATGTTTGCAAATTAATAGCAGTGATGTATTGTACGAGTATACACGAGGAAAGTGGTCAATGAGGCATTCAATGAAATGTGCAATTCAATTTGAGAAACTTTGGTCTTGACCAGAATTAATGCTTAGAGATTGAAAGGGTCAAAAACAAAAATTATTATATGAGCATTTCCACCGAATGGTCAACTGGAATCAAAAATTAAAATATAAATAAACAATCGATTTTTCTTATTATTATATTAAAAAACAAGTAAGAAAGTTCAGTCGGGTAAACCGTCTTATGAATCCCCTCACCTTGAGTCCCAAACAAATAATAGTAAATTTATTTATTTTTTTGTTTTAATTAAATTATTATTAATTTAAATTGCATTTAATAACTTTAAAGTATGAGTAGGTGAAATAAGGGTGACTGTTTAAATTAAAGGGTGTTTACCAGAAATTTTCTAAAAAATAAATAAATTTTTGTAGAAAAATTTAATGTCTACAAAATTTTCTTGAAACATTAATTCTTAATGTAATTTCTAAAAAAAATTCAATAAATGTATCCATCTTTGTAAATAAATACAATTTTACGATTTTTCAAAAAAAATGCAACGATTTTTCTAAAAAATATTTTAGCAAAATTTTACAGAAAAATTAAATTTCGACGAAATTTTGTACAGAAATGCAAGAATAACGAAATTTTTTAGAAAAGTGATAATTTAGATAGATTTTCTAAAAAAACATAATTTGAAATTTTTTAAAAAAAAAAATAAACAAGTAATTTTCTTGAAAAATTTAATTTCAAAAATTTTTCTGGAAAAATTTAAATTTTCACAAAATTTTCTAGAGAAGTGCAATTTCCAGGATTTTTCAAATAAAAAGTAATTTTATAAAAATTTTGAAGAAACAATGCAGTTTCCACAATTTTTTTTTCTAAAATAATGAAATTTTAATAGAAAACTACTATTTTGTTGAAATTTTATAGAAAAATTCAATTTCAAAGAAATTTAGTAAAAAAATGCAATTCTGAAAGATGCACTTTCGCGGAAATTTTCCAATTACGATTAAATTTTCTACTAGAATGCAATTTCGATAAAATTTACTATAAAAGTGTAATTTCACCAATTGTCAAACTGTCCTTTGTTTTATTTAAAACTGTTATTTTCGTAAGATATTCTTAGGTTTTTATATGCATTTTCAAATCTCAAAATCCGCATTAAAATTACCTATAAAACAATTTTTAAATATATCAGTTTTTGGAAAAAGAAATTTCTCCATAATTTTGAAGAAAAAATTGAATTTCAAAGATTTTTCAAAAAAAAGCAATTCCACCAAAATTTTGAATAAAAAATTAAATTTCCAAAAATAATTCTAAAGAAGTGCAACGTCAAAAGTTTACCGGAAATTTTCCAAAAAAAAATGTCAATGAATTTTTGTAGGAAAATTAAATTTCTACAAAATGTTCTTGAAAAATGAATTTTCAATTGAATTTTCTAAAGAAATAAATTTCCCGTATTAAAGGTCATTGACATCGGACTAAAGGTCGTCGACCTTGTAATAAAAGGTCGTTGAACCCGGCTTAAAGGATCTCGGATTAAATGTCATTGACCTCGGATTAAATGTCATGGACCTCGGATTAAAGGTTATTGACGCCGCATTAAAGGTAATTTAGGCCCGGATTAAAAGTAATTGACCCCAAATTAATGTTCATTGACATCGGATTTCAGTTAATTGACCTCAGATTAAAGCTGATTGACCCCGATTAAAGGTCAATGAACCCGATTAAGGGTTTGTGACCCTTATTAAAGGACATTGACCCCAGATGAAAGGTACTGTCCATGGAATAAAGATCATTGAACTCGGATTTTAAGTCGTTTACCCCGATTAAAGGTCATTGAAGTCGTATTAAGAGTCTCTGTTTGAATTAAATGCAATTTTTGCTAATGGAATTTTGGTAAAAAAAATAAATTTCAATAACTAAATCCATCTTTTAAGATAAATCAAATTATCTCGACTTTTCTAAAAAAAATGCAACGATTTTTCTAAAAACATTTTAACAAACTTATATAGAATAATTAAATTTCGACGAAATTTTGTAGAGAAATGTAAGAACTACGATTTTTTTTAGAAAAATTTTAATTTAGCTAGATTTAGAAAAAGAAAAAAATTGAAGAAAAAATTCAATTTACAAAAATATTTCTAGAGAATATCAATTTCAACATAATGTTGAAGAAAAAAAGATTAAAATGACAACGCCATACAAAATTTCAAGATTTTTTACATTTACTAATTTTTGATGAGCTTGCAAAATTTTAGTCTGCCATATATATATTGTCAGCGTCTTCCTAAAAAATAATATAGTATGCTATTCGTTATAACCGCGGAAAAATTAAAGAATAACAAAAAATTCGTTAATAAATACTGATCATTATAAGAAATGTTCGCCATGCTGTGTTCGTTATAACAATTAAGATTTATATAAAAATCTGAATCAAATTTGTTCGTTGCAAACGAAAATGTTGAAATACGCAAACCAACTACCAATAACAGAATTACAATACCGTCCGACAGTCAATATTACACTTGAACCGGATGATATACGTCTTAAACTATAGGTAAAATGCAGTTAGTTGGTCCTGTTGCCCTTTAAAAGGTCTTCACATTTTAAAAGGATAAAATTTTTCAATAAAATATTTAAAATATTTATTCGCGTCCTACGATATCGATATTGGTGTCAAATTAAAGATAATTTTAAGGAAAATTTTTGATATTTTTGGTATTTATATACATATAATTCCAGGTTGAAGTGTAACGACTTTTTTTTAAAAATTTTCGGACGGTGTAATATTTCGGTTAATATTCATTTCAGCAAAAATATTTTCAAACAACTCACGATGCTCAAAAGAGTAACTTATAATGAAAATTACATTAAATTGAAAATATAACGATAGTACCCACATTTGGCAATCTGCTTTTAATTAAAAAAACATTTTCGAATGTGAAAATATCTCCCATGGTTTGATATACGAGTACGCCATACCTCCGATTTTCATACTCAGATCATTTTCAGTGATAGGTTTGCAATTTTATCTTTATTTAATATTTTTCAAATTTCCAAAAAATTGCACGTTTAATTATGCTGAGCTCACATGTGCTCATTTTCTATGTATACAATGTTGTATGAAATCCTACAGAGCGTTTCCGCCACAAAAAATGCCTACGAAAATGTGCATAAATTTTAGTTCCTGTCTGAATTTTATTCCGTCTATGCAATAAAATTTCTAAACTCGAAGCGGACAAATCATTCTTAATACAGTTCACCTCTAATGAAGAGAATTTGCTGAATTTGCCGCTATTCAATAATTAATTAACTTTTATGCCTAGTCAGTGTTCACCGTATAAACAGATGATGACTACTACTTAATGTGATTGAATTCGACACCCACTGCTACTTTGCAAAATAAATATTTTTCATGACAAAACAATCGATCAAAACTGAAAACCGCTACCACCAATCAGGCAACTATTGGAGCATACATTAGATCTCATCAATATCCAAATATCCATGTGCTCGCGGGCACCCAGCAAGGCGGTCACGGGAACAATATCCCGAGGTACTATTGATTAGTGTATCAATTCTACACATAATTGAATGTACTGAAGCTGAAAATACATCGAAAACAATAGCTTAGAACAGTGCAACAAAACAGCAAAGAACAACATGAAATTATCATTCATCAACATGTAAAAAGAAGGACTGTACGGGAATAACTTAGTTTACTAAAAATTAAAGATTTTCATGAACTCTAACAAGTATGTCGATTGTTATTCTTCCAATTTCAGCCTCAATATTGTTAATTAGGTCTTCCAAGGTGTTGGGACGGTTGATATACACCTTCGCATGGAAAAAATCACATGGGGATAAGTCTGGTGAGCGTGTCGGCCAGTTCACATCATCCCGATCGAGTGCGCATTTGAAAAATGCGCTTCAACACAAAATGACCTCTCTTCATCTGTCTACTGCATGATGACAACTGAAAGGCAGACGTATAGAAATCTCACGTCGGCCACTATAAGCCACGAACGTTCTCCACTCTCTTCGACCAACAGCGACGCCACAGCCTGCAGTGCAAAAAAGTAACTTCCCGCGCTCCACCCTGTATAAGTACCATGTGAAAGATTTTAATATTCTCTCTAAGAATTATAAGTGAAGTGATTATTATACCCTACACCACACTGTGGTACAGGGTATTATAACTTTGTGCATTTGTTTGTAACACCCAAAAGGAGAAGAAATAGACCCATCGTTTATTATCGACTTAGAATCACTTTCTGAGTTGATTTAGCTATGTCCGTGTGTCCTTCTGTCTGTCCGTCTGTCTGTGCATGTATTCTTGTAATCAAAGTACAGGTCGCAATTATGGCCCGATCTCGACGAAACTTTACACATATCTTTTTTTTGGCCCAAGGACGATCCCTATTGAATTTGGTTAAAATCGGTTCAGATTTAGATATAGCCCCCATATATATGCTACCCCCGATTTGACATGTAAGCGCTGTAAAAACTTTATTTTATATCCGATCAGTGCAAAATTCGGCAGAAAGAGGTTTCTTATTACTCGAAAGAATACTGCCAAATTAGGAGAAAATCGGTTCAGATTTAGATATAACTCTCATATATATGTTACCCCCGATTTGACATGTAAGCGATTTAAAAACTGTATTTTATATCCGGTCAGTGCGAAATTCGGCAGAAAGAGGTTTCTTATTACATGAAGGAATACTGCCAAATTCGGTTCGGATTTAGATATAGCCCCCATATATATGTTACCCCCGATTTGACATGTAAGCGATTTAAAAACTGTATTTTATATCCGATCAGTGCAAAATTCGACAGAAAGAGGTTTCTTATTACTCGAAGGAATACTACCAAATTTGGACAAAATCGGTTCAGATTTAGATATAACTCCCATATATATGTTACCCCCGATTTGAAATTCAAGCGCTGTAGAAACTGTATTTTATATCCGATCACAGCGAAATTCGGCAGAAAGAGGTTTCTTATTATATGAAGGAATACTGCCAAATTCGGAGAAAATCGGTTCAGATGTTGATATAGCTCCCATATATATGTTACACCCGATTTGATATCTAAGCGCTGTAGAGACTGTATTTTATATCCGATCAGTACGAAATTCGACAGAAAGAGGTTTCTATTTTACATGAATGAGTATTCAGGGAAAATCGATTCAGATTTATATATAACCTCCATATATATGTTCCTCTTGATTTGGTTACAAAGCGCTATAGAAGTTGTACTTTACTTCCGATCATTACAAAAGTCTCCAGAAAGATGTTTCTTAATTTAGGAACGAATATTGATTAATTTAGCGATTATCGGTTCAGAATTAGGTATATCCACATATATATGTTCTTACCCATTTACCAATTATTCCAAATTATTATCGCAATCACCCTTATCGCATTGTTAGGGAGGTGTAGGGTATTATATAGTCGGCCCCGCCCGACTTTCTGCCTTTCCTTACTGGTTTATATCCGATCAGTATGAAATTCGTCAGAAAGAGGTTTCCTATTATATGAATGAACACTTTTATATTTGGAAGAAATTGGTTCAGATATAGATATAGCCCCCATATATACGTTACCCCCGATTTGACATGTGAGCGCTGTAAAAATGTTATTTTATATCCGATCAGTGCGAAAGTCGGCAAAAAGAGGTTTCTTTCTACATGAAGGAATACTGCCAAATTCGGAGAAACTCGGTTTAGATTTAGATATAACACCCATATATATGTTACCCCCGATTTGACCTGTAAGCGCTGTAGAAATTGTATTTTATATCCGATCAGTGCAAAATTCGGCAGAAAGAGGTTCCTTATTACATGAAGGAATACTGCCAAATTCGGAGAAAATCGGTTCAGATTTATATATAACACCCATATATATGTTACCCCCTATTTGACTTGTAAGCGCTGTAGAAATTGTATTTTATATCCGATCAGTGCAAAATTCGGCAGAAAGAGGTTTCTTATTACATGAAGGAATACTGCTAAATTCGGAGAAAATCGGTTCAGATTTAGATATAGCCCCCATATATATGTTACTCCCGATTAGACCTGTAAGCGCTGTAGAAATTGTATTTTATATCCGATCAGTGCAAAATTCGGCAGAAAGAGGTTTCTTATTACTCGAAGGAATACTACCAAATTTGGAGAAAATCGGTTCAGATTTAGATATAACTCCCATATATACCCCCGATTTGACATGTAAGCGCTGTAGAGACTGTATTTTATATCCGATCAGTACGAAATTCGACAGAAGGAGGTATTTTTACATGAATTAGTATTCAGGGAAGATCGGTTCAGATTTATATTAAAGCTCCATATATATGTTCCTCCTGATTTGGTATCAAACCGCTATAGAAGTTGTATTTTACTTCCGATCATTAAAATTTTCCAGAAAGATGTTTCTCAATTTAGGAACGAATATTGCTTAATTTAGCGATTATCGTTTTAGAATTTGATAATATGTTTCCAATTATTCCAAATTATTATGGCAATGACCCTTATCGCATTGTTAGGGAGGTGTAGTGTATTATATAGTCGGCCCCGCCCGACTTTCTGCCTTTCCTTACTGGTTTTTTCTCTATCAAGGACATCAAAGTTAGAATGTTAAGAAAAGGAAAAGGGGAGACGTATGTTTTTCGTCTAATGTCCTTGGATATATACCTAAGCCAGCAGTCGGCTTGTTATGCGCTCTAATTACGCTATGCAAGAATTTTTTTCCGAGGCTTTATCTATACATAGATGAAAACATACTACTCAATAAAATCAAAACCTAAAATTTTTTATGCTAAAGTTTTATTATACCCTCCACCAGGGACGTATCCAGAGGGGGGGGGCTGACAATTTTCAAAATCACTCAAAAAAATACGAAAAATATTTGGAAGGCCGTTAAAAAAAAACAATACAAAAGCGTAAAAAATGGTAACAGTAAAAGTATAAAGCAAATAAAAATAAGAAAAGTGCATGGTTTCCTCGCTAAAGCTTTTTAAATTATGCATCGATTTTCTTCGGAATAACCTCAATTTATTCATAACCTTTCAGAGTTTACGATAAAATCACAAAAATATGACAATTATGCGTTTCTAGATGTTTTTATGAGGCTTTTATTTAAAAATTATTAACATTTTCTCAAAAAATATGATTTTTTTGCAATACTTTGTAAGATATCGTCAAAACCGCTGAAAGGATGGAAAATTGTATTGTGCGAAGGCTACTTAATTCTGAAGTTTGTAAAGTTTACCTGAACCAATTCGGATGAATGGTTCTCTAGTTATGCCATAATATGTGTTTCAACCTCTCTTTTTTCTTAGCCTAAAGGGTTGTCTCTGTAAATTCTCGCGATAAGCTGTGATATGGAAAGAAATTAGTGGTTGAACCACATATAGTGGCACAACTCGAGAACCATTTATCCGATTTGGTTGAGGAAAGTATTAAAGAATTAAATATTAAGTAGCCTTCAACTTCATATAATGCCATTTTCCATCCGTTCAGCGGTTTCGACAATATACGAGTATTACAAAATATTGCAAAAAATTTTGATTTTTTGATAAAATTTTAATATTTTTAAAATAAAACTCCCATAATTCAATCTAAAAATGAACAAATGTTATATTTTTATGATTTTATCGTAAACGAGCCCATTCCGAGCCCCCATCGATGCATAATTTAAAAAGTTATAGCTAATTAAGTAAGGTTTTAACTTTAAAACTTTCTTATCGATGTAAAATTTACAAAAACAAACTTTAAGGTAAGATTGGAAATTTTGACGATTTTTGACGTCTAGAATCCAAGAAACCCAAGAAAAAATGTTGTGTTTGTCGACCGGTGTAATTATTGATTGGCTTTAAATTTAGGATAACCAGATAGGGCGAAAATTAAGTTAAAATTACATTTATGATTTCTTATCTATCTAGTTTGCACAACCGTGTATGTAAATTTGACTTTATATTGAGTGTGGTAATAAGTAGTACGGTTTTGGCCATTACACAGAACTTATCACGGTATTTGCAAACGATTAATCTCGATATAATAAAGGCTTACGAAATCATAAAATTTGCAACGACTAAATTAAGTGACATGCGTAGAAATTCAGATGCGGAGTTTGATAAACTGTTTGAAAAATCCACACAACTTGCAAGAAGTTGTTAAATCTAAGTAGAAGAAGGAAATATCCTTAAACTCTTTGAATTGTATCTCCTTTAATCATAAGCAAAATTTATATATTATGAAAACAATAAATTGAATTGAATTGAATTGAAAACTTGCAAGAAGTTTTGGAATAGAAGCTGCACTACCTAGAAGAGTAGGCACCCAAAAGTGTAGGGCTAATATTCCTAGTTCAGATGCCAATGCGTATTTTAGAACAGCATTGTTCATACCATATCTGGACGAAGTAATATCACATTTAAATAATAGATTTTCCGAACATGAAGCTATAACTACAATTCTGTTTAATATCGTTCCGATACGAGTTGTAAATCTAATAAAGGAAGATTTCGAAGAAGTCACACTTTTTTACTAAAACGATTTAAAAAATTCAGCAAAATCTTTTTTAGCTAAAATAAGTATATGGATTGATTATTGGAAGCAGAAGAATGATAAGCCATCAAATGCATTAGATGCTATTTCAGTTTGTGATGAGGACATGTTCCCAAGCTTTTTTACCCTTTTGCAGATACTGGCCACAGCGAAGATTCTCGACGTTAAGAAGAATAAAAACTTATCTCCGGAACAGAATGGAAGGAGAAAGGCTATCTTATCTGGCTTTGATGTCTATATACAAAGATGAAGTCAAAATCGATGAAATAATTGATATATTTCTTTCAAAAAATCTAAGATTACATTTTTAACTCTTACGTATTTTATTATAAAAAGTTTTACTGATCTCGTACTAAAGTACACATTTATATTTAGGAATAAAATTCGAATAAAAAACTAAGGGACTTAACTTCCATTACCTAAACAATAAACGCAATTTTTTAATTGATTATCTTTATCATGGAGAAAAATGTTGCCAAAAAATAGGAAAATTAAAAAAAAAATCATTTTCATATTTTTTCATATTTTTATTGCGGAAATTTTGTTTGGGATGTACCAAAAGGAGCGTGGCAACAACGCCCATTACACTTTACAAAATTTCAAGTGTTTGTAAGTGCAGGAATCAAAGTTATAAGACGTTAATATTTTGTGCAAAATGGCGTGGCAATAACGCCCATTTTTACGGTACTATAAAAACATCACACTTCACAAAATGTCAATTATTTGACACATTATTATGGACTGGAATCAAAGTTATAAGCCTTTAACTTCTTGTGCAAAATAGTCCATTTGTATGACAGTTACCAAAAGGGGCGTGGCAACTTTGCCCACATTTCTGAAGGTGATAGCGATCAAGAAACTAATACTATGTGTGGAATTGTGAAAGATTCTGAGTATTAGTATAGAAGGTATGAGATAATCAATATTTCACTAAGTTTTCACCCTTGTGGTGAGGTACTCGAAGGAGTGGACCAACATAGTCCATCTTTGACCTTAGCCTGAGATAGAAAAAAATATTATTGTATACGAACATTTTAAGTCAATCGGTTAATCCAGTCGAAAGTTATCGTGCGCACCTCCAAATATTAATCCTGTCGAAAGTTATCGTGCGCACCTCCAAATATTCTTAAGGTCTGTTAGGTCACTCCTTAGATGTGTTATACTTTTGACCCGCAGCATCAGATAAATACCCCTGTTCACAATAATGGGGATATAAAAGCCGGATTATGTTGAAATTCTGTTATTGGTTACAAAAGAATAAACAATTTTTTGTCTATTTTTATGCTTTTTTTCCGCGCTAGCAAAAAACGTTTTTTTTTTTAAAAAAAAAACTATTCTTTTCTAATTATTTTAACAAAGAGTCATTACTAACATTTGTAGTCCTCATAATTTCCTTTGCCGAGCATATATTTCAAAAAAGATGGTTCAAATACTAAAGACACCTTCCAAGAAAATGTGAATTTTAAAGAAACATTTTTTAAAACAACTAAGAATGTTCAGTCGAGTAAACCGACTAATAAATTCCCTCACCTTGAGTCTCAAAAAAATATTAGTAATTTTATTTATTTTTTTGTTTCATTTAAATTATTACCAATTTAAATTGCATTTAATAACTTTAAAGTATGTACTGGCATTAAAGTTCAAAGCTGTTTATTTTTTATTATTATTACTCTTTATTTATAAAATGGTATTTACGTGTAGTAATTTATGCTATAAAGAGATGGTTTATAAAACCTTATATCTAGAATATTGCTAATTTTATACTGTAAGGAACAAGTTTTCATACACTAAAAACATTTTAGGAGAAAATCGGTTCAGATTTAGATATAACTCCCATATATATTTTACCCCCGATTTGACATGTAAGCGCTGTAAAAACTGTATTTTATATCCGATCAGTGCGAAAATCGACAGAAAGAGGTTTCTTATTACATGAAGGATTACTGCCAAATACCCCCGATTTGACATGTAGAAACTATATTTTATATTCAATCTGTTCGAAAGTGGAGCTAAGTACTTTGTTAAGTGAAACGAAGACAATTATTGCAAATTATTATAAAATAAGTAAAAAAGTCCAGTCGGGTAAACCGACTAATGAATCCCCTCACCTTGAGTCTTAAAAAATATTAGTAAATTTATTTTTTTTTTTTGTTTTATTTGAATTATTATCAATTTAAATTTCATTTAATAACTTTATAGTATGTACTGGTATTAAAGTTAGAAGCTGTTTACTTTTGGTACAAAATGGTCCATTTGTGTGAGAGGTACCAAAAGGGGCGTCCCAATAACGGTCACTTTTCTCTGGACTCTAGGTACTATAAAAGCATTACACTGTACAAAATTTCAAGTATTTATATGCACTGATATTAAAGTTAAAAGCAATTAACATTTGGTACAAAAAGGTCCATTTGTGTGGGAAGTAACAAAATGGGCTAAGCTATTAACTTTGAAAAATAAACTAATACTTTGTGTAGAATTTCAGAGGATTCAAATAAGTAGTGTAGAAGTTATCAAATAATCAATATTTCACTTAATGTCAAACCTTTGTGGAGGAGGTACTAGAAGGAGTGGACCAATATGGCCTATCATCGAACTAAGACGGAGATAGAAGAAAATATTACCACATACCAAATTTGAAGTCATTCGGTTACTCCTTTCGAGAGTTATCGTGCGCACCAGCCAGCAGACAGACAGACGGACGGACATTGCTCATTCGACGTAAAA
Source organism: Eudasyphora cyanicolor (assembly GCA_963930755.1). NCBI lineage: Eukaryota > Metazoa > Arthropoda > Insecta > Diptera > Muscidae > Eudasyphora > Eudasyphora cyanicolor. The sequence continues at coordinate 246,504,279 of OZ005737.1, forward strand.
TGACCCAAAACGGATATCCGTCGAACATACTTCAGGTCTTTGGTCACTCCTTCGATGTGTTACACTTCGTAGAAAATGATATATACCCTCCTCTCTAGAAGAGGTTATAGCCCCTCCTGAGGGGATAAAAATATTAAAACAAAAGTGGATATGGACCCAAATACCACGTACAAAAATTTTTGTAACTTGTTTATTTTTTTAATATAACGGTATAGAAATGCATGGGAACCATACAATCAAGCACGGGAAACCTATGGAATAAACAGTTTGTTACTCTTCAGTCTCGTTTTTACTCAAACAATAAATTGCGTTTTCCGATTATTAAAAATGGCGTATGGAACAAAATGGCATTAAGCCGACGATTTATACATAGTCCTCATAATTTCCTTTGTCGTGCATATACTTCAAAAAATATGGTCCAAAAACTAAAGACACCTTCCAAGAAAATGGGAATTTTAAAGAAAAATTAAAAAAAATAATTTATTATAACAATTTTTTTAATATTTTTTCGTCATATTACGCCATATTACACCAGAAAATGTTAGGCACAGCCCTTTGATAAAAATGTTGTTGCATAGTGTATACAATAAGTTTTCCTGATAATTTTTCTTAGAAAAAAATAATCTTACAAATAATTTAAGAAAAAGTGGGCTCTGGAAATTATTATTTTATTAATTTAAATATTAGGTCAGAATATTTAATATTGACCTACATATGTAGTTAATTTTTGGCTAAAATGTTTATAAGCAGTTACAAATGGAAAAAATAAGACCTCGCTATCACTAATAAACAAAATTTTTTTAAAAAATTTTGTGGGCATTTTAATTTTTGAAAAAATTAAAAAAACAAGTAAGAAAGTTTCAGTCGGGTAAACCGACTAAGGTATACCCTCACTTTGTGAGTAATGTAATATTGAATATTACTCGAATTATTCTGTCAATTTGGGATTCTGTCAAGGTGGGAGGTACCAGAAGGGGTTTATCAAATACACCTTTTTTTGCTGAACATTAGATACATTAAATTCATTGCACTGTGCCGACTTATAAGCATTTATGTGCACTGGTATAAACGTTATGAGACATTAAGTTGCGGTATGATTTGGGCATTTTGTGTGGGAGGTACAAAGAGGGGCGTGGCAATAACGCCCATTTTGCACAGGGCTATGGACACTATAAAAACATTACACTGTACAAAATTTCAAGTATTTTTATACACTGGTTTTAATGTTATAAGCTGTTAACTCTTGGTGCAAAAAGGTACCTTTGTGTGGGAGGTACCAAAAGGGGCGTGACAACAACGCCCATTTTTCCCTGGACTGTACGCAATATAAAAGCATAATACTGTACAAAATTTCAAGTATTTTTATACACTGTTATTAATGTTATAAGCTGTTAACTATTGGTGCAAAATAGTGCATTTGTGTGGGAGGTACCAAAAGGGACGTGGCGACTTTGTCCATTTTTCTCGAGTTGATAACGACTAATAAGATAATACTATGTGTGGAATTTCAAAAGATTCGAATAAGTAGTATAGCAGTTATTAAAGAATCAATATTTCACAACATTTTAACCCTTTGTGGGGGAGGTACTAGAAGGAGTGGACCAATATGGCCCATCTTCGAACTTAGCCGGAGATAGAAAAAAATATTACCACATACCAAATTTGAGGTCAATCGGTTACTCCTTTCGAGAGTTATCGTGCGCACCAGCCAGCAGACACACAGACAGACAGACAGACAAACAGACAGACGGACGGACATTGCTCATTCGACTTAAAATGACCCAAAACGGATTTCCTCCGAACATACTTGGGGTCTTAGGTCACTCCTTCGACGTGTTACACTTTTTCCGTAGCAAATGATATATACACTCGTCACACTAAAGTGAGGGTATAATGAGTTTTCGTGTTTTACGAAATTTGTAATTTCTCTCGAACGGCTCAACCGATTGTTGCAAAGTTTACTTTGTTTTAAAGAGGACAATACGATATCTTTTGTAAGAATTTTTCTTTAAATTTTTTAAAAAAAATTTTACTTAATTTTTTTTTAAAAAAAACCTTGAATCGATTTTCTCGATTCAAATTTTCACAGAATATTCGTCGCACTCTAACAAATCCAGAACAGTAAAACATTTTTGGGACATTCAATATTTGTAAAAGTTATGGACGAAATACCAAGACTAGTCTGACAATTTTCGTCTGCTTTTGCAAAACACTGCACAGTGGTACGAATTCAAAAAGGGGAAATAATTCGACCATTTCTTAACCAAACAACCAAGAACTTACATTTTATTTTTGGAACCCTATGTCAATTTTTTGTAAGAATTTTTTTAGAAAATTGCTTACGAAAGTTTTTTTTAAAAAATCTTTGTAGAAAAAATTGCTCCCCCCCAATAGTACAAAAGTTATGACCACTTTTTTTAAAAAAAAATCTTAAAAAAAATGGCGCATTGTGTCTTTAAAACAAAGTAAATGTTGCAATTAGAAATTTCGTAAAATACAAAAACTATTTTTTTAATTTTTTTCAAAAATTAATATGCCCATAAATTGTTTTAAAAATTTTTAAAAAAAGAAATTATAGGTAGATCTTATTTTACCTATTTGTAATTGCTTATTAACATTTTAGCCAATCATAAACTACATAGGTCGATATTAAATATTCTGACCCAAAATATTTTAAGGAAAAGTGGGCTCTTTATTAATTTCAATATTCGAAATCATGGTACCATTGCGAATTTTGTCAAAGAACGTCATATCTGTTATGAGGTTATATTTAAATCAAACCGCCACCGCTCCCTTGTCATGCCGCTACGGTTGCCCACCTCGTGAGCAGCACTGTTTGGAGCATGTAAGATAGATTTAGAAATTCATCTGATTTGCTGTTCCCTGGTATGTCCCAGTGGCCCACCGCTCCCTTGTCATGCCGCTACGGTTGCCCCCCTCTTGAGCAGCACTGTTTGGAGCATGTAAGATAGATTTGGAAATTCATCTGATTTGCTGTTCCCTGGTATGTCCCAGTGGCCTGGTACACAAATCTAGTGACTGTTATCTTGTTAAGAGATCTGCGACAGTCAGTTTTTATGTTCAGGAAGACTGTAGCCAGGGAGCTAGACTAACAGACTATCAAAGAAATATTGATACAGAAAATTAATTCTCAGCCATACTGCTACCACTCTAATAGTTAAGATTTCCGACAGGTAAATGCTGACAGGTTTTGCCATAAACAGCTGTAGAAAAAACACCAAACCCCAATTTGTGGTTGAGTTTGGAACGGTTTCAGATATCGGGTATGCTTAACGTAATCTGCAATGCCTGAAAGCTCAAGTCCATAAGCCAGGGAGCCAGTGCATATCTCACCACCTGTAGAACCGCCGGCTAGACATTGTCTTGTCCCGGGGACTATGATGGCTGCATTTCAACGAAATGTTCATCTACAGAATTCAACTAATTTATGTAATCATATTTTTATTTAAAAAACCAGTAAGGAATGGCAGAAAGTCGGCCGGGGCCGACTATATAATACCTACACCTCCCTAATAATGCGATAAGGGTCATTGCGATAATAATTTGGAATAATTGGTAAATGGGTAGGAACATATTATCTAAGTCTGAACCGATAATCGCTAAATTAAGCAATATTCGTTCCTAAATTGAGAAACATATTTGTGGAAAATTTTAATAATCGGAAGTAAAGTACAACTTTTATAGCGCTTTGATACCAAATCAGGAGGAACATATGTATGGATGTTATATATAAATCTGAACCGATTTTCCCTGAATACTCATTCATGTAAAAAGACATCTTTCCGTTAACCAAATTCAATAGGGATCGTCCTTGGGCCAAATAAAACATATGTGTAAAGTTTCGTCGAGATCGGACCATAATTGCGACCTGTACTTTGATTACAAGAATACATGCACAGACAGACAGACAGACGGACTGACGGACATAGCTAAATCAACTCAGAAAGTAATTCTAAGTCGATCGGTATAATAAACGATGGGTCTATTTCTTCTCCTTTTGGGTGTTACAAACAAATGCACAAAGTTATAATACCGTTATCAGAAGATTGATCGTGTGTCCTATAAAGTACGGGTTAATTAAAACGATTTAACCTTCGCTGAAAGTCCTTCTTTTACAGCAACGCCACATTTCGCAATAAAAAATGCTCTAAATTTTAAGATTGAAAATAAGTACAAATTTTTTTAGCCCCGTCTGATATTCCCTCCATTTGGACTTTGAGCCACTGCATAAACAATTTATTGTTTGCTTAATTTAATTTTTACATTCGAACAGGTTTGAGTAAAAAAGAATCCAAAAATGTTGTAGAATAAACTAATTACTATCAAATTGCCTAAATTTTAAATACTATTACATATAGTTGATATATATCAATACAAACAACAATGTAGGTATGCATGTATGAATATGGGTGTGTGTGTGTCCACGAAAATGAAAATCGCCTAAATGTTATTAGGCAATTTTGTTTTGAGCCACACAACAATAATAAAATTCTCTAAACAGCATTTGGTTTAAGCCGTCTAAACAAAAACAGAGAAACTCGCTAACACACATCGACACAAAGCCACTCACACTCATGCACATACTCACATTCATATGTACAGCCGCAATCAGAATCACAGTTGCACTCACCGCTCAACGCTCACCTCAGTTTAAACACAAAACCAAACGAACCAAAAACTCAAAATAAATAAAGCAACGAAAACAGACGAAACCAAATACCCAAATGTTGTAGTAATAAATTCCGCTGCAACAAACAAACAACAATGAAAATAACAACAAACAAATAAACAAAACCAATGCATGGATGGGCCCAAGCGGCTCGAATCATATAGACCTGGGCGAAAAAAACCAAAACCAAAGTGGGTGGCTAAAATCATGGATTCTCCTGGTAATTGCCAGAGTTGTAGCGAATTGGTAATAAACAAGTTGAACTAGTAATAATAGGGTTAAGACTACATGATACCCTACATAAACAGCATAAATGTAATATTTACAACTATTTACAACAATGTAAATAGCAATGGGCTTAATAGATATCACTAGTTTACAAAGATTTTGCCGAAAGTCTAAGCATATCATTTTCTGGTTTTATTTGGTGTCTTTAAAACGAAAAAAATATTAAAAATTATTGTATGGTAGTTTTTTATATTTTGGACCTTTAAAGTATTTGGTTCTTTAGACAGCCGGAACATGTGCTACAAATGTTGGAAATGTTTCATTCACGAAGAAACAGTTGTTTAGTAATCGTCTTTAAAACAAGTAAGAAAACCTTACACTGCGTAAAAAGTTTGAGTATTACATGCATTGGCAAAATAAGGTCTCGCTACATTTATTAAAAAAAACCAGTAAGGAAAGGCAGAAAGTCGGGCGGGGCCGACTATATAATACCCTACACCTCCCTAACAATGCGATAAGGGTCATTGCCATAATAAGTTGGAATAATTGGTAAATGGGTAGAAACATATTATCTAATTCTGAACCGATAATCGCTAAATTAAGCAATATTCGTTCCTAAATTGAGAAACATCTTTCTGGAAAATTTTAATGATCGGAAGTAAAATACAACTTCTATAGCGGTTTGATACCAAATCAGGAGGAACATATATATGGAGCTTTAATATAAATCTGAACCGATCTTCCCTGAATACTTATTCATGTAAAAAGACCTCCTTCTGTCGAATTTCGTACTGATCGGATATAAAATACAGTCTCTACAGCGCTTACATGTCAAATCGGGGGTAACATATATATGGGAGCTATATCTAAATCTGAACCGATTTTCTCCGAATTTGGCAGTATTCCTTCATGTAATAAGAAACCTCTTTCTGCCGATTTTCATACTGATCGGATATAAAATAACATTTTTACATCGCTCACATGTCAAATCAGGGGTAACGTATATATGGGGGCTATATCAAAATCTGAACCGATTTCTTCCAAATTTAAAAGTGTTCATTCATATAATAGGAAACCTCTTTCTGACGAATTTCATACTGATCGGATATAAAATACAGTTTTTACAGCGCTTACATGTGAAATCGGGGGTAACATATATATGGGGGCTATATCTAAATCCGAACCGATTTTCTCCGAATTTGGCAGTATTCCTTCGTGTAAAAAGAAACCTCTTTCTGCCGAATTTCGCACTGATCGGATATAAAATACAGTTTTTACAGCGCTTACATGTCAAATCGGGGGTAACATATATATGGGGGCTATATCTAAATCTGAACCGATTTTCTCCGAATTTAGCAGTATTCCTTCATGTAATAAGAAACCTTTCTTTGCCGAATTTCGCACTGATCCGATATAAAATAACATTTTTACAGCGCTTGCATGTGAAATCGGGGGTAACGTATATATGGGGGCTATATCTTAATCTGAACCGATTTCTTCCAAATTTAACAGTGTTCATCCATATAATAAGAAACCTCTTTCTGCCGAATTTCATACTGATCGGATATAAAATAAAGTTTTTACAGCGCTTACATGTCAAATCGGGGCTAACATATATATGGGGGCTATATCTAAATCTGAACCGATTTTAACCAAATTCAATAGGAATCGTCCTTGGGCCCAAAAAAGGATATGTGTAAAGTTTCGTCGAGATCGGATCATAATTGCGACCTGTACTTTGATTACAAGAATACATGCACAGACAGACAGACGGACAGACAGACAGACGGACAGACGGACATAGCTAAATCAACTCAGAAAGTGATTCTAAGTCGATCGGTATAATAAACGATGGGTCTATTTCATTTCCTTTTGGGTGTTACAAACAAATGCACAAAGTTATAATACCCTGTACCACAGTGTGGTGTAGGGTATAAAAAATACAATAAAATATGTGGATTTTAAATTTGAAAAAAATTCATTTTTGGGTTATATTTATACAGGGTTTTCCTAGAGCCAAAACAGAATACAAACTGCAAAGTTTCAGCTAAATTTCTTAGAAAATGTGGATTTTATGGCTTAAACAAACATTTTTGGGAGCGACTACTATACGAGTAGGTGGACTATAAGAAAATATGAACTGATTGAAAAAAATTGTATTGCGATGAATTCTTGTCTTAATTAAATACAAACTGCAAAGATTCAGTTAAAATGCTTAGAAAATGTGCTATTCATGGCTTATACTCATATATAGATATATTTAAAAACGACCTCTATAGGTTAACTATAACAATATATAAACGGATTTGCAAAATTTTTGCTGTGATGGCTTCTTGTTAAAATACAAACTGCAAGGTTTCTGCTAAATTGCTTTAAAAATGTGGTATCTATGGCTCAAACCCCGTTTTTTGGGGCGATCTCTATAGGGGAGCTATAAAAAAAGATTGTCCGATATGGCCCATTTGCAATTTTTAACAATCTGCAACTAAACGGGTTTTCCAACAAGAGGTGTTATTTTGGTATTTCATTTTTTGAGATAAATGATCGGATGTTTATTTCATAATAAAGAGGAAGGTGTGCCGTTAATAATGAAAAACAACATCAGCCAAATGGCCACGCTTACAGGACTATATTCTTTCAAAATATTTTACATAACCAAATCGCAAAGTGGCTGCCCTATGTCCTCGATAGCCACACGAATTCTATCTTTGAGGTCTTGAATCGACGCTGGGCCGTTGGCGTAGACCTTATCATTAACATGGCCCCAAAGGAAGAAGTCGCACGGTGTTAAATCACAAGATCTCGGTGGCCAATTATGATCACCTCTTCGAGAGATAACACGGTCCGGAAACTTTTCCCGTAACAGAGCAATGGTTTGGTTGCTTGTGTGGCACGTAGCGCCGTCTTGTTCAAATTAAACGTTGTCCAGATCAATACCATCCAACTCCGACCATAAAAAATCGTTCATCATCTCTCGATAGCGCAATCTATTCACCGTAACAGTTGATCCAACCTCATTTTTGAATAAGTAATGTCCAATGACCCCGCCGGACCATAAACCACACCAAACAGTCACACGTTGAGGATGGAGAGGCTTCTCAACAATAACTCTTGGGTTTTCCGAGCCCCAGATGTGACAATTTGCTTGTTTACGTAGCCACCGAGGTGGAAATGGGCCTTATCAGTCAAAATGATTTTTCGATGGAATTCCGAATCATGTTCATGCATTTGAAGGACTCAATCAGCAAACACACGATGATCGGCCGGCTTGAGTTCTTGTGTTAACTGAACTTTATAAACCTAAGACCCAAGGCTTTATGCAAGATACGGTGTAATGACGTTTGTGGAATGCCCGAGGACGACGAGGAATGGACGAACCTGGGTTTTCTTCAACACTTTGGGCTACAGCAGCAATAATCTCAGTTGTTTTTGAGCGACGTGCACGAGTTTTATTCTTCACATCACTAACTTATCCCAACAGCTAGAATTCTTCCACCAATTTGTGTATTGCGGTCCGACCAGGTGCTTCACGACGACCCAAAAATGCTTTAGTTTTGCGAACTGTGACTGCAAGATTTTCACCATTTTTGGTGAAAATTTCAATTTCAATGCGTTGTTGAATCTTGTATCGTTCCATTTTGGTAATGGCGTAGTTTCTACTTGTCAAATGTCAAAGGATAAAAGCTTCAAAGGTGACAGCTACCGAAATACCGGGTGATTCAAAATAACACCTCTTGTTGGAAAACCCTGTGTAAGAAGTATTTCTACCAAATTTGATCAAGCTAGCTCCATTAATACGGAATGTAGCGTGATTACAACAGAGATGGACATGGCTAAAACGTCTTAGAATTTTACGACGATTAAGAATATATATACTTTATGGGGTCTCAGATCAATATTCAGAGGTTTACAAATGGAGTAACAAAATGAATATACATATATAATATATATGGTGGAGGGTATACAAATAGTTCAAGAAGTTATGAAAATTTTATTAAAAATACATTTTTCATCAATAAAATGAAACACTGTAAGAGCTTTTGTTTTCTTTTAATTGATATATATATATATATATAGTTTTTACAATAGGAACAATTGTAAAAGTCGGAAAAAAAAGTGTACATTTAGTTCAGAGAACAGCTACGAAAATTTGTCCTCAATGCAATATTTGATTACTTACTTAGGTTTTAGAAATATAGAGACTTAAATTCAGATATTGCGGATTTGTGAATAATTATGTCCGTCAGTGTATATACAATCGAAGGCATCGTCGTCGATGCAATACATTTGTTATGCTAATCGTGGGACACATACTCCTTTGTATCTCATGTAGGGTGATGGTATAAAAAGCCAAGCTTGAGCGACATAATAACATTTGGAGATATTTACACACATACTTCCATAGATAAGTACACACAAACAAATTCATACAAAAATACACACAACAGAACCGACGATGACAACAGCAGCAACAGCATTTGAACAACACGATTATAATGTACAATAAAATAACAACAGAAGCAACGACATCTCCACACAGCCTGGATGTTTGAGTGTACATGAATATACAGAATGCACATACAAGTATGTGTCTGTCTGTATGTGTGGACATGAGTCTAAAACAACATGTTAATAAAGTAACACTTGTACTATAAGTGCATAAACAATTTGGTTTAGCGGAAATATCAACAAATAACTTAGGTTATTTTTATTTCACATGCCAGGCACATGAGTGTGGCAAGGGATGAGTGGGGTGAGACATGGTCGCGTGGTGAGACGGCAGCCATCCACCAACCACCACCAACAAAAACGTGCATTGAAATGCAGCAACAAGAACGGCGTTTCAGTGGTGAAATGAGACCGACCAACTGCATGCAGGAGAATAGCGGTGGTTTCTGGGATGGAATGTGTATAAGCGAAGAGTGAACAGTGAATGGTGAGCGGCAACGAATGAAAAATAACAAACGAATGGGGAAAACTAACGAACGAGTCAATGAATGAATGAATTGTTGGTAAACAGGTACAGCAGATGCAGCAGAATGAAGCGGTAGCAGCAGCAGAAGGTTTATGGTTTATAAAATGTGTGCAAGTACGTGAGTATGTTGTGGTTTATCTCTCCTCGACACTCAGAGAAAAACATATATTCTAGCGGAGAAGCTATGTACATATTTTAAGCTGGAAAATGCCCCATTCTCGTATTGGTCACTCCTTCTTAACCTAATAAATCCTCAATATTCTGTGGGAATTTAAAGAATACTACACGCATAAAAAATCGGTTCTGTAGTATATTGTCCCAAAACTACTCCACTTGAAACATACATATGTTTCGGGTACACCCCAACAAAAATATTATATGTTTAGGAGGATGTCGTTCTAAACAAAACTATGTTTCCATCCTAACATTTTTAGTTTGGCAATAATATTTCGGAAACAAATATTAATTTGTATTTCGTTCATTCCATATTCCACCGAACGATTTTCGTAAAAAAAATACGATGACGACTCCGATTTTTACGATTTTCTCCAGACAGTAGAATATTACTGTTAAAATATCCAACATGTATTTAACAAAAAAAAACACTTTTTTCAAAAGATATGACCAATTGAATATTGGGAAAACTGTAAAAAAATACAGAGGTAGGAACATTGAACATCGTTCAAAAATACTATTTTCGGGCGACTACATTTAGATTTTTTTTAATATAACCCATTATTTCTCCACGCTGAAGTTTTCATAGTTTGTTTAGAATTGATGAAGGAATATGCCTATATTTTTCCTGAAACACAAAAGAAAACAAAAATTAAAATTTGGTCAGTAGCCAAGACCGCCGACGTTTTTTAATTTTGTCGTTTTCTCATTACACCATTTTAAATATTCCAACCTCGGCACATTTTTCTTGATTTTCGCAATTTTCAATTGGTCATATCTCCTTCCTTCCTTTTCAACCTGCACAGTTTCAACCAAATCGGAGATGTAAAAAAGTGTTCGGTTTGACATGGAATGATCGATTTACGCATTTTGGCAATGTATCGATACCTAAATTGTCCCCTCACCGTAGAGAGGAGTGACCTAAGACCCAAGTATGTTTGGCGGAAATTAGATTTTAATCATTTCAGCAATGCTCGTTCTTCTGTTCGTCCGTCTGTCTGTCTGCCTGCTGGATGGTGCGCACGATAAATCTCGAAAGGAGGAACCGATTGACTTCAAATATGGTATGCGGTAATATTTTTTTCTATCTCCGGGCCATATTGGTCCACTCCTTCTAATATCTAACAAACAAAGGGTTAACATTTACTGAAATATTGATTCAATAATAACTGCTATACTACTTATCTTCTGAAATTCCACGCATAGTACAGGGTGGGCCTACAGAAACCAAGGGGTGTTAAAGTTTAATAACTTTTTCGTTTATTAATTTTTTTTTTATTTTTTCTTTCAGATTATATAGACAACACTTGGAGAATTTGTGATGGAGAGGTTCACAATTGAACAGAGAACCAGAACAATAGAATTTTATTATTTAAACCAGAGATCAATTATTTTAACGCAAAGAGCATATCGTCGACATTTTGATTGAGATTGAGATTTGACAGCACCCGACTATTTTCTTTGGGGTTATTTGAAGGAGCGAGTGTATGTGAACAAGCCAGAGACAATCCTTGAACTCAAGGCAAACATTGTTGCAGAAATTCGAACGCTACAGCCACAAGTTTTGAAATGTGTTAAGGAAAATGCTCTAAAAAGAGCCCATCAGTGCGAAGCTGAAAACGGTGGTCATTTAAGAGACATTATTTCTTAGTGTAAAAAAATTTGCCTTTTGTATATTATATAATCTGGAAGAAAAAATAAAAAAAAATTTATAAACGAAAAAGTTATTAAACTTTTACACCCCTTGGTTTCTTTAGGCCCACCCTTCTTTTGGCCCACCCTGTATTTGTATATCAGTCGCAAACACCCCAAGAAATATGGGCGAGGTTGCAACACCCCTTTTGGTACCTACCCCACCATTTGCACAAAAATTTAACTGCTTATAGCTTTAACATCAGTTCATACAAATACTTGAACTTTTGTACAATGTAATGATACCCAGAGTCCAGAGAAAAGAAGGCGTTATTGGCACGCCCCTTTTGATACATATCACAAAATGGACCATGTTGCACCAAAAGTTAACTGGTTATTACTTCAATATCAGTGCATATAAATACTTGAAATTATGTACAGTGTAATGCTTTTATATTGCCTAGAGACCAGAAAAAAGTGGGTGTTTTTGGCACGCCCCTCCACTCAAATGGGCCATTTTGTACCAAAAGTTAACAACTTAAAACCTAATACCAGTACATACTTTAAATTTATTAAATGCAACTGAAATTGACAATTATTTAATTGAAACAAGAAAATAAATAAATTTACTAATATTTTTTGGAGCTAAAGTTGAGGGGTTCTTATTCTTTCGTACTGGTTTTAGTCACCTCTGGTATAAAAAACTGTAGCTGTATTCCTGTATGACTTTGAATGCCCAAAAAAATCAATTTTTGTAAATGTGGAAATTCAAATACATTTTGGATTACCGTTCAAGAAACCATAGAATTTATGTACTTTTTTAATTCCACGTACTGTACAATGGTGCGTATACATAAATGCTGGATACTTGGTAAACTCTATGAAACATACGCCACCATATCGCTCACTCACTTCAAGAGTGACATAACTCAAAATTGAATATTGCAAAGATGTGTAACTTTAAGACCGTACAAAAAGATAAGTAACATGAAATAAGATGTTTAAATACGCTTGAATTATCCGAAATATGGTTGTTCACTTATAGACCAAATTTTCGGGGATTAATTTATGAACATTTGTAAAATTCGCATTGTTGTAAGACAACCTCAAATCAATAATTTTTTGATATTTTTTGAGATATTGGTCCAACTTGTATGAAAGTGTAAGGGCCCCTTGATGCCAATAATATTTACGTTATTAACGTGTGTATACCCTCCACCATAGGGTAGGGGGTATACTCATTTTGTTACTCCGTTTGTAACACCTCGAAATATTGATCAGTGTCAAATGTTAAATATAATTTTAGTGAAATAGAGACATGCGATGTGTTTCGCATAAGAATCTCGACACCCACAAAAATCGTTTTAGAGAAATTAGAAGGCTACTACATTTTTCACCTCAAACGCGCATATTGTATGCAAAAACATTTTCTCAACTTCTGTCGGTTCTCGCTTTAACAGAACTACATACGTATATACATATAAACTTAAACTTAAACGACCTTTTACTGATGTAATCATGATGGTTTGTCGGTGAAACACCTTCAAATACATGCATGCCAAGTTGCAAGCCAATTTGTTGTTTCTGCAACAACCTACAATCCAAATTTCTTTCTTCTTCGGCCAAAAGTTCCTGAGATAATACATTTTTACCTTATACAACGCCCACTTTTGTCACACTCACTAATACGTATCTTCCAAATTTCATTCTTCTACGACCATAGATATGAGAGATTTTAATTTTAAATAACACCACGACCACTTTTTTAAGCCATCGATAACAAACAAGCTTTCATGCAAAAGGAAACATTTTAATTTTAGTTGTTTTTAATTAAAGAACAAGCTCGAGGTCAAGTTTTGATGTTTTTTTTTTATTTATTCGATATTTCGTTCCTCTTTGAGGAACATCTTCAGGAATATCTATAACATTGTTGAAAATAAAACAAAAACGACACTAAATATATTGAAAACAACATAAACATCGTTCACTTACGAGTATGTAAACAAAACTAACACAAAACATAAAAAGACATACGTCCTGCCTTGTTGCCGCCTGTTTTCTTACTCGATTCTATTTAACTTCTTTATTAGAAGTCTATAGTTGTTTGCACACCCTTCTATGTCTGCTTTGTAGTTAATGCATTTTGTTGTTGTTGTGTTAATGATGTGTAGTGTCTCTAGCATTAACCTTTTGTTGTAATTACTCTCACTCTCTATTACTCGTACTCCTTCTAAGTCGGGTTCGTGTTTTGTTGCAGCACAGTGTTCTGCCAACGCTGTTTTTTGTGTTAAATTTCTATTTCTTAGTTTGATGTCCGATTTATGCCCGGCTAGTCTTGTTTTTAGTTTGTTTTTTGTTGTTCCGATATATATTTTATTACACTCTGTTGTTTCGTTTCCGTTGCATTTTATTTTGTATATTATATTGGATTTTTCCAAATTGTCAATAGGTTCCTTCATGTTCGTAAACAGTTTCTTAAGTGTATTCTTTGTCTTTGGTGCCATTTTGAACTTGTTTTTTGTCTAAACAGTTCGCATTATCGAAGCGTTCTGATAATTTTGGAACTGACTTGTACACTGTTGGACTGATCGTTGTGATTTATGTGTTGATTTCTTTATTTATAAGCGTTGAGATTGTTCTTTTGGGGAAGCAATTTTCTTGTAAAATAGTTTTTATTTTTGTCATATTTTTGTCATGGAATTGTGTGTCGCTAGTATTGAGGACCCGGTTTATAAAGTTTGTGGCCGTGTTGAAAATGATTCTTTTGGGGTGATTCGAGTGGTAGTTTAGCACTCTACCAGATGATGTCGGTTTTTGATACCAGTCAACTAAAATTTGATTTTCTTTTCTTATTAATTTCATATCCAAATATGGTAGACTTCCATTTGTTTCTTTTTCTGTAGTCAATTTTATATTAGAATTAAAGCTGTTGAATTTCGTCAAAATATTATCTATTGCACTGATTTTGAGTATCCCAAATAGGTCGTCCACGTACTTTGTCAAGATCTTAGGTCTAATATCACAGTTCTCAAGGCATCTATCCAACAGATCTTCCATCACAATATCGGCTACTATCGGTGATGCTGGTGACCCCATTGGCAGACCTTTCTTCTGTCTGTAAACCTTTTTATTGTATATGAAGTAACGGTTATCCTGAATACAAAAACGTAATATTTTCCCTTCGTCATAGATGTATAATTTTTAATAATCGACCACTTATCTTCAATAATTTTTATTATTATTATACATCGAAAGAACTCATTGCTTCGTCATCTTGTATCACAGTGTTTTTTAATTTTTCTTTGAATTGGGCGGAATTCTTAACATTGTATTTAGAATCTTCTGTAACATTATAATTTAATTTATTTATTTACATAGTTACAAAATACAACAGTAATTATTCTTAATAACTTAATTATAAAAAACAAGTAAAAGCGTTAAGTTCGGCCATGCCGAATCTTATATACCCTACACCATGGATAGCATGTGACCTCACAAAATAACTCAAACCTAAAGATAATAACACCGAAAACACAAAAAATATAGTAGATTTGAACAGTAGGAATCACAACAAGTTAGATGCTATATATGGGAGCTATATCTAAATATGGACCGATATCAATATGTAGAGGTGTTACAACCGGAGTGACAAAATGAATATACCCCCCATCCTATGGTGGAGGGTATAAAAATACAAAATATTTTGTATTTTACCCCCCATCCTATGGTGGAGGGTAAAATACAAAATATTTTGTATTATACCCCCCATCCTATGGTGGAGGGTATAAAAATACAAAATAACAAATACTCGTAGTAGTAAAACAAGTAAGAAATTTCAAGCGGGTAACCAACTAAGGTATACCCTTACTTTGTGAGCAATGTAAATATGCATTGGTACGAGGGTTGCTATATATATATTTCTGGCCTAGGAAACACTAAGTGTTGTTGTTTATGCTAAGTTTGCCATTTCTTAGCATTTTACCCATTTACTCTGGACTGTAGGAACTATAAAAACAGTACACTGTACACAATTTTAAGTATTAATTTAACTTTTAGTACCAAATGACATCTTTGTGTGAGAGGTACCAAAAAGAGCATGACAATAATTTCCATTTTTCAGTTGACTGTAGGTACTATAAAACCAATACACTGTACACAATTTAAAGTATTGATATGCACTGGTACCAATTATGCCGACTTATCACTGGACTCTAGATATTATCAAAGCATTACACTGTACAAAATTGCATGTATTTGTATGAAGTGATATTAAAGCTAAACAGTTAAATTTTGATGCACAATTGTCCATTGTGCGGGAGGTACCAAAAGGGGAGTGGAAATTTCGCCCATTTTTCTATATAATACTATGTGCGGAATTTCAGAAGATTCGAATAAGTAAAAGGTCCGCCAAATAATTTTTTTTTTTTTTGAAAATGCTATAAAAAAAACTACTGAATATTTTCTCAAATTTATTTTTTTATTTGAAAGTACAATCCTTCCGGTTGATAATGGAAAATAATTTCATTCAAATGGCTGCCTCGGCTGACCATGCAGTAGCCTACACGATCGGTCCAATTTTTAAACACATTATCGATTGTGTGCAGCTGTATTTTACCAATGGCTTCACGAATATTGTCCTTTAAAGCGTCAATTGTCTCCGGCTTGTCGGCGTAACACTTATCTTTGAGGGCACCCCACAAATAATAGTCCAACGGTGTCAAATCGCGGCTCAGAGGTGGCCAAACGACATCAGCTCTGCGGCTGATAATGCGATCTTCAAAAACAGGACGCAAAACATCGAGTGTAGCTTCGGCTGTGTGGCACGCAGCGCCGTCCTGTTGAAACCGAATGTTGCCAATATCCTCCTCTTTAACTTTTGTGAACAAAAATTCGTTCAACATGGCCCGATAACGATCGCCATTGACTGCTCATTTTCGAAGAAAAATGGCCCAATTATGCTTCTGGACCAAAATCCGCACCAAACAGTGACTCGTTTTGGGTGTGTCGGCTTTTCAATGTATGCGTGCGGGTTTTCTGTGCCCCAAATGCGACAAATTTGCTTGTTTACATACCCGCCAAGATCAAAATGAGCTTCATTTGAAAAGATGATTTTATTTGGCAAAATCGGCATCTCCTGTAAGTTGATCGCAGGCCAACTTGTTCAAGCGTATACACAACCATATTCGTTCAGCGGAAGGATAAAACTAATTATCTGTCAAATCAGACTTGAGCTAAGTGTTACCATTCACGAAATAAGCACTAGTTGAAAAAAAAAAACGTTAGATAACGGACCCTTTAGTATAGAAGTTATTAAAGAATCAATATTTCACTAAATACTAGATGGAGTGGACAAATATGGCCCCTATTCGAACTTAGCCGGAGATAGAAAAAAATATTACCACATACCAAATTTGAAGTGAATCAGCAATAGGAAAAACTACATATTACATAAAAATGTAAATAAACGTAAATGTAAAATAATAAGAATTAAAAAAAAGAACAACATGTGGGGCTATTTTTCAAAGCCTATAACCGACAGAGAAACATTTTTTAATTTTTATAACGGGTCTTCAAAGAAGAGATTTAATGTTATATTTAAATTAAAACCAGTAAGGAAAGGCAGAAAGTCGGGCGGGGCCGACTATATAATACCCTACACCTCCCTAACAATGCGATAAGAGTGATTGCGATAATAATTTGGAATAATTGGTAAATGGGTAAGAACATATATATGTGGATATACCTAATTCTGAACCGATAATCGCTAAATTAATCAATATTCGTTCCTAAATTAAGAAACATCTTTCTGGAGACTTTTGTAATGATCGGAAGTAAAGTACAACTTTTATAGCGCTTTGTAACCAAATCAAGAGGAACATATATATGGAGGTTATATATAAATCTGAATCGATTTTCCCTGAATACTCATTCATGTAAAATATAAACCTCTTTCTGTCGAATTTCGTACTGATCGGATATAAAATACAGTCTCTACAGCGCTTAGATGTCAAATCGGGGGTAACATATATATGGGAGCTATATCAACATCTGAACCGATTTTCTCCGAATTTGGCAGTATTCCTTCATATAATAAGAAACCTCTTTCTGCCGAATTTCGCTGTGATCGGATATAAAATACAGTTTCTACAGCGCTTGAATTTCAAATCGGGGGTAACATATATATGGGAGTTATATCTAAATCTGAACCGATTTTGTCCAAATTTGGTAGTATTCCTTCGAGTAATAAGAAACCTCTTTCTGCCGAATTTTGCACTGATCGGATATAAAATACAATTTCTACAGCGCTTACAGGTCTAATCGGGAGTAACATATATATGGGGGCTATATCTAAATCTGAACCGATTTTCTCCGAATTTAGCAGTATTCCTTCATGTAATAAGAAACCTCTTTCTGCCGAATTTCGCACTGATCGGATATAAAATACAGTTTTTACAGCGCTTACATGTCAAATCGGGGGTAACATATATATGAGGGCTATATCTAAATCTGAACCGACTTTCTCCGAACTTAGCAGTATTCCTTCATGTAATAAGAAACCTCTCTTTGCCGAATTTCGCACTGATCGGATATAAACTAACATTTTTACAGCGCTTACATATCAAATCGGGGGTAACGTATATATGGGGGCTATATCTAAATCTGAACCGATTTCTTCCAAATTTAACAGTGTTCATTCATATAATAACAAACCTCTTTCTGCCGAATTTCATACTGATCGGATATAAAATAAAGTTTTTACAGCGCTTACATGTCAAATCGGCGTTAACATATATATGGGGGCTATATCTAAATCCGAACCGATTTTAACCAAATTCAATAGGGATCGTCCTTGGGCCAAAAAAATAAATGTGTAAAGTTTCGTCGAGATCGGACCATAATTGCGACCTGTACTTTGATTACAAGAATACATGCACAGACAGACGGACAGACGGACAGACAGACAGACGGACATAGCTAAATCAACTCAGAAAGTGATTCTTAGTCGATCGGTATTTGTAACACCCTTTTGGGTGTTACAAACAAATGCACAAAGTTATAATACCCTGTACCACAGTGTGGTGTAGGGTATAAAAAGAGTATTTTTTAGTTAAATCAACGGATGTTTTTTCATTGCAAAGAGGATAGGGTAAAGGGTTAAAGTCGTAAAGTTAAACATATTATTCAATAAACCACCCTATCGGAGCATTGTAATGAGAAATATTGTAAAGTTTTGTCAATTTTATGTTCCTAGTGATAATGATACTCGCATGTTGAAAAAATGTTATTATTTAGTTGTTAGATTAGAAATCGTGATATAAATGGGACATTTAAAATTTTAAATTAGAACTACCGATTGCTTTGAATAGTGATTTGAGACATTTGGATTATTTTGTGTGGGGAGCTATTAAGGATAAATGTTACACATTAAGGATAAATGTTACACATTAAGGATAAATGTTACACAAAGCATCCAGAGACAATTGAAGCGTTGAAACGTGAAATCGAAGTTGCCATTGAAGAGATTTGACTCAAAAAAATCGAAAATATTCTATAAAAAAAAAGTTAAAGTTCAACATTTCCAATAAACCAGAAATTTGAAAATATTATCATTACCTTTTTAAAGCTGATTCAAGTTTAAAATTTTAGATGGCCCACCCAGTGTGTATGTATTTGCTATCGAACATTCAGACCCCCTAGCAAACATATGCTGATATTTCGAAGCTTACAGTTTTCGAGTGTATATATGAAATGCATTGTATATATGTATGTACTAATACGAGTACATATTCAGTTACTCGCACAAACATACACGGCTGGCTAAACCTTTGTCTGTTCATCCTAGTTAGCATGTGGCTTACACCCAAACAAAAGACCACAATAGCTACCGAGGGGTTTGAGAGCATTTTTATTTTAGTTTTTATTATTTTCCTCATTTATTCATACGCGTATACGGAGATATTTATGGGGATTTAAGTGTGTGCCTGCATCCCTAGGTGTACATACACGTATATGCGTGTGTAATAAGGCTGGCGGTATGGAATGGTGGCGTAGTGGGGTAGTGGTTCGGAAGTTGTTGTACAAAGTCATACATATTCGTTTATAGGCATACATCCGAAGTGGGATTCATGAAAATGTAAATTTTGATAATTGCAAATACGATACAACAAAAACACACAGAAGCGAGCAATTCATTCAAATTGTAAGCACACACACAAACACTCATACATATATACTTGAGTGTGTGCCTGAATGCATGTGTATATTTGACGACAATTTAATATGTACTAATTCAATTAAAACTGTCATACTCATAAAGGTGCTCACAATAATGAATGGCCGGATATTGTGGGGCGTAGCGGGGAGGAAAGCGAAGGCGGTTGCCATATATCAAACCAAACAACCCAACCGTACATACATCCATCCATCCATCCAACCAAACATACATCCACTCACCGCTTATTCATTCGTGGCAAATTGTGAAAAGAATTGCAAACCTAACAAACCATAATGCGAAAAGTAGAACTAGATCATTCTATACGTACGAGTGTATAATAAAAACAACAAAAATACAGAACTCTGCACATGAAGTATTGTGGATTATGAGGAGTGGGAAGTGCGGGAGATTTCTATCAAAGGAAGTAGGACTCTGTTAACCGCAAAGCTCCATTGTGCACAAGACAAATAGTGAGAAGCGGTAATACGGCGCAAAAACAACTAAACTTATTTTTGCACATTAAATTATTACACAGCACCGGTGTGAATCTAGTTTACAATTTATAATAATGATTATTTATGGCATGGAACCTCCCCTAATCCTTTTGTTTACTTCAGTTGGCACAAATTGACGCTCATTATTCGACTTCAATTCTGATAATATTGCATTGAGTCTTGATTAGAATTGACGATTGTATCTACCGACGCAATGTGAGAATTAAAATAAAAATAAACGTATAGCATTTTTCATTTCTTTTTATATTTAAAAAGCATCTGAAAAGAAATATCGAAAAATACATAAATATATTTAGGGCACCATTTTTATATAAATTGTAATAAACCAGTTAGAAATAGCTAAAGACGACTAAAAAATCTAAATCTAAAAAGGATTATTTTAAAATTCAAAGAATTTGTTTTTGGATCAACAAACTACTCTCGCTTGAGTTTCATTAAAAATCGAGTTGGAAAATTTGTTTTATGTTCGGTAAAAAATGCAATTATTAAATTTTATATTATACTAGCTAGACCCGGTCCACTTCTTTGGCCCAGACTTCAGATTTCCGATCCCGTCCATTTTTGGACTAATAACGTAGACTGCCGCCAAATACATATACACAAAACTCAGCAATATCTCTAACAAATTTCTCATGATATGTCAATTTCAAAACATGGCTCATGTGGGCGGGGCCACTACCATTGGTCCAATCCCACCAATTTGTTTTACCAATCACGAAGCCTGTCACCAGATAAATATACACAAAATTACAGCAATCACACTAACAAATTGTGCTAGATATCTTAATTTCATTTACCTATATGGGCGGGGCCATATTAATTGGTGCTAACTCGTAAATCAAGTATTGGTTAGGCTTATGTCAAGAACTGATCAGGCTTAAATCAAGTTTTATCAGGCTTAAAATAAGTATTATCAGGCTTAAATCAATCAAAAATTGTCTTCATTGAAGCCCGTTTCGCACTCAAATCAATCCAAAAAATACTTAAATCAATCGCTTTATGCTAAAAATAACAATATTTGGGCTTTAAATCAAGCCTAATCAGGCTTATTGAACGCTAAGATTAAAAATTCAGGGCTTAAAAATCCGTACATGATTCAAGTATTTTGTACTTGGTATAAGAAAAACCGTACTTACGGATTACTCAATTTTTCTCAAGAGTGCAAAAAAAATAATAACCCTAATCGAATGGACGTAGCCCGAGAAATTTCAAAATGCACCTTTTCTATTGAACTGACATCGTACATCTGATTCTGAAATTAGACTGTTTGTTTGAGCCAAATGAGTACAAGTTTGTACGAGTTATATCCCTCATATACACAGCCGCTCAACTGAATAGGTTCACATAATTTCACTTGCATTTTCATGATTTATTTTATACATATGGAATGCAAACAGGTTTTACGTAGTTCAATGCAATTATGCATGTGTACCAATCGGTATGCTCTTGAAAAGTACAGCTAGCAAAGTGCCGTTACTTTGCATATGCTGTTTTCTTATCTTTTTCGTTGAATTCTATGCAATTTTTCGGCTCAACAGAATAGGTTCAGCTGATTGATTTTCAGTTTGTGATGAAATTCGACGACGAAGCGACCAAATTGATTTGCAAATTTAAAATTTAAATAACTTTGTTTACATTAAATGCAAAATGGGTTGCAGAGAGCAATTGTCCGAGTGTGAAAGAGGCCAAATCCAAGCTTATCATGAAAGCGGTCTTAGTCATCGCAAAATCGCTCAAAAAATCGGAAGAAGTCAAAATGTTGTTAGTAATTTTTTAAGAAACAAACCCGAATACGGCAATAATATGAAAGACGGTGTCAAACACGCGACCACTGCGGCAGACAGGCGGCATATTCTTCGAACTGCATCCAATTCGCATCTCTCAGCACCCAAAATTAAGGAAATTTGTGGTGTTAAGGGCAAGTGTGTCAACAGTAAAACGTGTGATATTGTAGGTTGATCACCTCAAGCGCTTAAAACTACAAAAAAACACCATTAAATGATGCATGCAAAGCTTCACGACTGCAATTTGCGCGCATGCACATGAGCTGGACTAAGAAATGGAAAAAGAAATTTAATTTAGACGGCCCAGATGGGTACAACTATTACTATCATGATCTACGAAAAGACGAGCACTTCCTGAGCCGTCGCCACACATGTGAAGGAGGCGTAATGGTGTGGGGTATCAGCGACCTTGAATTTGTGACTTCCAAAATGAAAGCGGAAACCTATAAATCTTTACTTCAGAAGGCGTTTCCACACTATACAAATATTTTTCACACTATTAAATGGACCTACCAGCACGATAATGACCCCATACATACTGCTAGGGTAGTAAAAGAATGGATTAAGGCTCAAAACGTGAACTTACTCGAATGGCCTCCATATTCACCTGACCTGAATATAATGGAAAATGTGTGGGGATTGTTATAGCGTAAGTTATATGAAGGAGGCAGACAATTTGTATAGCTCGCTACCTAACCGTGTATTTGAAGTTATTTCAAACAAGGGAGGATTTACTCATTACTAACCTCAATTGAAATTTCTTTAAAAATATACTAAACTATAAGTGAAATGCAAAAAAATGAGAATAAGCTTAAATTTTTATTTAATATTCAGTTAGAATTTATTTGGTTTGAGACCATATGTTCCATTTACTTTCTGTCTATTCCAAGAAAGTAATAGAAACAAATACAAAAATTGGTAGAGAGTTTTAATTGCTTGGTAGAATTGACTGCAGTTTCGATAGACACCACTCTATCATCTTCAGAATTCAGTAGCAATAGTGTATGTCTTTAACTTAAATCAGCTGAAATACTTGAGGAAGCAGAAAATTGAATTTAACAAGAACTGCTAACCAAACCCGTATTTTACCGAACTAAGTCAACATACTAAAACTCTCATACCAATACATTTTTGTTTTTTGCTTGGGTTCGCATCGCGAACCACGAAAACAAATGTAGTTTTGTCAACGGCTAATGCCGACGTCATCGTACCTCATGTGTTTGTATGTGTTGTTGTTATTTATTGTTGGTCTGTGATTTTGTTATTCAGTCAGAATTTATTTGGTTTGAGACCATATGTTCCATTTACTTTCTGTCTATTCCAAGAAAGTAATAGAAACAAATACAAAAATTGGTAGAGAGTTTTAATTGCTTGGTAGAATTGACTGCAGTTTCGATAGACACCACTCTATCATCTTCAGAATTCAGTAGCAATAGTGTATGTCTTTAACTTAAATCAGCTGAAATACTTGAGGAAGCAGAAAATTGAATTTAACAAGAACTGCTAACCAAACCCGTATTTTACCGAATAGACAGAAAGTAAATGGAACATATGGTCTCAAACCAAATAAATTCTGACTGAATAACAAAATCACAGACCAACAATAAATAACAACAACACATACAAACACATGAGGTACGATGACGTCGGCATTAGCCGTTGACAAAACTACATTTGTTTTCGTGGTTCGCGATGCGAACCCAAGCAAAAAACAAAAATGTATTGGTATGAGAGTTTTAGTATGTTGACTTAGTTCGGTAAAATACGGGTTTGGTTAGCAGTTCTTGTTAAATTCAATTTTCTGCTTCCTCAAGTATTTCAGCTGATTTAAGTTAAAGACATACACTATTGCTACTGAATTCTGAAGATGATAGAGTGGTGTCTATCGAAACTGCAGTCAATTCTACCAAGCAATTAAAACTCTCTACCAATTTTTGTATTTGTTTCTATTACTTTCTTGGAATAGACAGAAAGTAAATGGAACATATGGTCTCAAACCAAATAAATTCTGACTGAATAACAAAATCACAGACCAACAATAAATAACAACAACACATACAAACACATGAGGTACGATGACGTCGGCATTAGCCGTTGACAAAACTACATTTGTTTTCGTGGTTCGCGATGCGAACCCAAGCAAAAAACAAAAATGTATTGGTATGAGAGTTTTAGTATGTTGACTTAGTTCGGTAAAATACGGGTTTGGTTAGCAGTTCTTGTTAAATTCAATTTTCTGCTTCCTCAAGTATTTCAGCTGATTTAAGTTAAAGACATACACTATTGCTACTGAATTCTGAAGATGATAGAGTGGTGTCTATCGAAACTGCAGTCAATTCTACTAAGCAATTAAAACTCTCTACCAATTTTTGTATTTGTTTCTATTACTTTCTTGGAATAGACAGAAAGTAAATGGAACATATGGTCTCAAACCAAATAAATTCTGACTGAATAACAAAATCACAGACCAACAATAAATAACAACAACACATTTTTATTTAATTTAATTATTTTCTATGTTGAACCTATTCAGATGACCGAAAACAAATCATCAATTTTGTTACTCTTTCAGAAAAAAATAAAAATAAAGAATAAGTAATATGTTTATGAGAATCATACTTTTTTATTTAATTAACAAAAGGTTTCTAAATTATAAGAAACAAAAATTACGTAAATGGGAACATTGGTTAAGGATTTACAGACCAATTCCTTACGCAGTTATCGTAAACCTATTCAGTTGAGCGGCAGTGTAACTATACCTTTCGAGTTAAATTCTTCACGTCCTATAAGTCACACGCCAATGTTTTTTTACACCACACTGTGATCCAGGGTATTATGAGTTTGTGCATTTGTTTGCAACACCCAGGTGGAGAGGAGATAGACCCACCGTTTAATATACCCATCGACTTGTAATTACTTCCTGAGTAGATTTAACCATGTCCGTCTGCCCGCCCGTTCGTAGACGAATCGTTTTAATCTAAGTGCAGGTCGCATTTATGGTCCGATTGTGATGAAATTTAGCACAGTGCTCTTTTTTGGCCCAAGGACAATCCCTATTGAAATTGGTCAAAATCAGTTCAGATATCCCCCATACGCTCGTATATGTTACCCCCTATTTGACGAAATTTGGCAGAGAGATTTCTCTTTTTACATGAATGATAACATCCAGATACGGAGAAAATCCCTTCAGATTTAGATATGTATATGCCCCATATAATGTTCAAAAATATCGCGAATTTTGTATTTTGTCAAAAAGTATTTATTTATTCATGAATATCTATTTCGTCCCCTCCAAAGGAATTCCCCTCGTTTTTGTCTGTTGTTGAGCATCGGCACGCTGTTCGTCCTTCGCATCTTCTCGGCCCCCTAAGAACATTTTGTACCACCGATAAAAGTTGCTTTGGTCCAAAGTAGCTTCACCATATGCCACAGTCAACATTCGGAATGCGTCAGCGCACTTTATTTTGTTTTTCACACATAATTTGATGCAGATTCTTTGATCCATTTTCTGAAATAGATAAAAATCGAAGACATGTTAAAACACATCCAAGCACAACAGCTGTCAAAAATTAACTAAACATTAAAAATGGCCGACCTTGTCAGCATAAGTAAGGGACATGAGTACAAACATAACGCTACAAAAATATCAAAAATCAAGTACACGTAACCCGCGGAAATTAAAAATAGTCGGTACCGTCCGACTTTCTGTCTTTATTTAATGTTTTTTTATAATAACCCTAACTATTCGTGTAGTTAATGGCCTAAATAGGCACATGTTTGTACGAGTTATAGCCCTCTTATAACTACATATATCTTCCGAGTTGAATTCTTCACGTCCTATAAGTCACACGCCAATGCTGTTTTTTTCCATCTGATTTTATGCCGTTCAGGCGAAAAGTGACTGTCCTTATGGATTCAGCAAAAGCATCCTCTTTCCAGTACCAGATTAAAGGCTCTGGTCAGACTTCGTAACGGAAGCTACTACCATTTTTTCTTCCATAAACCACGGGACTGGTTTCGCAAAAAAACCTTTAAGTCGCACTTTACAATAGATTCGGCTGAAAATTGGCAGCTTATGTAATGTGAACTCAGTCCGCCATTGGGAAATTGTTGTAATTTCACCTCCACTGTGTCGAGTTTTGGTCACCGGGTTGGTATTTCTATTCAGACTGTGGTGGCCATTTATATTGCTGAAATGATTAATTGAGTGGCATTCAGCCTTTGCCAACTCATTGTACGAACAACATGTACAAATCCATAAATAAGTTATTTTAAAAACTGATATTGAATGCTTTACATAAAATAATTGTGTAATGTTATACTTAATAGGAATATCGATGGAATCTACCTCAAACCGGTGGCATTAAAGATAAATATTACTAAATATATGTACGTTGCAAAAGGTTATGCATTTAGTTATGCTTTCTAAAAGGTCTAAAGTAGTGATGTCAAACAGGAAATCCCGATACGGAATCCCGGTATTTTTAAAAATTAATATTTTAATAATAATATATGAAGATGTATCGTAAACTTAAAACAAAACCAGTAAGGATAGGCAGAAAGTCGGGCGGGGCCGACTATATAATACCCTACACCTCCCTAAAAATGCGATAAGGGTCATTGCGATAATTATTTAGAATAATTGGTAAATGGTTAGGAACATATTATCTAATTCTAAACCGATAATCGCTAAATTTAGCAATATTCGTTCCTAAATTGAGAAACATCTTCCTGGAAAATTTAAATGATCGGAAGTAAAGTACAACTTATATAGCGCTTTGATCCAAATCAGGAGGAACATATACATATATGGAGGTTATATATAAATCTGAACCGATTTCCCTGAATACTCATTCATGTAAACAGACCTCTTTCTGTCGAATTTTGTCCTAATCGGATATAAAATACAGTAACTGATCGGATATAAAATAACATTTTTACAGGGCTTACATGTCAAATCGGAGTAACTTATATATGGGGGCTATATCTAAATCTGAACCGATTTCTTCCAAATTTAAAAGTGTTCATTCATATAATAGGAAACCTCATTCTGCCGAATTTCATACTGATCGGATATAAAATGCAGTTTTTACAGCGCTTACATATCAAATCGGGGGTAACATATATATGGGGGCTATATCTAAATCTGAACTGATTTTCTTATAATATGTGTAAAGTTTCGTCAAGATCGGACCATAATTGGACATAGCTAAACCAACTCAGAAAGTGATTCTAAGTCGATCGGTATAATAAACGATGGGTCTATTTTCTCTCGTTTTGGGTGTTACAAACAAATGCACAAAGTTATAATTCCCTGCACCACAGTGTGGTTTAGGGTATAAATACAAATGCAGTTTGCGTCCCTCAAAACGAATATAAAATCTGAAAACGGAATTAGTCAAACTGATTTCTCAAAATTAATGATAGAAAATTATTAGATTGAAAAATTTCCGAAAATCTCGGGATCCCGAAAAATTCCGGGATCCGGGGATTTTACAATTTTAAAATCCTGAATCCCGGGATTTGTGAAAAAAAGTCCCGTTTGGCATCTCAACCTAAAAGGTTAGTTTTATACTGAGAATTATGCACTTACTTATGACTTGATTGGGATCTAGGTTATGTTGGGTTAAAAGTGGCCTGTATACCGAACTCACTTTGACTATACAGTCAATTGTGATACCACAGGAAATTGCGATCTAAATCAAGGGAGATTTCTTTTTTGAGAAAACCTGATTTTGCCAAATTTAGATTATTCTGTAAAATTTGATTATAGACGGATATGACATTCTCAGAATTATCTTTTCTTATTGATTATATAAATGTAAATTAATTTAATTATATTTTATAACCCTTTATCACGTTTGCATATATATGCAAGAAACTCATTGTTTTGGCTTTGTTGTTCCACTGAAATGAACAACAATAATCGCTTGTTTATCATATGGCTACAAAAACGAGCACCAACTCTTGTTGCCATTACAACAATTCAATGAATACATTTGTTAAAAAGGTTTAATGTCAAATGTAGTATGTTCCAGCCATTGTTTGCAAAACTAAATTTGATTTACACATATTTGGAGAAATTTTCTCTAGAGTGCTTTTGGGCGTTGCAAGCGGGCCACCTCTTGCCTTTAAGTTTATATTAAAGTTTTGGTGTTTTTTTTTCGAAAACTTTTCACTTTTCCAATCGCCCATCGAACGAGTCCATTTAACCCTTCAGCATCTTTCTCCTATTAATTTCTTCTTCGCCTTCATCTTCTTCGGGTGCCAAGAAAAAAGGATGAAGTTTTACTATTTATCTCTCTTTTGTTTTCTTTGTTTTTCGTTGCGTTTGTACGAAATGAAATGTTCCTGACACTTTTAATTGAATTTATTACTATCGATCTAATCGACAAACCTTTTTGCCAAAAAATAACGCCAACCGAATCCGAGCAGTTGACCATGAGAATAAATGTGGGTGTGGGAGGGGCAGAGCGGAGCGGCAAAGGGGAGTGTGCGTAGCTGAGTTTTAGAAGTTAAGTTGTAAATTTAATTTGTTAAAGTTTTTTTCTGGGATAAAGTTTTTCCGTTATCGTTTTCTGCACCCACTTA
Source organism: Eudasyphora cyanicolor (assembly GCA_963930755.1). Taxonomy (NCBI): domain Eukaryota; kingdom Metazoa; phylum Arthropoda; class Insecta; order Diptera; family Muscidae; genus Eudasyphora; species Eudasyphora cyanicolor. The sequence goes on from OZ005737.1 coordinate 246,533,083, forward strand.
CCTTTTTAAGTTACGACAGAACGACAAATTTAAGAAAATCGGGATGAATGCCAATAGGGAATCATAGTTTACTGGCAGATGCTGGAGCAATCGTTTACAATTACGCTTGAAGGGGCAGGAGAAATTAGGCACTGTGGTGATTAAAACCCGTATTATCAAAATAAAGCTTTAATTGCATTCTCCTTGTTAACTTATTTTCAAAAGTTTTTCTATTCCCTAGATTATTCATAATCCCCTGTACGCGATTTTTCTGGAATACGACGAAATGCTTTTAATTTAAATTCTTTTTAAGATCAGTTAGGAAATATCCGTCGAGTAAATACTAAGCTATGGTATACACTCATTAGTTGAAAACGTATTTTCATTCTTTGAGCATTTCCATTTTAAGTGATCACAGTATTTTTTGCTCATGTCACAGATTTTAGTGAAACTTGGTATGATTGTTATACTAAATGTTGTCAACAACCTATGCAAATTATATTGAAAAACAATAGGCCTACTAAGACGATTTTAAAATTTATTAAAAAAATTATATATTTTTTCGGTAAAAGTTAAAAAATATTTAAAAATATGTTTGTTTCTAAATTTTTTTAAAAAAAAAGGTATTAAAATTAATTAATTAAAATTAATTTAAATCTCTCACACAAATGGTAATAATATTATGAAATTATAAAACTCTTTATCTATATTTATTTTATTTTTATTGATTTATAAAGCGTGATCCATTTCGAGGTTCCCTACTTTTTTAAAGAAAAACCAGTAAGGAAAGGCAGAAAGTCGGGCGGGGCCGACTATATAATACCCTACACCTCCCTAACAATGCGATGAGGGTCATTGCCATAATAATTTGGAATAATTGGTAAATGGGTAGAAACATATTATCTAATTCTGAAACGATAATCGCTAAATTAAGCAATATTCGTTCCTAAATTGAGAAACATCTTTCTGGAAAATTTTAATGATCGGAAGTAAAATACAACTTCTATAGCGGTTTGATACCAAATCAGGAGGAACATATATATGGAGCTTTAATATAAATCTGAACCGATCTTCCCTGAATACTTATTCATGTAAAAAAACCTCCTTCTGTCGAATTTCGTACTGATCGGATATAAAATACAGTCTCTACAGCGCTTACATGTCAAATCGGGGGTAACATATATATGGGAGCTATATCTTAATCTGAACGATTTTCTCCGAATTTGGCAGTATTCCTTCATGTAATAAGAAACCTCTTTTTGCCGAATTTCGCACTGATCGGATATAAAATACAGTTTTTACAGCGCTTACAGGTCAAATCGGGGGTAACATATATATGGGTGTTACATCTAAATCTAAACCAATTTTCTCCGAATTTGGCAGTATTCTTTCATGTAGAAAGAAACCTCTTTTTGCCGACTTTCGCATTGATCGGATATAAAAAAACATTTTTACAACGCTCACATGTCAAATCGGGGGTAACGTATATATGGGGGCTATATCTAAATCTGAACAGATTTCTTCCAAATTTAATAGTGTTCATTCATATAATAGGAAACCTCTTTCTGACGAATTTCATACTTATCGGATATAAAATACAGTTTTTACAGCGCTTACATGTGAAATCGGGGGTAACATATATATGGGGGCTATATCTAAATCCGAACCGATTTTCTCCGAATTTGGCAGTATTCCTTCATGTAATAAGAAACCTCTTTCTGCCGAATTTCGCACTGATCGGATATAAAATACAGTTTTTACAGCGCTTACATGTCAAATCGGGGGTAACATATATATGGGGGCTATATCTAAATCTGAACCGATTTCTTCCAAATTTAACAGTGTTCATCCATATAAGAAGAAACGTCTTTCTGCCGAATTTCATATTGATCGGACATAAAATAAAGTTTTTACAGCGCTTACATGTCAAATCGGGGCCATATATATGGGGGCTATATCTAAATCTGAACCGATTTTAACCAAATTCAATAGGGATCGTCCTTGGGCCAAACAAAAGATATGTGTAAAGTTTCGTCGAGATCGGACCATAATTGCGACCTGTACTTTGATTACAAGAATACATGCACAGACAGACAGACGGACAGACGGACAGACGGACAGACAGACAGACAGACATAGCTAAATCAACTCAGAAAGTGATTCTAAGTCGATCGGTATAATAAACGATGGGTCTATTTCTTCTCCTTTTGGGTGTTACAAACAAATGCACAAAGTTATAATACCCTGTACCACAGTGTGGTGTAGGGTATAAAAAGACAGAAAAATCAAATTGAATGGGGAATGTCGGTTATCATGGCACGATAACGGTTGCCATTGACGGTTACGTTCTCGCCGGCATCATTTTTGAAGAAATATGGACCTATGATTCCACCGGCCCACAAACCACACCAAACCGTTGTTTTCTGGATGAAGTGGCAGCTTTTGAATCTATTCAGGTTTGCTCTTCGTCCCAAATGCGGCAATTATGCTTGTTTATATACCCATTGAGTCAGAAATGGGCCTCATCATTGAACAAAATTTGGCTTGGAAACGTCGGAACTTCTTGGAACTTTTCAAGATCCCATAGAGCGAAGCGATGTAGCTTGGGAAGGTCGGGCGGCTTCAGTTGTTGCACAAGCTGTATTTTGTATGCTTTCAATTTAAGATCTCGACGTAAAATGCGTCAAGTCGTTCCATACGTCAGTCCGAGTTGCTGCGAACGTCGCCGAATCGACTCTCCACGATCTTCGTGTACACTCTCGGCTACGGCCGCAAGATGGTGTTGCGAATAGTACGCTCAGTAGGCCGATTATGTTGACCATAAGTTGAGCGAAGTTCACGAAACATATTCCTCACAGAACGTGAATTTTCATAATAAAGTTGATCGATTTGTAAACGTCAAACAATACATAACAAAAATAACATGACAGCATGACACGACTCTCACGTGATCTGTCAAAAAAAGGCTATTTTAAAAAAATATCTCTACTTAGATCACCCGTTATTATAAATAAGTTTCTAATATTTTAAGATTTCACAAAATTATTACCATTTCTGTGTGAGGCACTAGAAGGGGCGTGGCAATAGTAATCATTATACCTTCTCTATAAGCTGAACAAAAATGGGCGAAGTTACAACGCCCCTTTTGGTACCTCTCACACAAATGGAGCATTTCGCACCAAAAGTTAACTGTTCATACAAATACTTGAAACTTTGTGCAGTGTAATGTTTACCTAGAGTCCAGAGAAAAGTGGGCGTTATTGGCACGTCCCTTTAGGTCCCACCCACTCAAATGGACCATTTTGTTCCAAAAGTGACCAGCTAGTAATATTAATGCCAGTATATACTTTAAATTTATTAAATACAATTTTAATTGAAAATTATTTAATTAAAAATAAAAAATAATTAAATTTGCTAATATTTTTTGAAACTAATGGTGAGGGGAATCTTAAGTCGGTTTATCCGACTGAACTTTCTTACTTGTAAGAGTTAGCGTTAGCACAATTCAGTCGAAGTGACAGACGGACGGACGCTAATTATTTTATATATTTTTTTTAACCATGGAGGACCCATGCTGAAATTTTTACATTTGTGATAAAGTATGTGGGTAATTTTAAAAATAAAATGTAAAAATTAAGCTATGCTTTTCAGGATAATCAAGGATGAAGGACATTTTCGACCTTTTGATCTTCAATAGACAAAAATTAATTTCTTAATTTATAATTCTTAGAGAGGATGTTAAATTATTTCAAATGGTACTTATATCATTCAAATCTGATATTCCGTTCAAAAGATTTGTAGACTTCAAAAATGCTAAATTTGTAAAATAAATGTTATAGGTGACCAAATTGGGCACCCTATAAAATCGGAACCGTTATGAATTTGGACAATCGGTAAAAGGTAATAAGTCTGTATGGTCTTCTATGCGTGTAAAATTTCATTGAAATCGAAAGGGTAAAATATTTTAATTGTAATTTTTTGGTCGCTTTATTTTGGAATTACCCATATGTTTTATTTTGGAGTTATAGAAGAAACTATTTAAAAAAAGTATAATATATTTATATTCATATTAAAGGAAACTTCCTAGAGAATGTTTTCGAAAAAAGAACGTGTCAAGTAAGTCACACTTTCTCGCAAAGCTAGAACATTGAAACCTTTAATATTTTTTTAATGGGGCTTTTATTTTAGTATAGTAGATGCTGGGGAAAATGCAAAAAATACCATTTTTGGAGATTTTCTAAATTATTTTGGGAATTGTAGGATTGACCCTTGCAAATATCATAATTCGGGAATTAATTTCGATTTCTGATGTCAAGACCTAAAAAGTTCAAAAAATATTATAGAAATATATTAATTATACGCTCACTTTAGTGATACGAGGGTATATATCATTTGCTACGGACCAAAAGTGTAACACATCAAAGGAGTGACCTAAGACCCCAAGGATGTTTGGCGGATATCCATTATGGCTAATTTTACTGCTAATACTTTAATACTAGCGCATATAAATACTTGAAATTTTGTGCAGTGTAATGCTTCTATTGTACCTTCAGTTCGGTAAAAAAAGGTCTTTATTGCCACTCCCCTGTTGGTACCTCCCACACAAGTGGACCATTTTGCCCCAAATAATAGCTTTATTACCAGTGCATACTTTAAAGTTATTAAATGCAATTTAAATGGTAATTAAATAGAAACTAAAAATAATAAATAAATGTAAGGATATTTTTGGGACTAAAGTTGAGGGGATTCATAAGTCGGTTTTTCCGACTGAATTTTCTTACTTATTGATTTATTACTCCTCTAGGGAGCATAGAGCTTCTACAAGATTTCTCCACTTATTCCCATCATTACTACATGTTTTGATCACATTCCAGGTCAAATTGTTTTAATTTCTATCATTACTGTACTTTTGAAAACGTTTTTTAAAAATAATGTTTTCAAAATTATGCGAAAACTTTATAAATACATAAAATATTAAAAAAAAATTTTATATATTTCAATTACATTATTATTATTATTTGTTCAATAACACCATATTCAACGCATGTGTTAGATCACCTTTATTGTACGGAAGTGAAACATGGCTCACAACAAATGTACTTAACCATGAGATCCAATCCATGAGATCCAATCCCAAATAAATAAATTTTTCGATTTTTCTGTATAATTTTTTGGCCAAACAATATTTCTAACGCAGAACTGTGGAGGGGCCAGAGCCTTTACTACGAAGTTATTTTACTGAGTAGTTATTTAGTTATCGCATATACTTCTCCGTATAACATATCTGCATTTCATCGCCGTCGTGGCAAAAGCCTTGTGTAGTTTTTCGAAACATATTTATTGTTACATTTAAAGTTTCTTTTTATTAAACGTTTACCCACCAAAAAATTTTTCGAAATCTTAATTGGTTCACATTGTAGCAAAATTAGCTATGTGTTTCATGAATAAAAACAGAAATAGTTATGTGGTTTTCAGCACAGCTATTTTTTTTTTTTTAAAAAAATCAATTTCAAAAATTAATAATTTATGAAAGTTGGACTGAAACCGAAGGTAAAGGCTCCGCCAAATAACTTTTTTTTTTTTGAAAATGCTATAAAAAAAACTACTGAAAACGCATTGGATGGTCAGTTGGCTTCAACTCCTGAACCAATTGGACTTTGTATGGCGTCATACCAAGGTCTTTATGCAAAATTCGTCTCAATGATGTCTCCGAAATGTTCAATTGTTGAGAACGACGGTGAATTGATGTTGATGGCGCTGCACGCACACTTTCTGCCACAGCAGCAATATTCTCGGGTGTACGCACTGTTTTTGGCTTTTCACGCTTTGGTTTATCGATGAGGATGACAGTTTCTTTCACTTTTTTCACAAGATAACGAACATACGGAGCTGACGATGCTTCTCTTCTTCCAAAATCCGTACGCAATTTTCGCACACATTCTGAAACATTACCATGAGTCGCAATATTCTCAAAGTAATGTCGCAATATTCTCAATATGCACATATTCGTTCAGCGGAAGGATAAAACTAATTATCTGTCAAATCAGACATGAGCTAAGTGTTACTATTCACGAAATAAGCACTAGTTGAAAAAAAAAACGTTAGATGGCGGACCCTTTATATTTTTAATGATTTATTAGGGTTTTATGGCTAATTATAACATGGGCCATTTGTTTATAAGTTTGTTCACAAATGAATTAAAAACAAGTAAGGAAGTTCTGTCGGTTAAACCCACTTATGAATCCCCTCACCTTGAGTCCCCAAAAAAATGGTAAATAATTTTTTTTTAATAAAATGTAAATGTTGTAGATTGTTTTAGATTGAGTGCAAACTATTTTATTTATCGATTTGAAATAAGTATAGCAGGTTTCGGTTTACTTTGTAAATAACTTACTCTTAGTAGATGGCGAAATGGCTATACATAACTCATATATGTAGGTGGTATGTGGACATAGGGATATCCCGGGGAAATGCAAAGCCGATGGACTTGCTAGGAAAGTGACACAATTACAAATTCTCAAAGAATTTGCATATATTGGTGCATTGAGTAAACGACGGATGGATATTCTGGGATCATCCTTTACAGAAAGTCTGCCAGATCATGCCGTCACCGCATGTTTATCAAACATATTGGGTCTGATGACGGGAAACTAGGACTGTGGTATCATTAAGGACATCTATTGGTCTATGTTAGCTGGTAACTCCGTCTACCCCCTAACCTTACCACTTATATTTTCTAGCATCTCATCTTAAAATGCTAAAACTCATGAATATTATATAAAGTATATCCTTATTAAAGATATCCTTAATGAAATGTTCAAACCTTCTCGCCTACCGAACTCCTCGTTTCCTAAAATCTCTTTCAACAAAAGTAGCTATGTGTATTAAATAACGAAATTTCAATACATAAATTCCGTAATAAAAATTGCTATGTATAGTTTTTTAGAAAATCATTTAACCACGCGAAAACGGCATAAAATAATGTATATTTTTTTTTTTGGAAATTTACGAGAAATTGTCTTAACTATTTTTGCTACTACGGCGACGATTTATAATATTTATTCCTTATAAAATTACCATTACATATCATATGAGAAGATTTTTACACTTGGTTAAAAAGCTTAGTTATATGCATACTATAATTTATTTATGTTAAATTGGCCAGACGGCTTTGAATTACAAGTTTGTACGAAACAAAAATGAATTGAAATATCACTCCAGAGACTTGTAATACGGTATACTTCCCCTAACACTTTCCAAATTTATCAACGAAACTAGTTTGGGCGAAAACTTTACACAAGCATTGTGGATAGTTTCGTATTACGTATATTGTTCTTACTTTCAACGCACAGAACTGTGTGCTTGGAAAAATACGAAATTTTCAATTGAACCAAAATATATATGTATTTTTAGCATTTCATTCCATTTGGATTTATATACTACTAGCTGACCCGGTCCACTTCGTTGGCCCAGATTTCAGATTTCCGATCCTGTCAATTTTTGGACTAATCACGTAGACTGCCACCAGATACATATACACAAAATACAGCACATTCGCACACAAATTGTGCAAGATATCCCGATTTCAAAATTTGGCATATATGTGCGGGGCTACACCCATTGTTCCGATCCCGCCCATTTTTGGACCAATCACGTAGTCTGATCCAGATACATATACACAAAAGTACAGCACTCTCGCTGACAAATTATGCAAGATATCTCAATTTAGCAATTTGGTTTACATTGGCGGAGCTACGCCCATTGGTACGATCCCGCCCATTTTTGGACCAATCACGTAGATTTTCAGCTACTTTCAGATGGATCCCAGAAAGTCCATGAGTGGTGGGACATCTGAGATCACGGTCCAATCCCAATCTTGGAAGTAGATAGAGGCAGTCCCAATCTCAATTTCAAAAGTTGGCTTATAAGGGCGCGGTCACGCCCATTGGTCCGATCCCGCCCACTTGTACACAAACTACGTAGACTATCGCCAGATACGTATGCAAATAATTACAGCACTCTCGCTAAAAAATTGTGCAAGATATCTAAATTTTAAAATTTGGCTTATATGGGCAGGGTCAAGCCCATTCGTCCGACCCCGCCCATTTTTGGACCAATCACGTGGACTACCACAATATACATATACACAAAATTACAGAACTCTCGCTAGCAAATTACCAAGATATTTCTATTTCAAACTTTGGTTTATATGGGCGGGGCCACGCCCAGTTGGTCCGATCCCGCACATTTTTGGACCAATCACGTTGACTTCCATCAGATATATATACACAAAATTACAGCACTATCTTTAACAAATTCTACATATATCTCAATTTTAAAATTTGGTTTATTTGGGATGCCATGCCCATTGGTCCGACCCGCCCATTTTTGGACCAATCACGTAGGTTACCACCATGTACATATGCAGAAAGTTACAGCAGTCTCGCTAACAATTTATGCAAGATATGTCAATTTCACAATTTGGCTTATATGGGCGGGACCAGTCACGTAGACTACCACCAGATATATATACACAAAATTGCAGCACTCTCGCTAAAAAATAGCTCAAGATATCTCAATTCCAAGATTTTCCTTATATGGGCGGGGCCACGCCCATTTTTAAACCAATCACTTAGACTGCCACCAGATATATATATACAAAAAATTGCAGCGCTCTCGCTAAAAAATTGTTCAAGATATCTCAATTCCAAAATTTGCCTTATATTGGAGGGGCCACGCCCATTTGTCCGATCCCGCCCATTTTTTGGACCAGTCACGTAGACTGCCACCAGATATATATAAACAAAATTGCAGCACTCTCGCTAAAAAAAATGCTCAAGATATCTCAATTCCAAGATTTGCCTTATATGGGCGGGGCCACGCCAATTGGTCCGATCCCGCCCATTTTTGAACCAATCTCGTAGACTGCCACCAGATATATATACAAAAAATTGCAGCACTCTCTTTAACAAATTGTGTGAGATATCTAGATTTCAATATTTGGCTTATATAGGCGGGGCCACGCCCATTGCTCCGATCGCGCCCTTGTTTAGACCAAACACGTAGACTGCTACCAGATACATGTAAACAAAATTACAGCACTCTTGTTAAAAAATTGTGCAAGATATCTCAATTTAAAATTTCGTCTTATATGGGCGGGGACACGCCCATTGGTCCGATTCCGCCCAATTTTGGTCCAGTCCCGTAGACTGCCACCAGATACATATGCACAAAATTACAGTACCCTCGCTAACAAATTGTGGAAGATATCTCCATTTCAAAGTTTGGGCGAGGCCACGCCCATTGGTCCGATCCCGCCCACTTTTGGACCAATCACGTAGACTTCCACCAGATATATATGCACCACATTACAGCACTCTCGCTAACAAATTGTGTAAGATATCGCAATTTAAAAATTTGTCTTATGTGGGCGGGGCCACGCCCATTAGTCCGATCCCGCCCCTTTTTTGGACCAATCCCGTACACCAGATACAGATGCCCCAAAGTACAACACTCTCGCTACCAAATTGTGTAAGATATCTCAATTCTAAAATTTGGCTTATATGGGCGGGGCCACGCCCATTGGTCCGATCCCGCCCACTTTTGGACGAATCACGTAGACTGCCACCAGATACATATGTACAAAATTACAGCACTCTCGCTAACAAATTGTGCAAGATATCTCAATTTTAAAATTTAGCCTATATTGGCGGTGCCACGCCCATTGGTCCGATCCAGCCCATTTTTGGACTAATCACGTAGACTGCCACCAGATGCATATGTACAAAATTGCAGCACTCTCGCTAACAAATTGTGCAAGATATCTCAATTTTTAAATTTGTCTTATGTGGGCGGGGCCACGCCCACTTGATATATCGAAAATTCAAGTACCCTATTTTCACCACGCCCCACATATGTTCATTCTGTGAAAATTTCAAAAAGATCGGTCCAGCCGTTTAGACGTCTATTCGGTACAAACAAACCAACAAACCAACAAACAAACAAACCAACAAACAAACAAACAAACAAACACACATTCTTCTTTATATATATAGATTTTTATTATAAATTTTTAAATGCTTTATGTTTTTATATTTTGTTTAAGTCAATTAGAAAAATTGCGAATTAATAAATATAATAGCACGATGCAGTGCACCAAAATGAAACATTTCATTGCACCGAGACAAATGGAATTGCCAGTTACCCTTTTTGATATCAAGTTTCTAAGGTGGCAGTAAGAATATCGAAAAGATTGGTCATTTATCATAATATATCATATTATTATAAATCGTAGACATTTTCAGGTGGTGTCTAAAACAAAGGTGTGGCAAAGAAAACTATATTGCTGCTATCACAGACTTTTTTGTTAGCTTGTTAGTTGTTAGATGATTTGCTTTTGTTGTTAGCAAATCATCTATTTTTTTATAAAAAGTAATTATGATAATTTTTGTAAATTTTGGTACCTAAAACTTTGCGATTTCAATATCTGTTGATACTTATTACAATTTGACAGCGACATACACGGTAAAAGATAGGAGAACACTTTTATCTAGAGGTGCTAGAAATCTTTTTGCATTTTAAAGATTCCTGCTTCAAGTTCAATTCGTTGATGTAACCTTCTTCCTGCAAATCTTAGAAATTGCAATAAAATACTTAATTTTTTTTTAACTAAATATCTTAATTTAAAATCACCTGACTTAAGCTCCCACAGGTTAACAGACATAATTTATGTTGTTGAAGAAATATAAATTGCCCCAATAAGATTTTAATTTGATTATAGTTTACTCTCTATATCCCTATCATTCCTTCCTCTTCTCCACTTCTACAGACGACAGTAAATTTCTTTTATTCTCTAGTGAAATTTGATTAAATTTCAAACCCCTAAATGCAACAGTATTGGCTCTAAGGATGTCCAAAGAACAACTACAACTGGAAGGGACATTTTCACATGGCATCATCATCGTCGTTGTCGTCTTCGTCCTCATCATCAGCAATCGTCTATGAGGGAAAACAGAAACTCTGTCATATGCAAAAATATGTATGGTGTAGTATACACGGACACCTTATGCATTTATCAAAGATGAGTTCTTAGGAAAAAAAGGAGAAGAATGAAATTAAGATGGGTTTCTGATACTCTGTCCAATGAAATGAAAAGGGAAACTTTACTATTGGACGTTGTTTGACTATGTTTGAGTCAGTTCAATAGATGTTGTTTTGATTGTTTGCAAGAGTTATCGTACACCATACATTACCAAACTAAAGAGGAGAATTTAAAAATCCTAGTCGAGTAAATTGATTGCAAAACACCCTCACTAATTTTTGGAGAAGCCAGGACATTGGAAACATTTGGTTCACTCATTGTTAGATTTAATTCATTGGAAAGTAATGTAAAATTCAGAATATTAACACTGTAAGATGCTTGTTATAGAAGTTATCAGGGAATGATTTTCTATGTCTATGTATCTCACATTTTGGAAATCATATCGGAAACACATCAGGTCTGTGAAATTTTCTCTGTATATTACTTTAAACGTTAACATCTTATAGAATTATCGCCGAATTACACTGCCCAACCATGGCGTATGAGTTACGATATTTCTCCTATAACTTTTAAAAATATTGAAAAATATTAAATGTATCAAAAAACTACAAGTTTAAAAGAAAAATCCACAAAACATGGCCCGTTATTTTCCCTTTCATATGGCGCACAGAGGTATTTTGGATGCAAAAAAGAAATTTTTCGACAATTACTTTTCAAAAATCGAATGATGCAGTTCTATAGAGAAGTTTAAGAATTTTAATAAGAAAAATCCAAAATTTATTTTCGTAAAAAATAATATTTTGTCATAGAAAAACTCTAGTGAAGTCATCTAAATATAGTAAATTTTTTGAAAGATGATTATGAATTTTATGAGAAAACAAGTAAGGAAGTTAATGAAACCCGTCACCTTGAGTCCAAAAAAAAAATATTTTTTTTTAAATTAATTTATTATCAATATGGAAGATAAAAACTGTTTACTTTTGGTACAAGATGGTCCAGTGTGGGACTCTAGGTACTATAAACTGATATTAAAGCCACAAAAAGTTAACTTTTGGTTCAAAATGGTCCATTTGTGTAGGAGGTACCAAACTTGGCCACTTCGCCCATTTTTCTTGACGTGTTAGCGTCTAACAAACTAACACTATGTGTGAAATGTCAGAAGATTCGAGTAATATTTCACTAAAAGTTATCCCTTTGTGAGGGAGGTAGTAGAAGTAGTGGATCAATATGACCCATCTTCGAACTTAGCCGGAGATAGAGAAAACCAGTAAGGAAAGGCTAAAGTCGGGCGGGGCCGACTATATAATACCCTACACCACTCTCGTAATATTGAATAACTCTGATATATAAATTTTGTAATTCATGTATAAATTGTTTACATAAATTTACTTTTGGGACATTTTATACTTAAATAATACACTGTATCACAGTGTGGTGTAGGTTATAAAAACGATTGGATCTAAAGAGCCAAATCGGATGAAACATATATATGGGAGCTATAGCTAAATCTCTACCGATTTTCTTCAAAGTTGGCAATGTTGGTTCATGGATCAAGAAACTCTACCATTCTAAATTTCACAACGATTGGATGTAAAATATAGCTTCTATAGAACTAAAGGGCCAAATCGGACGAAACATATATATATGGGAGCTATAGCTAAATCTTAACCGATTTTCTTCAAATTCGGCAATGTTGGTTCATGGATCAGGAAACTCTACCACTCTAAATTTCAAAACGATTGGATGTAAAATACAGATACTATAGGACTAAAGGCCCAAATCGGACTAAAGATATATATGGGAGCTATATCTAAATCTTAACCGATTTCAACCAAATTCAATAGCGATCTTAACAGCTGCGAAATTCTCTAAACTGCAAAATTCCAGAACGATCGGAGTGAAATTGCGGCCTGTAGTAGACGAACAACTTTACATGGACAGACGGACGGACGGACATCTTTAAATCGACTCAGCTAGTGATAATGAGTCGATCGGTATACTTTAAGGTGGGTCTAGCTGTGTTATTTGCAGGTGTTACAAACATCTGCCGTGAAACAAACTTATAATACCCTGTACCACAGTGTGGTGTAGGGTATAAAAATCCACAAAAAATGGCCCGTTATGTTCCCTTTCAAATGGCGCACAGAGGTATTTTGGATGCAAAAAAATAAATTTTTCGATAATTACTTTTCAAAAATCGAATGATGCAGTTCTATAGAGAAGTTTAAGAATTTTAGTAAGAAAAATCCAAAATTTATTTTCGTAAAAAATAATATTTTGTCATAGAAAAACTCTAGTGAAGTCATCTAAATATAGTAAATTTTTTGAAAGATGATTATGAAATTTATGAGAAAACAAGTAAGAAAGTTCATGAAACCCCTCACCTTGAGTCCATAAAAAAATATTTTTTTTTTATCAATTTCAAAGATAAAAACTGTTTACTTTTGGTACAAGATGGTCCAGTGTGGGACTCTAGGTACTATAAAAGCATAACACTGTACGAAATTTCAAGTATTTGTATGAACTGATATTAAAGCCACAAAAAGTTAACTTTTGGTTCAAAATGGTCCATTTGTGTAGGAGGTACCAACAAGGGAGTGGCCACTTCGCCCATTTTTCTTGACGTGTTAGCGTCTAACAAACTAACACTATGTGTGAAATGTCAGAAGATTCGAGTAATATTTCACTAAAAGTTATCCCTTTGTGAGTGAGGTAGTAGAAGTAGTGGACCAATATGGCCCATCTTCGAACTTAAATTATTATCAATTTCAAAGATAAAAACTGTTTACTTTTGGTACAAGATGGTCCAGTGTGGGACTCTAGGTACTATAAAAGCATAACACTGTACGAAATTTCAAGTATTTGTATGAACTGATATTAAAGCCACAAAAAGTTAACTTTTGGTTCAAAATGGTCCATTTGTGTAGGAGGTACCAACAAGGGAGTGGCCACTTCGCCCATTTTTCTTGACGTGTTAGCGTCTAACAAACTAACACTATGTGTGAAATGTCAGAAGATTCGAGTAATATTTCACTAAAAGTTATCCCTTTGTGAGTGAGGTAGTAGAAGTAGTGGACCAATATGGCCCATCTTCGAACTTAGCCGGAGATAGAGAAAACCAGTAAGGAAAGGCTAAAGTCGGGCGGGGCCGACTATATAGTACCCTACACCACTCTCGTAATATTGAATAACTCTGATATATAAATTTTGTAATTCATGTATAAATTGTTTACATAAATTTACTTTTGGGACATTTTATACTTAAATAATACCCTGTACCACAGTGTGGTGTAGGGTATTAAAACGATTGGATCTAAAGAGCCAAATCGGATGAAACATGTATATGGGAGCTATAGCTAAATCTTTACCGATTTTCTTCAAATTCGGCAATGTTGGTTCATGGATCAAGAAACTCTACCATTCTAAATTTCAAAACGATTGGATGTAAAATATAGCTTCTATAGAACTAAAGGGCCAAATCGGACAAAACATATATATGGAAGCTATAGCTAAATCTTAACCGATTTTCTTCAAATTCGGTAGTTTTGGTTCATGGATCAAGAAACTCTACCATTCTAAATTTCAAAACGATTGGATGTAAAATACAGATACTATAGGACTAAAGGCCCAAATCGGACGAAAGATATATATGGGAGCTATATCTAAATCTGGACCGATTTTCTTCAAATTCGGCAATGTTGGTTCATGGATCAAGAAACTCTACCGATCGACTCAGAATCACTAGCTGAGTCGATTTAACGATGTCCGTCCGTCCGTCCGTCTGTCCATGTAAAGTTGTTCGTCGACTACAGGTCGCAATTTCACTCCGATCGTTCTGAAATTTTGCAGTTTACAATACTTCGCGGCTGTTAAGATCGCTATTGAATTTGGTTGAAATCGGTTCAGATTTAGATATAGCTCCCATATATATCTTTCGTCCGATTTGGCCCTTTAGTCCTATAGAAGCTGTATTTTACATCCGATCATTTTGAAATTTAGAATGGTAGAGTTTCTTGATCCGTGAACCAACATTGCTGAATTTGAAGAAAATCGGTTCAGATTTAGATATAGCTCCCATATATATCTTTCGTCCGATTTGGCCCTTTAGTCCTATAGAAGCTGTATTTTACATCCAATCGTTTTGAAATTTAGAATGGTAGAGTTTCTTGATCCATGGACTAACATTGCCGAATTTGAAGAAAATCGGCTAAGATTTAGATATAGCTCCCATATATATGTTTCATCCGATTTGGCTCTTTTGTCCTGTAGAAGCTGTATTTTACATCCAATCGTTTTTATACCCTACACCACACTGTGGTACAGGGTATTATAAGTTTGTTCCATGGCAGATGTTTGTATGTTTGAAAATACTATAGCTAGACCCACCTTAAAGTATACCGATCGACTCAGAATCACTAGCTGAGTCGATTTAACCATGTCTGTCCGTCCGTCTGTCCATCTTACGTTGTTCGTCGATTACAGGTCGCAATTTCACTCCGATCGTTCTGAAATTTTGCAGTTTACAGTCTTTTGTTCCAACTTAATACGACACTTTTATTATACCCTATACCACACTGTGGTACAGGGTATTGTTTAAGTATAAAATGTCCCAGAAGTAAATTTATGTAAACAATTTATACATGAATTACAAAATTTATATTTCAGAGTTATTCAATATTACGAGAGTGGTGTAGGGTATTATATAGTCGGTCCCGCCAGACTTTAGCCTTTCCTTACTGGTTTTAATATTTGCTTCAACAAAAATGACTGTTTGAAGATTTGCTCCATATGCAAAGATTTTTTCAGTAATAGAATTGAATGCAATCCATGGTGGAGGGTATATAAGATTCGGCATACAAGATTCGGTATAAGTTTGCGTGCAACTTAGCTAATTAGGCGTAAATATCTTTATCTACAACTTTGGTGTCTTTGGGGACCCCCACTGAAATTTTCCGCGAAACATTTTCGTAGAATATTTTAAACTTTAAATGTCCTTTTTGAAAGAATTTTTTTTTATTTTCTCGAAAAAGGGCCAAATTAACCCATAAAGAGAGGACCTAGAGGATTAAGATCTTCCAGAAAAACGATCCTCATAAAATTTCACGATATTACTCTGACAATAAGAAATCTCACATGCAGTAACTTACTGCATTTTTTTCATTAAGTAAATACAAGTATAATTAATGCTCATTTCGACCAAAAAATTTAAAACTGCAAAAAAAACTCAGACCAGCTGGACGATAAGTTTATTCTACAAAAAAATATCTACTCAACATGCCATTTCAAATTATAGGGTCGCTATTCTCTTCCAAAACTAATATCAATAAATATTTTCTATGAGTACAAAAATACACAAATTATGTAATAACTCGAAATCTGTTTATTTCTTATAAAATCTCTGAAAAGGGACTCGTTGTATTTATTCGCGAGGAATAATTTCCTCAAAAACTCCAACTAAAAATGTCGAAATTTTGTACCACTTTTGATATACGATAAGATTTGATCGCAATTTTTAAGCGATATGGGGGAAAAGTTGGGCTTTAGTTTTGAGAAAAATAATTCTCCAAAGCACAGTGGTTCCGCCCATACGACAATGTAAATAGTCGCTAATCCCATCAAGCTACTGTGTTCCAAACAAGTTTTTGTGGTATCTATCGGAACTTCTACAATAAAGGCAAAAGAATTGCAAGTTTTCATTGAAGTACTCGTAAATATTCAGTTGAAAGAAGGCGAAAAAGGTGAAATGTTAGCAGTAAAAATTACAAATAACAAGAGTGCAAAAATAAATTTGTGAATAATGGAGATTGAAGGGAATGGTATTAACATTATTTTAAAGCTATAATACTTTCAAAAATTAATGTGTTGTTTAGAAAAAAAGGTGTGTTTAATTTGTATAATTTCTGTATGATTTTGTCAATCTTTGTTAGATTTACGTGGAGTTTTAGTAGCTAGTCCACTCGATTCCCTCAATCAAATAAATATGCAAATATAGGTAAAAGTCTCAAGATTACAAATATTTTTATTTCAACTGCCAATATTTGCCTCACTTTGAATGCAATTCGAAACTCCAAACCTATCAAATTGTTACAAAACATACATTATTGTTCAGTATATAAAGGTATAAACATGTGCAAACATTGTTATTGTGAATTGACAAAAACGGTTTTTTATGTTTTCTAGTGTGATTTTCCATATATTTATTTTAATTTTTAATTTTGTTGGTATAGGTATCAATTGTGAATGCGTGTTTTCGCGCTTGTATATTTTCGAAATCTGTTGTTCAAAAAAGACTGAATATGTACCTCAAATTCAAAGATGTGTTCGAAAAAGTTATCTCAAATATTGAAGTAGTACACGGGGGAAGTCGCCATTTTTCATATGTTTGAATTGAAAGAAAATATATTTGGCAAGACAATTTTTAAATATTATATATTTATGAACAAATACATTTTATTTTAAAATCAAGAAATATTCTTGAACGCATATATGAATATATTAGAACTAAATATAATTGCCAACTGACTTTCACAAATATAATATATGTTTACACACAAACAAAGTTATTGTTTAAGAAGTTTTACAATAATATTTTATTTAAAAACCAGTAAGGAAAGGCAGAAAGTCGGGCGGGGCCGACTATATAATACCCTACACCTCCCTAACAATGCGATTTGGAATAATTGGTAAATGGGTAGGGACATATTATCTAATTCTGAAACGATAAATTGAGAAACATCTTTCTGGAAAATTTTAATGATTGGTAGTAAAGTACAACTTCTATAGCGCTTTGATACCAAATCAGGAGGCACATATATATGGAGGTTATATTTAAATCTGAACCGAGTTGCCCTGAATACGCATTCAGGTAAACATACCTCTTTCTGTCGAATTTCGTAATGATCGGATATAAAATACAGTCACTACTGCGCTTACATGTCAAATAGGGGGTAACATATATATGGGGGCTATATCTAAATCTGAACCGATTCTCACCGAATTTGGCAATATTCCTTCGAGTAATAAGAAACCTCTTTCTGCCGAATTTCCCACTGATCGGATATAAAAAAAGTTTCTACAGCGCTTAAATATCAAATCGGGGGTTACATATATATGGGGACTATATATAAATCTGAAACGATTTTCTTCGAATTATGCAGTATTCCTTCATGTAACAAGAAACATCTTTCTGCCGAATTTCATACTGATCGGATATAAAATACATTTTTAACAGCGCTTACATGTCAAATCTGGGCTAACATATATATGGGGGCTATATCTAAATCGGAACCGATTTTAACCAAATTCATTAGGGATCGTCCTTGGGCCAACAAAAAGATATGTGTAAAGTTTCGTCGAGATCGGACCATAATTGCGACCCGTACTTTGATTACAAGAATACATGCACAGAGAGACGGACAGACAGACAGACGGACATAGCTAAATCAACTCAGATTCTAAGTCGATCGGTATAATAAATGATGGGACTATTTCTCTCCTTTTGGGTGTTACAAACAAATGCACAAAGTTATTATACCCTGTACCACAGTGTGGTGTAGGGTATAAATATTACACGAAATCTAGGAAAAATGCCAACTAAAATTCGAAAGTCAGGTTATTTTTAAAAATCTTTATACCCTACACCACACTGTGGTACAGGTACCTCTTTCTGCCGAATTTCGCACTGATCGGATATAAAATAACATTTTTACAGCGCTCGCATGTCAAATCGGGGGTAACGTATATATGGGGGCTATATCTAAATCTGAACCGATTTTCTCCGAATGTGGCAGTATTCTTTCGAGTAATAAGAAACCTCTTTCTGCCGAATTTCATACTGATCGGATATAAAATAATGTTTTTACAGCGCTTACATATCAAATCGGGGCTAACATATATATGGGGGCTATATCTAAATCTGAACCGATTTTAACCAAATTCAATAGGGATCGTCCTTGGGCCAAAAAAAAGATATGTGTATAGTTTCGTCGAGATCGGACCATAATTGCGACCTGTACTTTGGTTACAAGAATACATGCACAGACAGACGGACAGACGGACATAGCTAAATCAACTCAGAAAGTGGTTCTAAGTCGATCGGTATAATAAACGATGGGTCTATTTCTTCTCCTTTTGGGTGTTACAAACAAATGCACAAAGTTATAATACCCTGTACCACAGTGTGGTGTAGGGTATAAAAAGCGCAAGACTTTCTGTACAATTTACTTCCAATATATTTTGATCTGGTTGTGAACATGCAGTGCCTTTTCAGCAACTGCAGATTCATCCGTTTCCGTCAATTTTGCTAATCTGCGCTGCTTTGTTCTCTTCGAAGAATCCACAAAATACACTTTAGGACGCCCGCGTTTTTTAGTAGCATTTGATTTTTGCACAGCATGCGGTAAAGGAAATAATGTTTGTTTAAAGCAACTCTTTCTTTCGAAGTAAGAAATAATGTCTCCAAAAGACCACAATTTACTTACAAATAATTAATTAATTAATTTTAACACCTCCGAAAACAAATATTCTCCACCTACACGCTGAAAGAAATTGCTTCTGTAGTATATTGTCCCAAACATATTTAGCTGGAAACATACATATATTTAGGGACCACTCCAAATACATGGTATTTGACACACACAAATATATTTATTATATGTTTGGGAGGGTGTTGTTCTAAATAAGAGTACGTTTTCATCCAAATATATTTTTATTCGGAACTAATACTTCCGAAACAAAGATTAATTTGTATTTAAGAATTTTGGCAATGTATCATTGCCTTAATTTTAAGGCATGATTTCTGTTTTTCAGAAGTTAAGTGTGCAATTTTTTGGAAATTTTATATGTTTGTAAAATTAGACAAAAATTTAAATTGGAAAGAAAAATTTAATTGGAAAATTTATAAATTAAAATTAGCGCTGTAAATCCGAATGCTTATGACATTTTTAACTGTAAACTAGTAAGGAAGGGCAGAAAGTCGGGCGGGGCCGACTATATAATACCCTACACCTCCTTAACAATGCGATAAGGGTCATTGCCATAATAATTTGGAATAATTGGTAAATGGGTAGAAACATATTATCTAATTCTGAAACGACAATCGCTAAATTAAACAATATTCGTTCCGAAATTGAGAAACATCTTTCTGGGAAATTTTAATGATCGGAAGTAAAATGCAACTTCGTTTGATACCAAATCAGGAGGAACATATACATGTACTCGTAGCTTTAATATTAATCTGAACCGATCTTCCCTGAATACTTATTCATGTAAAAAGACCTCCTTATGTCGAATTTCGTACTGATCGGATATAAAATACAGTCTCTACAGCGCTTACATGTCAAATCGGGGGTAACATATATATGGGAGCTATATCTAAATCTGAACCGATTTTCTCCGAATTTGGCAGTATTCCTTCATGTAGAAAGAAACCTCTTTTTACCGACTTTCGCACTGATCGGATATAAAATAACATTTTTACAGCGCTTTCATGTCAAATCGGGGGTAACGTATATATGGGGGCTATATCTATATCTGAACCGATTTCTTCCAAATTTACCAGTATTCATCAATATAATAAGAAACCTCTTTCTGCCGAATTTCATACTGATCGGATATAAAATACAGTTTTTACAGCGGTTACATGTGAAATCGGGGGTAACGTATATATGGGGGCTATATCTAAATCTGAACCGATTTTCTCCGAATTTAGCAGTATTCCTTCATGTAATAAGAAACCTCTCTTTGCCGAATTTAGCACTGATCGGATATAAAATAAAATTTTTACAGCGCTTTCATGTCAAATTGGGGGTTACGTATATATGGGGGCTATATCTAAATCTGAATCGATTTCTTCCAAATTTAACAGTGTTCGTCCATATAATAAGAAACCTCTTTCTGCCGAATTTCATACTGATCGGATATAAAATAAAGTTTTTACAGCCCTTAAATGTCAAATCGGGGCTAACATATATATGGGGGCTATATGTAAATCTGAACCGATTTTAACCAAATTCAATAGGGATCCTTGGGCCAAAAAAAAGATATGTGTAAAGTTTCGTCGAAATCGGAACATAATTGCGACCTGTACTTTGATTACAAGAATACATGCACAGACAGACGGACAGACGGACAGACAGACAGACAGACGGACATAGCTAAATCAACTCAGAAAGTGATTCTAAGTCGATCGGTATAATAAACGATGGGTCTATTTCTTCTCCTTTTGCGTGTTACAAACAAATTCACAAAGTTATAATACCCTGTACCAGGAATACTGCCAAATTCGGAGAAAATCGGTTCAGATTTAGATATAGCTCCCATATATATGTTACCCCCGAGTTGACATGTAAGCGCTGTAGAGACTGTATTTTATATCCGATCAGTAAGAAATTCGACAGAAGGAGGTCTTTTTACATGAATTAGTATTCAGGGAAGATCGGTTCAGATTTATATTAAAGCTCCATATATATGTTCCTCCTGATTTGGTGTCAAACCGCTATAGAAGTTGTATTTTACTTCCGATCATTAAAATTTTCGAATATTGTACATAATAAAGAATTAAATTTGTTTTGTCGTAAATAGCTAACCTGAGTTATTGTTATCGAATTACACTGTCCAACAAATTAAGACTTTTTGATTGGAACAGAATAGCGACCCTATAATTCTGAATGGGCATGTTGAGTAGATCATTTTTGTAGAATAAACTTATGGTCCAGCTGGTCTGAGTTTTTTTACAGTGGGTCAAAGTTTTCATTTTTTGATCGAAGGTAGCATGATACTGAATGAAAAAAAATATGTGAGTTAATGCCTGATATATTTCTCATTGTCACAATTATATAGTGGAATTTTATGAGGATAATTTTTGTGGAAGATCTTAACCCTCTAGCTCCCCTCTTAATGAGTCAATTCCGCCCTTTTTTCGAAAAAAATTAAAAAAAATGAATTTCAAAAAGGACATTTAAGAATTAAAATATTCTACGAAAATTTTTGCCAGAAAATTTCAGTGGGGGTCGCCAAGGACACTCTTTATAGCTCTTTATGTCTAATTAGCAAAATTAGATGACCAGCTGGACCATAAGATTATTCTAGAAAATTATCTACTCAAAATGCCCTTTCAGAATTAACAACTAAATAGAAGTCAAAATTATGTACGTTTATTTCAAATTCATGGGGAAATGTACGCAAAGTGGGCGTTACCGTTATGTAACCACACCTATTTCTGTAAACTACAATATATTAGAACACGATAGCATATGAAGAAATGTTCAGGTCGATATCTCTTCTTTTACTATTTTTGTCGCTCTCTCCCGTACAAATGGATGCACTGTGCCAGGGTACCCTTTTGTTCGTTCTTTGGACTGAAGTGTGTATTCAGAAGTCTTCCGCTAAAAATGCCCTCCGAGATAATTAACCGCCCTCATTTTTTTGCAAACATTGTGGTGGAATATTGCGAAAACACTAGCTTGCTTAGGATTCAACAGGGTCGAAATAGGTACATATATCCATAGGGTCTCCTTTCTACATTTTTGGACAAGCGCAGTGTACTAAAAATTTTTATCTTTTTTCTTCAGTGGTTTTGTATTTGATTGTTTTCACTGCAGTGACAACATTTTACAAAATAATTTCTCAGTGCAGTTTGTAGAATTGAAATCACCGTATGTCCACCTTATTGCAAGGATAAATATGGTCGAATACACATTCCGTATCCGACAATACGCCGTAATGTCAGTGTTAGTCACATATTTGTTTTCAAACCCCAAGGACGCAAGGCTGCAACTCCAAATTAATAAAAAACACTTCTATCATCAAACCTTGGCTAACCTTTGACGTTTCACTCTGTGAACCATACAATTTGCTATCGTAACACAAAAAACATAGAGTAGTGCAGCTTATAGCCTTCGTCAGCAGCATTTATCAAAGGCCGAAGGAGCAAGGGGAAATGGCAGTGGGAGGCTGTACTCATAGCCAACTGACAACACTTGACCTCACCTGTTGTGAACTCAAACACACACTCGTACTCTCACTCACTCACTCATTCACTAGTACTCGTACTCGGGCAACATGAAACTAATTGGTTTGTTTTAACCAATAAGTTTGTTAAAAGGTGCAATTTCATTTCATTTTTCACTCACTCTGTTTTCTTGAGAGCTCCACACATTCGTTCACGTTCTCTAACTCGTTCTCATAGTCGCTGTCGTTCGCACTAACACAACGCCACAAACATTTTCGTTAATTGAATTTTATGTCTATATAGACACATCGGTGGTTCTGACATGTGTTGTTGTTTAGCTAACAAAAAAAAAACACAGGGCTGTATGAGTTCGAGAATTGCTAGTTACGCGAATGTACCGGGCATTAAACTCATACCTACAAAATATTCCATATTTACTCAAAGGAGAGATTTTGTGACCCATTTGTACTGTACGTTGTACCCAATGGAGCCTTTTCAAAAACACTTCACACGATTTAACGAAGGTGAAATTTAAAAGATGTTTAGGAACAGCTTATATGATTAAACAAAGGTACATACAAAATTTTAATTAGTTGACTTAAGTTGCATTTGCTCCACAATAGTATATTCATTGTCATACATAAAGGAACATCAAGCAGATTGGCTTTTGTAAATAATATTATAATTTAAACCAGTTTTCAAATGTTGTAAATATTTTTTAACATGGCAGATCATTTCTACAGGTTTTCAAGTTTTGGCAATTCAAACGCCTGTCTAGCCTAGGCAAATATAAAATTTTTATATAAAACAAATCAGTGATATCTTTTGAAACCCTCAATCAATTACGCCGTTCAGCAGAATCATGCATAATTTTAGCTGCGATAACAACACTCAAAAACTTATTCCTTTAATTTTTCACAAAATTATGCACAATAATTCTACTAGTGTGCGGGAATTTTTTTTGTCGTTTTTCAAAATTTATTGTAGCCCTAATTTATCTTTCTCAAGGATTTTTCTCAAAATTACTATTTGTTAAATTAACCATATCTTCTTAACCGCTTTACGTATTTAGAAGGCTGGAATGAAAAGCTCTGCTACTCATCGCGGAATGCGGAATAAAATATTTATCTCCTTTTGGCGGAAGGGGGTGAAAATATGGAAATTATCCGTAATCCTTGAATATCCTGAAAAAGTATCAATTAATATCCTTGATTTTTTGGTACTAAAGGGTCAAACTATTACACCGCGCGACAAAATTTAACAAAATTAATGGTCATGTAAATGTCTATATAACTCTGAAAGCTGCCTAGAAACAAAACAAAACTCTGTACTTACCCAGCAAAATTTCTCATTACCAAATAATCCAACAAGTAAGCAAAGTTCGATAATGGTAAGTACTTATTATTTAGCCACTTTTCTCATTATTTTAACATGGGGATGTCATTGGAGGTAAGTACTTCCCAAAAGCATACAATAAAGAAGCATAATAAGTACTTATTTGTAGCTCGATTTTGTGTACTTGAATAATGCATTACCAATAAGTTATAAAATAAGTAGTAGATATGTAGAAATGGCCATTTATTCTCGAAACAAATAATATCCTAATGCCAGATTCGAATTTCTGGTATTTTCATTCAAATTTACACGTATTGTTTAAAAACATGTTGAAATATATATAAATAAATCTTTTACAATACCATATATGAGTCATTCCATGCCAAACGGGACGGTTTTTAACATCACTATTTTTGATTGCTTCGAAATTATGTGTATGTAAGATTTATCTAAAAATATCTTATACGTAGCTCAAGAAAAAATTTTATAAAAATTTCTTTAAGAGTTATGAGCAATTTAAAGTTGACGAAATCACGTTTTTTTCTGAAAGGTGTGTTCATTCTTTTCCTTGTATCTCCTGAAATACGTGACCGATTTTAATGTGCTATACCTTGTTTTTGCCCTTTTATACTTTTTATTGCGATTTTCAAAATGATTACACCCTTCGATTTTTTTGAAATTTTTATGTCGTGTTCTTAGATGTCTTTGTTAGGTTCTGTATGAATTTGAAAGTGGTGAATTGATGGGAACTATTTTTTACGATTTTTTATAAAAAAAAACCATTTGCATAATTTCTGTGAATGTGCTTTAAATAATTAACAGAATGATAATTTTTAGTCATTAGTTTATTAAAACAGTAAGAACAATAAAACATTTAAGAAAAGAATGACAATTATTAATAATCAGTATACTAATGTAAAAATAAGAACAATAACAAGTAAAAGCCTTAAGTTCGGCCATGCCGAATCTTATATACCCTCCACCATGGATAGCATGTGACCACACAAAATAACTCAAACCTAAAGAAAATAACACCAAAAACACAAAAAATATAGTAGATGAGAACAGTAGGAATCACAACAAGTAAGATGCTATATATGGGAACTATATCTATTTATAGACCGATGTGGCCCATTTGCAATCCCAAACAACCTGCAACTATAAGAAGTATTTGCACCAAATTTGATCAACCTAACTCTATTATTGCGGACTATAGCGTGATTACCATAGACGGACGGACGGACAGACGGACAAAATCGTCTTAGAATTTTACGACGAGTAAGAATATGTATACTTTATGGGGTCTCCGATCAATATTTAGAGGTGTTACAAACGGAGTGACAAAATGAATATACCCCCATCCTATGGTGGAGGGTATAAAAATGTATTAGAAAGATTCGAATCAAGTATACTATTAACAGTAAAAAAGAAAAAATGGGCATAAAAATATTAATCATTGCATACCGTCTTAACACAGTACTTTTCGGAAGTTCAATAAATTACTTTTGCGTTATTACTGCTTTCCTTTTTCTTTGAATTGTCGAATTGAATGTGAAAAACGGACTAACAAAGTTATTTTTTTTTTTTTCTTCATCAAAAATTGAAATCCAGGTTGCCGTGATTTTAAAAAAATTTAATCTCAGAGTATAGGTTAACAAGTACTTTCTTATCTTTTGATTCATCGCTGATTTTTGCGTTTTTGCAAATAATTTTGCAAAATTAATAATATTTATTGTTGTTATTGTTATATTAATAAACTAACGACTAAAAATTATCATTCTGTTAATTATTTAAAGCACACTCACAGAAATTATGCAAATGGTTTTTTTATAAAAAATCGTAAAAAATAGTTCCCATCAATTCACCACTTTCAAATTCATACAGTAGCTAACAAAGACATCTCAGAACACGGCATTAAAATTTAAAAAAAAATCGAAGGGTGTAATCATTTTGAAAATCGCAATAGAAAGTATAAAAGGGCAAAAACATTAAAAATTAGTTTTTTTGTTGCAGTGCTTACTTTAAGTTAGTTGTAGTAGTTGAAATTACCTTCAAAACAAGGTACAGCACATTAAAATCGGTCACGTATTTTAGGAGATACAAGCCAAAGGATAAACACAACTTTTAGAAAAAAACGTAATTTCGTCAACTTTAAATTGCTCATAACTCTTAAAGAAATTTTTTTAAAATTTTTTCTTGAACTACGTATAAGATATTTTTAGGTAAATAATGCATACACAAAATTTCGAAGCAATCAAAAATAGTTATGTCAAAAATCGTCCCGTTTGGCGTGGAATGACTCATATTCAAAATTCCATTATATTAAAATTTGCCAAAATGATTTTGATAACAAAAAATAACTTATTTCTGTTATTATTGGTAAGTCATTATTAATAAGCCGAAAGTAATGCAGCGAATAATGAGATGTCATTATTTGGTAATGCATGGAATAATGACAGGTACTTACCAAAATTTTGCTGGCGTAAGGTAACGGATCGGGGTAGTCAGTTCTTTGTATACATATTCGTACTTTTCGAGGCACAGTGGTACTAAAAGTGTGAAATATGGTACAAAGAAATTTTAACTATGGTACGATGGGGCACAAATAGTTAAATATGGTAACGTGGGACAAAATGGCTTAAATGTGGTGCATTGGGGCAAAAAGCGTTAACTATGGAACAGTGGGGCAAAAATGGTTAAACATTGTACAGGAGTACACAAGGTGTTAAATATGATTCAGTGGACCCAAAAAGACTTAGATATGGTACAATGGAGCAAAAAGCGTACATTTAGTACAGTGGGGAAAAATATGGAAGCAGGGAGAGAGGGTAACTCCCGGAAAATAAATATGAGATAACAAGTGTTTTTGCAAATGAATGCTTTTAGTAGCACTAATATTATGCGGAAGTTAATATTATGCGGAAGTTTTGCAGGCAAAAATTGTTCAATATATTACAGATGAGCGAAAGGGTTTTAAATATGGTTGAATAGAGTTAAATATGGTACGGTGAAGAAAAAAGAGTTGTATATGGTACAGTGGGAAAAAAGTACGTATAAAATTTCGTACATTAGAGACACTGTGGAATCAAAAGTGATAAATATGATACATTGGTGCATAAAGTATTGAATGTGGCATAAACCAAAGCAAAGCATTTTTCTAAAATGGTACATCCATGTAAACCATGGTGAAAAATAAGTTAAATAAGGTACACGGTATGATAACAAGTTAAACATGGCCCAGGTAGGGGTCAAAAAGGAATAAATACTGCCTAAGGCTGCGAATTTCGCTCTTGGAATATAAACCATAATTTTTTCTAAATGCTTTATTTTAGGGCCACTGTGGGGCAAACCCTATTAAATATTTCACAGTGGTGCAAAATTCAAAATAGGCATGGTGGGACAGACATGGTTTTATATTGTACCAGGGTGTGGATGTACCTATTGAAACATAATCTAGGAAAATAGGTAACATATGATCCAAAAAATGATTTTTCAACATTCATATGTACAGATGGGAAAGAGATATATATTAAACCATGACATCAGGGTAACTCTTGGAACATAAACAACGAATGAAACGGGGATTCGTTTTTTTATCGTTTGCAAGTAATCAAATCTACTTCATTTTGAACCAAAGTAATAATCATGTAGTTTTGGAAGAAGAGGTATAACTATTTTACAGTTCCCTAAACAGAAAATAAATAAAAGATGGGAAAGGGATAAATATAAAACCATGGCTTCATGGTAACTCTTGGAACATAAACAAGGAACGAAACGGGGGTTCGTTTTTTATCGTATGAAAGTAATCAAATCTACTTCATTTTGCACCATATGTAATAATCGTGTACTTTTGGAAGAAGAGGTATAACCATTTTGCAGTTCCCTAAACAGAAAATAAATAAAAGATGATTCAAAACATATGTTATGTTTGCACTCTTTCTACAAAATGTCTCTATTACAATCAATTAAGAAGAGAAAAATGCAAGGAGACCAAAAAATAAATTTCGATTAACCGCAAAAATACATAGAAAAATCGTATGTTCGCGATCAGCTGCTAAGCCAATTAGAAAAAAACCAATAGAAACAATTTATTGTGTAAATACTCAATAGAAAGCAACATTAACCCTCTTTTAAAGTAAATTAATATAAAGGGTTTACCAAGAAGAGGTGTTATTTTGGTATTAAAAGAAAAATTCCATTTTTGAGATAAATGATCGGATATTTATTTCACAATAAAGAGGCAGGTATGCCGTTATGCCAAATGGCCACCACGACCACGCTTACAGGACCATATCCTTTTCATGAAATTTTCCATAACCAAATCGCAAAGTGGCTGCCCTATGTCCTCGATAGCCTCACGAATTCTATCTTTGAGGTCTGGAATCGACGCTGGGCTGTTGGCGTAGACCTTATCTTTCACGTGGCCCCAAAGGAAGAAGTCGCAAGGTGTTAAATCACAAGATCTCGGTGGCCAATTGTGATCACCTCTTCGAGAGATAACACGGATTCCCCTAACAGAGCAATGGTTTCGTTGCTTGTGTGGCACGTAGCGCCGTCTTGTTGAAAGTAAGCGTTGTCCAGATCAATACCATTTAACCCCGACCATAAAAAATTATTAATCATCTCTCGATAGCGCAATCCATTCACCGTAACTGTTGATCCAACCTCATTTTCGAAAAAGTAAGGTCCAATGACCCCGCCGGACCATAAACCGCACCAAACAGTCACACGTTGACGACGGAGAGGCTTCTCACCAATAACTCTTGGGTTTTCCGAGCCCCAGATGCGACAATTTTGCTTCTTGACGTAGCCACCGAGGTGGAAATGGCCTCATCAGTCAAGATGATTTTTCGATGGAATTCCGGATTTCACCATTTTTGTAGTGAATTTTAATAATTTCAATGAGTTGTTGAATCGCGTATCGTCCCATTTTTAGTAATGGCGTAGTTTCTGCTTGTCAAATGTCAAAGAATAAAAGCTTCAAAATGAGAGCTACCGAAATACCGGGTGATTCAAAATAACACCTCTTGTTGGAAAACCCTGTACTATCCAATAGCATAAAAGAATATCGCCGATACGATATCTCCCATGAAATTTCAATATTAAATTTGCACATAGTATTCTAAGTCCTTCAAGGATTCAACATGCAGCAAATGTTAAAGAACAAAACATACCTATCTATTTTTTTAATGTTTTTTTTTAAATTAACATATTTTTGCTCTTTTTTATTCACCTTTTCTTGTAACGCGTATGCGAAAAGGACATTTTGTTATTTTTTGTACAATTCCCCGAAAGTTCTACGAAAATGCTGCAACCACCAAAATAAAACCTGTTTATTAGAATCAGTTTCTACTCTGACTTGCTACTTTTAGATGTTATTTTCGGGGTAAAAATGCAAATTCCACGCAAGTTTATTTCTCGTTGGCCATATTTTACAAAACTCTGCAAGGCAAAAGGAATGCAGACGAATATTTATTACCGCTTAGTGGCGTATATAAGCTGCAATTTATCAAATCAGCTCACATCGTATGCAGCGGAATGTATGTTAGTGTTCGGCTTGTCCTTGCAAAATAACTCACTGGGAAAACATTGTTGTCCTTTCGTTGCAACTTTAAGATGTCGTCTGTGAGGTAAGAACTCTGCGACATTTGCCTCATCCATCCTTGTTGCCAACAGCGTTCGAGTATTCCTAGTCTTCTGCATTGTCTGGAATATGCATATACACATGTCCCTCTCCTCAGTCTTCTTCTGTTTGTCTTCTTTTCACTTTTATTGCATTTTGGTAAATACGTCAAGTACTTACGTAAAGTATACGCAATGTATAAAATAAATAAACGCATTTTTTTGCTTCCTCAACACCTAATTCGATTTAATACGCCGTTCAAGAAACACTATCGCATATAAAGAATGCTTACTTGATAGTTTACTGCAAAACGTATATACATATATGTATATATCATCCATCTGGAGGTAACAAAATATAAAATGCATTTGTGAAGTTGTTCTTTTCAAAATTGTTAAACATGAAATAATCTCAAGTTTTATACCCTCCACCATTTGTAACACCACTAAATCGTAAAAGACGATTTAGCCAAGTCCGTCCGTCCGTCTAATGTAATCACGTTAAAATCTATTATACTTGAGCTAGGTGGTTTAAATTTTTTACACATAGTTATCTTATATCTGTAGGTATGTTGGGATTGAAAATGGGCAATATCGGTCCAATTTTGGATAAAGCAACCATATATGGGGGCCGATTTGACTTCTTAAGGTCATAGAGACCACAAATGTCAAGTGATCGGACTGAAATTTTGTAACTGGGGTTTATTTATACCCGGTATCCTTATCCGGTACACGAGCAACGGTAGTCATAGGTCCATGTTTTAATATACAGCCCTCATAGAAAGGTTCCTCTAGATTTGACTTCTTAACGCCACAAAATCCTCAAATTTCAACGAATTGGGCTGAAATTTGGTATAATGAGTTTATTAGTACCCGTAACCATTTACGTGCGATTCATTGTGGTGGGGTATATAAGATTCGGCATGGCCGAACTTAACGCTTTTACTAGGTTTTTACTTAAAATTGGTATTTTGTATTGAACTGGGATACTCGTACTCTTATATACAATGATATAAAGTTAGAAGGTCAACAGATTAGATCAGGATTTAGGAATATAATTTCTACTGATTTAAGGCAACTGTAGAAATAGTTTTTTATCTGTATAAATTCGACAATTAAGCAAGTTATCGAACTGAGCATCATTTTGAACAGGGAATTTAAATACAACGTCCAAAGGAAAAGACAAGTCCTGAGAATCACATTCTGAGTCAATTGAGATATTTTAGTCCGTCAGTTAATTTATCAGTGCAATCTAATTGTAACCGATCTTAAAAGAAAGAAATCTCCACATTGTTTTATATTCTTATGTTGCTAAAAGTTAATTTGAGGCCCTATTCTCCTTATAGGAACCACGGGAATATATATATGGGGGATTTCACGCCAAGCGAATGGATTTTTACAACCGATGTCTTCTGATCAGGATGAAACTTGCACCTAGTTTAATCTTATTGGATAGTAGTTAAGACACAAAATTTCAACGAGATTTTGAGATTTGTATACCCTACACCACACTGTGGTATAGGGTATTATAACTTTGTGCATTTTTTTGGAACACCCAAAGGGAGAAGAAATATACCCATCGTTTATTACACCGATCGACTTAGAATCACTTTCTGAGTTGATTTAGCTATGTCCGTCCGTCTGTCTGTGCATGTATTCTTGTAATCAAAGTACAGCTCGCAATTATGGTCCGATCTCGACGAAACTTTACACATATCTTTTTTTGGCCCAAGGACGATCCCTATTAAATTTGGTTAAAATCGGTTCAGATTTACATATAGCTTCCGTAGATACTCGTATGTACCTCCGATTTGGCATTTATGCATTGTAGAAGCAAAATTTTTGATCGGATTTCTATAAAAATTGACACAGAGCAGTCTCGTGATACACTTAGAGACAATACAAAATTTGGGGAAAATCGGGCCAGATTTTAATATAGCCCACATATGTATGTTACCCCCGATTTGTCATGTAAGCGCTGTAAAAACTGTATTTTATATCCGATCACACAATAATTGGTAAATGGGTAGGAACATATTATCTAATTCTGAACCGATAATCGCTAAATTAAGCGATATTCCTTCCTAAATTGAGAAAGATATTTCTGGAAAATTTTAATGATCGGAAGTAAAGTACAACTTCTTTAGCGCTTTGATACCAAATCAGGAGGAACATATATACGGATGTTATATATAAATCTGAACCGATTTTCCCTGAATACTCATTCATGTAAAAAGACCTCTTTCTATCGAATTTCGTAATGATCGGATATAAAATACAGTCTCTACAGCGCTTACGTGTCAAATCGGGGGTAACATATATATGTGGGCTATATATAAATCTCAACCGATTTCCCTCAAATTTGGCAGTGTTCATTCACGTAATGAGAAACCTCTTTCTGCCAATTTTTTTACTGATCGGATATAAAATACAGTCTCTACAGCGCTTACATGTCAAATCGGGGGTAACATATATATGTGGGCTATATATAAATCTCAACCGATTTCCCTCAAATTCGGCAGTATTAATTCATGTAATTAGAAACCTCTTTCTGCCGAATTTCGTACTGATCCGATTAAAAATACACTTTTTACAGAGCTTACATGTAAAATCGGGGGTAATATATATATGGGGGCTATATCTAAATCTTAACCGGTTTTCTCCGAATTTGGCAGTATTCCTTCATGTAATAAGAAACCTCTTTCTGCCGAATTTCACACTGATCGGTTATAAAATAAATTTTTTACGGCGCTTACATGTGAAATCGTGGGTAACGTATATATGAGGGCTATATCTAAATCTGAACCGATTTCTTCCAAATTTAACAGTGTTCATTCATATAATAAGAGCTGAATTCTGCTGAATTTCATACTGATCGGATATAAAATAAAGTTTTTACAGCGCTTACATATCAAATCAGGGCTATCATATATATGGGGGCTATATCCAATTCTGAACCGATTTTAACCAAATTAAATAGGGATCGTCCTTGGGCCAAAGAAAAGATATGTGTAAAGTTTCGCCAAGATCGGGCCATAATTGCGACCTGTACTTTGATTACAAGAATACATCTACTGACAGACGGGTAGACAGACGGACATAGCTAAATCGACTCAGAAAGTGATTACAAGTCGATCGGTATAATAAACAATGCATCTATCTCTTCTCCTTTTGGGTGTTACAAACAAATGCACAAAGTCATAATACCCTGCACCACAGTGTGGTGTAGGGTATAAATGCGGTTTCTACATATCAAATCGGGTATAACATTTATATGGGGACTATATCTAAATCTGAACCGATTTTCCCCGAATTTGGCAGTATTCATTCATGTAATAAGACAACTCTCTCTGCCAAATTTCGTACTGATCGGATATAAAATACAGTTTCTACAGCGCTTACATTTCAAATCGGGGGTAACATACGAGTATATGGGGGCTATATTTAAATCTGAGCCGATGTGGACCAATTTCAATAGGGATCGTTCTTGAGCCAAAAAAGAGCACTGTGCTAAATTTCATTACAATCGGACCATAAATACGACCTGCACTTTGATTACAACGACGGACAGACGGACGGACAGACAGACGGACGGACATGGTTACGAGTAAATTGACTCAGAAAGCGATTCCAAGTCGATCGGTATAATAAACGATGGACCTATCACTTCTCCTTCTGGGCCACAGTGGGGTGTGGGGTACAAAAGTTCAAATATTTATTCACAGAAATAGTTTTTTTGGGTTCCAGAGAAATTCAAAATGTATGAAAATTAATATGATTTTGTAGTTTCGTTCGTGAGTTGTTGAAGAAAAATATATTGCCCAAAAATACATTTGTAGACGGAATTGCATATTCTTATATGTTCTGATTAGCTGAGAATGGTATGAATTTTGATTTTTTTATAAATCTAAAAAATATTGTTTTTATTTAATTATATATATATTAAATTTTTAAAGATTAATATTGGTAGATGTCAAAAATAAAAAAACTTCATGAAATTCGTTGAAAATTGTTTTCAATATAATTTAGATTGGACTTTAATCTATCGGAAAAAATCAAAATCTTCCCGATTTTGTCCGATTCTCTCACGGAGGAAAATCGTAATTTTTGATATGTTTGAATTGAAAGAAAATATACTTGGAAACGATTTTTTTAAATATTATATATTTGTTAACAAATAAATTTTTTTTGAAAATCAAGAAATTTTGTTTGGATGCATGTATTAATATATTATAACATAATTTATTTGCAAACCGAATTTCACAAATAAAATATGTGTTTACACACAAACAAAGTTATTGTTTAAGAAGTTTTCCAAATATTTTTTTTAAAAAGATTTTTAAAACTTTGCTGACTTGTTCGAATATTAGTTTGTTTTTCCTAGTTTTCGTGTTAAAATGTATAGCCAAAAATGTCATTTAATTTATAAATACTCCAATTCATCACTTTTTGTCAATCCATCAATGTAACTTATATTTACGAAAGATTATTAGATTAGATTTAAGTTTAATAAAATTTTACAAACATATAAAATTTATACAAAATGCTCTTTGAACATCTGAAAAACAGAAAACTTGTCTTTAAGTTAAGACATTATTACATTGAAAAAAAAATAATTACAAATTAATCTTTGTTTCGGAAATACTAGTTCCAAATAAAAAATATTTGAATGGGAGCATATTTTTGTTCTGAACAATATCCTCCCAAACATACAATATTTGTGTGTGTCAAATATTATATATTTGGAGTGTACCCTAAACATATGTATATTTCAAGCCGAATATGTTTGGGACAATATACTACAGAAGCGATTATTTTTCAGCGTGCTTTTATTTCAAAGTTTTAATAAGTGCATAAAATTATAAAATAACTCGTTAGTCTAATATAAAATACGTTGTTGCTGATATTTTTCTTTACTTAGTTAATTTAAAGCCACACGGGGCAAAATCGCCTTTTTTGATATGTTTGAATCGAAAGAAAATATATTTGGAACACAAATTTTTAAATATTATATATTTCTACGCAAATAAATTTTATTTGAAAATCAACAAAATATATTTGGAACGCATATATTAATATATTACAACAAAATATATTTGCAAACTAAATTTCTCAAATAAAGTATATGTTTAAGTACAAATAAAATTATTGTTTAGGAATTTCTCCAAATATATTTTTTTTAAAAACGATTTTCAAATCTTTTGCTGCCTTTTTCGAATTTCATTTTTAATTTTTTCGTGGTTCCCAATTGTACCTCCCAGTTATTATACCATATGCAGCATTGACTTCTGTTTCAAATCAATCATTTCAAATTTCTAAGCATTTGAAGCCATCATTAGTTGTCAATCCACGGAAAAATTTATTTTGATCCCAGATTATAGGATTTCAATTATTATTTATTATTATTACGAACATTATAAATTTCTAAAAAATATTTTGAATTACTGAACAATATAACACAATTTATGTATTTTCTGAATACTTAAATGCAAATTTTTTATTTGTTTCGGAAATAATAGTCCAAAATAAAAACAAATTGGGAGTAAACAAAGATTTGTTTAGAACAACATCTTCCCAAATATATAATCTTTGTGTGTACCAAATATTATATGTTTAGAGTGTACCCTAAACATATACATGTTTCAAGCCGAATTTGTTTGGGACAATATACTACAGAAGCGATTTTTTAACATTTGTCCTACTAAAAAAAATTTGTGAATTATTTAGTCGAAATGAGTAGCAATATCTTGTCAAAATTATTATTACTAGTAGCTTCATACGCAAATTAGTTAACCGTTACCTTTGAGTCAGAATGTAAACAAAACCAAATACAGTTGATGTTTTGCAATTTAAGCGTGCGTTAATTAATTCCAATGACGTTTTAAAATATAAACAAATGGAGTTCAAAATAGTTTATTCAGATTTAACTTTTTTCTTTTATTAAAGAAAAAGAAAATTTGGCGAACAACCATTTGATGAAATATGTGTATTTAACAGTGTTGTTGTTAGTGTCAAAAATTTTTATTTTTCAGAAAATTGTTCTGATAGCAACCCTTGATTTAGTAAAAAAAACAACCAAAACATTTCAGTTTACTAGAAACCCGTAAATGCTATGTAAAACCGGAAAAAAAATAATTCAGCGCATCATAATCCACTTAGAAATGAAGTTTCATTGTATTCTGACAACTCCTTCTAATTTTGTCCAATTCTAATATGGGGACGGGCAGAGTTCGCCACGTTATTTAGTTTCTTTTTTGAGCACTCAAAAAAAGTAAACGATCTCAGTGAAATTGTAAACATTGAAAAAATTGGTCCCCGATTTGTAATACAATACTTTTATTTGAAAGCAAAGTCAACCAATATTAAAACCTAGCTAGATTCTACTTTGGGGGAATCTGCTCCTTCATTTACATTTATAAAGTACTAGCGGACCCGGCGAACTTCGCCTCGCCCCAATTTAACGCCTTCAGATAAACTCCAGAGTGATAATAAAACACAGATAGTTAAAATTTTAATGCGATTTGTTTAAAAGGAATCGAAATCAGTAGAGATAAATCGAATCAGATGATAAACAACAAACAACGAAGACAGAAGACAGGCAACGTACAGATGACCGTGCGAAAAACAGGGAAATTCGAGATTAATTCCACAGACTTCCTACGATTGGTTTTGAGATTTATTGATTGTCATCGCAAAAGCCAATCGTACAGGGAACTGAATCCGCTTGAATTGGAATGAAAGATCAGTTGGAATAATCGGAATTCGTGGGATAAGGACTTCCTCCCCTTTGAATTTTCCCTTGATGATCGTCGCCTGAATCACATTGTCCATCAGTTTCATAATGGACAACCGCGAACTATGCACAATTTCGGATGATTCAGATTCCGCAACATGATTATGATCGATTCCACCTTCAGCTGTAAATTATGCGGCACATCAAGCGAGTTTGATTTTACTTTGAATAATAAAATTCATGCTATCGACGTCCTTATTCTTCGCTGCTAATATTGCCCATTAACTAATCTAATCGAGATTTGGAAACACTTTGGTGATGAGTTCCTCGTTCGACGATGTGAACTCGCAAAAATTTGCCGGGAACAATATCAATGCAGTGGAAACATCAATAGTAATTTGGCCATTGCCAAGCGCCAACAGTTGTTTCGAGAATTCAAGAGCCGATGAGTCGTTCTGCAACGCGACTCTCATGTTCGTGGTCAATTTTAAATTCTTCAAAAATTTGCCGGGAACAATATCAATGCAGTGGAAACATCAATAGTAATTTGGACATTGCCAAGCGCCAACAGTTGTTTCGAGAATTCAAGAGCCGATGAGTCGTTCTGCAACGCGACTCTCATGTTCGTGGTCAATTTCAACTTCTTGACATAACTTCTTGACATGCAGCCACAAAGACCACTATTTCAGGCATGCATTAATTTCATCGGCAGTAGATTTCGGGATGACGGGAAGCGTTTGACGAAAATCTCCGGAGAGCAATATCAGACTCACCAAATTGTCTCAAATCACGTCGTAAATCCTTCATCGTTCGGTCAATTGCCTCCAGAGCTCGTTTATGCGCCATCGTGCATTCATCCGAAATTATGATTTTGCAATGCCCGCAATCCAATAAGATAACCTTACCTCTTATACTCAAACTTATTATCTGAAAAAATGTTCGAATTGATAAATATCGTGAATTTTAATTGATCGTAATGCTTGTACCGTTTGCCGATGTGATACGCGAAATCAGTGTAACAATACGCAAAACTCGAATGAATTGCACCAAGAAAAATAGCACATACTCGTACATATGTTTAATAGAAAACTTTTTTGTTTAATAGAAAATTAATAAAAAAATTTGGATTGAAAAAGAGAGCAGTAGATAGGAACAGTAGGAATCTCGCAAGAAATAGCAATTTTCGATTTTCCCAATTTTCCGACTTTTCCGGAGGGTATTCCCAAAATTTTC
The DNA here is from genome assembly GCA_963930755.1 of Eudasyphora cyanicolor. Classification (NCBI taxonomy): domain Eukaryota; kingdom Metazoa; phylum Arthropoda; class Insecta; order Diptera; family Muscidae; genus Eudasyphora; species Eudasyphora cyanicolor. The sequence goes on from OZ005737.1 coordinate 246,570,976, forward strand.
TTTCGTAACAACCTTCTCCAGGCAAATACGAACAACTGAAAAAAAATTGAGCCAAATCGCTCCAGCCGTTCTGACGTGATGCTATTACACAGATGGACCGTTTCATTTTTATATATATAAGATTGGGTGGCAGAGTTTAAACGTGGCAGTACGAGCTGCCAAGAGTAATGGTCGACAAATTGAGGCTTCCTCGCCAGAAATAGTTAAAAAAATCCACAAAATGGTATTATGTAGATGACCCTCGGTTGAAGGTTAGGGAGCTAGATTAAGTCGTATTCATTACAATAAGTGTTATACTCGTACATCGCATATTGACGGCAAATTCGATGATAAGAAAGCTGTGCGCATCGAAAGCATCGATGATAAGATGGGTTTGCTCACAATCAAGACAATGTACAAGTTCACACATTCACTATTGTGATGGCCAAAATCAATAAATTAAGTTCGAATTGCTTCAGCATGCACCTTATTCGGCATATTTAGCTCCCTCGGATTTTTTTTGTTTCCAAATTTGAATGAAAATGGAAAAATATTTACCAGCAATGAAGAGGAGGAGGTTGCTGTTGACGGCTATTTCCAGGAGCTAGATAGTTATTACTCTAAACGGGGTATAGAAGCTAATGAAAATCGCCGGAAAAAGTATGTCGATTTAAAAGGAAATTATGTTGAGAGATAAAGAAACATTTTCCCAAATTGTTTGCGTTTTCTTTGTTAGGTTGGCTAATTTTGGAACCACCCTCTTATAACGGACATAGGTATAAACATTTTTTGTATTTTATATACTTATATATTAATTAAGAGCGACCAGTAGGTGAGTTGGTTACGTGCTCGCCTATGAGTTTGGGGGTAGTGGGTTCGATTCCCTCCAGAGGCTTTGGTCTGTCGCTACAAAAATATAACAGACAACATGGTCTTTGTCACCCGGCTTTTCCCTGGACCGTAAAATTAGAATAGAAATTTACTTTGTATTGTAATTCATATAAATACATAAACAAGGTATGTTGATTAAATATTGCCACGCCCGCTTATTATATACCACTCACCTTTGGTTGGAGCTACTAATATTAACTTACAATCCGAATTTCGTCCTTCCATGATCAACACTTGTTGATATATTCGAGTTTTAAATAATGCCACTCTCTATTTTGCCCCGCCAGCTTTTTATTTTTCTTAAAACCGTCCAAGAAGCTTTCAAACAATTGAAAAACAAGCAAGAAAGTTTCAGTCGGGTAAACCGACTAAGGTATACCCTCACTTTGTGAGTAATGTAATATTGAATATTACACGAATTATTCTGTCAATTTGTGTGGGAGCTACCAGAAGGGGTTTAACAAATACATCTATTTTTCGCTGAACAGTAGATACTTTAAATTCATTGCACTGCGCCGAATTTTAAGCGTTTATGTGCACTGGTATAAACGTTATGAGATATTACATTTTGGTACGATTTGGCCATTTTGTGTGGGAGGTACAAAAAGGGGCGTGGCGATAACGCCCATTTTTCACATGGCTATAGGCACTATAAAAACATTACACTGTACAAAATTTCGAGTATTATTATACACTTGTATTAATGTTATAAGCTGTTAACCTTTGGTTCAAAATGGTACCTTTGTGTGGGAGGTACCAAAAGGGGCGTGGCAACAACGCCCATTTTTCTCTGGACTGTAGGCAATATAAAAGCATAACACTGTGCAAAATTTCAAGTATCTTTCTACACCGTTATTAATGTTATAAGCTGTTAATTTTTGGTGCAAAACGGTGCATTTGTGTGGGAGGTACCTAAAGGTAATTTTCGCTAATTTTTCTCGAGTTGATAACGACTAATAAGCTAATACTATGTGTGGAATTTCAAAAGATTCGAATAAGTAGTATAGCAGTTATTAAAGAATCAATATTTCACAACATTTTAACCCTTTGTGGGGGAGGTACTAGAAGGAGTGAACCAATATGGCCCATCTTCGAACATAGCCGGAGATAGAAAAAAATATTACCACATACCAAATTTGAGGTCAATCGGTTACTCCTTTCGAGAGTTATCGTGCGCACCAGCCAGCAGACAGACAGACAGACGGACGGACATTGCTCATTCGACTTAAAATGACCCAAAACGGATTTCCTCCGAACATACTTGGGGTCTTAGGTCACTCCTTCGACGTGTTACACTTTTTTCCGTAGCAAATGATATATACCCTCGTCACACTAAAGTGAGGGTATAATAAATAAATAATATTTAGGAATAAAATTCGAATAAAAAACTAAGGAACTTAACTTCCATTACCTACACAATAAACGCAATTTTTTAATTGTTTATCTTTGTTATGGAAAAAATCGCAAACAATTTTTTGGAACTTTTTCTTTTGCGAAATGAAATCTTGTTTTGAAATGTTTGTGAAAAACAAATATTGTTTTTCCTTTTGTTATGAACACGATCGTGTTTTATAATTACTTTCCTAAAAAGTATCTTTTTCAAAATTGCATGAAGATATTCAACCAATTTTTTTAGGTGATAAGGATTTTGCTTAGGACTACGGGAGCCTTTGGAGTGCCAGCAGAAGCAGTCGGTTGGGGGGGTTCGGGTCCTGGCTAATTCCTCATATGTTCAACATTACAATAATAATTATGAAGACTCCCTTTTTATTTATGAAAATATACAAATGACTCAGTGGTACTCTATTTCAAAAGTAAAATCTATGCGAGGTTATTTAGAAAGAATTAGTAGAAATATCTAGGTCTGTGATTTATTCTCGTCCTGATGTCGTTGGACGAGAATTGCCTCATTACCCACCCATTCCTGTTGATTCCAGTGGCAGAAATTTTCTAGAATCCCCTATAAGAAGCCTGATACAAATTCACCTAATTCCTTCTCAACATCATACTAAGGAAACCAACTTTCTAAGATTATAGAGCCATATTAATTCAAAATTTTATTCATTTATAAATTATTAAATATACTTTAAAGTAGGGCAGTATATAAAATTTTTGTTGTTTCCTATTCATAGTAATATTGTCAACAACAACAATGAAAATAGTATTTACTTTCATGGATTTTTTTTTATGATATCTATCTAAATATGTAGTTAAATTATATGATAGTTCAATATAACTATTTTTTTTTCTTTGAGAGTAATATCTAGTTGTGAAAGGTTCGATTTTGAGATTGTCTGACCTTGAATTTACAAGAGTTTCGCACAAAAGGCAACAAAAAAAATTTTACAACTGAGATACACAAAACAAAAAAAAAAGAATAATAAACTTGAATATCAGTCGAACAAGACAAAATATTTCAATTACTACACTCATCACAGAGTTGAGTGTTTTTTTTTTTTGTACTTCTCTCGGTATAATCTACTCTCTCAAAACTAGTTTTTTACGATATTCAGAATCGAATGAATGTAAAGAATAATCAATGAAATGGAACAATGAATGAAATTACAAGTAATACTCAATGAATTAAGGCAATAAGCTAACCGAAAATTATGATAGAAACAAAAAAAAAACAAAACAATACCAAAGAATAATACTACGATTAAGGGTATTCACTTAGAATTTTAAAATTTGTTCGGTAGTATTTTTCTTGATACTGACTTTAGTTACCACAAAACAATTTAAACAATCGGTCACTTACCAACATCTCGAAGATTGAAGAGGCCTTTCCAATGCTTGATGATGATGCATGATGATAACCTGTCAGATGTGGGATTATTAATTATGTTATTATTGCCTCAACTCGTATGGGTAACGAAATAATTCTAATTATCCGGTAGGGAATTTAATCTAATAAACCATATACTTAATTTAATTCTTCCACTTAGAAGGGTTGTTTACTGCGTCTCTTCTTTGCTTTTCTTGGTAAACCTGTCAGCCATCTGTGGTACTTCCAACTTCTTCCGATTTGACCAACGTCTATTAAAATTATTTTGGTGTCCCTTCCTTCCGGGTTTCGGTGGTATCACTTGTCAGTAACGATGTCGGGACTAGTTTATAGTTTAACTTCACCGAATTTTTCGTGGTTATTGCCACTGCGAGTGGAATCTCGAGACTATAACGTCCGACGGGTCGCTGTTGAACGGATTCGCTGATTCGATTCCACGAGAATGAAGAACTTTCTCAACATAAAATAGGGTGCTTTGGGGGTAGAGGGTGTAGATCCCAAAAGTAATATAATCCGGGATATCGAATGCCGGAGTCACAACCAATAATATGTCTTGGAAATCACACAGGTGTAATTCACCATCAGAAGATTTACGTAATATGCTACAGACTGCAATATGTAATTCCACGTGGGACGAATCAACGGTCTTACGTAATCGCCCTTGAAGTTACCTTCGGGGTATGGAACCTTATTAAATTTAATGCAAGCGTCGGGAGGGATAATTTTGTGCTACTGTCGCTGGTACTGTGCCACGGATTAGGTACTCTCCACCAGAATTATGTACCTCCGACAACCTGCTGACGCACAGTTAGATGGAATCTTTTTTCTGGACAACTAAACTGGGGAGAATATACTCCCAGTAAATTTCTTAAATTCTGGATTTTTTTTTCCAGAAATCAGGGTAACAGATAGATCTGCGGTAATAATTTATTCTAGACGTGATGCCACGAGGTAATATAAGTTAAACAATTTTCTAATATGTTCTTTATTAGTTTGATGGTGATTGATTGGCTGCTGGTTGTAAAAGAACGTGTTGCTCGACAATCGACGACGAGGTAAGCCTGTACCGCCGTCGTGTACGCTGTACCGCCGCTGTTTGAGAAACATAGAATGTCAGCTGTTCTGTTATTAAGTGCTGCTATTTAAGGTAGTCTTTTGTATCAATGCAAGAATAAACTGAAAGAATTTTTGTTTGCACTTAATATGAAAGAACGATATTCTCTTGAAAGATTTTATTAAAATGTTTCACAATATTCGTAACTGTGATTTCATTTTGGAACAACAAAATGTTCATATCACTTTATGTTGCCCTATGCGGGGTTGTTCTGTTTTTAATGTTATTTTAAGGTTTTCTCATTGTAGAGTTGAGCTGAAGATCAAAGAGTTCATTCAAAGTGAAGGTCATTTCGTTTAAGAGATTTGTCTATTAGTGTCTGTCTATTAGTGATATGGGACTTGTATTTTAGCATAACCCGGGAACCTTTTATCCTAATTTGTTCGGGAAGATAATACCATAAATTCATCCCATCAGCGGTATTAAAAATAAACTCTTTAAAAAATTCGTAATTGTTAATGTTTTTTTTATTTTATCATAAAGTGTGATTGTTCGTGAATTTAATGAGACCATTCCGAAGAAAATCGATGCATAATTTAAAAAGCACCCTCCAACTAGGACTGTCCTTAGAAGATCTCGTCCCTTCGATATATAAGGTGGGCGTGGACCCGCCCATATGAGCCAAGTTTTGATATTGCGAAAAATTCAGTAAAAATATATTTTGGTTTAAGACCATGTTTCATTTGCATTCAGTCTATTGCAAAAATGTAATTAAAACAAATACAACAATGGAAGCGAGTTTCAAAAATTGTTGGGCAGAATTGACAAAAATTACTGATTGAATTATTTCTATAGACACCACTCTATCATCGTAAAGCAATATATGTGCCTTTAACTTAAATCAACGTAAATACTTATGGAAGTAGTAACTTATTGTTAATAACAACTACCAACTAAAACAATATTTCACTGAACTAACTAGAGATACTTGGGACAAAATGGGTTAAATACGGTCCAAAGTGTTAAAGATGATTACGTGGACCCAAAAGGGTTCAATATTGTACAGTGGGTCAAAAACCTTACATTTAGTGCAGTGGGCAAACATGGTTTTAAACTGTACCAGGGTGTGAATGTAGCTATTGGAACATAAACTAGGGGAAATAAAGTATATCGTTCATTCCATATCAAACCGAACGATTTTTGGAAAATAAGTTGGTCGACATTCACGTTTGTCTTGAAAATTTGCAAATGTGTTTTACTATGGAAATGAATCAACTTGTAGTTGGCGAGAAAAAAAATTCAGATGTTATTAAAGGAGGTTAAATAAAATTTTTAAATTCATCAGTTGCATATGCAACTTCATTTTGCAAGTAGCCCAATTTTTCCTAACTTACCCTAGAAATTTCAAGATGGTGTTCAGCGTCGTTCTTTTTTATCCCCTCACCTTAGAGAGGAGGGTATATATCATTTGCTACGAGCCAAAAGTGTAACACATCGATGGGGTGACCTATTACCCTAAGTATGTTCGGCGGAAATCCGTTTTGGGTAATTTTAAGTCATTTGAGCAATGTCCTCCGTCCGTCCGTCTGTCTGCCTGTCTGTGTGTCTGTGTGTCTGTCCGCTTGCTGGTGCGCACGATAATACTCGAAACGAGTAACCGATTGACTTCAAATTTGGTATGCGGTAATATATGGTGATCTAAGTAGAGATACTTTTTTCAATAGCCTTGTTTTTGGCAGATCACGTGTGCGTCGTGTCATGCTGTCATGTTATTTTTGTTAAGTATTGTTTGGCATTTCATAATGAACATCTTTTACGATTTATTCAGTTTTATTATCAAAATAATCGTTCGACAATTGCGCTAAGTCCATTTTTTTAAATCCAAAAAAAAACACTTTCCAGTCGACCCACGACCTTGACACTCATGAGCAATATTTTAGCTCTCGTTAAGAGCTATATTTTTGCAATTGACCGATTCCCAATTCGACGTACCGGAATCATCGGTCCATATTTCTTCAAAAATGATGCTGGTGAGAACGTAACCGTCAATGGCGACCGTTAGCGTGCCATGATAACCGACTATTTGATGCCTGAAATTGAAGCTCGTGATCTCGGTGACATTTGGTTTGAACAAGACGGCGCCACTTCCCACATATCGCATCAATCAATGGATTTATTGAGAGAACACTTCGGTGAGCAGATAATTTCACGTTTTGGGCCGGTCGATTGGCCACCAAGATCGTGTGATATCACACCGTTAGACTTTCTCCTGTGGGGATATGTAAAGTCTAAAGTTTATGCGGACAAACCCGCTTCGATTCAGGCCTTGGAACAAAACATCACGAGTGTCATTCGCCAGTTACCAGTCGAAATGCTCGAACGAGTCATCGAATATTGGACTCAACGGATGGACCATCTGAGACGTAGCCGCGGCCAACATTTGATAGACATAATCTTCAAAAAATAAAAGCCAAAGAGTGCTCTTTCAAATGATAATAAACATTCCCCATTCAATTTGAATTTTCTGTGTTTTTTTTTCTTTAAACCAGTAAGGAAAGGCAGAAAGTCGGGCGGGGCCGACTACATAATACCCTACACCTCCCTAACACTGCGATAAGGGTCATTGCCATAATAATTTGGAATAATTGGTAAATGGGTAGAAACATATTATGTAATTCTGAAACAATAATCGCTAAATTAAGCAATATTCGTTCCTAAATTGAGAAACATCTTTCTGGAAAATTTTAATGATCGGAAATAAAAAATACAACTTCTATAGCGGTTTGATACCAACTCAGGAGGAACATATATATGGAGCTTTAATATAAATCGGAACCGATCTTCCCTGAATACTCATTCATGTAAAAAGACCTCTTTCTGTCGAATTTCGTACTGATCGGATATAAAATAAAGTCAGCGCTTACATGTCAAATCGGGGGTAACATATATATGGGAGCTATATCTAAAACTGAACCGATTTTCTCCGAATTTGGCAGTATTCCTTCATGTAATAAGAAACCTCTTTCTGCCGAATTTCGTACTGATCGGATATAAAATGCAGTTTTTACAGCGCTTACAGGTCAAATCGGGGGTAACGTATATATGGGGGCTATATCTAAATCTGAACCGATTTCTTCCAAATTTAAAAGTGTTCATTCATATAATAGGAAACCTCTTTCTCACGAATTTCATACTGATCGGACATAAAAAAAGTTTTTACAGCGCTTACATGTGAAATCGGGGGTAACATATATATGGGGGCTATATCTAAATCCGAACCGATTTTCTCCGAATTTGGCAGTATTCCTTCATGTAATAAGAAACCTCTTTCTGCCAAATTTTGCACTGATCGGATATAAAATACAGTTTTTACAGCGCTTACATGTCAAATCGGTGGTAACATATAATGGGGGCTATATGTAAATCTGAACCGGTTTTCTCCGAATTTAGCAGTATTCCTTCATGTGATAGGAATCCTCTCTTTGCCGAATTTCGCACTGATCGGATATAAAATAACATTTTTACAGCGCTTACATGTCAAATCGGGGGTAACGTATATATGGGGGCTATATCTAAATCCGAACCGATTTCTTCCAAATTTAACAGTGTTCATTCATATAATAAGAAACCTCTTTCTGCCGAATTCCATACTAATCGGATATAAAATAAAGTTTTTACAGCCCTTACATATCAAATCGGGGCTAACATATATATGGGGGCTATATCTAAATCTTAACCGATTTTAACCAAATTCAATAGGGATCGTCCTTGGGCCAAAGAAAAGATATGTGTAAAGTTTCATCGAGATCGGACCATAATTGCGACCTGTACTTTGAGTACAAGAATACATGCACAGACGGACAGACAGACGGACAGACAGACGGACAGACACACAGACGGACAGACGGACATAGCTAAATCAACTCAGAAAGTGATTCTAAGTCGATCGGTATAATAAACGATGGGTCTATTTCTTCTCCTTTTGGGTGTTACAAACAAATGCACAAAGTTATAATACCCTGTACCACAGTGTGGTGTAGGGTATAAAAAGTAGGGAACCTCGAAATGGATCACCCATTATTTTTCTCTATCTCCGGCTAAGTTCGAAGATGGGCCATATTGGTCCACTCCATCTAGTACCTCCCCCACAAAGGGTTAACTTTTAGTGAAATATTGATTTATTAATACCTTGTATACTACTTACTCGAATCTTCGGAAATTTCACACATATTATTAGTTTGTTAGTCCCTAACACGCCAAGGAAAATGGGCGAAGTGGCCACTACCTTTTTGGTACCTCCCACACAAATGGACAATTTAGCACCAAAAGTTAACTGCTTATGGCTTTAATATCAGTTCATAAAATTTTGCAATTGTGAACAGTATAATGATTTTATAGTAACAAGAGTCCAGAGAAAAATGGGCGTTATTGACACGCTCCTTTTGGCACCTCCCACACAAATGGATCTTTTTGTACAAAAGTTACCAGCTTTTAACATTAATACAAGTGCATACAAATGTTTCAAATTTCGGACAGTGTTGTGCTTTTATAGTACCTAGAGTCTAGAGAAAAGTGGCCGTTATTGGCACGCCCCTTTTGGTACCTCCCACACAAATGGACCGTTTTGTACCAAATGTAAACTGCTTTAAACTTTGATACCAGTACATGCTTTAAAGTTATTAAATGCAATTTAAATTGATAATAATTTAATAAAATAAAAAAAAATTTACAAATGTATTTTTGGGACTTAAGGTGAGGGGATTCATAAGTCGGTTTACGCGACTGAACTTTCATACTTTTTAAAACAATATTTTATAAAAAATGCCAATGATTTTCCTTGATAAACTATGAAAACTATTGAAATTACAAAATAGACAGAATCACTGACTACAAATTTTGTTTTGAATTTTTTTCTGTGTATATGTTAAATTTCAAAGCCCAATATTACTAAAAATGCAGGAAGCGCGTTATGCTTGTGCATATGTACTCGTATGTTCACAGTGTTCAAAGTGCTCTTGGTTTGGTGCTCCTTTTGTACTTTTTCAACTAAGAGTATGTCCCCCTTGCATCTTCATATTCAGCATATTATAATTGCATAATGTTTCTCTCTTGTTTTCCGTGAATTTCCCCGTTTTCATGATTTCACATTTTCCTCAGTGGTTGTCCCGTTTTTCTTCTTTTTATTTTGAGTCTGCGTAACTTTGTTTTATTTGTTACCCAAAAAATGCTGCTGCATATGCCTTGTCAGTTAATAAAACCATTTGCTGCGAACGAAATATTATGTTGACGATGACGATGATTCTGCTCCTGATGCTGAAGTTACTCTTGTGGCACGAAGAAAGGATTCACCACGGAGTATGGGAAACGTTGACAAAAATACAAAAAAAGTGAAAAACGAAAAGGAATTCCAGTTGCCACATTTCCTTGCGATATACGTTCATTTACATTGGCAGCTTGACTGGTTTGTTGCATAAACATGGAGCCCATTTTTACCCTCAAAAACCTCATGTGGAAGAGAGGGGATTTGGGGTTTTTGCGCAACCAACATTTACCTATGCATATGTACGAGTATACGCAAACATTGGGGTGTAAGTAGGAGAATACCAGTTTGTTTGTCAACTTTGCAAAAACTTTCCGATTATGAGGGAATAAGTTCGTTATCAGTCTACATACACTGTGGATTATTTCCCACACGAAGCAAGTGTCTTAGGAGCATAGAAAATTCTAAAGGACAATGACAGAAAAAAATTAAATGCTCATTTTCTGATACAGTTCACAACCAATTTTCATTTAATAAGATTTTTCGCTTACATAAAAAGTGCACTAATTATTTTCAGATGATTGTACTCGTAAAGACTGGGCCTTTTAACATTTTTAATTTAAACTTGCGATTATTTTGACTTGTGATTTGGGACCTTTGGACTATTTTCTCTGGGGAGCCATTAAGGATAAATGTCACGCAAAGCATCCAGAGACAATTGAAACGTTGAAACATGAAATCGAAGTTGTAATCGCAGAGATTTGAACCGAAACAATCAAAAATATACTGAAAAATTAGGTTGACCGGATGATATACTGCCGAGCCAGTCGTGGTAGTCACATGAATGATATTGTGTTCCATTATTATAGGACAAATTTCAAACTTCCCAATAAAACCAAATAATTGAAAAAATTATCAGTACTTTTTTTATAGCCTTTTCAAATTTAAAATTTTACCCTTTACCACCCACATCAATACTACATGATTCCTAATTTTCATCAAAAATACACAATTCCTTAAATATGCATTAAGTTCTCGCAGATAATAAACAATTTTTCTTACCCACCCTAATACACACATGACTGCATGCATTATATATGTATGGATGTGGGTATTTGCATATGTGTACGAATTTTTGGCAAATTTAAAAGTTGTGGGTTTGCATGTGCATGTCACCTGTCAAATCCCAAGGATTTCGCAAGCACAAAAATATGCAGAAAAAGAAAAAGGACATAGATTGAAATGAATGAAGAGAACCGAGCACCAAGAAATCTTTAAAAAAATGAAAGATTCAGATATCACAATGACAAAATACAAATGAACAATGCGCCCGTTTACAACAGACAACATAAATAACCACAAAATGCAATTTTGAAAATTTGTTTATTTCATTTAAACTTATGAGCCGGATGAGTAGCAAGATGGCAAGACTGAAGTCTGGCGGATGTCATCAGACTTTGTGACACCGAAAAATCAAAAACGATTTGTTTGCTTTTTGTCATTTTGGTATGGCGATGAGAAATATTGTCTACTCATATCATTTGGACATCATATCAGTAGTTTAAGTAGCCACACAACAAGATGAGCTTGCGACTGAATGTGCAAATCTTTGTAAATAAAAGACAATTTTTTCTTTCGACTTAAAATTATACTGGCAAAAAATATCTGTGCTTTCATTTTGGGACAAATCTGTACACAGACTTCATCAGTAAAATTGTATGAGGAATATTTGTGTAGAACATTTAGATTTTGTGTGTCCAATTTTTGGCAGTGATTTAGATTGGTTCAGTTCAATTTTATCACTTCTCATTACTCAAAAACTTTATATCGTAGAAAATTAAATTTGATAGGTCAGTTCACCTAGTGGTTGAGGTACCTTGAGTACCTCGGAAACTATTGGTCGTTTAAAATTGTTTCCAAAAGTGGTCATGCCATTATTTAAATTCTGATTATCGCAGAAGAAATTATTGTAGGGTAACTAAATATGCTACGAAAAATTAGGAGCCAATATAGCCGAGCCTGCTAATAACAGTACTCGTTACGTTGACGCATATCACTGATCTGATGAAGACCAGTTGAGTTATCTACTATATAGTAAAATACCAGTTAGTTTATCTACTGCCTACAAGACGTGCAGTAGGGTCATCTCTTCCTTAGTAGGTGGCTACTCCTTGTTAGAGGACCAATTTTGGTATATATTGCTTGGTAGGAACCAAGTTGGATTATCTACTACATAGTTGATGACCAGTTGGAATATCTACTCCTTAGCAGAGCATTAGTTGGGATATATACTCCCTACTTGAGGACGACTAGATCCTTAGTAGAGGACGAGTTGGGTTATCTACTCCTTGCAGACGAACAATTTGGTTATCTATTCCTTAGTTCACGGCCAGTTTCGTCATCAATTCCGTATTAGAGGACCAGTTGTGTTATCTTGGAAGAGCAGTTTGGTTATCTACTCCTTAGTTGATTTACCAGTTGGGTTATTTACTCATTAGTAACGACCTGTTGGGTTAAATACTTATTATTATAGCACCAGTTATCTATTCCTTACCCAAAGATCTGTTAGGTTATCTATTCTATTCCTTACATGACGGCCAATTGGTTATCTCTAGTTGGGGTTTATATTGCTTGCTAGAGTTATCTACTCCATTATAGAATACCAGTTGCGTTATCTACTGTTTAGTTGATTACCAGTTGGCTTGTTTACTCTTTATTACACCTGTTAGATTATCTACTACTTAGTAGAGCACCGGTGGGATTATCTACCTCCTAGTTGACAACCAGTTGGATTATCTACTCCTTATCCATAGAGCTTATCTACTCACTAGTTGTCTTATCTACTCCTTAGTGGAGGACCGGTTATGTTATCTGGTCCTTAGCAGACGACCAGTTTGGTTATCTACTCCCTTTTATAGGACCAGTTTGGTTATCTATTCTTTAGTTGACGGCCAGTTGGGTTATCTATTCCTTATTATAGGACCAGTTAGGTTATCTATTCCTTACTTTACGGTCAGTTGGGTTATATATTCCGTATTATTGGACCAGTTGAGTTATATATTCCTTCCCTGGCGGTCTATTGGGTTATCTATTCTTTATTATAGTACCAGTTGAACTATCTATTCCTTTACTTGCTGGCCAGTTGGGTTATCTATTCCTTACATGACGGCCAATTGGTTATCTCCAGTTGGGGTTTATATTTCTTGCTAGAATACCGATGGGTTATCGACTCCATGATAGAATACCAGTTCTTTATATAGGACCAATTGGGTTATATACACCTTGGTCGAGTATCTATTAGATTGTCTACTACTTAGTAGAGCACCGGTGGGGTTATCTACCTTCTAGTTGACAACCAATTGGATTATCTACTCCTTAGAAGATCCCCATAGAGCTTATCTACTCACTGGGTGTCTTATCTACTCCTTAGTGGTGGACCAGTTATGTTATTTGGTCCTTAGCAGACGACCAGTTTGGTTATCTTCTCGCTATTATAGGACCAGTTGGGTTATATATTCCTTACTTGACGGCCAGTTGGGTTACCTTATTATAGGACCAGTTGGGTTATCTATTCTTTACTTATGGTCAATTGGGTTATCTTTTCCTTATTATAGGACCAGTTGGTTTATTTATTCCTTATTATAGGACCAGTTTGGTTATCTATTCCATACGTGACGGCCAATTGGTTATCTACTCCTTGATAAAGGACCAGTTTGATTATCTACTCTGGAACACCAGTTGGGTAATGTACTTCGTAATTGATGACAAGTTGGGTTAGCCACTCCTTAGTAGAGGATTAAGTGCATTATAGACTCCTCTACTTTATAGTTTATTCCCAGGTGGATTATTTACACCTCAGTAGAAGATCTAATGCGTTACTCCTTGGAAGAGGACATCTAGGGTTATATAATCCCTGGTAGAGAAACACTTGGATAACCTATTCCTTAGTTGATTGCCAGTTGGATTATCTACTCCTTCGTAAGGGGAGCTATTGCGTTATCTACTCCTTCGTAGAGGACCTGTTGCGTTATCTGCGCCTTGCTAGAGGACCAGTTAGATTATCTACTCCTTAGTAGAGGACCAGTTGGGTTATCAAATCCTTCCGCTTAGTTTTAGATATATCTGTTCAGAAAAGCGGATTCTAGATATGTATGATAGGGATTTGTATATACATATATTGGTATGAACATATATACGTGTATGTCTTCAGTATCTATATCTAAAACTGAGTTTATTTTCTTCAAATTTTTCTTTGTATATACATATATTGGTATGAACATATATACGTGTATGTCTTCAGTATCTATATCTAAAACTGAGTTTATTTTCTTCAAATTCGGCAGTATTCGCTCTTCCCTGTGCCGAATTTTATAATGATGGAATATGTAGCTGCTATAGCGCATAGATGGCAAATCGGTATGAACATAAATATAAATCGAAACCGATTTTTTTTAATTCAGTAGTATTTTTGATAGTTCCAATCTCTGTGCGGAATTTCACACGCGCTTAGATACGAAATCGGTGGTATATTCACACGGGGACTATATCGAAATCTGAACCGATTTTGACGAGCTTTATTAGGTTTCGTACCTACACGAAGGAAGGGCTTTAAATCAAAATTCATCAAGTAAAACTGCGCTCTGTATTTTGTGAACAACTTACGACGAACAGAAGGGCATGATTAAATCGAATCTGATAGTGATTCTGAGTCGATCGAGTGTATATTAAAAAACATCTGGCCTAACGCAAACTTAAAATACCCTGTGTTACATATCATTTTAGGATATACAACTACTGAATCATAGTTTACTTTGGTCTGTCAGAAATTGGACCCATTCATATAGAAATGCAATATAAAACACTTTTATTTAATATCAATAATAAGTGGTGACCCAGTCTAATAGATCTGTTTATAAACCAGTTTGTGATTATCAATCATCTTTATAATTACAGTATTTAACATTGCATACCGAACAGACCGGGAGAAATGAGCCTTGAGTTAACTCGGCCGTTTGCTCTTTAACGAGTAAATCTAAATATTTAAACATCGCCCATGCTATAACTATACCCCATACGTTGGCTATGGATCTATATACTTATACATATACATATATTGCATTCCTAAAACATATATGGGACATTTCTTACAAAAATAAATTTCAAGATTATATATTACAATTATTTAGACATAAAACACTGTAATGCATAAATACTTTAAAGTTATAGAATTTTTGATCAGAAATAAAAGATATTGGATCTATGTAATGTGGTTTAAACTTTAGAAGTGCAACAAATTTTCTTACAAAAACTGGGCACAATTTCTCATATACAGTACTAAGTAAACCTATTTCCTTCGTCTTTCTGTACAATATAGCATAACAGAAATAGCGAATGTGATTATGAGTGATAATTGTACTCAAATTTAGGCCTTCATCAAAAAGGGCCAAAATGGATATTCTGCGAAAAGTAGCATTCATTCATTGAGTATTAAAAGGACATGGTAATAATAGAGATTTTGATTTACCATCTTTGTCCTCATTTAGTTAAATTCATTGAAATTCATTAAAATGTCGATCAAATCGTAGATTTTGTTGGGATTCCTCATGACATTATAATTCCTAACAAAACATATTTGAAGTATGCTATATAAGTACAATCCTAGAGGGTCTTCAAAACAACTTTGGAAATATATTCGATGATTAAAGTCAAATAAATGGTTGATATATTTAAAAAGGTTTTTGGGTCTAATTGATTCACATTACACAATTAGTGGAAGTAATTTCTCAACTATTTTGTTAGAAAACCAGCAAAAAAGAGCATCCAAAGAAGCGATAATAATCCCCAATTTATGCACCGGAAGTTGTTCTAATTTGGATTTTCACCAATTAATTTAACAAGAGCTTGTCGCACCGGGGAAGTACTTATTTGTTACCGTGTTTGCACCGCACCTTTTAAAGCACTGTACGATTTGCTTTATTGGTTCTTATTAACATCTTTGGGTGCAGTGATAATTCTCTTCTTGTCAATGAATACAAATGTTGAGCCCTAAATGTAATTTTAATATGCTTACTCTGATCAAAAATTGGAAATAATTTTTAATGTAATAGAAATAGTTATTTTGTTATCCATTGAAATAATAACAAGTAAGAAAGTTCAGGCGGGTAAACCGACTTATGAATCCCCTCACCTTGAGTCCCAAAAAATACTAGTAAATTTATTTATTTTTTTGTTTTAATTCAATTATTATCAATGCATTTAATAGCTTTAAATTGGTGTTGACTTATTTCTGGCATTTAGGTTGAGTTTTGAGTTTGGGTATATTCAGAGAGTTATGGTAGAATTTAAAAAATAATGTTCTGAAAAGAGAAGCGACGATTGTTCTTGAACACGCTGAGTAAACGATTGGTGATTTCTAATACTGAAAATCGCATGAACAACAACCATATTTTGGGACAACATTCAACCCGTTTGGCCATTGAATCTTTCTTTGGAAGGCCGTTGAATATTCCCAGCAATATGCTGCCTAACCAACAAAGCGGATCTAGTACACTGAGTTTCAGAAAAGATTGCCGAATTTGTTTCACACGTTTTTACTGCACCAAATGCACTAATCCTGTGTGCCAACAACATTCTAAAGTTGATTATACTTGTTTTTCATACACTCCACAAAATGAATAAAAAAAATTTTTTTTTACATTTAGTCTAAAGACCAAAATAATATACGAACATACTTAGAAATTCAAGGTTACGGTACCCTTTTTACCACACAAATGCATGAACACGTATAGGTGCAGGGCAGGCATATGTGTATGCTCGAATGTTTCAGAATATGTGTTTGACGGGGGGTTAAACATGACCCCTTTTGATTTTAATAATATTTGGTACAATTAGCATAAAAATGTGCATGTAATTTTATGGCGTTTTTACTTTTTCATTGTAGTTTATGTGGTACAGAGCTCCAACGTTACCTATTTCAAAAATTTTTCTCAAAATTACAATTTATTAAATTAGCTGCACGTATTTTGAAGATATTAATACCAATGAAAAGATCCTGCTATCATAATAAAAATTATTAATATAATTCTCTGAAAACTTGTTGTTTTATTTACCACCACCCAAAAATACAAGAATATATATACAAGATGTTGGTTCATGGATCAAGAAACTCTACCATTCTAAATTTCAAAATGATTGGATGTAAAATGCAGCTTCTTCAGGACTAAAGAGCAAAATCGGACGAAACATATATATGGGAGCTATAGCTAAATCTTAACCGATTTTCTTCAAATTCGGCAATGTTGGTTCATGGATCAAGAAACTCTACCATTCTAAATTTCAAAACGATTGGATGTAAAATACAGCTTTTATAGGACTAAATGGCAAAATCGGACGAAACATATATATGGGAGCTATAGCTAAATCTTAACCGATTTTCTTCAAATTCGGTAGTGTTGGTTCATGGATCAAGAAACTCTACCATTCTAAATTTCAAAATGATTGGATATAAAATACAGCTTCTACAGGACTAAAGAGCAAAATCGGACGAAACATATATATGGGAGCTATAACTAAATCTTAACCGATTTTCTTCAAATTCGGCAATGTTGGTTCATGGATCAAGAAACTCTACCATTCTAAATTTCAAAACGATTGGATGTAAAATACAGCTTCTATAGGACTAAAGGGCCAAATCGGACGAAACATATATATGGGAGCTATATCTAAATCTGAACCTATTTCAACCAAATTCAATAGCGATCTTAACAGCTGCGAAATACTATAAACTGCAAAATTTCAGAACGATCGGAGTGAAATTGCGACCTGTAGTCGACGAACAACTTTTCATGGACAGACGGACGGACGGACGGACAGACATGCTTAAATCGACTCAGCTAGTGATTCTGAGTCGATCGGTATACTTTAAGGTGGGTCTTGCTGTGTTATTTTCAGGTGTTACAAACATTTGCCGTGAAACAAACTTATAATACCCTGTACCACAGTGTGGTGTAGGGCATACATATAGTATAGACTCAATAAAATTACTATATCTTCAGGTCCATCAATGTTCCATTTCGAGTTTTTCATAATCAGTTTATAATAGTTTGGTACCAACAAAATGAAGGACATGAATTGATACTCTTTCAGGATTTAGGATATAATCCATATTTTCACATTCTTCCATCAAAAGGGGCACAAATCTTTAATGAGGAGTGGTAGAGTTTTTCATTGGTAGTAACAATTTCAAAATACATGAATCGGTTAAGAAGATATGGCTAAATTAATAACCAGTAAGGAAAGGCTAAAGTCGGGCGGTGCCGACTATATAATACCCTACACCACTCTCGTAATATTGAATAACTCTGATATATAAATTTTGTAATTCATGTATAAATTGTTTACATAAATTTACTTTTGGGACATTTTATACTTAAATAATACCCTGTACCACAGTGTGGTGTAGGGTATAAAAACGATTGGATCTAAAGAGCCAAATCGGATGAAACATATATATGGGAGCTATAGCTAAATCTTTACCGATTTTCTTCAAATTCGGCAATGTTGGTTCATGAATCAAGAAATTCTACCATTCTAAATTTCAAAACGATTGGATGTAAAATATAGCTTCTATAGAACAAAAGGGCCAAATCGGACGAAATATATATATGGGAGCAATAGCTAAATCTTAACCGATTTTCTTCAAATTCGGTAGTGTTGGTTCATCCCAGCAAAATTTCTCATTACCAAATAACCCGACGAGTAAGCAAAGTTTGATAATGGTAAGTACTTATTATTTAGCCACTTTTCTCATTATTTTAACATGGGGATGTCATTGGAGGGAAGTACTTCCCAAAAGCATACAATAAAGTAGCATAATAAGTACTTATTTGTAGCATAAGCATACTACATAAATATGTGCTTATGTTTTCACGATTTTAAGTATTTGAATAATGCATTACCAATAAGTTACAAAATACGTAGTAGATATGGTAGATATGGCCATTGAAAGTAATTTTGTTGTTTTGAACCCAAACCACCATGTGAAAAATTCTTCAATGGTCTAACATCATACGATATACGTAAATATTTTTGGTATTTTCATCCAATTTGCACGTATTTTTGGAAAACTTGTTGAAAATAAATAAATCTTCTATAATAACCCACATATAGCCAAAATTGCATTATACTAAAATTTGCCAAAAATTATTTTGATAAAAAAATCACTTATTTCTGTTATTATTGGTAAGTCATTATTAATAAGCCAAAAGTAATTCAGCGAATAATGAGATGTCATTATTTGGTAATGCAGGGAATAATGACAGGTACTTACCAAGATTTTGCTGGGATGGAACAATAAACTCTACCATTCTAAATTTCAAAACGATTGGATGTAAAATACAGCTTCTATAGAACTAAAGGGCCAAATCGGACGAAACATATATATGGGAGCTATAGCTAAATCTTAACCGATTTTCTTCAAATTCGGCAATGTTGGTTCATGGATCAAGAAACTGTACCATTCTAAATTTCCAAACGATTGGATGTAAAATACAGATTTTATAGGACTAAAGGGCCAAATCGGACGAAAGATATATATGGGAGCTTTATCTAAATCTGAACCGATTTCAACCAATAGCGATCTTAACAGCTGCAAAATACACTAAACTGCAAAATTTCAGAACGTTGGGAGTGAAATTGCGACCTGTAGTCGACGAACAACTTTACAGACGGACGGACGGACGGACGGACGGATAGACATGCTTAAATCGACTCAGCTAGTGATTCTGAGTCGATCGGTATACTTTAAGGTGGGTCTAGCTGTGTTATTTTCAGGTGTTACAAACATCTGCCGTGAAACAAACTTATAATACCCTGTACCACAGTGTGGTGTAGGGTATAAATAGTAATTTTGAGAAAAATCCTTGAGATAGGTAACTTTGGAGATCTGTACCACAAAAATTGCAATGAATTCTGAAAACCTAAAAACGAAAAAAAATTCCCGTACACTAAGAGAATAATTGTGCTAAATTTTGTGAAAATAAAATGGGGTCATTTTTGATTACCCTATAGCAGCTTTTGGATTTAAGTTGTCGGATATATGCATCTGCCATAGTTTTAAAGATTTTTCAACTTAATTGTATCCCGTTTTAGAGCAACATTCATAACATTTCCAACAAGTTTCATCAAAATCGGAGACCATAAACAATTTTTCTTGACCACTTAACGTGATTCTCGATATTTATAACATCACTGTCAGGCTATATAGGCCAGAGGACAGGCATCCTTAGCCCTCCTGGTGCTGCTGATCAACTCGAATCATGTCATTGTGTGATAGCTTTGCTTTCAAACGAAACCTAATTGTGTTTGCTTCTGCTAGAAGTCGTTCTTGATACTGCTGGTGAATGATATGGTCTTCTTTATATAGGAGTATATACGAGTATAAGTATGTACCAATATTTCTTCACACATCCAGAGGACATATGCACTTTGCATCAAAAAACATACACAGTATATGGTCACACACACACAAATTCATAGGCTTGTTGCAGGACGACATAGTCATGGCCTCCTACATACATACACGTATAATGTCCGACTCGTTATAAGTTTTCATTAACTCGATAGACTGCAGAAAAGGCTCAACAAAGGAGAAATATGTGTTTGAAAAGTTTCTTGTCTTCACCTTCGAGAAAAGAATATTTTACGCAAAATTTTAATGATGCGAAAGTCCGATAATGATGGAAACTCGTTATTATTTTTCCGGGTGTACCAAATCCTACTGTACCACAGATGGACAAAGTAAGTAAGAGAAAGTGAAACAGAAAACAAGCCATATCAACACATCGATGTTGTGGTACTGGCACATCTGAATATTCATTGTGTTAAATGGGAACTGAGAACTGCATTCACCTATCATAGACATACTAACCAATTCCCCATAACTTACAATACTTTAGAGTACTTCAGCAATGACAATATTTTGGCAAAGAAAAAATATTGCAAAATTTCCCAACTCATTCTGGAATCTGCCAGTCATTTAGTCTCATATTTCTCTCACAATGAAGTCAGTTTATTCGACTGAGATCTGTTTTCATTGTTCTTTGATAAGATTTGGTCGCTTTGTGTGGTAGTTACTAAAATGATAGAGACGATTAACCAAATGCAGCAGATTCGGTTAAGATATATAGAAATGTTAAGATGTTTTATACTTTCAATGAATTTGGAGAATTTTTGGGGGAAGGACTGACGGACATAGCTAAAATGTCGTAAAATGTCCTAAAACAGATTACTCAAAAACATATACCGGCCCTTAAGCCACACATTTAATGCGTTAAAGATTTTTTTTGTACCACATTTTTTCGTACAAATCCGAAAGCTCTTAAAAACTCACTCATAGTATAAAAATGTACCCAAATATATCAAATAAATAATTTCTATATCTTTAAACTATACATTAACTGTAATGTACACCACTTGAGAGACTAATGATATCTTCATCAACCGACATTCCTCTGTGTGCTATAAAATAAACTTACAAAAACATCAAAAAACAAGTACTTAGGAAATGATTTTCCAACAAAAGTAATTGTAAGGACATTAAAAAATCTAAAAGGTTGGTGATTTTTTTTAGAATAACTGAATCATCCTTGAGCAGATAATTTTTGGCCAGACTAGTGCTCTGGTTACTCTATTTGAAAATGACCTGCAAACAAACAAAAACGCCTAAAAAAATTTTCTTAAAATTTACTATATTTTTGAAAAATTTTGGTACTTTAAATAAATTTTTGGGGACTATAGAATAAATAAATATCTTCTAAATGATTTAAATTTGGTATATGTCAATATTTTTTCCTATCTCAGCATAAGGTCAAAGATGGTATATTGGTCCACTCCTTCGAGTACCAACCCCAAGTCAAGGCTCAAAATGTAGTGAAATATAGATAATATTATAACTTCTATACTACTACGAGTATACTATTTTATGAAACCAAATCTAATTTTTTTTAGGGTAAAATTTTTTTTAAAAAATTAGTTTCTGGAATTCCAATTTTAATGGAAGTTACCTTTAGTATTTGAACCATTTTTTTAAGTAAAAGCTCGATTAACCCAAGATACCATTTAAATTGAAGGAAATTATTAGAGCTAGAAATGCTGAAAACATGGCTCTCATGTAGAAGCTGAAGTCTAGTAACTGTCGTTAAAACAGATACTTTTTTTGGTTTATTTAAAAATATATTTTTTTACTGGCACGAAAAAAGCCATAAAAAGAAAAATTGCAAAAAAATGTGTTTGTTCCATTTTTTGAAAGCTAGCATCCTAACGAAGAAAACAGTGCCAATTTGATAAATGTTCTATGAATAAATGTATAAATTTTGACCCATAGCGTAAAAATAGGGAACTTCGAAATATAATTTTTCACATTTTTTATTTTGGCAATTTTGTTTGGGAGATACCAAAAGGGGTGTAGCCATAATGCCCATTTCAATATACTATGGGTACTATAAAAACATTACACTGTACAAAATTTAAATAATTTGCATATATTGGGGCTTGGTAATAACCCCAATTTTCACGGGACTGTAGGTACTATAAACCACACACCACACAAAATTTCAAGTATTTCTATGACTGGAATCAAAGTTATTAGCCCTTATTTTTTTGTGAAAAATGCTTCATTTGTATGGGAGGTACCAAAAAGGGCGTGGCAACTTCGCCCACTTTTCTGAGGATGATAGCGACCAAGAAACAAATACTGTGTGTGGTATTGTAAAATATTCTAAGTAGCAGTATAGACGTTATGAGATAATCAATATTACATTAAATTTTGACCCTTCGTGGGGGAGGAACTCGAAGGAAAGGAACAAGATCTTCGAACTTAGTCTGAGATAGAAAAATATATTGACACTTACCAAATTTGAAGTTAATCATGTCCAAAGTTATCGTGCGCCCCAACCAGACAGACATACGGACAGACCGGCAAACGGTGCTAAAATGACTTAAAATGGTCCGAAACGGATTTTCGCCAAATATTCTTGGGGTCTCTTAGGTCACTCCATCGATGTGCTACACTCTTGACCCGCAGCGTCCGAAATATACCCTTGTTCACAACAGTTGGGGTATAAAAACAGCATTATGTTGAAATTCTCTTATTTCTAAAAAAAAGTGCTGTAATATCTACAATTATCCATAGATTTTATTCAAATATGCATTGTTTACTAAGATGCTAGCTTCAAAAATTCAAGAAATTTTAACAAATTTTTTGGGATTTTTTTTATTTTATGTTTTTTTCGTACCAACCAAAAACAATTATACATGAAAAAAATCATTTTTTTTTCCTAATTTTTTTAACGACAGATTTATCGATCTTTATCAATGTCATTCAATGGATCAAGAAACTCTACCATGCAAAATTTCTAAACGATTGGATGTAAACTACAAATCGGACGAAATAAATATATGGGAGCTATACATAAATCTGAACCGATTTTCAAATTCGGTTATGTTGGTTCATGTATTATGAAACTCTACCATGCTTAATTTCCAAACGATTGGATGTAAGCTACAGCGTCCATTGGTCTAGTGGTCCAAATCGGACGAAACTTATATAGGAGAGCTATATCTAAATTAGTACCGATTTTCTTAAATTTCAATAAGCTTCTTAACAGTTACGAAAGACTCTTAAATATTGATTATCTCAGAACACACAAAGTATTTTCTGCTTGGTCGCAATCATTCTGAAATGGGCGAAGTTGTCACGCCCCTTTTGGTACCTCCCATACAAATGGACCATTGTGCACAAAAAGTTAACGGCATATAACTATGATTCTTGTACATACAAGCACTTGAAATTTTGTACAATGTAATGTTTTTAAAGTACCCATAGAATATTAAACCAGTAAAAAATTCAGTCGGGTATGCCGACTTATGAATCCCCTCACCTTGAGTCCCAAACAAATATTCATGAACGTATTTATTTTTTTGTTTTAATTAAATTATTATCAATTTAAATTCCATTTAATAACTTTAAAGTGTGAACTGGTCAAGTTAAAAGCTGTTTACTTTTGGTACAAAATGCTCCATGTGTGTGAGAGGTACCAAAAGGGGCGTGCCAATAACGGTCACTTTTCTTAAGAGACTAGATACTATAGTATATATTTGTGTGGGACGTCCAAAAGGGACTGCCAAAAACTTCCACTTTTCTGTGGACTCTAGGTACTATAAAAGCATTCCACTGATCAAAATTGAAAGTATTTACTCGCACTGGTGTTAAAGTTATAAGCTGTTAACTTTTGGTGTATAATGGTCCATTTGTGTGGGAGGTACCAAAAGGGGCGTGCCAATAACGCACATATTTCTCTGGACTCTGCTATAAACATATAATTTGTGTACAAAAATTCAAGTATTTGTATGAACTGATTTTAAAGATATAAGCAGTTAACAAAATGGTACATTCGTGTGGGAGTTACCAAAAAGAGTGACCACTTCGTCCATTTTTCTTGACTTGTTAGCGACTAACAAACTACCATTATGTGTTTCAGAAGATTCGAGTAAGTCAATTTTTCTTGACTTGTTAGCGACTAACAAACTAACACTATGTGTTTCAGAAGACTCGAGTAAGTAGTATAGAAGGTATTAAAGAATCATTATTTCACTAAATTGTAACCCTTTGTGAGGGAGGTACTAGAAGGAGTGGACCAATACGGCCCATCTTCGAACTTAGCCGGAGGTAGAGAAAAATATTACCGCATAAACAATTTTAAGTCGATTGGTTACTCCTTTCGAGAGTTATCGTGCCAGCGGACAGACGGACGGACATTGCTCAAATGACTTAAAATGACCCAAAAATGACTTCCGCCGAACATACTTAGGGTCTTAGGTCACTCCTTCGATGTGTTACACTTTTGTCTCGTAGCAAATGATATGTACCCTCCTCTCTAAGGTGAGGGGATAAAAATGGGCGTTATTTCCACGCCCCATTTGGTACCTCCTAAACAAAAGTGCGAAAATAAAAAATATGAAAAATTATATTTTTGAATTTCCTTACTTTTAAAATATGGGTCACAATTTATAAATTTATCTATAGATTTTTTGCAAATAGGCGTTGTTTTCTTCCTTAAGATATTAGCTTTCCAAAAATGAAACAACCAATTTTTTTCTATTTTTGAAGGGTTTTATCGTGCCAGCAAAAATAAATTATTTTTTTGGTAAAAATTAAAAAAATATTCTTATTATTTAAAAGACAGTTACTAAACTTCCTTTTCTATTAATTCCTTATAATTTCCTTTATTTTAAACGGTATTTCGGCTTTATCAATCTTATACTTCAAAAAAAATAGGGTCCAAATACTACAGGTAATTTTCATGAAAATTGGAACTATAGAAAAAAATTACACTGTCCAACAGCATTTTTGGAACAGAATAGCGATCCTATAATTTTGAAAGGGCATGTTGAGTAGATCATTTTTGTAAAATAAACTTATGGTTCAGCTGTTTTTTTTACAGTTGGTCAAAGTTTTAATTTTTTGGTCGAAGGGAGCATTACACTAAATTTAAAAAATGGTGTAAGTTAATGTCTGAGAGATTTCTTATTGTCAGAGTTATATAGTAGAATTTTATGAGGATAATTTTTGTGAAAGATCTTACCGATCTTTTATCGAAAAAACTGAAAAAGTCCTGTCAAATAGGACATTTAGGGATTAAAATATTCTACGAAAATTATTTGCCGTAAAATTTCACTGGGGGTCGCCAAGATACCAAAGTTATAAATATAGCTCTTTACGCTTAATTCGCAAAATTACACGCCAACTTATACAAAAAAAATGCCATAATGTAAATTTAAAGTCTAAATATCTATGCAATGATTGGAGCAGAAGAGCGTCTCTATAATCCTGAAGATGCATGTTAAGTAGATTATTTTTTATTGGGCCTAAATTTTATTTTTTTGTCAAAGGGAGCATTATACTAAATGAAAAAAATTATGTTAGTTAATGTCTGAGAGATTTCTTATTGTCAGAGTTAAACAGTGGAATTTTATGAGGACCATTTTGGAATGGTCTGAACCATCTAGCTCTCCTCTTAATGGGTCAATTTTGACTTTTTGGAAAAATATCTAATAAGTCCTTTCAAAAATTACATTTAAGGTTATTCTACGAACATTTTTGCCGGACAATTTCTGTGGGGGTCGCTGAAGACACCAAAGTTGTAAACATAGCTCGTTTCGCTTAATTAGCAAAATCACACGCCAACTTATACAAATAAATAATACAGGGTGACGCAGAATGAGCTATATGGTTTGAATTCTTTATAACTTTTTTAAGTATTATACTTTCTTCGTTTTTTTTTCAGCGTTTTGTGAAGGAGTCTTGGGGAATTAATTATGAATCGAACAACGTAAAAAAATAATTTAAGTTTTCCGAAATTTTGCGAAAAGTTATGGAAAATATGCTAATCACTTACAGGATATCATTTGTCAAAACTAATTGCAAAAAATTACCCAATAATATACTGTATTTAAAAAAATATATAAAGGGTCCGCAATGTAACGTTTTTTTTAAATAGTGCTTATTTCGTGAATGGTAACACTTAGCTCATGTCTGATTTGACAGATAATTAGTTTTATCCTTCCGCTGAACGAATAAGTTGTGTATACGCTTGAACAAGTGGGCCTGCGATCGACTTACAGAATATGCCGATTTTGCCAAAAAAAAATCATCTTTTCAGATGAAGCTCATTTTGATCTTGGCGGGTATGTAAACAAGCAAAATTGTCGCATTTGGGGCACAGAAAACCCGATACATTGAAAAGCCGATACACCCAAAACGAGTCACTGTTTGGTGCGGATTTTGGTCCAGAGGCATAATTGGGCCATTTTTCTTCGAAAATGAGCAAGGAGTGGCCGTTACAGTCAATGGCGATCGTTATCGGGCCATGTTGAACGAATTTTTGTTCACAAAAATTGAAGAGGATGTTATTGGCAACATTTGGTTTCAACAGGACGGCGCTACGTGCCACATGTTTCTTTTTTAATCTTTCAAAAAAAAAGTTATTTTGAGGACCCTTTATAATAATCGAATAAATAAAAAAGTTATAAACCATTTAAACCGTATAGCTCATTCTGCGCCACCCTGTATATATAAATTTATGGTCGTGATAAATTAAAATATGTTTAACGAAGTCAGGTTGCTGAAACTTTTATTAAGAAATGACGAGAAATATTGGGTAACATCTTCATAATTATTTTAATCGTATGTATATTTTTTTTTGCTTCAAAGTTTTTGAGTAAAATAGAATTGGTAAAGCTAAAAAAATGAAAATAGCAGTATGGTATCTATGGATAAATATATTAGTTATTACCCATATTGTAAAAATTAGGAAAACTAAAAAAAAAACATTTTTCATATTTTTTATTTTGGCCATATTATTTAGGAGGTACCAAAGTGGTACCAAAGTAGCAATAACGCCCATTTTTCAACGGACTATGGGCACTATAAACGCATTACACTGTACAAAATTACGAATGTCTGTAATTAAATTTATTGCGTCTTTAAATTTACATCATAGAATTTTTTATATAAGTTGGCGTGTAATTCTGCTAATTAAGCGTAAAGAGCTATATTTACAACTTTCGTGTCTTTGGCGTCCCCCACTGAAATTTTCCGGCAAAATTTTTCGTAGAATATTTTAATCCTTAAATGTAAACTTTGAAAAGACTTTTTAGATTTTTTCTATAAAACTGCCAAATTGACCCATTAAGAGGGGAGCTAGAGAGATAGGACCTTCAACAAAAATGATCCTCTTAAAATTCCACTATATAACTATGACAATGAGAAATCTCTCATACTTTAAATTACATAGTTTTTTCATTTAGTGTAATGCTCCATTTGACCAAAAAATTAAAACTTAGACCCACTGTAAAAAAAAACTTACCAGCTGGACCATAAGTGTATTCTACTAAAAAATTCTACTCAACATGGCCTTTCAGAATTAAAAAAGTCGCTCTTCTTCTCCAATCATTCCATAGATATTACGACTTTTTTATATTATAGTATTTATACCCTACACCACACTGTGGTACAGGGTATTATAAGTTTGTTTCACGGCAGATGTTTGTAACACCGTCCGTCTGTCCATGTAAAGTTACAGACTACAGGTCGCAATTTCACTCCGATGGTTCTGAAATTTTGCAGTTTACAGTATTTCGCAGCTGTAAAGATCCCTAATTTGGTTTAAATCGGTTCAGATTTAGATATAGCTCCCATATATATCTTTCGTCCGATTTGGCTCTTTAGTCCTTTAGAAGCTGTATTTTACATCCAATAATTTTGAAATTTAGAATGGTAGAGTTTCTTGATCCATGAACCAACATTGCCGAATTTGAAGAAAATCGGTTAAGATTTAGCTATAGCTCCCATATATATGTTTCGTCCGATTTGGCCCTTTAGTTCTATAGAAGCCTAAAGTCGGCCCCGCCCGGTTCAGATTTAGTTCAGATTTAGCTATAGCTCCCATATATATGTTTCGTCCGATTTTACTCTTTAGTTCTGTAGAAGCTGTATTTTACATCCAATCATTTTGAAATTTAGAATGGTAGAGTTTCTTGATCCATGAACCAACACTACCGAATTTGAAGAAAATCGGTTAAGATTTAGCTATAGCTCCCATATATATGTTTCGTCCGATTTGGCCCTTTAGTTCTATAGAAGCCTAAAGTCGGCCCCGCCCGACTTTAGCCTTTCCTTACTGGTTTTTGTATAAGTTGCCGTTTAATTTTGCTAATTAAGCGTAAAGAGCTATATTTACAACTTTGGTGTCTTTGTCGACCTTCACTGACATACGATATACACAAGAGACCACTGGGTTGCCGTTAATGTTTATTGTGGGGACCTGTAGTGATTTTACAAGGAATCTTTGTGTCAAATAATCTCCCAAAAACTCCATCTATTTCTAAGACTTTTGATACATCGCTTGGATTGCATGTTCCAATTTCCCAATGACGTTGGGAAATGGAATGTCTGAATGCTGGCATACGCAGATGATATGACAATAGTGGCAATTTCTGCTGAATCTCTACAACGAAACATAAATATCTTAGCACAGGAAATGTCTAGAAGAAGCCTCCGCATAAATACCATCTAAACAGAAACTATGATAAGTCCAGATTAAAACCACCACCAAATACAAATAGGATCTGAATCTCTAAAACAAATGGAACATTTCTGTTATTAGGGTTTTATTATAAGTGAAGACAGAAAAGTCGATAAGAACCTGTACCGCAGAATGTCGGCAAAATTTCCAATCTGTATATCTAGCTGAATTAACATTTCATTGGTAAGACAGAAGTAACAGCGGTTACAAAACTAGCTTAATACGTAAACTATAAAAATGGCGATACACGTTTAATCTTTTTTTACACCCTCTAGAACACCCTCTTTTTTTACACCTGTCAGAACCTTGTTATGTTCGAACAAATTTAATTTTGTTCCATAGTGTAATGGTTTATTGCAAAAAATGGTCTTAATAAAATCAATGTATCGTCTTAGTGGCCACGATCTACCAAAATATTTTTTCTAATTATGATTCATAACAATATAAGTAAAATTTCGTAAATAACATTTTCAAAATTTTTCTGCAGAAAGTGGATAATTTAGCATGTGCAAAAAATATTTTGCAGTTCTTCCAAAAACTTTTAAAATTTAAAATGTGTATAAATCTAAATAATTTAACTTGTTTTGAACCCATGTGACAAATTTCAGTCGAATCGGTCCAATGGTTTATGAATAATGGAAAATTTTCTAAATACACTCAAAAAAAATTACTCGGATAAATCACGCGAAAAAAATTGTTTTTCCAGAACTGTTCAAATTGTTTTATTTTTTGGATTCTGCACTGAAGAAAACATAAAATTCAAAAATCGCTCAATTTTCAAAAAATCATTGACACACTGGTTTTATGTAAAATAAAAATTTAATTTTAGCAAATTACTAAAATTAAGATTATAAGAATGTTAATCCTTGTTGGAAACCTATAATTTTGAGGACGTGAATAAACTTTACTCCCACCCAATGATTAATTTTTCTCAGAACAGGTACATTAATATGTTCTAAATGAGCGTGTAGACCAACAACAGTTCATATAAAGCCATGGAAAGGGTGAAATCAGTTTAATAGGCCACAGAAGTAGACATGACCTAGAGGTCAAGTGAGAATTGTTGTGTACATAAATACACCGACTCACACACACGCACACACACACTCCCATTCATACATATCACAGCATCTAAGTGTGTATATATGTATATGTTTGCGCGATTTGGTATCTGAAACACAAACTGGGTTGGGGTAGTCTTCAAGCTATAAACAAATCCAAGTGGTTAGGAATCAACTTCATCAGAGCAGTCATGTGTGCGTGTGTGAGCGATTACAATTTGCATTCATATTTTATTTCTGAAACGAATTTAATAATCTTAAATTAAGTCATTTTTACCAAAGCCAAAGTGATAAACAAACAAACATTTCATAAACATAAAAGGCGTCAATGGCGGCAAATATTCGCCACATTTCTTTTTTGCTTTTGAAGGGGGGTGGATTGGCGGGTGGCTTGAAATCATCTTCCGGTATTTGTTGGTCCTCCATGGGCGGCCTCTTTTGTATGTGTGTATAGACACACACATACGCATGAACACCCATACACATACATGCATATCCTTTCGTATTTGAGTAATCAGTTTTTGTTTTGTCGTCCGTCTGCTTTTCCACAAAACAATAACAAAACCAATAACGCCGCCGACGACGACGACGAAAGTGTCACGATGTATCCATAAACAGGGAACAGACATTTGAATATTTCCACAAGATATGGAATAAAAAAGCTTTTTTGGGGATTTCTCGAAATGAGTTGAACTAATTTCATTCAATGGAAAAAATAAGCTTTTGTTAAGTAAAACACAAAAAGCTTTTTGCTGAATATAAATTTGCTAGAGTGAGAGAGCGGGAGCAAACTTTACTGTGTATAAGAGTCAGAAGAGCATTGAACAACCGGCCTCTGTATAAGAGATTAGAGCATTTCTGTTAACCGCTATTTTGCTTATCGCCCGGTATTACTAACAATACTTAATACTGGGAACAGATGTCCAGTTGATACAACCAACATATGTAAAGTGTCCGCTTTCATGGCACACATGTTGACGGCGTTAAACAATGTCGTAGGCTCGCCTATGGCCAAAAGGTGGCAAATACAATTTGATTCTAAAGTTTACTTTCGCATCAAATTCTGGTCAAAGTTTAACATACATATATCTTCCACAATAATTCAGTGGTAACCCAAACGAAAATCGTGCACATTAGGTTGGAAGAAGTGGGGATAAGTGCAAATGGGGTGTGCAATTTCATGAACTTATAATCTTCACATTTGAAATATACCAAGTAAGAAAGATCAGTCGGGTAAACCGACCTATGAATCCCCTCACCTTGAGTCCCATACAAATATTCGTAAATATTGTTTAGTTGTAACTAAATAATTATCAATTTATATTGCATTTAATATATTTTTAGTAAAGTTATAAGCTGTTAACTTTTGGTACAAAATGGTCCATTTGTGTGGGATGTACCAAAACGGGCGTGCCAATAATGCCCACTTTTCTCTGGACTCTATGAAAAATGGCCCATTTGTGTAAGGGGTACCAAAACGGGCGTGCCAATAATGCCCACTTTTCTCCGGACTCTAGGTACTATAATAGCATTACACTGTTCGAAATTTCAAGTATTTGTATGCACTGGTATTAAAGCTATAAGCAGTTAACTTTTGGTGTAAAATGGTCCATTTGTGTGGGAGTTACCAAAAAGGGAGTGACCACGTGTTAGCGACTAATAAACCAATACTATGTGTGAAATTTGAGAAAATTCGAGTAAGTACTATAGGAGTAATTAAAGAATCAATATTTCACTAAAAGTTAACCCTTTGTGGGGAATGTACTAGATGGAGTGGTCCAATATGGCCCATCTTCGAACTTAGCCGCATACTAAATATGAAGTCAATCGGTTAATCCTTTCGTTTACAATACACTGAAGATTTTAAATAAAACCAGTAAGGAATGGATAACGTTGGGCGGTGTCGACCATATGCCATTCTACACCTAGTAAAAATGTCCATGTTTTGGTATAGGTCACCACCGAAGTCACATTTTGACACTTTAGAGAACACATTTTTAAATTGATCTGGCTGATATTTAAGAATGTACACTTTATATTGCACCTAAACGTCCATAGTATAAATAATTTACATCGGTCGATGTTTTAATATAGCCCACACATAAAGGTCCCCACAGATGTCACTTCTTGATGCAATAGATCTGACTGACATTTAAGAAACTTTATATTACACTTAATCGTTCCTAGTGAATATGGAAAACATCGGTCCATATTTTGCATATAGACTTTTTGGCTTTCTAGGGGACGCATTTTTAACCCATCATGTGGAAATTAAATTAAATCATCTCTAGTGAAAATGGTATATATCGGTCCATTTTTAAACACTAATTAAAATCTAGGTTTTTTTTTAATATTTATACCCTACACCACACTGTGGTACAGGGTATTATAACTCTGTGCATTTGTGTGTAACACCCAAAAGGAGAAGAAATAGACCCATCGTTTATTATACCGATCGACTTAGAATCACTTTCTGAGTTGATTTAGCTATGTCCGTCTGTCCACCTGTCTGTCTGTCTGTCCGTCTGTCCGTCTGTCCGTCTGTCCGTCTGTCCGTCTGTGCATGTATTCTTGTAATCAAAGTACAGGTCGCAATTATGGTCTGATCTCGACGAAACTTTACACATATCTTTTTTTTGGCTCAAGAACGATCCCTATTGAATTTGGTTAAAATCGGTTCAGATTTAGATATAGCCCCCATATATATGTTACCCCCGATTTCACATGTAAGCGCTGTAAAAACTTTATTTTATATCCGATCAGTATAAAATTCGGCAGAAAGAGGTCTCTTATTATATGAATGAACACTGTTAAATTTGGAAGAAATTGGTTCAGATTTAGATATAGCCCCCATATATACGTTACCCCCGATTTGACTTGTAAGCGCTGTAAAAACTGTATTTTATTTCCGATCAGTGCAAAATTTGGCAGAAAGCGGTTTCTTATTACATGAAGGAATACTGCCAAATTCGGAGAAAATCGGTTCGGATTTAGATATAGCCCCCATATATATGTTACCCCCGATTTCACATGTAAGCGCTGTAAAAACTGTATTTTATATCCGATCAGTATGAAATTCGTCAGAAAGAGGTTCCCTATTATATGAATGAACACTTTTAAATTTTGAAGAAATCGGTTCAGATATACGTTACCCCCATATATACGTTACCCCCGATTTGACATGTGAGCGCTGTAAAAATGTTATTTTATATCCGATCAGTGCGAAAATCGGCAAAAAGAGGTTTCTTTCTACATGAAGGAATACTGCCAAATTCGGAGAAACTCGGTTTAGATTTAGATATAACACCCATATATATGTTACCCCATTTTTGACATGTAAGCGCTGTAGAGACTGTATTTTATATCCGATCAGTACGAAATTCGACAGAAGGAGGTCTTTTTACATGAATGAGTATTCAGGGAAGATCGGTTCAGATTTATATTAAAGCTCCATATATAACATATAACATATGCGGTTTGATACCAAATCAGGAGGCTATTGAAGTTGTATTTTACTTCCGATCATTAAAATTTTCCAGAAAGATGTTTCTCAATTTAGGAACGAATATTGCTTAACTTAGCGATTATCGTTTCAGAATTAGATAATATGTTTCTACCCATTTACCAATTATTCCAAATTATTATGGCAATGACCCTTATCGCATTGTTAGGGAGGTGTAGGGTATTATATAGTCGGCCCCGCCCGACTTTCTGCCTTTCCTTACTGGTTTTAAATTGAAAAAATGTGGAACAGATGATAACCCATATTGTGCCATATATGTCAAAAAAATCATTTTGGGATCGCAGGTAGTTTTTGAGATACCAATAAAAGTATTCGAACTTTTTGTAAACCGTTTTTTGTATTTCAAAATCTATATTGTTTTTGATTTCAGTTGATTTGAAAATTGTATTTCCCATAAATAGGAGAAAATTGTGAAGTTATCTTAGTCTTTTATTGATATCTCCAAAACTACCAGCGATCCCAAAATGATTATTTGAACATATAGGGCACAATATAATAACCCATATCATCCGGTCCACATTTTTTCAATTAAAAAATATTACTTTTAGAAAAAACTAGATTTTAATTTGTGTTTTAAAAATAAAAATATGTCATGCAGCTATATTTCTAAAGCTGAAGTCTTTAGGAATCTAGTTCAAAACCAAATATTTAAATATCTCTCGTAGAACAAAAGTTATGACCATTAGAATGCAAGAACTTTTCGATATTTTTTGCCCAATTTCGAATGTTTAAATGTACATATCTCCCATAGTTTTGAAGCTTTGTCAACAAAATTGTATTTCCTATATCAGAGCACCATATTAAACATTTCCCCCAAGTTTCATCAAAATCGGAGACCATCGGCAATTTTTAGGTAGAATTAAAATGGTTCTCGTCATATGTGTCTGGAATTTAGAAATATACTCTATTTAACCTATAAATCTTCATAGTAATAAAGGTTCACTGTTCATTTGTTGGCAAGCAATGGTGGAGGGTATTACACAATCGTCTCCGCACGACATTAGTCTTCGTTTGTTTTAATTTTCTTGGAAATTGCCACCAGTATTTCGACTACATTTGAAGTATTCGTAGAACTTTTGGCTGAGTAACAGTCATCAAAAATATGAAAAACAAGTAAAAGCGTTATGTTTGGCCATGCCGAATCTTATATACCCTCTACCAGGATTGCATTAAATTCTATTACTTGAAAAATCTATTGCTCAAAAACCGTATTTTGGGGCGACCTATATAGGGGAACTATATCAAAACAATGACCGATATGGCCCATTAGTAATCCCAAACAACCTGCAACTATAAGAAGTACTTCTACCAAATTTTATCAACCTAGCTTTATTATTACAGACTGCAGCGTGATTTCAACAGACAGAGAATTTAGAATTTCACGACGATCAATAATATATGGTCATTTCCAACAAGATGTCAACCGCAGCCAAAAAATTGAAAGCCTATAAAAGTATGTTGTATTACTATTTTTATAGGGAATCTATCAAATTTAACTATTTTTCCCAAAAACTGCATTTATTCATAACACATTTTAAAATGTTTGAGTGCAAGTTCGAATAATTGCAAAATTTATAAGATACATGAATCCATGACATTTTAAAATTAGTCGCATTAAAATATTCCTTCAGGTTTCGCTGAAATCAGTGATTGATTGGTTTGCCTTGAAAGCGACTTCTGTTTCCATCGCGTGCGAATGGCTTGGTTTTTTGTAATTATCTTGAAAACGAACAATTGGCCAAATCAACTTTAGCACCAATTATAGTGCTTATCAAGAGCTATAAGTTTCGACTTTTCTTAAAATGAAATAATGTTTTGGCATATGTTTTTCACTTTGAATGTGTACGAATGTCGGGAAGGCACAAAAGGGGAGTGCCAATGACGCCAATTTTTCACTGGACTGTAGGAACTATGAAAAGAGTACACTATACACAATGTGAAGTATTTGTAAGCACAATTACTAAAGTTATAAACTGTTAACTTTTCGTACCAAATGGTACCTTTGTGTGAGATGTACCAAAAGGAACCAGGCAATAACGTCCACCATCAGTGGACGGTAGGTACTATGAAACCATTACACTGTACAAAATTTCAACTAATCATATGCACCGGTATTAAAGTTATAAACTGGTAACTTTTAGTACAAAATGGTCCATTTCTGTGGGAGGTACCAAAACGGACGGGCCATAACGCCCACTTTTGTCTGGACTCTAGGTTCTATAAAAGCAGTACACTGTACAAAACTGCAAGTATTTGTATGGACATATATTAAAGACATAAGCAGTTAACTTTTGGTGCAAAATGGTCCATTTGTGTGGGAGGTACCAAAAGGGGCGTGGACACTTCGCCCAATTTTTTCTCGAGGTAATAGTGACTAATACTATGTGCAGAATTTCACAGGATTCAGATAAGTAGTATAGAAGTTATTGAATAATCAATATTTCACTAAATGTTAACCCTTTGTGGGGGAGGTACTAAAAGGAGTGGACCAATATGGCCATCTTCGAACTTAGTCGGAGATAGAAGAAAATATTACCACATACCAAATTTTAAGTCAATCGGTTACTCCTTTCGAGAGTTATCGTGCGCACCATCCAGCAGACAGACCGACAGACAGACGTTGCTCATTCGACTTAAAATGACCCAAAACGGATATCCGCCGAACATACTTGAGGTCTTAGGTCACTCCTTCGATGTGTTACACCTTTGGCTCCTAGCAAATGATATATACCCCCCTCTCTAAGGTGAGGGGATAAAAATAGAAAATAAATAGAACGAGAATTTTTTTTATATTTTATCCCCTCACCTAGAGAGGAGGGTATATATCATTTGCTACGAGCCAAAAGTGTAACACATCGTATGAGTTATCTAAGACCCCAAGTATGTTTGGCAGAAATTCGATTTGGGTCATTTGAACAATGTCCGTCCGTCTGTCTGCCCGTCTGTCTGTCCTTCTGTCTGTCCGTCTGTCTGTCCGTCTGTCTGTCCGTCTGTATGTCTGTTTGTCTGTCTGTCCGTCTGTCTGTTGGCTGGTGCGCACGATAACTCTCGAAAGGATTAACCGATTGACTTCAAATTTGGTATGCGGTAATACTTTTTTATCTCCGTCTAAGTTCATGGACAATGGGACATATTGGTCCACTCCTTCTAGTACCTCCCCAAAACGGGTTAACAACTAGTGAAATATTGATCCTTTTATAACATTTATTCTACTAACTAGAATCTTCTGAAATTCCAATATATTGTTAGTTTATTGGTCGCTAAAACCTCAAGAAAAATGGGCGAAGTTGCAGGCCCCTTTTGGTGCCTCCCACTCAAATGGACAATTTTGCACCAACAGTTAACTGCTTACAGCTTTAATATCAGTTCATACAATATTTGAAATTTTGTAATTGTTTGCATTTTGTAATTTTGCATTGTAATGTTTTTGTAAAACCTTGAGTCCAGAGAAAAGTGGACGTTATTCGCACGTCCATTTTGGTACCTCCCACACAAATGGCAGCTTATAACTTTAATACCAGAGCACACAACCACTTGAGATTTTTAACAGTGTAATGTTTTTTGGTACCTATAGTCCAGAGGGAAGAGGACCATTTTGCACCAAAGGTTAGCAGCTTATAACCTTTATACCTATACATACTTTAAAGTTATTAAATTCAATTTAAATGACTAATAATTGTATTAAAACAAAACCTGTAATGAAAGACAGAATGTCGGGCGGGGCCGTTAATATAATACCCTATTCCTCCGTAACAATACGAAATGGACATTGCGATAATAATTTGAAATATTTGTTTTCGTTTCAGTTACTTGCTCAACCTGATCATCAAGACTTTTTCCAAAAGCCTAATTTCTGTCAAATTGTATAAAGATTGGAAATAAAATACATGTTCACTAGCACTTAAATACATCTAAATCTGAACAAATTATCCCCAAAGTAAGTATTATTCGTCCCTAAATTAAGAAACTTATTTCTGCCAAATTTTGCAGAAATCGAAAGTAAAGTACAACTTGTATAGCGCTTCGATACCAAATCGGGAGGATTTAAACCAAATTCAATAGGGCTCGTCCAAAAGCACGATATGGGCAAAGTTTCGTTGAGATTGGATTATAATTTCGACATGTACATTCATCACAAGAATACATGGACGGACAGACGGACAGACGGACGGAAAGACAGACAAACATTGCTAAATCGACTCTAAAAGTGATTCTATGTCGATGGGTATACTAAACTATGAGTATATCTCTTCTCTTCTTGGGTGTTACAGCAAATGCACAAAATCGTAATACCATGTACCACAGTGTGGTGTAGGGTATAAAAATAAATCAATTTACGTATACGAGTATTTGTATCAGACTGAAAGTGAAGGGAGACATTTTTTGACTTTACGGTTTATATACTTCGGTTCAGATTTGATAGAACTCCCCACAAACACTTGAAATTAGGTATAATACAGTATTTTGTGATACACTCACTTATTTAAAGATTTTATATAAATTAGAATTTTCTCTAAAATTTCTTTCAAAAAGGGGCGTGACCGTTACACTCCTTTTTCTTGAGTTGGTACAGATAACAAATAATATAAGTTATTATAGATTTAATATTTAATAAAATTGTAACCCTTTTGTGGGTTAGGTAACAGAAGGAGAGAACCTATACATACTCGTAGTAGTCACTTCTTTCGAGAGTTCCAATGAGCTGGAGCGCTCCAGCCAGACAAACAGACGGATAGCTCAAATGACTTAAACTGCCCTGAAGCAAATTTCTACCAAACAAATAGAGTCTTAGGTCACTCCTTCGACATCCTACACAAAAAAGTGACGATAGAACAATGTAAATGGATTTGTTATGTACTCACCATTCGATGCATTTTATCTTTTGTTTGTGGCAAATGATATACGTATACAATCTTCCCTGTAAAGTGAAGGTACAAATATACATATACATACACTCTTATAATCGCTGTAATTAAAATAACCATTAACATTGTATAATTTGCAAGGATACTTATTTAGTTTTAGGGCCTTTCATATAATTTGAGCTATTGCCGACTTGTTTCAAACTATATTTGAATTTTTCATAGCTTTTTGAAAATTATGTGCCAATTATTCGTTAACATTTAATTTTTACATTCCCTCCAACCGATAATAACAATAGGCAATAGTTCGAAAAATTACCTACGAATTTCCAATAAAAATCTATTGCAATCATTTTCATCAGTGATAAATTATGACTGCATTATTAGCCCCCCTAAGCAACAAGGCTTTGCATAATTTAATCAACAACCATATATGAAAAATGGGTAGCAACTGAACACGGTTAATATCCGAACTCGATGAAGGACCAAAGTGCATTGGCGATACTCATATTCGTGAAGGCCAGGGGGAGTGGTAGAAATATTGCATAAATAGTACCGCTCTGCGAATACATGAGTACTCGTTCATCCTACATTCCTCACAGAACATTCACTCACAGATTTATTTGGGAGGAGGAGAATGAGATTAAAGAGTTTCCCCTAAGTGACTATTTACGTATGTATGTGTGTGTGAGTGCGTGCGCCTTTGTGTGTCTACATTTGAAGGACTATAATTTAGTATTCCAATGTGCCGGAAATATTGCCAATTACTGATGATGTGTAATTTAGCTATTAGCGCCGACCAATATGGACGAAATTTTCGTCATGCACAAACTATTTTCTCATTTCTATTTCATTAAGGGATGTATTTGACAACGAGAATATTATGAACGATTGATATACAATTTAATTAAGGCAATTGCCACCAAAAAAGCCTTTTGCATAACAGATGTTTAAGGGTGCTCCGCAACTGGGATGAAGTCTGTGTAACCCTTTTCCAGGGAAGTAGATAACTGCTGGCAATAGCTGTTTAACATCTCCATAATAACTATTGTGTAATTAAAACAAAATCAGAAATGAATGATTAAAGTCGATGTATAACAATGGGCCATATCGGTCAATGTTTTGATATAGCTCCCCTTTAGAGGTCCCTCAAAAATACGGGTTTGGAGCCATAGATACCGCATTTTAGCACAAACTTTGCAGTTTGTATTCTATTTTGACAAGAATTCATCACAGTAAAAATTCTACAAGTCGATTCGTATTTTGTCATAGCCACCTTACAAAGGTCGCTCCAAAATATACGTATTTAAGCCATAAATACCACATTTTCCAAGCATTTTAACTTTAATTAAGACAATAATTCATTGCAGTAAACATTTTTGAAATCAGTTCATATTTTGTTATAGTCCACCTATAGATGTCGCTCCCAAAATGGCTTATTTAAGCCATACATGCCAAATTTTCTAAGGAATTTAGCTTAAACTTTGCAGTTTGTATTCTATTTTTGGCAAGAACTCATCTCAATAAAATTTATAAAAATCAAATTTTATTTTGTTGTAGTCCCCGTGTAGATGTAGCTCTCAAAAAAGCTATTTTAAACCATAAATACCACATTTTTAGGTGAAGAGTTCGCTTAAGAATTTGCGGCCTAAAAATTGCTTTTTTTAATAATTTACTTAAACAACAAGCAAGAAAGTTCAGTCGGGTAAACCGACTTATGAATCCCCTCACCTTGAGTCCTAAACAAATATTCGTAGATATGTATATTTGTTTTGTTTTAATTAAATTGTTATCAATTTAAATTGCATTTAATAGCTTTAAAGTATTTTGTACTGGTATTAAAGTTAAAAGCTGTTTACATTTTGGTACAAAATGGTCCATTTGTCTGAGAGGTTCCAAAAGGGGCGTGCCAATAACGGTCACATTTCTCTGGACTCTAGATACTATAAAAGCATTACACCGAACAAAATTTCAAGTATTTATATTCGCTGATGTTAAAGATACAATCTGTTATCTTTTGGTACAAAATGGTCCATTTGTGTGGGAGGTACCAGAAAGGGCGTGCCAATAAAGGCCACTTTTCTCTGGACTGTAGGTACTATAAAAGCATTACACTTTACGAAATTTTAAGTATTTGAATTAACTGGCATTAAAGTTGAAAGCTGTTAACTTTTCGTTAAAAATAGTCCATTTGTGTCGGAGGTACAAAAAGGGGCGTGCCAATACCGGCCACTTTTCTCGGGACTCTAGGTACTATGAAAGCATTACACCGAACAAAATTTCAAGTATTTGTATGAACTGATATTAAAGTTATAAGCAGTTAACTTTTGGAGCAAAATGGTCCATTTGTGTGGGAGGTACCAAAAGGGAGTTGCCACTTCTCCCATTTTTCTTTACGTGTTAGCAACTAACAAACTAATACTATGTGTGAAATTTCAGAAGATTCGAGAAAGTAGTATAGAAGGTATTAAAGAATCAATATTTCATTAAAAGTTAACCCTTTGTGGCAGAGGTGCTAGAAGGAGTGGATCAATATGGCCCATCTTCGAACTTAGCCGGATATAGAGAAAAATATTACCGCATAACAAATTGTAAGTCAATCGGTTACTCCTTTCGAGAGTTATCGTGCTCACCAGCCAGCAGACAGTCACACAGACAGACAGATAGACGGACGGACGGACGGACATTGCTCAAATGACTTAAAATGGCCCAAAACGGAT
Organism: Eudasyphora cyanicolor; assembly: GCA_963930755.1. NCBI lineage: Eukaryota > Metazoa > Arthropoda > Insecta > Diptera > Muscidae > Eudasyphora > Eudasyphora cyanicolor. The sequence goes on from OZ005737.1 coordinate 246,612,253, forward strand.
TTCCGCCGAGCATACTTAGGTCACTCCTTCGATGTGTTACACTTTTGGCTCGTAGCAAATGATATATACCCTCCTCTCTAAGGTGAGGGGATAAAAGGGATCGTTTGAGCTCCATATCCAAAGATTTTTCCAGAAATCAAAATTGAATGCAATCCATTGAGGAGGGTATGTAAGATTCGGCATGGCAACCTAACGCTTTTACTTGTTGAACTTCAGGTATGAACAAGTAAAGACGGATAATGTTCGGCCGGAATTCGAAATTTGCGGTCTCAATGGCGTTAAGAAGTCAAATCTAGAGGGGTCCTTGTATGGGGGCTATATCAGAACTTGGACCTATGACTACCGTTGTTTGTGTGAAATGTATATAACTAAACCAGATTACCAAATTTGCAGCCCGATCAGTTGACATTTGTGGTCCCTCTAGTATTAAGAAGTCAAATCGGACAGATGTTATATATGGGGGCTATATCAAAAAAAGGACCTATATTGCCCATTTTCAATCCCAAGATACCTGCAGTTATAATAAGTATCTTTACCAAATTTCAGACACCTAGCTCAAGTATTATAGATTGTAGCATAATTACAACAGACGGATGGACGGACGCACGGACTTGGCTAACTCGTCTTAGAATTTTAAGACGATTAAGAATATATATACTTAATGTGGTCTCAGATCAATATTTAGAGGTGTTACAAACGGAGTGTCTGTCTGTCTGTCTGTCTTTCTGTCTGTCTGCTGGCTGGTGCGCACGATAACTCTCGAAAGGAGTAACCGATTATCTTCAAATTTTGTATGTGGAAATATTTTCTTCTATCTCCGGCTAAGTTCGAAGATGGGCCATATTGGTCCACTTCTTCTAGTACCTCCCCCACAAAGGGTCAAAATTTTGGGAAATATAGATTATTTAATAATTTCTATACTACTTACTTGAATCCCCTGAAATTCTACACATAGTGTTAGTTTATTAGTCACTATTACCTCGAGAAGCGAAGTTGCCACGCCCTCTTTTAGTACCTCCCACACAACTGGACAATTTTGAACTAAAAGTTAATAGCTTATAACTTTATTACCAGTGCATACAAAGACTTGAAATGTTGTACAGTGTAATGCTTTTATAGTACATAGAGTCCGGAGAAAAATGGGCGTTATTGGCCCGCCCCTTTTGGTACCTCTCACACAAATGGACCATTTTGTACCAAATAAAACCAGTAAGGAAAGGCACGTCCCTAACAATGCGATAAGGGTCATTGCCATAATAATTTGGAATAATTGGTAAATGGGTAGAAACTTATTATCTAATTCTGAAACGATAATCGCTAAATTAAGCAATATTCGTTCCTAAATTGAGAAACATCTTACTGGAAAATTTTAATGATCGGAAGTAAAATACAACTTCTATAGCGGTTTGATACCAAATCAGGAGGAACATATATATGGAACTTTAATATAAATCTCAACCGATCTTCCCTGAATACTAATTCATGTAAAAAGACCTTCATCTGTCGAATTTCGTACTGATCGGATATAAAATACAGTCTCTACAGCGCTTACATGTCAAATCGGGGGTAACATATATATGGGGGCTATATCTAAATCCGAACCGATTTTCTCCGAATTTGGCAGTATTCCTTCATGTAATAAGAAACCTCTTTCTGCCGAATTTCGCACTGATCGGATATGAAATACACTTTTTACAGCGCTTACATGTCAAATCGGGGGTAACATATATATGGGAGCTATATCTAAATCTGAACCGATTTTCTCCGAATTTGGCAGTATTCTTTCGAGTAATAAGAAACCTCTTTCTGCCGAATTTTGCACTGATCGGATATAAAATACAATTTCTACAGCGCTTACATGTCAAATCGGGGGTAACGTATATATGGGGGCTATATCTAAATCTGAACCGATTTCTTCCAAATTTAATAGTGTTCATTTATATAATAAGAAACCTCTTTCTGCCGAATTTCATACTGATCGGATATAAAATAAAGTTTTTACAGCGCTTACATGACAAATCGGGGCTAACATATATATGGGGGCTATATCTAAATCTGAACCGAGTTTAACCAAATTCAATAGGGATCGTCCTTGGGCCAAAAAAAAGATATGTGTAGACTTTCGTCGAGATCGGACCATAATTGCGACCTGTACTTTGATTACAAGAATACATGCACAGACAGACGGACAGACGGACATAGCTAAATCAACTCAGAAAGTGATTCTAAGTCGATCGGTATAATAAACGATGGGTCTATTTCTTCTCCTTTTGGGTGTTACAAACAAATGCACAAAGTTATAATACCCTGTACCACAGTGTGGTGTAGGGTATAAAAATAAATAAATGTACTAATATTTTTTTGAGACTCAAGTTGAGGGGATTCCTTAGTCGGTTTACCCGACTGAACTTTCTTACTTGTTTTTTTGTCGAATACATCATAATTTCTATGACTTTTGATATGTCATTAATTTTGGAGGGGGATTTTCATAGGTAAGGGGATGAGCGGGATTGTCTGGCACTTTGGGGGAAATACCTTTAGTAATGTGTCTTTTACTTTGTTCTTCGACATGCAACATATATTTCGAAGCCTTCTATACTAAAATTGTGTTTGCATTTATCAAACTCTTTGTTTACCCAGGAAATTTTGGTTGCTAAATATCTCGAAAACGTGATGTCACAGGAAAAAACTGTTAATGCCAAACAATTTACCGAGTCGAAATTATGAGGGGTAATTTGTTTTCATCCAGGATACATTTTTAAAGTGCATTTTAAAATTATTATTAAAGGTTCATAGAACCACATGCCTATGAATTAGCGGCTCCTAAGCGACTTTCCTATAAATAAGCGATCGAACTGAATCTCTCCTACTCAATCTACTGGCCATTGGTATTGTGGCGAGAGAAGTTGCAACCAGCATTAAGTTTATACTGTCAAACTACCGACCGACCGAGTAAACTACGAAGAAGTTCACACAAAAATATCTGCCAAAGAGGAATAGATTGTCAGAATACCAGGTAATATTTATAAACCATCTCCATTTCTATACGGATGGATCGATGCTTGACGATAAGGTTGGCATCGGAGTACTCTGTATGAAACTCTGTATTGGTATAACACACAGAATACCATATACCCGTAGTGTCTATCATGTTGAATTTATAGCTGATAAATAGCTAAACTTGCAAGAAAAGGGACGGCATTACTAACTCTGCTAATTCGAACGAATTTGGATATATTGGTGCACCACTGTCCAATGAAATATGGGCACTAGAGTGAAAAAAGCTCTACATTAGTATCAGTTCCGACGAAACACTACCTACTCGGCGAGCATGCCAGAAGGTTGGGTATTGACATCAATGTCTTCTGCAGAAGCTGTAGAGATGAGGAAGAAGTGGGGAGCATTGCGTACCCTCGCATTGAATAAACGACGCCTGGATAAACTAGGGTCGGCCTTTCTAGAAACCGATATACATCCTTTTTAATGGGAAACTTCCACTCTCCAAGAAATGGCTCTGTACAAATTTTCGTAAAAATATTTTCATTTTTTGCGATCATAATCTCCGTCTGATAGAATTTTTCAATTCCATAAACGGTTTCAAAGAGATTGGGAAAAAATCAACTTTTTGATTTGTTTTTAATACTTTGTATTATTATTTTATCGTATATTATTGCTATTTTATCGTAAAGTCTGATTGGTCATGATTAAACTGATATCATTCTAAAGAAAATCTGTGCATAATTTAACCAGTAAGGAAAGGTTAAAGTCGGGCGGGGCCGACTATATAATACCCTACACCACCTCGGTAATATACATTAAATAGTTTCCTTTCTTTTACGAAAGTACTTAGCTCCCACGCCACGTCAAGGCTTTTTCCAAAGAGGAGTTTAATATAATGTGTGGAATTAAAAATTGAACTAATAATAATATTCCACATATTTGCATTTACTGTGGTTATTATTAGCCTTAACACAATAAATAGTCCGATTTTTGGTCGTACACAATATAAGTAATATATGCAGGGTATGTTAGGTAGGTACTACCTGGGTAATTCCAACGGCAGTCGACCCACTTTTTAACACGACCCCCTCCGATTTCGATGAAATTTGGTACACGCTATCTCCTAGTGTGTATTATTTGTATGATGTCTATATTTAGTCCAAATTCGTTATGGTTCTTGTTTTACAGCGTCCGAAAGTTGGTCGAATCTCTACTTTTTTCTTAAAGGATACTGAATTCAACAGAGTATAGCTTAAGAACGCGTTATCCGATTTCAACGATTTTAGTGTCATTGTAACCGGCCACTCTCGTACTTCAAAATTTATAATTTAAAAAAAATATTTTCCTTGTCTAAGGACATTAAAAATCTAGAAAAAATTTTAAAAAATTTTTGTAGTTAAACCGTTGAATGTCCTTTACACGTGACATAAGTTTCACGATGGAGGTCATTTTGGTTTAAAAGATACAGATTTTTTACTGTTTTCTCCCAGATGTATTTCAGGATTTTTATATAAAACACAATGTAAATTATTTCTATTTGAGCGGAATCAAATTATTATTTGTTATGAGAACGTATATCGGATCGTGGTAATAATACAATCTGATTTATATTTTTGAAAGTCTTAAGTCAGGATTACTTTTAAGCCTCAACAGCAAACCTGGCTTAAAAAATATATTGGTTAGAAGGAATTACAAAGGTGTAACTTCGTGGAATATCCATAATAAAGGCACTTATTTATCATTTGACGTGAATATCTCTATATGACCATATCTATTTGTTTGTCATTCTATATGTAGATAATGACAATGTGCCTGACATTCTATACAAACAAAATTCAGAAGTATTCGTGTAAAAAACGTTTTGTAGAGATCGATGTAAAACTATCTATTAAAAATATGGGTCGATTTAAAACTATATAATGTTGTACTCCCTTGGAGTTAAAGCATTTAAAAGGCAAACCTGCCAATTTTAGAATTGTTGGAGGAAATTTCAACAACATTTTTATTTTGCTCTGCTAAAAATCTGCAGTTTGAGCACATTTTATCGTCCGCCTTGAAAATTGAATACATTTCAATCATCCTCTGTGAAACAGTTCTCAAATTGGCATTTTTGAGAACTGTTATCATTATCTACATATAGAATGACAAACAAATAGGTATGGTCATATAGATTTATTCACGTCAAATGTTAAATAAGTGACCTTATTATGGATATTCCACGAAGTTACACCTTTGTAATTCCTTCTAACCAATATATTTTTTAAGCCAGGTTTGCTTTTGAGGCTTAAAAGTAATCCTGACTTAAGACTTTCAAAAATATAAATCAGATTGTATTATTACCACGATCCGATATACGTTCTCATAACAAATAATAATCTGATTCCGCTCACATAGAAAGAATTTACAATGTGTTTTATATAAAAATCCTGAAATACATATATCTGGGAGAAAACAGTAAAAAATCTGTATCTTTTAAACCAAAATGACCTCCATCGTGAAACTTATGTCACGTGTAAAGGACATTTAACGGTTTAACTACAAAAAATATGAAGAAAAAAAATTAGGTGCATTTCGAGATATTGAAGGATTACAAATTTTTTTTGATTTTTAATGTCCTTCGACAAAGACAATATCTTTTTTAAATTATTAGTATTGAAGTACGAGTGCGGACAGTTACAATGACACTAAAATCGTTGAAATCGGATAACGCGTTCTTAAGTTATACTCTGTTGAATTCAGTATCCTTTAAGAAAAAAGTCGAGATTCGACCAACTTTCGGACGCTGTAAAACAAGAACCATAACGAATTTGGACTAAATATAGACATCATACAAATTGTAGACACTAGGAGATAGCGTGTACCAAATTTTATCGAAATCGGAGGGGGTCGTGTTTAAAAGTGAGTCGACTGCCGTTGGAATTACCCACCTTGGAATAATTTGTACTACCTTGGAATAATTGGTTTAAGTAAGGTTTTAATTTTCCTTTCCGCTGAAGCCTTTCAGGTCTCTAAAATAGGGCTTATATAAAAAAAATTAGGAACATCTTTCTGGAAAATTTTGATCGGAAGTAAAGTACAACTTATATAGCGCTTTGGTACCAAATCAGGAGGAACATATATATGGAGGTTATATATAAAACTGAACGGATTTTCCTTGCATACTCATTCATTGAAAAAGAAACTTCTTTCTGTCACATTTCGTACTGACCGCATATAAAATACAGTATCTACAGCACTTACATGTCAAATCGGGGGTAACATATATATGGGGGCTATATCTAAATCTGAACCGATTTCTTCCAAATTTAACCGTGTTCATTCATATAATAAGAGACCTCTTTCTGCTGAATTTCATACTGATCTGTCAAATCGGGGCTAACATATATATGGGGGCTATATCCAACTCTGAACAGATTTTAACCAAATTAAATAGGGATCGTCCTTGGGCCAAAAAAAAGATATGTGTAAAGTTTCGTCAAGATCGGGCCATATTTGCGACCTGTACTTTGATTACAAGAATACATCTACAGACAGACGGACAGACGGACGGACATAGCTAAATCGACTCAGAAAGTGATTACAAGTCGATCGGTATAATAAACAATGGATCTATCTCTTCTCCTTTTGGGTGTTACAAACAAATGCACAAAGTCATAATACCCTGTACCACAGTGTGGTGTAGGGTATAAAAAGGTGTAGTTGACACACTGACATTTATTTCCCCCTTATTTGATATGAATTTGGATTATACTTAGGTTAGGTTGAAGAGAGGAGATGTTTAAACGTCTCATGTCCATGGACATACTGTTAGGCCAGTGGTTCGGCCTGTTGTGCGCTAATAATAATAATAAAAGTACTTACTGTGATGAATTTTTGTCCAAATGGAATACAAACAGCATATTTCAGCTAAATTGCTTTAAAAATTTGATTTTACGGTCTAAAAATGCATATTTGAAAGGTCGCTCTTTTTAGGGGAACTGGACTACAAGCCCAAGTTTAAAATTTATCCAACCTATCTATATTATTACGGACTGCAGCGTGATTTTAATATACAGACAGACGGACAAATAGAGTCTCAAATCAATATCTATCAAGTTGTTGCAAAAGGAATAACAAAGTTATTATACCCCAATGCTAAGGTGAATGGTATAAAAAGGCCTGAAGTACTATGTAACATCAGCTACACATTGGCCGGGTACTGATTCTTCACAAAATAACATTTTTCTCTTTTGCACGCAAATATATAGACCCACTAAACAGCGGAGTGTAAATTATGCTAAATAAAGCTAAACAATTCGCAACGGAAGTGCTGCTAGTCCGTCACGAAGAGCCGAAGCTATTTCCTGTCATTAGCTTTTACAAATATCCCTCCCTGTCCATGAGAAATAGTAAATATAAACGAATATATAACTACATACTTAATCCAATGGTTCTCTCTAATCGGGCCTTATTTCTCTAACAGAATTATTGCCAATGTTTTTTTGTCACGTCAATGCCTGGTGAAAGACAGAGAGAGAGAGAGAGATAGGGAGTGAGAGTGATTGATACACAATCGTTTCGTAAACTGCTCCTCCCAAATACATTTCGAATACTTAATCAGACCCCACCCAACCCCCGTCCCCTACGAACAGCAGTCTTTCGCTCATGAAAGGCGTGATTGAGCCATTATGATTTCCTAATAATGAAGTAATTTTCAATAAGTAACAAATGGATTGACGAAACTACAATAAAACAGATATAAATTAATGAAAACGCCATACAAAAAGCTTCAAATGTGATTTATGAATGTCACCAATCCTTTTCATTTTTTTGCCATGAAAACGAAATGGAAATAAAAACCAATTCCAGGATTGACAACCGTTTCTGTGGCTATAATACATTAATCATGTAACCATTCAATTAAATCATTTGCAGTATATTTAATTTTATTTCCGTAATAGATGATATTAAGTAATGGTGCATGTTTGTTGCTCACAACTCCAAACAATTTAGAAACCAGTAAGGAAAGGCAGAAAGTCGGGCGGTGCCGACTATATAATACCCTACACCTCCCGAACAATGCGATAAGGGTCATTGCCATAATAATTTGCAATAATTGGTAAATGGGTAGAAACATATTATCTAGTTCTGAAACGATAATCGCTAAATTAAGCAATATTCGTTCCTAACTTGAGAAACATCTTTCTGGAAAATTTTAATGATCGGAAGTAAAATACAACTTCCATAGCGGTTTGATACCAAATCAGGAGGAACATATATATGGAGCTTTAATATAAATCTGAACCCATCTTCCCTGAATACTCATTCATGTAAAAAGACCTCCTTCTGTCGAATTTCGTACTGATCGGATATAAAATACAGTTTTTACAGCGCTTACAGGTCAAATCGGGGGTAACATATATATGGGTGTTATATCTAAATCTAAACCGAGTTTCTCCGAATTTGGCAGTATTCCTTCATGTAGAAAGAAACCTCTTTTTGCCGACTTTCGCACTGATCGGATATAAAATAACATTTTTACAGTGCTTACATGTCAAATCGGGGGTAACGTATATATGGGGGCTATATCTAAATCTGAACCGATTTCTTCCAAATTTAAAAGTGTTCATTCATATAATAGGAAACCTCTTTCTGACGAATTTCATACTGATCGGATATAAAATACAGTTTTTACAGCGCATACATGTGAAATCGGGGGTAACATATATATGGGGGCTATATCTAAATCCGCACCGATTTTCTCCGAATTTGGCAGTATTCCTTCATGTAATAAGACACCTCTTTCTGCCGAATTTCGGACTGATCGGATATCAAATACAGTTTTTACAGCGCTTACATATCAAATCGGGGGTAACATATATATGGGGGCTATATCTAAATCTGAACCGATTTTCTCCGAATTTAGCAGTATTCCTTCATGTAATAAGAAACCTCTCTTTGCCGAGATTCGCACTGATCGGATATAAAATAAAATTTTTACAGCGCTTACATGTCAAATCGGGGGTAACGTATATATGGGGGCTATATCTAAATCTGAACCGATTTCTTCCAAATTTAACAGTGTTCATTCATATAATAAGAAACCTCTTTCTGCCGAATTTCATACTGATCGGATATAAAATAAAGTTTTTACAGTGCTTACATGTCAAATCGGGGGTAACGTATATATGGGGGCTATATCTAAATCTGAACCGATTTCTTCCAAATTTAAAAGTGTTCATTCATATAATAGGAAACCTCTTTCTGACGAATTTCATACTGATCGGATATAAAATACAGTTTTTACAGCGCATACATGTGAAATCGGGGGTAACATATATATGGGGGCTATATCTAAATCCGCACCGATTTTCTCCGAATTTGGCAGTATTCCTTCATGTAATAAGACACCTCTATCTGCCGAATTTCGGACTGATCGGATATCAAATACAGTTTTTACAGCGCTTACATATCAAATCGGGGGTAACATATATATGGGGGCTATATCTAAATCTGAACCGATTTTAACCAAATTCAATAGGGATCGTCCTTGGGCCAAAAAAAAGATATGTGTAAAGTTTCGTCGAGATCGGACCATAATTGCGACCTGTACTTTGAAAACAAGAATACATGCACAGACAGACGGACAGACGGACAGACAGACAGACGGACATAGCTAAATCAACTCAGAAAGTGATTCTAAGTCGATCGGTATAATAAACGATGGGTCTATTTCTTCTCCTTTTGGGTGTTACAAACAAATGCACAAAGTTATAATACCCTGTACCACAGTGTGGTGTAGGGTATAAAAAGTTCAATATACTCGTAGTAAAAAAAAATACAAACAAAATAAAAACCATTAGTCGGGGTAGGAACAATAAAACCAGTATGGCAAGATCAAAGTCAGACTGACCCGACTTTATGATCCCCTACATCAGTAATTTGGTGGGTTTTTTTGGTAAGGAAGGTCAAAGTCGTCTTATATTCTTGTAGAAAAGCTGTTGGGCACGTTGAAATCTCTCTACTAAAATTGTCCATTACATATATATCAGTAGTTCGCCCAATGAATACTGTACAGCATTGTAGTGTGGTGGATGGCAACTGATAAAAATCAAACGATATAATTTTTTAATATCCTATAGATACTATAAAAACATTACACTGTACACAATTTGAAGTGCTTGATATGATTTATTTTAAAATTTTGTAAAACTAGTACAAGATAATAGAAATCATATACATTTCAGTACTAGGTACGAGTAATAGTTTCTACAACAGAATACTTGACAAGTGTTTGTATGGACTGGAATCAATTTTATAAGCAGTTAACTTTTTGCGCAAAATGGTTCATTTGTATGGGAGATACCAAAAGTGGTGTGGCAAGTTTGTCCCTTTAGAATCAAAAAAATCAAGGACATGAATTGATACTTTTTCGGGATTTTCAAGGATTAAGGATATATTCCATATTTTCACATTCTTCCAGTAAAAGCACATAAATATTTCATACTGCAATACTGAAGAGGAGTAGCAAAGCTTTTCATTTGTATTAATATCTTCAAAATAAGTGAAGCGGTTAAGAAGAAATGGCTAATTCAACAACTAGTAATTTTGAAAAATTCTTGATATAGGTAACCTTGGAGCTCGGTACCAAAAAAACTACAATGAATTTTGAAAAAGTAAAAACGAAGTAAAATGCACACTCATTTGTATAATGTTTGTACCAAATATTATTAAAATAGAAAAAGGGTTCATTTTTAAAATGTGTGTTTTTTTTTTTTTTTTTTATATTATTTATAAAACATTTATTTACATTTATTGCTTAAGTTAGGCTACAAAGATATGGTTTTAACTAACCTTACGTCTAGAAGTTATGTATTTTTAAAGGAAAGAACATTGAGAATAATTAAAGGATGCATATTTTTGGAGAAGGAAAAGTTGAAAAAAACCTTCAATAAATAAAAAGTGCGTTTTAACAAACAAAGTTTTTTTTTATGTTATGAAAAGATCGGTTTATCTAAAATTGCATGGAATTTGCATATATTATCTAGAATACAATTCTTGGATTAAATGATTTTCGTTGACAGAACATAAAGAAGCAAATTTTTCTGTTAAAGTGTTTATTCTCTGCAAAATAAGATTAGTATTGCTTAATTCGTGGAGTCTTTTTGTACTGAAGTGCCATGGCAAATTTAGCATCATTTTTAATATTTTGTTTTGACAAATTTGAATTTTTTGAATGTGCGTTTTGGCACATACTCCCCACACTGGACAAGCATATAAAGCGATTGCCTGAAAAATCAATTTAACAATACTAATCTTATTTTCAAAGCTTAGTTGGGATTTACGATTTATTAAAGGATACAGAAGTTTGATACCTATATTCATTTTATTTAAGATATATGAGACATGGTCCTTGAAAGTCAGTCGCGTATTTAGAAATACACCTAGATACTTCACAGAGTTCGACCATTTTATATCATTTCCGAACATCGTTAAATTTGACTGTGGTATATAACAAGATTTTCTTTTTTTCGTGAAAAATATAGCTTGGGATTTAGTGGCATTTATTTTAATTTTCCATTTAATAGAGTACTCAACAATTTTCTCTAGCGACATTTGCATACAATGAAGAATCTCATGAGCAAACAATCCAGAACATAAAATTGCAGAATCATCAGCAAAAAACGCGTATTCACAGTTTTCAATTTGTGGGAAATCGCAGATGTAAATAATGTAAAGTAATGGGCCTAAAACAGAACCTTGAGGTACACCAGCCGGAATGTTCAAAAGATCTGAAATTTCGTCATCAACTTTAACACAAAAAGACCTATTATTTAAAAAGGATTTAACAAGCTTAACTAAATGTAAAGGAAATTTAAACCGAATAAGTTTATAAATTAATCCATCGTGCCAAACAGTGTCAAATGCCTTTTCAACATCTAGCAATACCATGGAAGTTGATCGCTTTTGCTGTAGATTTTGATTTACGTAATTAGTAATTCGTTTTATCTGATGTATTGTGCTATGAGCAGGCCTAAACCCGAATTGTTCATTCGGAATAATCTTGGCCTCATCAACATATGTCCAAAGCTTTTCTTTAATAATCCTTTCAAAAATTTTACTCATATTACTTAACAAACTAATAGGTCTGTAGCTGTTAACCAAATTTGTTGGTTTTCCAGGTTTTGGAATTGGAATTACTTTGGCTTTTCTCCAAGCTGAAGGAAAGTATTGAAAAATGTGTGTTTTTGTTTCATTTGCTTTGGAGTTACCCTATTTCTATACAAAGTGCTATAATTTCTGCATTTATCCATAGATTTTCTTCAAATAAGCATTGTTTTCTTCGTTAGGATGCTATCTTTAAACTACTTTTAAATTTGTGGCGATTTTTTTTTTCTATTTTTATGTTTATATGGTGCCAGAAAAAAACACTTTTTTGAAAAAAAAAAAACATTTGCTTTCTAATTATTTTAACGACAGTTACTAAGCTTCTATTTACACGTGAAAGTGTGATTATAAAAGTAATTTCCGTTACTTTTACAATATGGGTCATAACTTATACATTTATCCATATATTTTTTAAAATAGCCAATATTTCTTCCCTATGACGCCAGCTTTCAAAAAATGTAACAATAACACTCTCCAACAATTTAAGCCTTTTTGCTTAGAATATAATAGCGACCCTATAATTCTGAAAGGGCATTGTGAGTAGATAATTTTTGTAGAATAGACTTATGGTCCAGCTGGTCTGAGTTTTTTTACAGTTTTCAATTTTTGGTCGAAGGGAGTATTATACTAAATGAAACCAGTAAGGAAAGGCAGAAGTGTGGCGGAGCCGTCTATATAATACCCTACACCTTCCTAACAATGCGATAAGGGTCATTGCGATAATAATTTGGAATAATTTGTAAATGGGTAGGAACAAATTATTATGTAATTCTGAACCGAAAATCGCTAAATTAAGCAAAATTTTTTCCTAAGTTGAGAAACATCTTTCTGGAAAATTTTAATGATCGGAAGTAAGGTACGACTTCTATAGCGCTTTGATACCAAATCAGGAGGAACATATATATGGAAATTATATATAAATCTGAACCGATTTTCTCTGAATTTGGCAGTATTCCTTCATGTAATAAGAAACCTCTTTCTGCCGAATTTCGTACTGATTGGATATAAAATACAGTTTCTGCAGCGCTTACATGTCAAATCGGGTGCAACATATATATGGGGTCTATATATAAATCTGAACCGATTTCCCCCAAATTTTGTATTGTATCTAAGTGTATCACGAGACTACTCTCTGTCAATTTTTGTACAAATCGGTTACAAAATGTTGCTTATACAGTGCATATATGCCAAATCGGAGGTACATATATATGGGAGCTATATGTAAATCTGAACCGATTTTAACCAAATTCAATAGGGATCGTCCTTGGGCCTAAAAAAATATATGTGCAAAGTTTCGTTGAGATCGGACCATAATTGCGACCTGTACTTTGATTACAAGAATACGTCTACAGACAGACAGACAGACAGACGGACAGACGGACAGACAGACGGACATAGCTAAATCGACTCAGAAAGTGATTACAAGTCGATCGGTATAATAAACAATGGGTCTATCTCTTATCCTTTTGGGTGTTACAAACAAATGCACAAAGTCATAATACCCTGTACCACAGTGTGGTGTAGGGTATAAAAAATAGGTCTCGGACACAAAAATTTATTTTTCATGGCGCTATCTAACACCTTCAACAAGTTTTGTCGGAATTATTATTTCCAAGTTTTGTCAAAATTATTACTTCTAAATTTTGTCGGCCGAATTAATTCCCTTTTTTAGTTCCTCCCACTGTGGGTATGAATATAAGTAGATCCATCGGTTAATTAACTATTTGTGTGACCAACTGGACGGCTCCACATTTCCGCAGAGTGTGGGTAATTTAGCACTATCCATGGACCAACCTGAGTAAACACAGCTCAAATAACTTAAAATGTCCCAAAACGGATTTAGCAAAAATAAAAATCACTCCTGCGATGCGTTATACCGTTGTTCTACACCAAATGTCATCTGCTCTGAAAAATTAAAGTATTCAACGTATGACAGTATAATATCACCCATCTCCTCCGAAGTATTCACGATACATACATATATTCCTAAGTACAATATTTGTCAAATGAAGACATTATCCATCAGCAGCACACACATACATAGATAATATGACATTACAACTACCAATCCAATCTCTCTCTCTGTAGTAGTGTTAGAAATGAATGAATGAAGTAAGTCACAATTGATCTTTATTAGCTGGAGCTTTGATGTAAGTCCCATATCGCTTCGATGCAAACGGATGGTGGACCACAATGCGTTTTTAAAGGGATTACTATGGTCGATGTTCACCTGGGTCCTGGCACTGATGTCTCATCTCATCCGTCTTTTATTGCATCCCTAAGTATCCCCAGAAGACAACAGAGTACGAGAGCAAGTGCGAATGTGAGTCTTTACCAAAGCTTGAAAATGGATTTTAAAGTTTATTTTCTTTTTGTTTCGAGCGCTATTCCATTTTGTCACTTCACTCCCTCTAAATAAAATGATGCCGGTTTATAAAATGCTACGTGCAAATGTCAAAGTTTATTTCTGTTTCCACTGATGCTATACGACTGTCGTCGTCTTCGCCGTCATTGTTTTCTGTCTTATGTCCCTCCAATGGCACGTCCCAGGACTATATGCTCCTCAAGTAAAGGGGCTAAAGGAAATTCTTATGTTTCTCGTTTTTTTGTGTCGCTCCCTACGTTTCCGTTTGTTTTCTTAACGTTTTCTTAGCTTAGAATCGTCTTTTTTTGTGCCTCAGAAGAATTTCTTGGGTCGTGCCCAAGGAGGCAACAAGGAGTGAATAGGAACATCTTAGAGAAGGGTGGCGTGGGATGAGGTGTGGTGCGGTACGGTGCGGTGAAGAGTGTATGTTACACCTGCTGACAAATGGCGTTACGCAGTGTGTCACATCTATCATCAGAGATTTAAGGGTTCTTTTTTCGTGTGCACAAACACACACATCCCAACCACGTCCCTTCGCAGATTTGAAACTTCAATCTCTGGTCCTTTTGTTTCGTTTCGTGAACTTCGAATTGGCCAAAGGAGAGAGATAAAACCCAACAGAAAGTATAGGATTTATAGTTTGTTGTACTCATAGTTCAACGAAGGTGATTCTGGCATAAGATCTGTGTAAGAAAATGATGAAGAAAAAAACCGGTAGAAACTTTTGAAACTTAGTCCAAAATCATTAGCATTGTGATGGCGTTGTAGTACATGCAAATCCGGAGTTCTGTAAGTTTAATGACATGCACAAATACTTGTGCTCATCTCGTGTAAATACTAGGAATACAACAAATGATAAGAGTTTTGGCAAAGAGAATAGCTCTAAGAAAAAATTGAACTAAATTAATTTGAAGACAAGAAGAAAAAAAAACCATTCTCGGCAATGTAGGACATTTATTTGGCAGAATTAGAGTCAGTGATATTTTAAAATAAGTTTGGAATAATTTAAATTTTAATTACTATCTGATAAACAAAGCGTTATTGTTTAAAACCAGTAAGGAAAGGCTAAAGTCGGGGAATAATTTGATAACAATAAAATATCCAATGTATACTTCAACTAAAGTAAGTTCACACAATTTACATTTTTACGTCTCTGTCTCTGTCTCTGTAGCCAAATCAGACGAAACACATATACATATAGGAGCTGCTATATCCGAATCTAAACCGATTTTCTTCAAATTCGGCAATGTTGGTCCATGGATCAAGAAACTCTAGCATGCTAAATTTCGAAACAATTGGATATAAAATACAGCTTCTATAGGGCTAAAAGCTAAATCGAAAGAAACACATATATGGGGGCTATATCTAAATTTGAACGATTTTCTTCAAATTCAGCAATGTTGGTCTATAGATCAAGAAACTCTCCCATGATAAATTTCTAAACGATTAGATATAAACTACAGCTTCAATAGAGCTAAAGGGCCATATCGGACGAAACATATGTATGGGAGCTATACCTAAATCTTATCAGATTTTCTTCAAATTCGGCACTTTTGGTCCACAAATCAATTAAATCGATCATGCTAAATTTCAAAACAATTTGATGTAAAATACAGCTTCTATAGGGCTAAAGGGCAAAATCAAACGAAACATAAATCGTACGAGTATATGGGGGCTATAACTTAATCTGAACCGATTTCCTTCAAATTCGGCAATGTTGGTCCATAGAGCAATAAACTCTACCTTGCAAAAATGCATATATCTATATCTAATACTGTACCGATTCTCTACAAATTCGGCAATGGTTGTCCATAAATCAAGAAACTCTACCATGCTAAATTTCAAAACAATTGGATGTAAAATACAGGGCTAAAGGGCCAAATCGGGCGATACACATATATGTGAGCTATATTTTAATCCGATCCGATTTCAACCATAGGGTTCTTTTCAGATGCTAAAAGCTCTTAATTGCAAAAATTCAATTACTCAACTAACAACATAAGATGGAATGACGGACGGACAGACATGGTAAAATCGACTCAGCTAGTGATTCTGAGTCGATCGATATACTTTAAGGTGGGTCTAGCTGTAGTATTTCTAGGTGCTACAAACATCTGCTAACAAACTTATAATATCCTGTATCGCAGTGTGGTGTAGGATATAACAAGTAAGAAATTTCAGTCGGGTAAACCGACTAAGGAATACCCACACTTTGTGAGCAATATAATATGGAATATTACACTAATTATTCTGTCAATTTTTGTGGGAGGTACCAGAAGGGGTTTAACAAAGCCACCTATTTTTCGCTGTACAGTAGATGCTTTAAACTGTAGTCACTATAAAGGCATTACACTGTACAAAATTTCAAGTATTTTATACACAGGTTTTAAAGTTAAAACCTGTTAACTTTTGGTGCAAAATGGTCCATTTGAGTGGGAGGTCCCAAAAGG
This sequence comes from Eudasyphora cyanicolor, assembly GCA_963930755.1. Classification (NCBI taxonomy): domain Eukaryota; kingdom Metazoa; phylum Arthropoda; class Insecta; order Diptera; family Muscidae; genus Eudasyphora; species Eudasyphora cyanicolor. Next base: position 246,629,215 of record OZ005737.1, read on the forward strand.
GACGTTTAAATTTTGTCCATTTTTCTCAAGGTAATATTGAATAATAAACTAACACTATGAAAATAATTTCACCGGAATAAATAAGTAGTATAGAAGTTATTAAATAATCAATAATTTACTAAATATTAACCGTTTGTCGGGGAGGTACTAGTATGTGTGGACCAATATGGCCCATCTTCGAACTTAGCCGGAGAAAGAAAACAATATTACCACATACCAAATTTGAAGTCAATCGGTTTCTCGTATCGAGAGTTATCATGCGCACCAGCCATCAGACAGACAGACGGACGAACATTGCTCATTCGACTTAAAATTAAACAAAACGGATATCCGCCGAACATACTTAGGGTTTTAGGTCAATCCTTCGATGTATTACACTTTTGGCACGTAGCAAAAGATATACAGGGTGGCTGATATGTAATGCAACAAAGTAAAGCGCTATATTTTTTTAATTTTTTTTTTTTAATTTTATTGTTCAAAAGCAAAATATGTCGGAAATAACATAAAATTTTAGAAACAGTTTAGATTTGTTCGAATTGGCCACCTTTGGCACGAATTATGGCCTTCAAACGGCCGACAAAGCCATCACACGCTGCACGAAAGTGGCTCTGCGGTATTTTGGCCCATTCCCGTCGAAGCGCCGTCTTGAGATGATCGATACTTTGGTAGTTTTTAGTGCGAACCTTACCCTCTAAAATGCCCCAGGCGCAAAAGTCCAACGGATTGAGATCCGGAGATCTTGGTGGCCATTGTGCAGTAGAAATGAAGCGAGGATCCTCCTTTTTAAGCCATTCTTGGTTGACGCGTGCTGAGTCCTGTTGGAATGTCCATGGTCTGCGGCCGAAATGTTTGTCTGCCCAGGGCTTCAATACTGTCTTTAGGACATTTTCCCAATAATATTCGGCATTTATTTTGACCCCATGGTCGATGAATACGAGCGGGGAGCGACCATCGGCCGTTACGGCGGCCCACACCATTACCATCGGCGGCGCTTGCGTTCTGGTGGCCAATCGAAGGTGTAAATTTTCAGCTGACCTCGTTGGAAAGTAAACCCGATCATTTTGTTTGTTCACAAACTGCTCAATTTGGAATGGCTTCTCATCGGAGAAAACCAAATATCGGTAACTGGCCACTTTCGTGCAAGCGAAGCAACTCATTGGCTCTTTCCAGTCTAACTTTTTTTTGTGCATCGGTGAGCTCTTGCATATTTTGGAACTTCAATGGCTTTAGTCCAAGCTAATTTTTTAATATGTGTTGTATCCGTTCTCGCGATATGTTCAGCTCACGTGCAATTTTTCTACCACTGCGGCGTGGATTTCGATCAAATCTGGCCTTCACTTTTCGGATCATTTCTGGTGTTGTTACCGTTTTTTTCCACTTGTGTTTTTCCACCCAAATATAAAGCGATCACACTATCAAGCTTGAATTCCTTCACGAATAACTTTTTTTCTGAATCTGAAGATCAAAATGCTTTTGTAAGCTTGTAAACAATAAAATTAACTGTCACTGAAATAAATCTGTCAGCTATCAGACTAGCGGTTTAGAAATGATATCAACCTGAAGTTGGTTGCAATACATATCAGCCACCCTGTATATCCTCCTTCCTAAAGTGAGGGGATAAATATTACCACATACCAAAAAGAGACTTATCGTGCGCAACAGCTAGCAGACAGACGGACGGACATTTTTCAAATTTCTGGTTTTATTTGAAATGTTGAACTTTGTCATTTAATAATGGAACACAATATCATTCATATGACTACCACGACTGGCGTCATCCGATCAACCCAATTTTTCAGTACATTTTCGATTGTTTCGGGTCGAATCACTGCAATGGCTTCAATTGTCTCTGGATGCTTTGCGTAACATTTATCCTTAATGGCTCCCCAAAGAAAATAATCCAAAGGGATCAAATCACAAGTCAAAGTAATCGGTAGTTCAAATTTAAAATTTTAAATGTGTCGATGTGTTACACATTTGGCCCCTAGCATATGATATATATCCTCGTATCACTAAGTGAGGGTAAAAATATATTCATATTTTTGATGACTGTTACTAAACCTACTATGTAAATGTGAAATATGTTACATTTGTAGCCCTCATAATGACGTGGCAATGACTATCAGGCATCATCCACCCAAAAAAATACTACTTTCCATATTGTAACTCTCAGAAGATGATAATATATTTAAAAATTATTGTTATAAAGATATACCTACAAGTACTTTATTTGGCATACAATTATATGTATTTTCCAATTAAAAATTTCTTTCCACTGAAATTCAATGCGACTAACATAATTCAGTTCTCAATCAAGCGTCAGCAGCAACAGTATTTCTAAAGGCTGCCGCCTCAAAAGGGTATTTAAATTATTCGAAAGCTTCCGCAGTTTTAACATTTCAAAGATATTTTTAAATGAATCAAAATCCTATCTTTGGCTCTTAACATTCACTTAAACATCACAGTCTGCTAAACTATCATTTATCTTGTGATTTACAAGCGGAAAACGGAAAAATGGAAAAGCCCAGGAACATCAGACATTTTGCAACTTTTTACATGTCTACACACACACACACACAGACATCATGCACGTGGACTCCGCACACATATTTTCATGAAAGGAACAAATACCTATGGGTGTGTATGTGGATATGTATGTAGTTGTGTGCCATCAAAAGTAGAAAACTTGGAATTTTTCTCGTAGTCTCTGTAACAAGAAGGAAATTATTTGCCATAGACGAACAATGAAAAATAGCGCAATATTTTTAGTAGTTCGGTGGTAACCGGGAAACGTATAGAACCTTTTCTAGTCTTGCAATTTCACCTGAGGGTATTTGTATTCGTTGACACTTAGGGTGTCCTGGGTGAAAATTGAAAGAAAAAAGCGAGCATGCTAAAATCTGGGAAAATTATTCGATTGATTTTGATATTCAGATACTAATGTAGTAAAAAGCCAGAAAAGAAAGAACAAAAAAACGAGTATTAATTTGTTCTACTATATAATGACTTTGGTACGAGTAAAATATTCTGAGTGAAATATTACTAAAAAATTTAAGCAATCCTAGAATTTTTTAGCATGGCAGTCAATAGCAATAAAACTCCATGTTCTTTTAGATAAGTAAGAAGTAATGTAAAATGGAATATGCCTATATTTTTGTAGAACATTCTTATGATGTATTTTAAATGTAGTCTTTTTCGTCCTTTTTCAGGAAAAGCATAAATTGTGCCAGAAAACGTGAGATCTCAACGAAACAATGTCTGGAGGTCGACATCAAACTGTAACCGTTGGTGAGTAGAACTAATATTCCCATGTGCTGACGTTCCCAATGTCAAACTGGAACGTGAAAAGAAGTGGTTTCTAGTGTTAAAATGTAATGCCGAATGCCTTTAAAAACCACGATCTAAGCAGAATGAAAATCCAGCATCCAATTTTAGGTGTAAATTTGCAGCTTCTAGAAGTCAAGTCGGGAGTTTCCATCGTAAATCAATTGAGACCAGTTTTTGGTGATAATGGATTTAGTCAAAATTTACATATCGCACCTGTTCCGCAAACGGGTAACAACTCAAAATTTATAACTTTTGCTTTTTTGCCAGAAAACAACGTACAATGGCAATTTCTACCCACTGCAAAAATATCCATTGATTTTGCTCCTTTTTCATAATAAACCAGTAAGGAAAGGCTAAAGTCGGGCGGGACCGACTATATAATACCCTACACCACTCTCGTAATATTGAATAACTCTGAAGTATAAATTTTGTAATTCATGTATAAATTGTTTACATAAATTTAATTTTGGGACATTTTTTACATAAATAATACCCTGTACCACAGTGAGGTGTAGGGTATAAAAACGATTGGATGTAAAATACAGCTTCTACAGGACTAAAGAGCAAAATCGGACGAAACATATATATGGGAGCTATAGCTAAATCTTAACCGATTTTCTTCAAATTCGGCAATGTTGGTTCGTGGATCAAGAAACTCTACCATTCTAAATTTCGAAACGATCGTATGAAAAATACAGCTTCTATAGGACTAAAGGGTCAAATCGGACGAAAGATATATATGGGAGCTATATCTAAATCTGAACCGATTTCAACCAAATTCAATAGCGATCTTAACAGCTGCGAAATACTCTAAACTGCAAAATTTCAGAACGATCGGAGTGAAATTGCGACCTGTAGACGACGAACAACTTTACATGGACAGACGGACGGACGGACGGACGGACAGACATCGTTAAATCGACTCAGCTAGTGATTCTGAGTCGATCGGTATACTTTAAGGTGGGTCTAGCTGTGTTATTTTCAGGTGTTACAAACATCTGCCGTGAAACAAACTTATAATACCCTGTACCACAGTGTGGTGTAGGGTATAAAAATGGATTATTTTTGGGGTACTTGGGGTAGCGAAGCGCACTAGGTATAGCTAGTTTTTTTCTATAATCAATAAAAAAAACAAAAATTATTTTTTCTATGATATTTTCTTGCAACGACATATTCTTTTTTGTAATATATCATTAGGAGAAGAAATCGAACCATAGTTTATTATACCGATCGGCTTAGAATCATATTCTGAGTTGATTTAGCTATGTCCTTCCGTCCGTCTGTCCGCTCGTCTGTGCATGTATTCTTGTAATCAAAGTACAGGTCGCAATTATGGTCCGATCTCAATGAAACTTAGCACATATCTATCATTTGGCCTAAGGACGATCCCTACTGATATTTGATTAAAATCGGTCCAGATTTACATATAGCTCCCATTTATATAGGGTCCGCCAAATAACTTTTTTTTTTGAAAACATCGCGCAAAACGTCGAGTGTAGCCACACAGCCGAGCACGTAGCGCCGTCCTGTTGAAACCAAATGTTGCCATTATCCTCCTCTTCAATTTTTGTGAACAAAAATTCGTTCAACATGGCCCGATAACGATCGCCATTGACTGTAACGGCCACTCCTTGCTCATTTTCGAAGAAAAATGGCCCAAATATGCCTCTGGACCAAAATCCGCAGCTGTGACTCGTTTTGGGTGTATCGGCTTTTCAATGTATGCGTGCGGGTTTTCTGTGCCCAAAATGTTTGTATTTTTCAAAAAGTATTTATTTATTCATGAATATCTCTTTTGTCCCCTTCAAAGTAATTCCCCTCGGATATAATACACTTCTGCCAATCACTTTTTCCAATCCTCGAAGCACTTCAAATAATCATATTTTGTGATCTTGTTCAGCTCCTTCTTCGATGCCGTCTTTATCTCCTCAATCGTCCTTTCATGGGCCTTTTCAGTTTTGGGAACAAAAAATAGTCACAGGGGGCTAGGTCAGGGGAATACGGTGGCTGCCTCACCATTACTGTGTTGTTTTTGGCCAATATTCGCGCACAAGCAACGATGTGTGTGCAGGGGCGTTATCATGGTGCAAAAGCCATTTTTTGTTCTTCGACAAATCCCGGCGTTTTTGGCGGATTGCTTCGCGCAATTTGCGCATAACTTGCAGGTAATATTCTTTGTTGACCGTACTACCCTGTGGCTAGAACTCATAATGCTAGGAACATTTTGTACCACCGATAAACGTTGCTTTGGTCCAAGGTAGCTTCACCATATGCCACAGTCAACATTTGGAATGCGTCAGCGCACTTTATTTTGTTTTTCACACAAAATTTGATGCAGATTCTTTGATCCATTTTCTGAAATAGGCAAAAATCGAAGACAAGTTAAAACACATCCAATCACAACAGCTGTCAAAAATTAACTAAACATTCAAAATGGCCGATCTTGTCAGTATAAGTAAGGGACATGAGTACCAACATAACGCTACAAAAATGTCAAAAATCAAATACACGTAGCCCGCGGAAATTAAATATTCGCGATATTCTTTGAATATACCTCGTATATGTTACCCCCGATTTGATATGTCAGCGCTGTAGAAACTGTGAAACGAAATGCGGCAGAAAGAGGTTTCGTATTAAATTAATGAACACTGCCTAACTTGGGGAAAATCGGTTCAGATATATAGATATAGCCCCCATATATATGTTACCCCTGATTTGACATGTCAGCGCTGTAGAACCTGTATTTTATATCCGATAAGTACGAAATTCGGCAGAAAGAGGTTTTGTATTACATAAATGAACACTGCCTATGTTGGGGAAAATCGGTTCAGATTTAGAAATCGCCTCCATATATATGTTACTAACGATTTGGCATCAAAGCTCTATAGATATACTTCCTGTATGTACTTACGATCATTACAAAATTTGGCAGTAAGAAGTTTCTTAGTTTAGGAACGAATACTGCTTAATTTGGGGATAATAGGTTCAGATTTAGATATTTTTTTTATTTAATTGGCACAGATGTGCTGTGTGCTACTCCAGAGAGGGAGCTTGTGTGCATGTGTGCTACTCCATAGAAGGAGCTTCTAACGATATAGATTTATATATAGCCATATATAAATGTTCCCACCTATTTAGTATTTAAGCGCTGTTAAAACTGTATGTATTTTACATCCGATCAATATATAATTTGGCAGAAATTAAGTTTTTTGATTGAAGTTGATGAAAATCTGTTTATATTATGTATATGTAGTCCCATTTATTTGTTCCTTTCGATTCTTGATCTATAAAAGCATATGGCTCATTTAAATTTTATAGTTTCAAATTTAGTTTATTATGATTACCATCTTCAACTCCTCCTTGGAATAAGCCTTGATGAGGAGGTAGAGCTAAGTATAGGGTCGGCAATTTAAAATTTTAAATTAGAAACTGCCGATTACTTTAACTTGTGATTTGAGCCCTTTGGATTATTTTCTGTGGAGAGCCAATAAGGATAAATGTTACACAGATCATCCAGAGAGAATTGAAGCGTTGAAATATGAAATCGAAGTTGAAATTTAAGAGATTTGCCCCCGAAACAATCGACAATGTACTGAAAAATTGGGTTGATCGGATGAGGTACTGCTGAGCCAGTTGGGGTAGTCATATGAGTGATATTGTGTTCCACTATTATATGACAAAATTCAACATTTCCTATAAAACCAGAAATTTAAAAAAAATATCAGTACCTTTTTTATAGCCGATTCAAATTTAAAATTTTAAATGGCACTTTGTTAAGTGAAGTGAAACCAATTATTCCAAATTATTATAGCAATGCCCTTTTTCGCATTGTTAGGAAGGTGTAGTGTATTATATAGTCGGCTCCGCCCGACTTTTAGTCTTTCCTTAATGGTTTAATTACACAGTAGAACAAAAAAAAAATAACAGGGTTCTGTCAATGGATTATGGTAGAGGAGACCACAAAAATATATACGTGTATCGGCGTTTTGAAAGATCACTTCGAAATTTTATTTTAGGGGGGGTTAAAGTTTTCCCCCCTTTGCTTGTTCGTGCAGAATATTGGTATATAAAACTATGTGTTTTGTCCATCTGAGGTGTAGGTTATCTTCAGCAACTTTGTAGCAAATGTTAATGCCTTTATTTTTGTGGAATATATTAACTCTCATTATTTTTTTGAGGAAGAAGTCGCAAGGTGTTAAATCACAAGATCTCGGTGGCCAATTGTGATCACCTCTTCGAGAGATAACACGGTCCGGAAACTTTTCCCGTAACATAGCAATGGTTTCTTTGCTTGTGTGGCACGTAGCGCCGTCTTGTTCAAGGTAAACGTTGTCCAGATCAATACCATCCAACTCCGACCACAAAAAATCATTAATCATCTCTCGATAGCACAATCCATTCACCGTAACTGTTGACCCAACCTCATTTTCGAAAAAGTAGGGTCCAATGACCCCGCCGGACCATAAACTGCACCAAACAGTCACAAGTTGTGGATGGAGAGGCTTCTCAACAATAACTCTTAGGTTTTCCGAGCCCCAGATGCGACAATATAGCTTGTTGCGTAGCCTCCGAGGTGGAAATGGGCCTCATTAGTCAAGATGATTTTTCGATGGAATTCCGGATCATTTTCATGCATTTCAACGACCCAGTCAGCAAAGACACGACGTTTTTGATGATCGGCCGGCCTGAGTTCTTGTGTTAACTGAACTTTATAAGCCTTAAGACCCAAGTCTTTATGCAAGATACGGGGTAATGACGTTTGTGGAATGCCCAATTCCAAAGAACGACGAGGAATGGACAAACCTGGGTTTTCTTCAGCCCTTTGGGCTACAGCAGCAATGTTCTCAGTTGTTCTTGGGCGACGTGCACGGGTTTTATTCTTCACATCACTGACTTGTCCCAACAGCTCGAATTTACCACAAATTTCTGTATTGCGGTCAGACAAGGTGCTTCACGACGACCCAAAAATGCTTTAGTTTTGCGCACTGTGACTGCAAGATTTTCACCATTTTTGTAGTGAATTTTAATAATTTCAATGCGTTGTTGAATCGTGTGTCGTTCCATTTTTATACCCTACACCACACTGTGGTACAGGGTATTATAACTTTGTTCATTTGTTTGTAACACCCAAAAGGAGAAGAAATAGACCCATTGTTTATTATACCGATCGACTTAGAATCACTTTCTGAGTTTATTTAGCTGTGTCAGTTTGTCCGTCTGTCTGTCCGTCTGTCTGTGCATGTATTCTTGTAATCAAAGTACAGGCCGCAATTATGGGCCGATCGCGACGAATCTTTACACATATATTTTATTTGGCCAAAGGGCGATCCCTATTGAATTTGGTTAAAATCGGTTCAGATTTAGATATAGCCCCCATATATACGTTACCCCCGATTTGAAGTGTAAGCGCTGTAAACATGTTATTTTATATCCGATCAGTATGAAATTCGGCAGAAAGAGGTTTCTTATAATATGAATGAACACTGTTAAATTTGGAAGAAATCGGTTCAGATTTAGATATAGCCCCCTTATAAACGTTACCCCCGATTTGACATGTAAGCGCTGTAAAAATGTTAAATGATCAGTGCGAACTTCGGCAAAAATAGGTTTCCTTCTACATGAAGAAATACTGCCAAATTCGGAGAAAATCGGTTCAGATTTAGATATAGCCCCCATATATATGTTAACCCCGATTTGACATGTAAGCGCTGTAGAGACTGTATTTTATATCCCATCAGTACGAAATTCGACAGAAAGATGTCTTTTTACATTAATGAGTATTCAGGGAAAATCGGTTCAGACTTATTTATAACATCCGTATATATGTTCCTCCTGATTTGGTGTCAAAGCGCTATAGAAGTTGAACTTTACTTCCGATCATTAAAATTTTCCAGAAATATGTTTCTCAATTTAGGAACGAATATTGCTTAATTTAGCGATTATCGGTTCAGAATTAGATAATATGTTCCTACACATTTACCAATTATTCCAAATTATTATCGCAATGACCCTTATCGCATTGTTAGGGGGGTGTAGGGTATTATACAGTCGGCCCCGCCCGGCTTTCTGCCTTTCCTTACTGGTTGGTAATGGCGTAGTTTCGACTTTTCAAATGTCAAAGAATAAAAGCTTCAAAAGTGACAGCTACCGAAATACCGGGTGATTCAAAATAACACCTCTTGTTGGAAAACCCTTTATATTAACATATACATATCTTAGATTCAAACATTGTTACCGAACATTTATTTCTTTTTTGGACACCCTAAACATTAATACTCTAACTATACCCAAAAGAAGATAATACACAATTACCCAAAAGAGGATATATGGAAAGGAAAGTGCATATGTAACGTTGCCTGAACACACATATACCCATAAGATCGAATTTGTACAGACCAAACAACAATAGAGTGTCCTCCCTTTAGAATTTACCATTTTACCATTCCTTAGCAAGAGTTTAGGAGAACTAAGACAAACTGAGCTTTGAAGACATAAGCTTAAAATTATTTTTTGTCTTGCCTTCTTGAGTTGAGGCACTCTAATGTACGATCATGCATTGTAAAGACTTATGGCATTATAATACATTAATAACTGTTTGAGTTGCGAGTGTTGCAAATGTTTGAAGTTCCTAAGTTGTTATAGTTTTGTTTCTACTACTACTGCTGCTGCTGCTGCAGTTGCATTTGCTTCCAGTGATGTTGCAACATATGCTCACAATAAGAACAAAATCACCGGCAAAGTTTCATAAACTAATATCGAGTCATGTTGGCATACAAAGGTATGAAGTTGTATATCATTACGAAGGACGAACTATTTCTAGGAAAAATGGGATATTTATTATTGAAAGAATTAAAATTTTTTTTATTCCATTAACAGATAGTTCAAGCTCGAGGTCTGAACAATTTTTTAATGGAATAATTTACAACAAAAGGTCGAAAAAACCAAAAATATATATATTTTTTTTTAAGAAAGTTAAACTTTTTTGATATTAGTGTATGTTCTGATATTAGGTTTCAATAAAAAATTATATTCGAAGGTAGGTTTTCATCAAATTTTAAACAACAAGCGATAACCTTATAATAATGATACATATAAGAGTATACACAGAAAAAGAGAAAAACTGGATTGGAATAAGACATTTCTGTAGTCAATCAAAAATTAGTTTGATTTTGAACCTATAAACAAAATCATTAATGCAGTTGTTCATATGACTTTCTCATTCTAACTAAATACCTTATAGAGTCGAATAAAAGAGATATTAATCTCGGAAATTTGAGAAAAAATATGAACTCATACAAACAATTAATTAAATATTTTTCTTATGATTTTAACTGGAATATTCTTCTTGCTCAAGACCAACCTGCTTCTATACAATTATAGAAAGCAAGAGTTTTTAATTTTTTTTAATATATTTTGTTCCTATCTGAATATGCCACACTGTAAATTGCACAAATCTATACAATTTCACTTCCGTTTCAAAGTTAAAAATTTCTTGATGAAAATTTATTGCCTTAAGAAAAAAAATTAAAACGATTGCAACTGCAATTTTTGCTTGTTTACAAAAACGCCCACTTTCAAAGGAGATAGAAGGATACAACAAGCAAAACAACAACAACAACAACAAGAGCAACAAAACACCCAGAGTACAGCTCAAGGATGAAAGGAACGTGTTTTTTTTTTCTTCTTCTCTACAACACATATGTAAATGTTTATGCTCGAGATGTTGATGTGAGGGAGATGTGGAGGTGTATGCGGAGGCGGAGGCGGAATGGGTGTGCGGTAGCTCCGATTTGCTGAATATGTCTGTTTATTCTAATGGCAAATTTGCATATTGCATACTTGATTCGGTTTTGGTTTCTTTCATTCCCTCGTGGTTCCTGCTTACGTTTAAAGTGTTAGCTAGAAATATTAAGAAATTTATCACGCATATATAGTTTGTTTCTTCTTTTTCTCAGGAGATATTTTTGGATTTTTTCTGAACACATATGCACTTTGTTTAAAGCAAATGTTTGCGCGGTTAGTTTGACGTGTTATTTCTGGGCTACAGTGCTTTTGAAGGAGTTGCAGAAACGTTGCTGTTTTCTTTTATAAGCACAACGTTAGTGATATTGAATTTGTTTAAACAGTTTTACTGCCACAGTTCGAAAGTATCTTCATAAATGGCAATTGCGGTGGACCGGTTCTATCGGTTTTTATACCCTACACCACACTGTGGTACAGGGTATTATAACTTTGTGCATTTGTTTGTAACACCCAAGAGGAGAAGAAATAGACCCATTGTTTATTATACCGATCGACTTAGAATCACTTTCTGAGTTGATTTAGCTATGTCCGTCTGTCTGTGCATGTATTTTTGTAATCAAAGTACAGGTAGCAATTATGGTCCGATCTCGACGAAACTTTACACATATATTTTATTTGGCCCAAGGACGACCCCTATTGAATTTGGTTAAAATCGGTTCAGATTTAGATATAGCCCCCATATATATGTTACCCCAGATTTGACATGTAAGCGCTGTAAAAACTTTACTTTATATCCGATCAGTCTGAAATTCGGCAGAAAGAGGTTTCTTCTTATATGAATGAACACTGTTAAATTTGGAAGAAATCGGTTCAGATTTAGATACAGACCCCATATATACGATACCCCCGATTTGACATGTAAGCGCTGTAAAAACTTTATTTTATATCCGATCAGTATGAAATTCGGCAGAAAGATGTTTTTATTATATGGATGAACACTATTGAAATGGGAAGAAATCGGTTCAGATTTAGATATAGCCCCCATATATATGTTACCCCCGATTTGACATGTAAGCGCTGTAAAAATGTTATTTTATATCCGATCAGTGCGAAATTCTGCAAAAAGAGGTTTCTCAGTACATGAAGCAATACTGCTTAATTCTGAGAAAATCGGTTCAGATTTAGATATAGCCCCCATATATATGTTACCCCGATTTTACATGTAAGCGCTGTAGAGACTGTATTCTATATCCGATCAGTACGAAATTCGACAGAAAAAGGTCTTTTACATGAATGAGTATTCAGGGAAAATCAGTTTAGATTTATATATAACCTCCACCTGTAGAAGTTGTAATTTACCTTCGATCATTAAAATTTTCCGGAAAGATGTTTTTCAATTTAGGAACGAATATTGCTTAATTTAGCGATTATCCGTTCAGAATTGGACAATATGTTCCTCCCATTTACCAATTATTCCATATAATTATCGCAATGACCCTTATCGCATTGTATTATATAGTCGGCCCCGCCCGACTTTCTGCCTTTCCTTACTGGTTTTAAATATAGGTTCAAAAACGTGGCTTATAATTATAACAACATGGACAGGACCGATTGAAGTATGAAGTGCAAAGCTTAAATTCCCCGGGATATCCCTAAGTCCAGACACCCATATAATGTGTATGTTGAACTGCTCAGCCATCTCGTTAATAGATCTGCGGTAGTCGAGGGCTGTTTGTGAATTTAGGGATGTAGCCTCCAGAATTGGTGGCAGGCTGTCTGTCAGAGTAAATGACAATACCAGTAGTGGTCTCTATGTTGCTACTCAGCCACTTATGAACCTAACATATTGACATTATTTCGGCTTCATAGACACTGCAGGTATTTGGTAGTCTGCGAGCTTTAACCAACTAATGGTGATTTCGTTTGTGCAAAAAAAATTTACAATTTTTTAATATTTTACACTGAAACCGCATTTTTAGGTTCGTTTGTAAAAATGATGCAGTCGTATGAACGGGTTTTGATTTCGTTTGTAAACTTGATTTCGTTTGTAACACTCCGCAAATGCGAAAATATCGCATTTTCCACATTCAGCCCAATCCACAGAGTGGAGTGTTGCACCGTCAAAAAGCAGACTTCAGAATCAAACCTAAATGAAAGCGAACATTCTTAATGCACTATCAAATGGTTGCGCCATAATGTAGATATGGGTTTTACTCACCGCACATTTTTTGTTTGATTGTTCGCGTGCAAAATGCTAAATTAGCAGAGGGTGCAGGGGGAATTTTTAAAATGTCGCAACATGTTGTGGTGACATTATCTTTCAGAAACAAAATCACCATAAGTTATTTACAGTGTACTCCGAAGCCAACCTTTTCATCAAACTTCGAAACATCCCTATAGAAGTGGAGCTGGTTTCTATTACCTGTTATTCTGCCAACTCATTCATCTCTGGCCAGTAGTGCCATACGAATATGACAGAAAATCGTCAAAAAAGGGACACAAAATCCTCAAACCGTCAAAATAAATTTTCGAAATCGCCAGCACAAAAATCTATCATTTACTACAGCTGATTTATTTTACGGACGAAGGGCATGTTTCAAAAACAGATGTATTTATAGATACTATAAATAATTACGCGGATCCACAGCTTTCAAAATAGTAAAGGTTTAAATATTCTGGCTTTGCGAGGGGAGAAAATGCGGCATATTTTTGAAATTTGTGTAAAAAATTTTGTAAATTAGAGAAGCTTGGCAACAATACCGGTGTTTAAGTTCGTAACATTGTCGCGCAACTTCCCCAGCTTGTGCATCTCCTTCGTTGATTGGCAACCCTGGCGGGTTGAAGGAGAAGAAGCCTCTGCTACGACACTCCCAGGACGATATTCGCTTGTACGGATTGTGAGAGGGCTTTTCAGCGTCTGGTGCTCCCCTTCGACTCTCTTGGTACGAATTCGCTTAGCACGAATCCTAGAGGAATTAAAATAATCTCTCTACAAACTCTCCCAAGACGATATTCGCATGGCACGTATTGTAAGGAGAGTCTTCCAGCGTTGTATCTCTCTCCGACTCTCCCGGGGCGTTATTCGCATAGTTGGGATGTAGAGAGAGACTTCCCGCATGCAGAGGCTGTTGCGGATTCTCGACTCCTTGCTTCATCTACTCTCGTATTGAAACTAGTCTTTGTTAGGCGATACAATCGCGCACATCACTAATAGTCGTTGTTTTGCACTCACGCATATCTCTTGTCGTTTTGCTATCGTGCCGTTGACTCTGTACGGATCCTACGCATCGCTACATGGTAACATACGTTATCATTAATACAAAATAAAGCTCTGCCTTTATCATTACCGAAAATACTAAACTCTTGTGTTTTATTTATTTTCCTTTTCTATTTCGCCCTTTGCATTACTGCAACGCCAACGTCGGTCACTACATACATGAACACACATGCATCGTTTCCCCACTGAGCTATCGCTGTTATTGGAGTTTGTCATAGAAGGGATTTCGTCGCATCGCCTACACTCACCTCCCTTGCCTGCAAACCCCACACCTAAACATTTAGTCGTATTCGACCCGGATTTGTACTCCCTTAACAACAGGTGAATATTTTTTACCCGTTCTTTCTTAAAAATCATTATTTAAGATGTTTGCTTCAAGATGAATATTAATATGTTATACTGTTTTTAATGACTTCTTCTATAAATACAAAATACTCGTAAGACATATATTTTTTCATTCAAATTTTGTTGCCAATTCGGAAAAGTCAAGTTTTGTCGCAATCGTTTGTCTGGTTAAGAATTGACCGAATTATTTCCCTTTTTTCCGTCATTTCCTCATTGTGTTGCACTACAAATGATACGAGTATACGGGTACACGTATACGTGTATACGTATACATCTTATTACTAAATTTAAGCCCGCTTCGTGAAATTTCTGGTTTTTGCTTCGTTAAGAAATTAAATCTAAAGGGACCTTTGTAATGGGGTATATTTCAAAGCATCGGTCCAAGGCGCCCATTGTTTCTATGAAGGTTTCTGGGTATAAATTCTCTCAAAATTTCAATTTTCAGCCCGATCAGTTGGAATTTGCAGTCTCTATGGCTTTAGGAAAAAACAATCGGATATATGCTATATATGGGGGCCATATCAAAAAAGTGTACCGTTGTTGCTAGAAGTATTTGTACCAAATTTCAGTCATCTAGATCAATTTTTGTAGATTGTAGCGTGATTACAAAAGACACACGGACGGATATGGCTAAATCGTACTACAATTTTACAACGATTAAGAATATATATACTTTATGGGGTTCCTGATTAATATTTCGACGTCTTACAAACGGAGTGACACAATTCATCATGTCTTTGAATTGTGTCACTCCGTTTGTAAGACGTTTAATTAATGAATAATCATGCGGTGCGTATGAGCATTGTTGTTGTCTCAGACATTGATACTCATACGACACCTATTTGCACATTTCAGAAAATTTCTAAGAGCATTGATTATAAAAGGAGCAAACTTTAGGAGCTATTTGGTTCGAAATTTTTTGCGATTATAAATAAATTGACATATTTTTGTCATAGATAAATTTTCCCTTCACAAAACTACGATCCCAAAGTATTGCATATGATAGAAGTGCCTAAAACTATATTTACATACATATATAGTGAGAAACCGGTTTCAAGACATTTTAGATAAGTACATAACTATCGAAAGTATTTTATTTTATATTATTTCATTTTGCTGATATTTTCTTCAAGCTAAATTTGCGTTTGAAGACGAGTCATATTTGTCCACCAGTTCTGGTCAAAGTGTCACTGAAATTAATTTGCCTATAAACTCTACCGCAGAAATTTGTCCACTATTAAAGTAAATTGCAGGTTCTTCATAACCTATAAGAACTAAAAGTAATATTCATCCATTCAAGCAAATAAAATTCAAAATAATTTTGATATCCCCCGATAATAAATTCATACTCATTTGACTTCAATATTTTACATATGAATACTCATCCTGAAAAGGATATTCTTCAAATCCAACAATAGTAGAATGCATTAATGATCCATTTGAATGTTTCCAATAGAAGATTCCACATACTTCCGCATCTCTGAGCTGCTCTGCTCTGCTGTGCTTGGCACTGTCTATCGTCTCCTGTCGATGACTTGTAAATGTTTACGGTTTACCGCCACCACTGCTGCTGACTGCTCTTGATGTCATTACCATCAGCAGCAGCACCACCACCAGCAGCAGCACTAGAGAACTCAACTCAGGAATCTGCTGCATGTGGCAAAAGTGTGTGTTTACTGCCATTGGAATAATAAATCTATACAATATATACCCGTACATAAGTATATCCTTTATGATGCATATGTATGTATGTATGACGTTTGGAGTGCAAAAGTATTAAGTGTTTGCATATGGGGTAAATGCCAAGTTTACAACATTTGACGATGATAAAATATTGTATATCAAACAATATCTAAGTGAAGCACCACAACCAACAAAAACAACCAAATGTTCCAGAGGAAAACACTAAAGACACAGAGGAAGCTAGAAGAGTCTACATATAACTCAAACCTGATGTATTCTTATTTTATGTTCTCAGTGCAAATGTATATTAAACTATGGGGGTAGGGGAATGAGTGTGTGTGTAAGTATTTGTAGGTACACACAGTGGCTTCGATTAAGTATAGGCATATGTTTTTCCTTTCAACATATGTAAATGTAATCGGTATTAAATCAGTTACGAAATTTACAGTAAAGGAAACAGTTTTTCTTACCACAAACAATGGTATGTATATAGCTCAGATGCCTAAATTTCAAAGGATATATAATATTTAATTTAATGTGGAATAAGCTTGATGTTAATCTCAAAAAAAATCACAAATTGTGTATATCTAACTTTGGTACAATATTTTATTTAAACTTGGTATGCTCAAATTCCATATTGGTATCCACATCCTCCAAACGAACTTCAACAATTGTTTTGAGTTTCCCCACAAATAGTATATTTGTCAGATTATTTATTATATGCTTTTGACATGGAAAATTAATGCATTCATTCAAAACATGCAGATCAAAAAACGCACAATTCAAGCTATTTCAAACATGCAGAATCCAGTGGGCAGCTCTTGTTTTCGAAATATTTGGCCACGATTTTGCTAGGAAATCGAAAAGGTTATTTATCTCGGGGAAAATTAGAAGCGGAAGGCTTCAGCATACAGAACGAAAAAATTGACTTCTGGGAAAAATATATACATCACTTTTGGCACCTTTCCTTAAAATTTGCAAAAAATTGTATTTTTCAAAAGTCATACAATCGGCAACATTTTCTTAGATAAAAATATTCATGGCATTGGAAAGGGTCCTCTTGCAATTAGTACTCGTAACACAGAAGACGAGTAAGAAAATTTCAGTCGCGTAAATCGACTAAGATATTGGCTCACTTTGTGAGTAATATAAAGTGTAGACCTCGGATTATATGCAATTGCATATTTTTACAGTTTGATAGAACAATTCTGACCAAAATTCGTTTCAAAGAAAAAGGAATTGAAAAACATGTACATATTTTTCCATTTTTTGCATATTTGTGATATGCAAAATACGCAAAAAATATGCAAATTTGGTTTGCGAAATATGAATAAAATATGGGTCAGAATATTTAATATCGACCTATGTAGTTTATTTTTGGCTAAAATGTTTATAAGCAGTTACAAATAGGTAAAATAATATCTCGTTTTAATTATTTAAAAAAAATTAAATTTTATGGGCATTTTAATTTTTGGAAAGATTAAAAAAATTAGTTTTTGTGTTTTACAAGTCCAGAACAGTAAAAATATTTTGGGAGACTCAATATTTGTAAAAGTTCTGTTTTTGTAAAAAACATTCACAGTGGTACGAATTCAAAAAGGGAAAATAATTCGACCGTTTCTTAACCAACAACCGATTGCGACCAAACTTGGCATGGATCATCTGCAACACAAATACGAGTATAACATTTTGAGACAAATGAACTGGTCCTTAATTGTCATCTGTTCAGCAAAAAAATTGGCGTATTGATCAAGCGCTTTCTGGCGCCTTTCACAAAATTCATACGAAAATCAAAACCCCATAACTATTGTACCACTCATCTAAATGTTTTCAAATTTGTTGCTTTAGATTAATTTTTCAATGAATACATCATTTTCAATGATTACCACCTCTAACATATTCGACTCACAAACTTTCTACTATACTTCTATGCATTTGAGTGAATACTACAGTCGGAATACTCGACTTAGATTTGCTTATGTGTTACTCGATACTCGACTTAGATTTGCTTAAGTGTTTCAAATATTTTCATTTTCTGTATTTTAGACAACATTTCTAATCACTAATAACTATTTACTCATTTTTCCTATTACTTATTTTTATTTTGTTTGTATTCACTGTTCGATAAATTTCCATGGCATAAATCTATATAAAAACACATTTTACATACTATACGTTCTTATACTTATAAATACGAAAGAAGAATATTGTTTTCACCAACATTTTCCGTAGGTTTTTCAGAGCGAACTTAAAGCCTTTTTTTGCGAGAAATACTGTGTTTTTTGCTAAAGGTGCTACTGATTTATTGAGATTATGGATAACATATAAATAAATTGCGATATATGAAGATACCAAATGTTACAATCCTAAAATGAAATGAATAAAAAATAGCTGCTATATTTTATAGGCCCCAATATTTTATAGGCCCCAATATTTATCTCTAAACTACGATTGGATATTCTAAGTAATGAAAAATATGAATAATAAGGAAATTATTTTTGATTTTCTCTTAATAAAGAATCTACTAAATATTAACTCACTTTGTGAGTAATGTAATATGGTACTCTGTGTTGCAGCCAGGAAGGTGGAAACATTTTACTTAGTCTATAGACATAGTAAAATCCAATATCCAAAATACAGATTATTAAAGTATTAATATGATTACTACAAAAGTTATGGCGAAGTTTGTTCAAAGCTATCTATACTGAAGTCTCTATAAACGACTGTCTAGGGGTCTCTATAGACGACTCTTAAAGGAGTATTTTACACATGACTTTTAAAGGAGTCTTTTTTGGCTGTGAAGGAAGCTCGATAGATGACCTTAAACAAGTCTCTATATACGACTGCTAAGGAGTCTCTATAGACGACTTTTAAGACGACGTTAAAGGTGGGTCTATAGATTACTGTTAAGAAGTTTTTATAGACAACAGTGAGGGACTCTTTATAGACGACTGTGAAAGAGTCTTTATAAACGACTGAGAACGAGTCTTAATAGACGACTGAGAAGCAGTCTTTATAGACGACAGAGAAGGAGTCTTTATATACGACTTAAAAGGAGTCTTTATACACGACTGAGAAGGAGTCTTTATAGACGACTGAAATGGGGTCTTTATAGACGACTGAAAGGGGGTCTTTATAGACGACTGAAAGGGGGTTTTTATAGACGACTGAAAGGGGGTCTTTATAGACGACTGAAAGGGGGTCTTTATAGACGACTGAGAAGGAGTCTTTTATATATGACTTTTAAATGAGTCTTTTATAGATGACTTTTAAATGAGTCTTTTATACACGACATTTAAAGGAGACTTTTATAAACGACTTTTGATGGAGTCTTTTATAGACGACTTTTAAATGAGTCTTTTATAGACGACTTTTAAAGGAGTCTTTTATAGACGACTTTTAAAGGAGTCTTTTATAGACGACTTTTAAAGGAGTCTTTTATAGACGACTTTTAAAGGAGTCTTTTATAGACGACTTTTAAAGGAGTCTTTTATAGACGACTTTTAAAGGAGTCTTTTATAGACGACTTTTAAAGGAGTCTTTTATAGACGACTTTTAAAGGAGTCTTTTATAGACGACTTTTAAAGGAGTCTTTTATAGACGACTTTTAAAGGAGTCTTTTATAGACGACTTTTAAAGGAGTCTTTTATAGACGACTTTTAAAGGAGTCTTTTATAGACGACTTTTAAAGGAGTCTTTTACAGACGACTTTTAAAGGAGTCTTTTACAGACGACTTTTAAAGGAGTCTTTTACAGACGACTTTTAAAGGAGTCTTTTACAGACGACTTTTAAAGGAGTCTTTTATAGACGACTTTTAAAGGAGTCTTTTATAGACGTCTTTTAAAGGAGTCTTTTATAGACGTCTTTTAAAGGAGTCTTTTATAGACGACTTTTAAAGGAGTCTTTTATAGACGACTTTTAAAGAAGTCTTTTATAGACGACTTTTAAAGGAGTCTTTTATAGACGACTTTTAAAGAAGTCTTTTATAGACGACTTTTAAAGGAGTCTTTTATAGACGACTTTTAAAGGAGTCTTTTATAGACGACTTTTAAAGGAGTCTTTTATAGACGACTTTTAAAGGAGTCTTTTATAGACGACTTTTAAAGGAGTCTTTTATAGACGACTTTTAAAGGAGTCTTTTATAGACGACTTTTAAAGGAGTCTTTTATAGACGACTTTTAAAGGAGTCTTTTATAGACGACTTTTAAAGGAGTCTTTTATAGACGACTTTTAAAGGAGTCTTTTATAGACGACTTTTAAAGGAGTCTTTTATAGACGACTTTTAAAGGAGTCTTTTATAGACGACTTTTAAAGGAGTCTTTTATAGACGACTTTTAAAGGAGTCTTTTATAGACGACTTTTAAAGGAGTCTTTTATAGACGACTTTTAAAGGAGTCTTTTATAGACGACTTTTAAAGGAGTCTTTTATAGACGACTTTTAAAGGAGTCTTTTAGAGACGACTTTTAAAGGAGTCTTTTATAGACGACTTTTAAAGGAGTCTTTTAGAGACGACTTTTAAAGGAGTCTTTTATAGACGACTTTTAAAGGAGTCTTTTATAGACGACTTTTAAAGGAGTCTTTTATAGACGACTTTTAAAGGAGTCTTTTATAGACGACTTTTAAAGGAGTCTTTTATAGACGACTTTTACAGGAGTCTTTTATAGACGACTTTTACAGGAGTCTTTTATAGACGACTTTTAAAGGAGTCTTTTATAGACGACTTTTACAGGAGTCTTTTATAGACGACTTTTACAGGAGTCTTTTATAGACGACTTTTACAGGAGTCTTTTATAGACGACTTTTACAGGAGTCTTTTATAGACGACTTTTACAGGAGTCTTTTATAGACGACTTTTACAGGAGTCTTTTATAGACGACTTTTAAAGGAGTCTTTTATAGACGACTTTTAAAGGAGTCTTTTATAGACGACTTTTAAAGGAGTCTTTTATAGACGACTTTTAAAGGAGTCTTTTATAGACGACTTTTAAAGGAGTCTTTTATAGACGACTTTTAAAGGAGTCTTTTATAGACGACTTTTAAAGGAGTCTTTTATAGACGACTTTTAAAGGAGTCTTTTATAGACGACTTTTAAAGGAGTCTTTTATAGACGACTTTTAAAGGAGTCTTTTATAGACGACTTTTAAAGGAGTCTTTTATAGACGACTTTTAAAGGAGTCTTTTATAGACGACTTTTAAAGGAGTCTTTTATAGACGACTTTTAAAGGAGTCTTTTATAGACGACTTTTAAAGGAGTCTTTTATAGACGACTTTTAAAGGAGTCTTTTATAGACGACTTTTAAAGGAGTCTTTTATAGACGACTTTTAAAGGAGTCTTTTATAGACGACTTTTAAAGGAGTCTTTTATAGACGACTTTTAAAGGAGTCTTTTATAGACGACTTTTAAAGGAGTCTTTTATAGACGACTTTTAAAGGAGTTTTTTACAGACGACTTTTAAAGGAGTCTTTTACAGACGACTTTTAAAGGAGTCTTTTATAGACGACTTTTAAAGGAGTCTTTTATAGACGACTTTTAAAGGAGTCTTTTATAGACGTCTTTTAAAGGAGTCTTTTATAGACGTCTTTTAAAGGAGTCTTTTATAGACGTCTTTTAAAGGAGTCTTTTATAGACGACTTTTAAAGAAGTCTTTTATAGACGACTTTTAAAGAAGTCTTTTATAGACGACTTTTAAAGGAGTCTTTTATAGACGACTTTTAAAGAAGTCTTTTATAGACGACTTTTAAAGGAGTCTTTTATAGACGACTTTTAAAGGAGTCTTTTATAGACGACTTTTAAAGGAGTCTTTTATAGACGACTTTTAAAGGAGTCTTTTATAGACGACTTTTAAAGGAGTCTTTTATAGACGACTTTTAAAGGAGTCTTTTATAGACGACTTTTAAAGGAGTCTTTTATAGACGACTTTTAAAGGAGTCTTTTATAGACGACTTTTAAAGGAGTCTTTTATAGACGACTTTTAAAGGAGTCTTTTATAGACGACTTTTAAAGGAGTCTTTTATAGACGACTTTTAAAGGAGTCTTTTATAGACGACTTTTAAAGGAGTCTTTTATAGACGACTTTTAAAGGAGTCTTTTATAGACGACTTTTAAAGGAGTCTTTTATAGACGACTTTTAAAGGAGTCTTTTATAGACGACTTTTAAAGGAGTCTTTTATAGACGACTTTTAAAGGAGTCTTTTATAGACGACTTTTAAAGGAGTCTTTTAGAGACGACTTTTAAAGGAGTCTTTTATAGACGACTTTTAAAGGAGTCTTTTAGAGACGACTTTTAAAGGAGTCTTTTAGAGACGACTTTTAAAGGAGTCTTTTATAGACGACTTTTAAAGGATTCTTTTATAGACGACTTTTAAAGGAGTCTTTTATAGACGACTTTTACAGGAGTCTTTTATAGACGACTTTTACAGGAGTCTTTTATAGACGACTTTTACAGGAGTCTTTTATAGACGACTTTTACAGGAGTCTTTTATAGACGACTTTTAAAGGAGTCTTTTATAAACGACTTTTACAGGAGTCTTTTATAGACGACTTTTAAAGGAGTCTTTTATAGACGACTTTTAAAGGAGTCTTTTATAGACGACTTTTAAAGGAGTCTTTTATAGACGACTTTTAAAGGAGTCTTTTATAGACGACTTTTAAAGGAGTCTTTTATAGACGACTTTTAAAGGAGTCTTTTATAGACGACTTTTAAAGGAGTCTTTTATAGACGACTTTTAAAGGAGTCTTTTATAGACGACTTTTAAAGGAGTCTTTTATAGACGACTTTTAAAGGAGTCTTTTATAGACGACTTTTAAAGGAGTCTTTTATAGACGACTTTTAAAGGAGTCTTTTATAGACGACTTTTAAAGGAGTCTTTTATAGACGACTTTTAAAGGAGTCTTTTATAGACGACTTTTAAAGGAGTCTTTTATAGACGACTTTTAAAGGAGTCTTTTATAGACGACTTTTAAAGGAGTCTTTTATAGACGACTTTTACAGGAGTCTTTTATAGACGACTTTTACAGGAGTCTTTTATAGACGACTTTTACAGGAGTCTTTTATAGACGACTTTTACAGGAGTCTTTTATAGACGACTTTTACAGGAGTCTTTTATAGACGACTTTTACAGGAGTCTTTTATAGACGACTTTTACAGGAGTCTTTTATAGACGACTTTTACAGGAGTCTTTTATAGACGACTTTTACAGGAGTCTTTTATAGACGACTTTTAAAGGAGTCTTTTATAGACGACTTTTGAAGGAGTCTTTTATAGACGACTTTTAAAGGAGTCTTTTATAGACTACTTTTAAAGGAGTCTTTTATAGACGACTTTTGAAGGAGTCTTTTATAGACGACTTTTGAAGGAGTCTTTTATAGACGACTTTTACAGGAGTCTTTTATAGACGACTTTTACAGGAGTCTTTTATAGACGACTTTTGAAGGAGTCTTTTATAGACGACTTTTGAAGGAGTCTTTTATAGACGACTTTTAAAGGAGTCTTTTATAGACGACTTTTGAAGGAGTCTTTTATAGACGACTTTTGAAGGAGTCTTTTATAGACGACTTTTGAAGGAGTCTTTTATAGACGACTTTTGAAGGAGTCTTTTATAGACGACTTTTGAAGGAGTCTTTTATAGACGACTTTTGAAGGAGTCTTTTATAGACGACTTTTAAAGGAGTCTTTTATAGACGACTTTTGAAGGAGTCTTTTATAGACGACTTTTGAAGGAGTCTTTTATAGACGACTTTTAAAGGAGTCTTTTATAGACGACTTTTAAAGGAGTCTTTTATAGACGACTTTTGAAGGAGTCTTTTATAGACGACTTTTGAAGGAGTCTTTTATAGACGACTTTTGAAGGAGTCTTTTATAGACGACTTTTGAAGGAGTCTTTTATAGACGACTTTTGAAGGAGTCTTTTATAGACGACTTTTAAAGGAGTCTTTTATAGACGACTTTTGAAGGAGTCTTTTATAGACGACTTTTAAAGGAGTCTTTTATAGACGACTTTTGAAGGAGTCTTTTATAGACGACTTTTAAAGGAGTCTTTTATAGACGACTTTTAAAGGAGTCTTTTATAGACGACTTTTATAGGAGTCTTTTATAGACGACTTTTAAAGGAGTCTTTTATAGACGACTTCTAAAGGAGTCTATTAACGAAGACTTTTAAAGGAGTCTTTTAACTACGACTTTTATAGGAGTCTTTTATAGACGACTTTGAAAGGAGTCTTTTGTAGGCCACTTTTAAAGGAGTCTTTTGTAGACGACTTTTAAAGGAGTCTTTTGTAGACGACTTTTAAAGGAGTCTTTTATATACGAAAGACGGACGGTCATTGCTCAAATGACTTTAAATGTCCTATAATTAATATACGCCTAACATACTAAGGGTCATATGTTACACATGTTTTCTCATTGTTATACCCTCCACCACAGGAAGGGGGTATATTCATTTTGTCACTCCGTTTGTAACACCCCTAAATATTGATCTGAGACCCTAAAAGTATATTTTTAATCGTCGTAAAATTCTAAGACGATTTAAACACGTCCGTCTTCTACATATACTTCTTATATCTCCAGATATTTCGGGATTAAAATGGGTAATATCGGTCCCTTTTTTGATATGACGCCCATATATAACATCTCTCCGATTTTACTTCTTAACGTCACAGATACCAAACATTTCAACTGATCGGGCTGAAAATTGGTAGCTGGAGTTTATTTACTCCCGAAATCCTTCCCGCGAATAACGGTAGTCATAGGTCCATGTGTTGATATAGCACCCATACAAAGGTCCCTCTAGATTTGACTTCGTAACGTCACAAAAACTTCAAATTTCAACGAATTTTGCTAAAATTTAGTATAATAAGTTTATTTGTATCCGAAACCATTCACGTGCTTTCCATGGTGAAGCGTATGTAAGATTCGGCACGGACGAACTTTATTCGTCTTTTGTTGTTTTAATTGTTTATTGATTAGAGTTACATGTGATTATAAATTAAAACATACTCTCGCTGTTTTGTTAGTTTACATACTTTTACCAGAGATTAATAAAACTAATAATCACAATTTACTCGTATACGAGTATTTATCATCTATCACGTCGAGTCTATCTAAGTTTAACGCATACCCCCTCTTTACTTCAGAAGTTATTGATAAAAACTTATGTGCAAAAAACTGCACTCAAGAACAACTTTTAATTGATACTTCTCGTCGATGACTGCGAATTTATAGTTGTGGTGTGTGCACATGGTGCACCGCACAAATTGATATAAATCAATTTTACTGCAGAAATCATATTAATTAAAATTACATTTGTGCGCGCATCTTTTCTGTGTGAAATTTTCTGCTCAGAAATGTTCAAGTGTAGCAGTGACAGTGGCTATGACAACGGAGGCAATGACAACAACGAAAACAGCAGCTGCAACTTTACCGAGTATTTAATTGATCAATCAGACAAAATAGTTTGCAAAAACTGTTGCGACAACATTGGTTTTCGCCAATTTACTTCGGAATATCACATTCGATGGTTTAACATTGCATTATTATATCGATTTCAGGCGGCGATATTAAGAGATGGGATAAACCTGAAGGCAGAGGTGGCCCAACTTTTGATTAAATGTTCAGATTTAACAACAAATTTTGAAAATTGCTATGAAGCTCACCGGTTCAGAATCGATTTTAAAACATTCGAAGAATTATTAACATTATAAAGCAAATCTTCATTTCATTACCTTTAACAATATTTGTAATCAAGTCTATAGTATATTTTGCAATAGAAATTTGATTTTGTAAATCTCAGAATACATACATAAATCCTTATCTCAATACGAGTATAAATATCAATGCACAAACAGGTGGTGCGTATGAGTATTATTTTGTTAGACATAAATACTCATACGACACCCAACTTCAATTACGAGAATATACATCGTAAGTGACTGACTATAATTTAAGTATTGTAACAGAATCTATATGAAATGCACTTGAGAAATAACTTAAGTGTCCAAATATGTACACTTGACTTTTTTAAATTTTATATTCTTACTCGTACTATTTACATTTGACAAAATATTTATTTTGTGTGTGTAAATAAATCACAGGAAAAAATTTCCACTTATCTTAAATAAAACTTAGGCTATAAAACCAACCCATTGTAAACAAAAACAAGAAAATCTCAGTTGAGTAAACCTGTCTGAAGTACAACAGAAGCAGTTTTTGGTGTAGAATATCGCAGAACGGCTAAGAACATTTTGCACATCCAAGGCCATGCTATAGTTATTTCTATAGATATTATGGGTAATTGATTTTCGCGTATTTTTTCAACATGTGTGGGGTATGCCCAAAAATTACAATAGCGCCTATTATCCAATAGACTATGGGTACTGTAAAAGTATTACACTGTACACAATTTCAAGTGTTTGTGTGCGCAGGACTGTAGGTAATATAAGTGTGGGCTGGAATCACAGTTATAAGCCATAAGCATTTGCTGCAAAATGGTCCCTTTGTATGAGAGGTTCCAAAAGGGGTGTGTCACAAGGAGATAGCGACCAATAAACTAATATTATGCTTAGATTTGTGAAAGATTCAGAAAAGTAGTATATATCACTAAATATATCACTAAATTTGGACCCTCTGTGGGGGAGGGACTCGAACGAGTGGACCAATATGGTCTATCTTTGATCATAGCTTGAGATAGGGACAATTATTAACACCAAATTTTAAGTCAATCGGTTACTCTTATCGAAAGTTATCGTGGGCACTACTCAGACAGACAGACGGATGGACGGACAGACATTCTTCAAATGAATTAAATTGACCCAAAACGGATTTCCGCCAAATATTTTAGGTTACTTCTTTAATGTGTTAGGTTAGGTTACTTTTAAGACTATCGAGTCCAATGTGTTACCACAGGGACGTAAGGAAAAACATAAGTTATCCCTAGCCCCTCCCATTGAACCAATCAAGAGGAGTTTGCAGGTTGCTAGAGGCATGCCCACATGTTCCAGGTCCCCTGGAGCGTGTAAGTTTATTCCTAGTCTTGCAAGTTCATCTGCCTTGCAGTTCCCTTGTACGAGTATATCTCTGTGGCCCGGCACCCATATCAGGTGAATATTGAACTGTTCAGCCATCTCGTCGAGGGAGTTTTTGAATTCAGGAATATAGTTTCCAGGGACTTTATGCATCCTGACTATACTTTAGAAAATATTTATACCGAATTTGGTCAGCACATTAATTTTCAGCCATTCCGCTACCTCTTTAAAAGCTACGATTTCCGCCTGGTAAACACTACAGTGATCAGGCAGTCTCTTTGCAAGTGATAGCTGAAGTTCCTCAGGAAAGAAACCAAAGCTGTGCATGTATTCTTGTAATCAAAGTACAGGTCGCAATTATGGTACGATCTCGACGAAACTTTCCACATATATTTTATTCGGCCCAAGGACGATCCCTATGAATGAATTGGTTGGTGAATTTGGTTAAAATCGGTTCAGATTTAGATATAGCCCCATATATATGTTACCCCAGATTTGACATTTAAGCGCTGTAAAAACTTTATTTTATATCCGATCAGTCTGAAATTCGGCAGAAATAGTTTTCTTATAATATGAATGAACACTGTTAAATTTGGAAGAAATCGGTTCAGATTTAGATATAGCTCCCATATATACGTTACCCCCGATTTGAAGTGTTAGCGCTGTAAAAATGTTATTCTATATCCGATCAGTATGAAATTCGGCAGAAAGAGGTTTCTTATAATATGAATGAACACTGTTAAATTTGGAAGAAATCGGTTCAGATTTAGATATAGCCCCCATATAAACGTTACCCCCGATTTGATATGTAAGCGCTGTAAAAATGTTATTTTATATCCGATCAGTGCGAACTTCGGCAAAAGAAGGTTTCCTTCTACATGAAGAAATACTGCCAAATTCGGAGAAAATCGGTTCAGATTTAGATATAGCCCCCATATATATTTTACCCCCGATTTGACATCTAAGCGCTATAGAGACTATATTTTATATCCCATCAGTACGAAATTCGACAGAAAGATGTCTTTTTACATGAATGAGTATTCAGGGAAAATCGGTTCAGATTTATATATAACATCCGTATATTTGTTCCTCCTGATTTGGTATCAAAGCGCTATAGAAGTTGTACTTTACTTCCGATCATTAAAATTTTCCAGAAATATGTTTCTCAATTTAGGAACGAATGTTGCTTAATTTAGCGATTATCGGTTCAGAATTAGATAATATCGTAATGACACGTATCGCATTGTTAGGGAGGTGTAGGGTATTGTATAGTCGGCCTCGCCCGACTGTCTGCCTTTCCTTACTGGTTTTATTCATCGCGACTTTAAATTTACATTACTACTTATATAGTATTTTTATCCCATACACCACACTGTTGTACTGGGTATTATAACTTTGTGCATTTGTTTGTAACACCCAAATGTAGAAGAAATAGTCCCATCGTTTATTATACCGATCGACTTAGGATCACTTTCTGAGTTTATTTAGCTCTGTCCGTCTGTCTTTCTGTTCATGTATTCTTGTAATCAAAGTACAGGTCGCAATTATGGTCCGATCTCGACGAAACTTTACACATATCTTTCTTTTGGCCCAAGGACGATTCCTCTTTAATTTGGTTAAAATCGGTTCAGATTTAGATATAGCCTCCATATATATGTTAGCCCCGATTTGACATGTAAGCACTGTAAAAACTTTATTTTATATCCGATCAGTATGAAATTCGGCAGAAAGAGGTTTCTTATTATATGAATGAACACTGTTTAATTTGGAAGAAATTGGTTTAGGTTTAGATATAGCCCCCATATATACGTTACCCCCGATTTGACGTGTAAGCGCTGTAAAAATGTTATTTAATATCCGATCAGTATGAAATTCGGCAGAAAGAGGTTTCCTAGTATATAAATGAACACTTTTAAATTTGGAAGAAATCGGTTTAGGTTTAGATCCCAGCAAAATCTTGGTAAGTACCTGTCATTATTCCCTGCATTACCAAATAATGACATCTCATTATTCGCTGAATTACTTTCGGCTTATTAATAATGACTTACCAATAATAACAGAAATAAGTGATTTTTTTATCAAAATAATTTTTGGCAAATTTGAGTATAATGCAATTTTGGCTATATGTGGGTTATTGTAGAAGATTTATTTATTTTCAACAAGTTTTCCAAAAATACGTGCAAAATATTTACGTATGTATATCGTATGATGTTAGACCATTGAAGAATTTTTTACATGGTGGTTTGGGTTCATATGCGCGACAATATGCACAAAATTACTTTCAATGGCCATCTCTACCATATCTACTACGTATTTTGTAACTTATTGGTAAGCATTATTCAAGTACTTAAAATCGTGAAAACATAAGCACATATTTATGTGGTATGCCTATGCTACAAATAAGTACTTATTATGCTACTTTATTGTACGCTTTTGGGAAGTACTTCCCTCCAATGACATCCCCATGTTAAAATAATGAGAAAAGTGGCTAAATAATAAGTACTTACCATTATCGAACTTTGCTTACTCGTCGGATTATTTGGTAATGAGAAATTTTGCTGGGATATAGCCCCCATATATACGTTACCCCCGATTTGACATGTAAGCGCTGTAAAAATATTATTTTATATCCGATCAGTGTGAAATTCAGCAAAACGAGGAAGGAATACTGCCAAATATATATGTTACCCCAGATTTGACATGTAAGCGTTGTAGACTGTGTCTTATATCCGATCAGTAGGAAATTCGACAGACGGTTCAGATTTATAAATAACCTTTATTTTCCTCCTGATTTGCTATCAAAGCACTGTAGAAGTTGTACTTTACTTCCGATCATTAAAATTTTCCAGAAAGATGTTTCTCAATTTAGTAACGAATATAGCATAATTTAGCGATTATCGGTTTAGAATTAGAAAATACGATCATACGCATTTACCAATTATTCCAAATTATTATCACAATAACCCTTATCGCATTGTTAGGGAGGTGTAGGGTATTATATAGTCGGCCCCGCCCGACTTTCTGCCTTTCTTTCCTGGTTTTATATAAGTTGGCGGGTAATTTTGCTAATGAAGCGTAGAGAGCTTTAGTTACATCTTTGGAATCTTTGATGACCCCCACTGAAATTTTCCGGCAAAAATTTTCGTAGAATATTTTAATCCTTAAATATCGTATTTGAAAGGAATTTTTTAATTTTCTCGAAAAAAAACCATATTGACAAATAAGGAGAGGAGCTAGAGGGTTGAAATCTTCCACAAAAATTATCCTCATAAAATTCCACTATATAATTCTGACGATAAGAAATATTTCAGGCATTAATTTACAGCATTTTTTCATTTAGTACAATGCTCCCTTCGACCAAACAACGAAAACTTTGATCCAATGTAAAAAAACACTCAGACCAGCTGAACCATAAGTTTGTTCTACAAAAATAATCTATTCAACATTCCCCTTCAGAATTATCGATAGATATCACGACTTTAAATTAACATTATAGTATTTTCTTGTACAAGTTGGTGTGTAATTTTGCTAATTAAGCATAAAGAGCTATATTTACAGATTTAGTGTCTGTGGCGACACCCACTGAAATTTTCCGGCAAAAATTTTCGTACAATATATTAATCTTTAAGTGTCCTTTTTAAAATGACTTTTTTTGATTTTTTTGAAAAAATGACACAAGTGTTCCCATTAAGAGAGGAGTTAGACGGTTAAGATCTTCCACAATAACTATCCTCATAAAATTCCACTATATAACTCTGACAACAAGAAATATCTCAGACATTAACATATAGCATTTTTTTCATTTAGCATAATGCTCCCTTCGATCAAAAATTGAAAACTTTGACCCACTGTAAAAAAAACTCAGACCAGCTGGACCATAACTTTATTCTGCAAAAATGATCTACTCAACATGTTACAATCAAAAAGTCTTAATTTGTTGGACAGTGTAAATTTTAGATTTATCCATAGTTTTTTTTCAGTAGGCACTCTTACCTTCATTAAGACGCTAGCTTTCAAAAATTGGAACCAATTTTTTCCGATTTTTTTTTTTGAAAAGAAATATTCTTTCACTTTTCTTTTTAAATCTTATAAAGAACGACTGCGAACGGCATATTGTCCATCCAGATGATTGAAAAACGATATACTATTTATAGGTACCTTCACTTATGTCCTGACATTATTCTTTTTCCACAGCTACACCCACGTGCACATCCCACTCAAGTACAATTAACATTATATCCTTTGCAACCAAAGAAATTTTAATGACATTTTTCACATAACAATTTGTTTCACAATAGGTGGCCTCACGATCCATGGCCACATTTTCATAACTTCCAATAAATTCAGGAAAATTGCTTTTATTACAAAATTCATTGAATGAGAAATTTGGAAATCGATAAGATTTGAGTTACAGATAATTTTTGTTTTGAAATTTATATTGTGTTTCCTTTTTTCGAGAGGCGTACTATACTCGTAATATTCATTCATACATTAAATCCAATAAATACATGTTGGTTACACTGTTTTTAAAATAATCCATACGAAACTTCAACTTAAGATATTTGCATATCTGCAGTATATAGTCTACAAGGCCAAATAGGTTCATTTTTCCATTTGCATAAAAAATTATATAATCACTTTCGTTCACACCTTACGAATGTTATAATGCGCAGCAACCAGATAAGCAGATAGCTTTGTTGCAAATGATATATATTGGTAAATATACAATATTGAATACAAATTACTGACACTTTTAAAACATATTAATTTTTAAACAATTCTGAAGAAGAGTCCACATAGTTTCGGGTTATAATAACCAAAAATTACACACTTAGTATTGTTCACATTTTATAGCTTTCCTTTATATTCGTGTATAATATTCTCAATTTTCTTAGATTTGAAGAGTACAATTCTCCCTACATTTCGTTTGTTAAGTTGCACATCTCTTATTGTTTATATTTTATAGTTTCCATTAATATTCATATATAAGACTGCCAATTTTCTTAGATTTTTAGGGTTCAATTCTCCCTACATTTCGTTTGTTAAATTTTCAAATGAAGAGAAAAATTAGTGTTGAAAAAAATTGTTGCCTGAAATCCACCTTAATATTTTCATCAATTGCCGTTAATTTCCAATATTGCAATACCAAGTGAATAGATGACTAAATACTCGTACTATTAAATATATGCAAATAATAGCTTTAAGAGATTACTTCTGTTTGGTTTGGTAACATGAATTTGAATATGCATTTCGAACATCTTTCTCCAATTAGGTTTCATTTCAAAAATTTTTAATGTATTAAAATAAAATCGACTTAAAATAGAAGTATCGAAACGAAAAGAGAAATTCCCCAACAGAAGAAGAAGGAAATAAAAGGAAAAAATTACACAAAAAACTACACTTGAACGAAATAAAAACTTAATCAAGTTTAGCAAGAAAATAATAAATAAATTAAAATGGAATGGAACAACATAGTTTACTTAGTTATGTTTATCATCAGAGCATACGATGTACTCGTATAAGTATATGCAATATCATGTGCTCTACAGTCGGTGAAATGACAAGCCATAAAGTATGTACCATTACATGACACAATGCAACATGAAAATACCTCCACATCAACGGTATACAATCGCTATAATAACGGTTTTCCAATAGGGATGATATGATTTTGGAGTGACGTTTCGACAATTTGTAATATGTCATGATCTGTCATTTGTTTTTCATTGTATTCAGTAGTGTATATAATTTCATCAGATAGAGAGATAGGAGAGATATACGCAAGAACAACATTTACAAATTATTCAGTTTTATTATCAAAATAATCGTTCTCCAATTGAAACTTTTCGTGCGCCAAGTCCATTTTTTAAACCAAAAAAAACACTTTCCAGTCGACCTACGACCTTGCCACTCATGAGCAATATTTTAGCTCTCGTTAAGAGCTATCTTTTTGCCATTGACGATTCCCGATCCGACGTACCTTTAAGGAGCTAGAGCAAAAGTAAACTTTTCGTTCGCATTTGAAAATAATGCTAAGTCCAAAAATCCAAAAAAAGACACTTTCCAGTCGACCAACGACCTTTACACCTATGAGCAATATTTTAGCTCTCGTTAGGAGCAATCTTTTTGCCACTGACCGATGGCTACGTGCCACACAGCAAATGAAACAATTGAATTGTTGCGAGAAAAGTTTGGTGATTCGATTATTTCAAGAAATTGTGATATTGAATGGCCTCCAAGATGTTGCGATTTAACACCATTAGACTATTTCTTGGGGGGTTATTTGAAGTCATTGGTCTTTCGAAATAAACCAGACTCTCTTCAAGCTTTACAAGTCAATATTGAACGTGTCATTCATGACATACGACTTGATATAGTGGAAAAAGTGCTCGAAAATTGGGTTCATCGAATTCGTTACTGCAGAAGAAGTCGTGGATGCCATTTGAATGACGTTTTATTTAGAACTTAATTGTATCCATTGTACTTCACATTAAAAAACTTTTGAATTTCCTAACAATAATTGTTTTTTTTTCAAAGAAATCGTATCACTCTTATTGGAAAACCCTGTATTACAAAAAATTCAATATATAATTCTATAAATATTTTATAAGAAATTTAATTTAATAAGGCTAAATCAAGTGCATATGTGCACTGGTGCCGAGAGGTACTAGTAGATGTGGAGCAATATGGCCCATCATAGAACTTACACTGAGATAAAAAAAAAATATTATCACATTTAAAAAGATTGAAGAAAACGTTTTCGAAAACACTTTTGCCATAATTTTCTTAATACAATAGGAAATGAGTTCTATGGATGGAAAGAAAGTGCCGGATAAAAGCGGCGCTAAGTTAAGCCATGCCGAATCGTATATACCCTCCACCATGAATCGCATGATAATGGTTTCGGTACAAATAGACTCATATTACCAAATTTCAGGCCGATTCGTTGAAATTTGTGTTTTCATATCCTCCATCATAGGATGGGGGGTATATTCATTTTGTCACTCCGTTTGTACCACCTCTAAATATTGATCTAAGACCCTATAAAGTATATATATTCTTAATCTTCTGTCCTTCTTAATCATGTCCTTCTTTTCATTTCATACAGTCCGTAATAATAGAGCTTGGTTGATCAAATTTGGTAGAAATATTTCTCATAGTTGCAGATTGTTTGGGATTGCAAATGGGCCATATCGGGCATTGTTTTGATATAGCTCCCCTATAGTGGTCGCTCCAAAATACGGTGTTTGAGCCATAGATACCACATTTTTAAAGCAATTTAGCAGAAACTTTGCAGTTTGTATGCTGTTTTGATAAGAATTCATTACAGCAAAGATTTTACAAATCGATTCATATTTTGTTATAGTCACCCTATAGAGGTCGCTACAAAATATACGTATTTAAGCTACAAATACCATATTTTCTACGCATTTTAACTGAATCTTTGCAGTTTGTGTTTAATTAAGACAAGAATTCATCGCAGTATTTTTTTTTACATCAGTTCATATTTTGTTATTATCCACGTATAGATGTCGCTCCCACAAATGCTTATTTAAGCCAAAAACACCACATTTTCTACGAAATTAAGCTGAAACTTTGCAGTTTGTATTCTATTTTTGCAAGAATTTATCTCAATAAAATTTGCACAAATAACATTTTATTTTGTTTTAGTCCCCGTGTAGATGTAGCTCCCAGAAAAGGCAATTTTAAGCCATAAATACCACATTCTTAAGTTGAAGAAATTGGTTAAAGAATTCACGGCTTAAATTTGGATAAAAATTGCAGAGTTAATTTTTTAATAATTTACTTGAACAACAAGTAAGAAAGTTCAGTCGGGTAAAAGACCTCAACTTCAGTCTCAAAAAAATATTAGTAAATTTATTTATTTTTTGTTTTATTTAAATTATTATCAATTTAAAATGCATTTAATAACTTTCAAGTATGTACTGGTACTAAAGTTCCAAGCTGGTACAAAATGGTCCATTTGTGTGAGAGGTACCAAAAGGAGCGTGGCAATAATGCCCATTTTTCACTGTATTGTAGGTAAATACTAGGGATGTAACGAAAGTGACTTTAGCGAAAGCGAATGCCAAAGCAAATATTGAAATATATTTCTTGCGAAAGCGAATAGTAAAATATGCGTTTTCGCAAAAGCGAATGCCATGGTTTTTGCGAATGCGAATGTTAAAATGATGCGAATAATTCGCGTTCGCATATGCGGGGTTTTTGGGTTTTTGTGTTAAGTTTTGGGCTTTGGTGTGTTCCGACTCATATAGTAAAATTTTATGGCCAATATTTTTGTAGAACATTTCATCCCCGCCTTCCCCATTTTAAGAGGTGTTTTTAGGATTTGTTAAAATGGGGCCAAAAATTACAGTTATGTGGGGGAGTTGGAGGGTTAATATGTTCCAACAAAATATTGGCCTTAATATTTTATATAAAGTTGCTAAACATACCCTTTACCAAAAAAATATATTTTTGTTACATAATAGTGAAATACTAATATTTTTGGGGTACAATGTGGTTTTTTGAGCTTAGGGTGCCTAGACACGTTCAGATTATGTTGATATGTTCGCAAAAGTTGTTCAGATTTACGTTGGCTACAATTTTGACAAGCATTGTTAATAAAAAATTACGAATCCCTGGAAGTCATGCTGAAAAAAGTGAAAAAAATATTTTTTTTCCTTCACTTTTTCAAAAAAAAAGTACGGAAATAAATTTATTTTCGCAAAAAAAATTAAGAAACTTTGTTCAGCATATTCTTAGCTACATTATCACCAAGTCTGAATTAGTTTTTGAACAAAAGTTTATTAGACTTTTTCGAGGGGCCCACTGATTATCAAAAACTTTGAAGGCCCATAAAAAAAGTTGGTCACCAACTTCGCCAAACCGAATATAGGGTTACACTACCCTTTGATAGTAAAATCGAACCTGTAGTGTCAAGTCCGTGTATTTTTCAAAAAGTGTTCATTTGTTGCATAGTGTTATTAATTGTACATATCCCTTGGACAAAACGTCTGATACGTAGTGTTATTTTAGGATATTCCTCAATTCAGTCTCCGAAATCTCTTACATTAAAATTGCCCAGAATATATTTTTTTAAAAAAGAGACAATAATGATTTTTGATGATGATTTTTATTATTCTCACCCAATCGGCTATGACCAACTATATCTACTTTTATCAAGACGTTTTGGTTTTACACCAAGTCCTCCAATAAATGGTAAACATACTAAAATTCCTTCCTCTTTCTCTCTCTCTCTCCCTTACTTCTCCCATCGCTCCCACAATGGGGGTTTTCCCAAATATCTACTGTTTTTATTTAGTTTTCTTTTTTGTTTGTGTCGAGAAAGTGGCTGTCTGAAAAGCACAACTGTATTATAACAAACAATCTTTTTCAATTTAATTTAAAACCAAAAAACTAACACAAAATGTTGAAGATACAAACGAAGCAGAGAAAGAAGAGGAAGAAAATGTAAAAAACCTGCGACTAAAGAAATGGAACAAAGTTAAAATCACTAAATGCTCTGGATGCTAAAATTGCAGATGCATCTCACAGATAATCTCAGTCTCAAAATATGGCAAACAAACACACACACACTCACTCTCTCACAATTATAGGAATGACGGCGTTCAACTAAAGGATATCTACAAACAGAATTGTCTTCAATCTCTTACCAGGTTTTGGTTTTTTCTCGCTGCAATGGATTCAACTGCATTTTCTGATGTGATGGCATTTTGTGGAGTCAGATCGCAAAAAAAATTGGTTGTGGATTGGTTATACCGAAGGTGTAACTGAATATTCGGTTTAAATATTATTTTATAATTAAAGTTTTTGCGTTGATTATAATCACATTTATTTATTAATACAAATGGCCATAATTTTTGTCTTCGTGCGTCTTATCTTAAGTATTTTTTCATCAAATAGCAATTTTTGTTTGTCAGTTCAGAAAAGTTGATGTGAGAAAACTCGTTACATATGCTGCTATGAAATGACAAATCCTCAGTCGGGGAAAAAATCTATTTTCAAATGGCAAAATCTCGGCAAAAAATAACTCTTAGCTGCGAGACTTTTTGCTCACTTATTCTACTAACTTATTAGAAAGCACACATTTTTTAATAACAGGTGGCGCAAAAGTAACCTTTCGAAGTTTTTTGTGCCAAAGTCACCGACCGATTATTGGTCAAATAAATAGTCAGCAATATTCCGCGTTCTGTAGCGTAACATTGTTTATTAACGTGTATTTCGCATGTGTTTACTACACAAATGTCAACATTAGGCATTAGGGGCCAATCGCAAAATGTATAGCATTTTCTGATAGGAGGATTACTTTTGCGCCACCTTGTAGAAGGTAAATACAAATTTCAAATATTTCAAATTCTGTCATACTCGAGGTGGTCCAATCTAGAGCCCTGTAGCTCCACCCCTGTATAGTAAAAGCAAAAATCTAAAAATTTAATTTACCAATAACCCTTCTACAAACATGGCAACTTTCGTATCAATTGTTTATCTAGTTAATTCACCGCAGAATTATTACCATATTTTGTGAATTCTTTCCACTGTGCTTCCTTTAAAAAAACAAATAAGAATAAATCCTCAAGTATGCCTTTGTTTAACATTAAAGTATCAATATGTTCTGTAATTTTTTTTTATTTAGTATCAAAAGGAAGTACACAAGAATATTTTTCTAAAAATCTCCCCTTAAGTTCAACCGAATACCAATGTTCGAACCGAATATTTCGTGAAACTCTTTTCTATTAATAAAAGTCTTAGCCAATATTTGAGTATTTCCATTCGCATTTTTTTGCAAAAACCGGACTAAAGAAGAAGTTCTTCGTGGCGAAATGAAATGTATTTCGGCGAAAGCCAGTCCTCCTCGCCGAGGGAATGAATTCTGTGAGACTATGCGGCAAAAAAAACAACAGAATCCGTAAGAAAAAATATTCACAGAAGAAAAATACACAAAATTTGTAAACAATTGTGTTGTGGAATATAAAGTAGTTCTTCTTTAGAAAATTGCTTAAGTAAATTGTGTATTTTTGCTCTATGTTTCATATTTTTTTTTGTTTGCCTCCTTTTGGCAGGCAGATTGTGGTACGGTTGTTTGTTCATTTGTTTGCCAATTTCGATTTAAGCCCAAAATGTCCAAAGTGGCATTAGGTAATGAATAGAATCTGCTAGAGGTACTGTGGAGAAACGATACCAATATTGTGATTCTCGCTATAATAGAACCAAAGATATTCACGATTTAAGAGCGTAATTTTACGTTTTTTCATTTTTTTTATAAATACGCTTTGTTGAAGAACAGATAATTTGTAAATGTATATTTTTGATTATTGGCTAGGTATATTTTTGCACTTCTAATATGTTCGCGATGCTGTTATGCATGAAATTAGCTGTGGTCAGGGGATTGTGGACAACCCTATTACACAGAGAGAAATACTTGCCACTAATTTTAAGATTTGAGTCAAAGTCAAAAATGAAAAAACGTAAAATTACGCTCTTAAATCGTGAATATCTTTGGTTCTATTATCGCGACAATATTGGTATCGTTAGAAGCGGAGTAGCGAGTTCTAGCTGCGCACATGAAAATGCTCCCGATTGAGTCAATGATGTCCGACATTTTCAAGAAAAACATGAAATTTAGAGACGCTCTAGCTCACTGGCGGCTCAAGATAAAGCCTATATATATTAGGGGGATATTCATTAAACAAAACAAGCTTTCATTTGAGATGCGGACAACCGCAATATTTTTTTTGACCCGCCCTAATGTACAATAGCATTAAAGAGAAATGTTTCGATAATTATTGATACATTTTCATAAATATCCTCAAACTTTAAATATACACTTTTGGTGAGAGATCTGCAAAGTATAAAATTCAGAAATTATAGTTATTGATAACACTATGCAACAATTTTTGTTAAAGGGCTGCGCATAACATTTTCTGGTGTAATAAGTCCTAAACACAAAAAAAATAATTAAAATTAACCATATAATTTTTTTTAAAAAATTTTTCTTTAATATTTGGACCATATTAAGTTTATGCTCAAAACCTTTTGACGTTTGTTTCATATTTTGAAATCTAACTTACTAACGAAGAAAACAATATATATTTGAACAAAATCTATGGAAAAATTTAGAAATTATAGCACTTTTGGTATAAATAAGAAAATTTCAACAAAATTCGTTTTTTATAACGCCTTTATTGTGAACAAGGGTATATATATCAGATGCTGCCAATCAAAAGTATAACACATCGTGCCCAAACAGACCCCAAGAATATTTAGAGAAAATTCCTTTTGGGACATTTTATCAATCTCCGTCGTTCTGTTTGGTTGTTGGGCACGATAACTTTCGACAGGATTAACCGATTAACTAAAATTTGGTATGTGTCAATATTTATAACCTACACCACACTGTGGTACAAGGTATTATGATTTTGTGCATTTGTTTGTAACACCCAACAGGAGAAGAGATAGACCTATTGTTCATTACACCGATCGACTTGTAATCACTTTCCGAGTCGATTTAGCTATGTCCGTCTGTCTGTGCATTTATTCTTGTAATCAAAGTACAGGTCGCAATTATGGTCCGATCTCGACGAAACTTTACACATATATTTTATTTGGCCCAAGGACGATCCCTATTGAATTTGGTTAAAATTGGTTCAGATTTAGATATAGCCCCCATATATATGTTACCCCAGATTTGACATGTAAGCGCTGTAAAAACTTTATTTTATATCCGATCAGTCTGAAATTCGGCAGAAAGAAGTTTGTTATTATATGAATGAACACTGTTAAATTTGGAAGAAATCGGTTTAGATTTAGATATAGCCCCCATATATACGTTACCCCCGATTTGAAGTGTAAGCGCTGTAAAAATGTTATTTTATGTCCGATCAGTATGAAATTCGGCAGAAAGAGGTTTCTTATTATTTGAATGAACACTGTTAAATTTGGAAGAAATCGGTTCAGATTTCGATATAGCTCCCATATATACGTTACCCCCGATTTGACATGTAAGCGCTCTAAAATCTGTATTTTATATCCGATCAGTATGAAATTCAGCAGAAAGAGGTCTCTTATTATATGAATGAACACTGTTAAATTTGGAAGAAATCGGTTCAGAGTTAGATATAGCCCCCATATATACGTTACCCCCGATTTGACATGTAAGCGCTGTAAAAATTGTATTTTATATCCGATCAGTGCGAAATTCGGCAAAGAGAGGTTTCTTATTACATGAAGGAATACTGCTAAATTCGGAGAAAATCGGTTCAGATTTAGATATAGCCCCCATATATATGTTACCCCCGATTTGACATGTAAGCGCTGTAAAATCTGTATTTTATATCCGATCAGTATGAAATTCGGCAGAAAGAGGTTTCCTATTATATGAATGAACGCTTTTAAATTTGGAAGAAATCGGTTCAGATTTAGATATAGCCCCATATATACGTTACCCCCGATTTGACATGTGAGCGCTGTACAAATGTTATTTTATATCCGATCAGAGCGAAAGTCGACAAAAAGAGGTTTCTTTCTACATGAAGGAATACTGCCAAATTCGGAGAAACTCGGATTAGATTTAGATATAACACCCATATATATGTTACCCCCGATTTGACATGTAAGCGCTGTAAAAATATATATGTTCCTCCTGATTTGGTATCAAACCGCTATAGAAGTTGTATTTCACTTCCGATCATTAAAATTTTACAGAAAGATGTTTCTCCATTTAGGAACGCATATTGCTTAATTTAGCGATTATCGTTTCAGAATTAGATAATATGTTTCTACCCATTTACCAATTATTCCAAATTATTATGGCAATGACCCTTATCGAATTGTTAGGGAGGTGTAGGGTATTATATAGTCGGCCCCGCCCGACTTTCTGCCTTTCCTTACTGGTTTTCTCTTGAAAAAAGTAGGGGACCTCGAAATGGATCACGATATATATCTGTGGTCACAATCGATAACCGCGTATATGCAATCATATTCTACTAATAATACCCTATATTTACTTGACATCCTCATATCTCTAACAATGCTTTTTAAAAATATATTTAAAGAAACATATTCACCTAGATCTTAATGAAGCCCCATTAGAGAAAAATAATAAACGATTTGTCTCCAAAATCTACCTAAGAAAATATTGAGTTACGAATGCTTTCATATTCTGCTAACATCCCTTTATATTTATGTGAAATCCTCATTTCTCTAACAATGTTTTTAAAAAGATATTAATAACATTTATATTGACCCAAGTCGTAATGAAGCCCCATTACAGAAAAATAAAAAGTGATTTTTCCCGAAAGTATGATTATCCCGAATCGAGATTATCCACTTTTTAATTTATTTATATTTCAAAATAACAATTTCCCTTTAAGCAATTATCTTCCTATTTTTAAGAGATAACTATAAATTCGGAAATTATCCTCTCAAAGAAAATAGAAAAGTCAAGACGTTCGTGGTTCTTATAAACGTATGTGATCCAACTTAAGCCTGGTCGAATTATGTACTTACTAAGTAAACCACGAAAACAATTGTTACACTGTTGTATGTTTTATGAAAAAAAATTTTAAATTCGAGCTTTCACCACAATTAATATAAACCAATATTAATCGTTTATATTGCAAAAGGAATTTTTAGTATGACAAATGTATAAAAAACCAGTAAGGAAAGGCAGAAAGTCGGGCGGGGCCGACTATATAATACCCTACACCTCCCTAACAATGCGATAAGGGTCATTGCCATAATAATTTGGAATAATTGGTAAATGGGTAGAAACATATTATCTAATTCTGAAACGATAATCGCTAAATTAAGCAATATTCGTTCCTAAATTGAGAAACATCTTTTTGGAAAATTTTAATGATCGGAAGTAAAATACAACTTCTATATATGGAGCTTTAATATAAATCTGAACCGATCTTCCCTGAATACTTATTCATGTAAAAAGACCTCCTTCTGTCGAATTTCGTACTGATCGGATGTAAAATACAGTCTCTACAGCGCTTACATGTCAAATCGGGGGTAACATATATATGGGAGCTATATCTAAATCTGAACCGATTTTCTCCAAATTTGGCAGTATTCCTTCATGTAATAAGAAACCTCTTTCTGCCGAATTTCGCACTGATCGGATATAAAATACAGTTTTTACAGCGCTTACAGGTCAAATCGGGGGTAACATATATATGGGAGCTATATCTAAATCTGAACCGATTTCTTCCAAATTTAATAGTGTTCATCCATATAATCAGAAACCTCTTTCTGCCGAATTTTATACTGATCGGATATAAAATAAAGTTTTTACAGCGCTTACATGTCAAATCGGGGGTAACGTATATATGGGGGCTATATCTAAATCTGAACCGATTTCTTCCAAATTTAATAGTGTTCATCCATATAATAAGAAACCTCTTTCTGCCGAATTTCATACTGATCGGATATAAAATAAAGTTTTTACAGCGCTTACATGTCAAATCGGGGGTAACGTATATATGGAGGCTATATCTAAATCTGAACCGATTTCTTCCAAATTTAATAGTGTTCATCCATATAATAAGAAACCTCTTTCTGCCGAATTTCATACTGATCGGATATAAAATAAAGTTTTTACAGCGCTTACATGTCAAATCGGGGCTAACATATATATGGGGGCTATATCTAAATTTGAACCGATTTTAACCAAATTCAATTGGGATCGTCCTTGTGCCAAAAAAAAGATATGTGTAAAGTTTCGTCGAGATCGGACCATAATTGCGGCCTGTACTTTGATTACAAGAATACATGCACAGACAGACAGACGGACAGACAGACGGACAGACGGACATAGCTAAATCAACTCAGAAAGTGATTCTAAGTCGATCGGTATAATAAACGATGGGTCTGTTTCTTCTCCTTTTGGGTGTTACAAACAAATGCACAAAGTTATAATACCCTGTACCACAGTGTGGTGTAGGGTATAAATATCGGAAAATAGAAATTTTGCTATCAGTAATTGTTTTATTAAAAACTTCGTTCACAAGATTGAAATTGTTCATTTTAAATCTATTTTCTGCGATACCTTTGAAGTTTTTATACTACATTCAGCCTGACATAAGACTTCCCCTATTTGTATTTAATAAGATTTATTAAATGTGCTCCACAGGCATGACACCACAACCTTTGTGGCAAAAGTCTCTGGATAATATCGGGGGAAAAGTTCATAACTCAGCTTCAGCGTTTCCACAACAAAAAAAACGGATGACACTGGACGGTATTCGGTGATTTTTTTTTTTTTAACGTTCATTCTTCTCTTTAGCCTTTGTTACTAATAATACATTATCAATGATGTTGCCAATGATACGATTATTATGTTCAGCATGACATAGAGGAAAGATGGAATGAAAGGAAACGTATGAGATGAAAACTATTAAGAAAATTATAAGAAATTTCAGACAAAAATGAAAAAAAAACTAAAAATTCACCTTTGGGTGGAACGTTTGTAAATCAGAATGTGGTATACCCCTTGAAAATTAACGATATATCAAAAGTCGCAGAAATTGATTGGTTTTTTGGATTGACACGTATTTGGAGATTAAAAATTAACAATATCGGTTAATTTTTTAAGTGATCTGGGTTAAAAATTTATATTTTTTGTATATTAATACCATTTACACAAACAACGCTTTTCATATGTCCATGCTTTGATACAGCTTACATACAATTTGATTTATTAATACCAAATAAAACAAAAATTCCAACTGATCGGGCCCTCCCCTACAAAGGACCCTCCCTATTTAATTTATTAACCGCATGAAAACAACGAATTTCACCGAATTTTCCCATATCTTCAGTATCAATCATCAAACGTCAATCTGTACATTAGACTACCTTTTAAAAGAAATTGTTTTAACAAAGAATGAGCATATATCTCCCACAAAAACTACCAAATTCGATATCACACTTCTCACAAAGTGAAACGAGGATATATTTACTTTATTCGGTTTACTCGACTAAAATATCCTTACTTATTTTTTGGGCTTTTAAACACCCAACCCACCCTAATAAATACATATGAAAGAAAGCT
This sequence comes from Eudasyphora cyanicolor, assembly GCA_963930755.1. NCBI lineage: Eukaryota > Metazoa > Arthropoda > Insecta > Diptera > Muscidae > Eudasyphora > Eudasyphora cyanicolor. Next base: position 246,673,691 of record OZ005737.1, read on the forward strand.
CACTTGCCTCCTCCCCCGCTTCGTATTAAAAATATTGTCACCGGTTTCTGGACACAAACCCAACCATGTCCTCTTCAAAGCACTCACTATCTCTGATGGATGTGGACTTGCTCCACATGAAAAGTTTCGCAGAAAGGGCACAAAACACAAAAACGGAGTGCAGCAGTGTTTGTTTGCTAACAATTGAATGTGGTGCAGATTAAAAGATGACTAAGTTAGTTTTGGCCATTATTGGTTTTTGTCATTATTGAACTGCAATTCATTTTCTTTGCTTCCGTTTACTTTTTCGCTGCAAATATTATCAGACTTTGCAGGACTAACAATAGTGGACAGAAAAACGGATATTCATTGCTAGTTTGCTTTTGGCCCAGTTTTCTTTTAGAGCTTTTTTCTTTTTATTTCTTAACAGATAATACTGAAAGTGGCAGTAAGCAGGAGAACTCCATGGAAAAATATGTGACAGGAAGTTGAAAGTAATATGTTTTTGTTAATGTTTATCGGAAATAGAAATGAAATATGATCGGACATGTTTTCCTCTCCACAAAAGTAGTAAATTTATTGTATTTGTTCATCAAGTGATGACAGTGATATTTATTAATCTATCAGTGGACTTGTAACTTGCAGAAGAACAGAAGTTCATTACAAGTTATTTACTATTTGTGGGTATTATGTAAGTGGTTATAGTGATTATTTTCTCTATTTATAAATGTGAAATATGGTCATAATTATCGCAGTGGCAAAGAATTGTAAATTTGAATTTGAAAATAAAAATAATAACAAAACCAACTTATATTACAGTCATTGGAACAGAACTACAAAACAAGTAAGAATGTTGCACTCGAGAATACCAACTATGGTATAACCTCATTTTGTAAGTAATGTAATATACGCAGTGGAAGATCATAATTTCAAAATTTAAAGAAAATTTATTTGGAACCCAAAACTTTTCAATATTATATCGCTCACTTACTCAAAATTTAAAATTTTTGAAGTTGGCTTACAGAAATGGGAATTTTGCCAATATCCATAAATTAATCTCAACGAAATTTAGTGTATAATTAAACAACAATATACATGACTTTTCCATCGTTTTTAAAAATCTAATTTTATGTTACATATATTTATACCCTACACCACACTGTGGTACAGGGTATTATAACTTTGTGCATTTGTTTGTAACACCCAAAAGGAGAAGAAATAGACCCATCGTTTATTATACCGATCGACTTAGAATCACTTTCTGAGTTGATTAAGCTATGTCCGTCTGTCTGTCTGTCCGTCTGTCCGTCTGTGCATGTATTCTTGTAATCAAAGTACAGGTCGCAATTATAGTCCGATCGCGACGAAACTTTGCACATATCATTTGTTTGGCCCAAGGACGATCCCTATTGAATTTGGTTAAAATCGGTTCAGATTTAGATATAGCCCCCATATATATGTTACCCCCGATTTGACATGTAAGCGCTGTAAAAACTTTATTTTATATCCGATCAGTATGAAATTCGGCAGAAAGAGGTTTCTTATTACATGAAGGAATACTGCTAAATTCGGAGAAAATCGGTTCAGATTTAGATATAGCCCCCATATATATGTAACCCCCGATTTGACATGTAAGCTCTGTAGAAACTGTATTTTATATCCGATCAGTGCGAAATTCGGCAGAAAGAGGTCTCTTATTACGTGAAGGAATACTTCCAAATTTGGAGAAAATCAGTTCAGATTTAGATATAGCCCCCATATATATGTTACCCCCGATTTGACATGTAAGCGCTGTAAAAACTTTATTTTATATCCGATTAGTATGAAATTTGGCAGAAAGAGGTTTCTTATTACATGAAGGAATACTGCTAAATTCGGAGAAAATCGGTTCAGATTTAGATATAGCCCCCATATATATGTAACCCCCGATTTGACATGTAAGCTCTGTAGAAACTGTATTTATATCCGATCAGTGCGAAATTCGGCAGAAAGAGGTATCTTATTTCGTGAAGGAATACTGCCAAATTCGGAGAAAATCAGTTCAGATTTAGATATAGCCCCCATATATATGTTAGCCCCGATTTGACATGTAAGCGCTGTAAAAACTTTATTTTATATCCGATTATTATGAAATTCGGCAGAAAGAGGTTTCTTATTACATGAAGGAATACTGCTAAATTCGGAGAAAATCGGTTCAGATTTAGATATAGCCCCCATATATATGTTACCCCCGATTTGACATGTAAGCGCTGTAGAAACTGTATTTTATATCCGATCAGTGCGAAATTCGGCAGAAAGAGGTCTCTTATTACGTGAAGGAATACTTCCAAATTTGGAGAAAATCAGTTCAGATTTAGATATAGCCCTCATATATATGTTACCCCCGATTTAGTTTGTAAGCGCTGTAAAAACTGCATTTTATATCCGATCAGTATGAAATTCGGTAGAAAAAGGTTTCATATTATATGAATGAACACTTTTAAATTTGGAAGAAATCGGTTCAGATTTAGATATAGCCCCCATATATAAGTTACCCCGATTTGACATGTAAAAATGTTATTTTATATCCGATCAGTGTCTGTATTTTATATCTGATCAGAACGAAATTCGACAGAAAGAGGTCTGTTTACATGAATAAGTATTCAGGGAAATCGGTTCAGATTTAAATATAACCTCCATATATATGTTCCTCCTGATTTGGTGTCAAAGCGCTATATAAGTTGTACTTTACTTCCGATCATTTAAATTTTCAAGAACCATGTTTCCCAATTTAGGAACGAATATTGCTAAATTTAGCGATTATCGGTTTAGAATTAGATAATATGTTCCTACCTATTTACCAATTATTCCAAATTATTATCGCAATGACCCTTATCATATTGTTAGGGAGGTGTAGGGTATTATATAGTCGGCCCCGCCCGACTTTCTGCCTTTCCTTACTGGTTTTATACGGACTTGTAGTTACACGTCTTGAAATTCTTCAATTTTGAGTTATGACAGTCTTGAAGTAAGTGAGCGATATGGTTTTGAACAAATACAATTTATTTAAAAATCTATAAATGTTCTTTGTAACGCATATAATACAATATATTTTCGAACTGATTTTTACAAATAAAATATGCGTTTAGACACAAACAAAGTTTTTGTTTAACAGTATTTGCAAAAATATTATATTTAGTAACGATTGTTATATTTTGCAATCGTTGTCGAATTTTAGTTTTAGTTTTTCCTACATTTCGTGTTAAACTTTGTAGGAAAAAATATCACAAATAGCGGTTAGTTTTGTATTGCAACATTCATTTTTATTTTTTTAAAAAAATATTTTAGGCACTTTAAATATTCCAAATCATTACTTGATGTCAATCCATCAATGCCAAGATTGTACGATTTAAATTTTAATCGAATTCTACAAACATATAAATATATTTCCAAGAAGAAGTTGAAGATATTGTTCATAATAAACTAGATTTGAAACGATAACCCTAAAATGCGTAGTATTCTTTCATAGATCAAGGAAGAAACAAATAGATGGCACTATACATAATCTAAACAGATTTTCATCAATTTGGTTCAAAAACCTCGTTTCTGCCATATTATATATACTTATAGATAGGACGTAAAATATAGTTTTATTAGCGCTTGAATACTAAATAGGCAGGAACATATATATGTAGCTACATTTACATAAATCGGAATCGATTATCCCCAAATTAAGCAGTATCTCTTCCTAAATTAAGAAACTTCTTTCAGCCAAAATTTTTGATGATCGGAAGTGAAGTACAACGTCTGTAGCGTTTTGATTCCAAGTGGGTTGGACCATATATAGCGTGAACCATAAACTTTAGGCTTTACATATCCCCGCAGGAAAAAGTCTAACGGTGTGATATCACACGATCTTGGTGGCCCCGGCACAAAACTTGAAATTATCTGCTCACCGAAGTGTTCTTTCAATAAATCCATTGACTGATGCGATGTGTGGGAAGTTGCGCCGTCTTGTTGAAACCAAATGTCGCCAAGATCACGAGCTTCAATTTCAGGCATCAAATAGTCGGTTATCATGGTCGCCATTGACGGTTTCGTTCTCACCGGCATCATTTTTGAAGAAATATGTACCGATGATTCCGGTACGTCGGATCGGGAATCGGTCAATGGCAAAAATATAGCTCTTAACGAGAGCTAAAATATTGCTCATGGGTGTCAAGGTAGTGGGTTGACTGGAAAGTGGAAACGATTATTTTGATAATAAACTGAATAATTTGTAAACGTTGTTCAGGCGTAAGTCTTTCCATGATGAAATGCCAAACAATACTTAACAAAAATAACATGACAGCATGACACGTCTCACACGTGATCTGTCAAAAAAAGGCTATTGAAAAAAGTATCTCTACTTTGATCAACCTATATATATATGGGGGCTATATCTAAATCTGAATCGATGATCGGATATAAAGTACAGTTTCTACAACGCTTATATGTCAAATCGGGTGTAACATATATATGGGGGCTATATCTAAATCTAAAACCATTTTCCCCAAATTTGGCATTGTTCATTTATGTAAAGGGTTTTCTAACAAGAGGTGTTATTTTGGTATTCAAAGAAAAATTCAATTTTTGAGATAAATGATTGAATGTTTATTTCATAATAAAGAGGAAGGTGTGCCGTTAATAATGAAAAACAACATCAGCCAAATGGCCACCACGACCACACTTACAGGACCATATCATTTTCATGAAATTTGCCATTACCAAATCGCAAAGTGGTTGCCCTATGTCCTCGATAGCCTCACGAATTCTATCTTTGAGGTATTGAATCGACGCTGGGCTGTTGGCGTAGACCTTATCTTTCACGTGACCCCAAAGGAAAAAGTCGCAAGGTGTTCAATCACAAGATCTCGGTGGCCAAATGTGATCACCTCTTCGAGAGATAACACGGTCCGGAAGCTTTTCCCGTAACAGAGCAATGGTTTCGTTGCTTGTGTGGCACGTAGCGCTGGCTTGTTGAAAGTAAACGTTGTCCAGATCAATACCATCCAAATCCGACCATAAAAAATCATTAATCATCTCTCGATAGCGCAATCCATTCACCGTAACTGCTGATCCAACCTCATTTTCGAAAAAATTAGGTTGGACCATAAGCCGCACCAAACAGTCACACGTTGAGGATGGAGAGGCTTCTCAAAAATAACTCTTTCTTTTCCGTGCCCCAGATGCGACAATTTTGCTTGTTGACGTAGCCACCGAGGTGGAAATGGGCCTCATCAGTCAAGATGATTATGTATCGTTCGTATCGTTTTTTTTCAATCGTTTTGTATCGTTCGGTGATCGTGTGTCGTACCATTTTTATACCCTACACCACTCTGTGGTACAGGGTATTATAAGTTTGTTTCACGGCAGATGTTTGTAACACCTTAAAATAACACAGCTAGACCCACCTTAAAGTATACCGATCGACTCAGAATCACTAGCTGAGTCGATTTAACGATGTCCGTCCGTCCGTCCGTCCGTCCGTCCATGTAAAGTTGTTCGTCGACTACAGGTCGCAATTTCACTCCGATCGTTCTGAAATTTTGCAGTTTAGAGTATTTCGCGGCTGTTAAGATCGCTATTGAATTTGGTTGAAATCGGTTCAGATTTAGATATAGCTCCCATATATATCTTTCGTCCGATTTGGTCCTTTAGTCCTATAGAAGCTGTATTTTACATCCGATCGTTTTGAAATTTAGAATGGTAGAGTTTCTTGATCCATGAACCAACATTGCCGAACTTGGAGAAAATCGGTTCAGATTTAGATATAGCTCCCATATATATCTTTCGTCCGATTTGGTCCTTTAGTCCTATAGAAGCTGTATTTGACATCCGATCGTTTTGAAATTTAGAATGGTTGAGTTTCTTGATCCATGAACCAACATTGCTAAATTTGAAGAAAATCCGTTAAGATTTAGCTATAGCTCCCATATATATGTTTCGTCCGATTTGGCCCTTTAGTCCTATAGAAGCTGTATTTTACATCCGATCGTTTTGAAATTTAGAATGATAGAGTTTCTTGATCCATGAACCAACATTGCCGAATTTGAAGAAAATCGGTTAAGATTTAGCTATAGCTCCCATATATATGTTTCGTCCGATTTGGCCCTTTAGTCCTATAAAAGCTGTATTTTACACCCAATCGTGTTGAAATTTAGAATGGTAGAGTTTCTTGATCCATGAACCAACACTACCGAATTTGAAGAAAATCGGTTAAGATTTAGCTATAACTCCCATATATATGTTTCATCCGATTTGGCTCTTTAGATCCAATCGTTTTTATACCCTACACCACACTGTGGTACAGGGTATTATTTAAGTATAAAATGCCCTAAAAGTAAATTTATGTAAACAATTTATACATGAATTACAAAATTTATATATCAGAGTTATTCAAAATTACGAGAGTGGTGTAGGGTATTATATAGTCGGCACCGCCCGACTTTAGCCTTTCCTTACTGGTTAGTAATGGCGTAGTCTCCACTAGTCAAATGTCAAAGAATAAAAGCTTCAAAGGTGACAGCTACCGAAATACCGGGTGATTCAAAATAACACCTCTTGTTGGAAAACCCTGTATTAAGAAAACTCATTCTGCCAGTTTCGTACTGATCGGATTCAAAATACAGTTTCCACAATACTTATATTTCAAATCGGTAGTAACATATATATATGAGGGCTACATCAAAATCTGAAACGATTTTCTTCAATTTTTATACAGATCACATAAAAAAAATTACTTATACAGTGCACATATGCCAAATCGGAGGTATACATATATGTGAGAGCTACATATATGTAGATCTGAACCGATTTTAACCAATTTCAATAGAGATCATCCTTGAGGATGTACCTGATAACATGGTAAGTCGACTTATCATACTTTGGAATTAAGGTATTTATATGGATACATACACCCAGGAAAATAATTGGTTAAAATTCGATAGTGAAAATAATACAATAGTACTAGCAACAAACAGTCTGCATACACCGTGTGCCGGTGGTATTTATATACAGGGCGGAGCGCGGTAATTTGCTTATTTAGGAATGAAATAGAAAAGTTATGAACTTCAGAAAAATTTATTTTATATTTTAGTTATATTGAACAGTAAGGGAATTTTTAAATTACATGGTTTAAAATAGTGTATCTGGCAAATATCGACCTTCGCTATCCACACACTGCTGCATACGTTTTCTGAAGTTTCCATGAACTGTAACAAGCATGTCGACTGGTATTCTGCCAATTTCAGCCTCAATATTGTTAATTGGGTCTTCCAAGGTGTAGGGACGGTTGATATACACCCTCGACTACATATACCGTCCCAACACCTTGGAAAACTGTTTTTAATTAATTCTAGGTAGTATATGACTGCCAAATTGTCAGAACAACCAATTTTTAAAAACGGTTGGTTGTGGCAACGTACAGAAGATAATTTTAGCTACCACTTTCGTAGTTGGCTTTACACATATGTTTTATTTGGCCCAAGGACGATCCCTATTGAATTTGGTTAAAATCGGTTCAGATTTAGATATAGCCCCCATATATATGTTACCCCAGATTTGACATGTAAGCGCTGTAGAGATTGTATTTTATATCCGATCAGTACGAAATTCGACAGAAAGATGTCTTTTTACATGAATGAGTATTCAGGGAAAATCGGTTCAGATTTATATATAACATCCGTATATATGTTCCTCCTGATTTGGTATCAAAGCGCTATAGAAGTTGTACTTTACTCATTCATCATTATCATTAAAATTTTCCAGAAATATGTTTCTCAATTTAGGAACGAATATTGCTTAATTTAGCGATTATCGGTTCAGAATTAGATAATATGTCCCTACGCATTTACCAATTATTCCAAATTGTTATCGCATAGTTAGGGAGGTGTAGGGTATTATATAGTCGGCTCCGCCCGACTTTCTGCCTTTCCTTACTGGTTTTTTGTTAAAATTAATACGACCTGCAAAGTAACAGCTAAATTGCTTAGAAAATTTTCTTTTTATGGCTTAAAGAAACGGGTTGAAACTGTTGAGGAGCTATATGAAAATATTCGCCGATACGCCTAATATTCAATGCCAACGACCTGCAACTACAAAAAAAAAGTCTGCACAATGTGATACAACTAGAATTTAAAGAAATGGAGTTTTTCAAGAAGAAATAAAGAGCATATAATTAAATGGAATGGCCAAGAATTTAGCTTTATTATAAAGATACGGACGGGTTTGCCATTATGTTTTAAAAATGATTTCGGGCAAGTGGCCGCCGCGGTTGGCTGGAATAAGTTCATAACCCCACAAAAATAGTCCAGCGGTGTTAAATCGCACGATCTTGGAGGCCGCTCCACAGGCCCACGACGCGAGATAATGCGCTCACCAAAAGTTTCCTTCAATAAATTGATTGTTTCGTTGGCTGTATGGTACTCGTATGTAGCGCCGTATTGTTGGAAACAAAGGTCGTCCACATCAACATCCTCCAATTCTGGCACGAAAAAGCCATTAATCATGGCTCTATAGCGTTCCCCATTGACTGTAACATTATGGCCGGTTTCATTTTTGAAGAAATATGAACCAATGATTCCCTCTGCCCATAGAGCGTACCAAACAGTGACTTTTTGTATATTTAAAGGCGTCTGAACAATGGCTTGTCGATTATCATTACTCCAAATGCGACGTTTTTTAACGTACTCATTCATACAAAAGTGAGCTTCATTGCTGAAAAAATTCTTGTGAAAATCGGGGTCGGTGGCCATCTTGTTTTGGGCCCACTCAGCGAACTTGCACGAGTTGGATTTTGTAAGCCCACAAATCAAGATTCTTCCACAAACTCTTCCATAAAGTGGAGTGGCACAGCTCCAATTGTTTCGCGCGATGGCGGATGGACTCATTCGGGTCTTCTTCGATACTCTGCTCTACAGCAGCAATAGCGCCTTCGGTGCGAACTGTACGGCATTATCCATTAGAGCAAGCGTGGTGCGATCCATGGGTGCTGGAACTACCGACTCTGCTGGGCGATTATGTCGACCGAATATTGGACGCAGTGCTGGACGCGTAGCACGAACCGAACCATTTTTGTGGTAATAAATTTGCACAATTTTTAAACGTTGTTCCGGAGTAAGTCTATTCATTATGAAATGGCAAACCAAACTGAGCATACATCAAGTGAGAGCTGCCAAAAAGACCAACTTCGAAAAAAAGTATTTCCAGATTAAAAACCACACGTCCACAAAATACACCCTGTATTATTACAGACTGTGGCGTGATTACAACAGACGGACGGACATGGCTGAATCGTCTTAGAATCTATATTTAGAGGTGTTACAAAACCATCATATAGTGGAGGGTACAAAAATCAAAAAAATTTACCATAAAAAGTGTGTGTAATATTTTTTTTTGTATCTAGGACACCATATTACGCCAGAAATGTTATGTTCAGCCCTTCGACAAAATGTTGTAAACTAATGTTATCTGGTTAAGAAATGACAGCGTTAATTCGTTTTTTCTGAATTACAACCACTGTGGAAAGGGAGAGCAAATCAGCATCAAATATCCAACCTGTAGAACTCTCCGTTGCAGGCTAAGCCACTGTTGGTCATCATTACACACAGAATACAGTTTGGTTGCCTCAACCGAATTTTGGTAGTTCTGTCTACTATCATGAGATTCCATCAGGACAACCAACATTTTGGTTGTGGTATACTTCTGCTTACATGTTGACAACAATCATATTTGGTTGCGCCAACTACAAAAATCTGCTGTATGTTGCCACAACCAACTGTTTAAAAAAATTGCTTGTTCTGACAATTTGTCAGTCATATGGTACCGACAATTAATTAAACAGTTTTCATTAGTTTTTATTTTATTTATTGAACAAAGAACTAAACAATTTATAACAAAACCAGTAAGGAAAGGCAGAAAGTCGGGCTGGGCCGACTATATAATACCCTACACCTCCCTAACAATGCGATAATAATTTGGAATAATTGGTAAATGGGTAGGAACATATTATCTTATTCTGAACCGATAATCGCTAAATTAAGCAATATTCGTTCCTAAATTGAGAAACATATTTCTGGAAAATTTTAATGATCGGAAGTAAAGTACAACTTCTATAGCGCTTACATGTCAAATCGGGGGTAACATATATACGGAAGTTATATATAAATCTGAACCGATTTTCCCTGAATACTCATTCATGTAAAAAGACATCTTTCTGTCGAATTTCGTACTGATCGGATATAAAATACAATCTCTAAAGCGCTTACATGTCAAATCGGGGGTAACATATATATGGGGCTATATCTATATCTGAACCGATTTTCTCCGAATTTGGCAGTATTTCTTCATGTAGAAGGAAAACTCTTTTTGCCGAAGTTCGCACTGATCGGACATAAAATAACATTTTAATAGCGCTTACATGTCAAATCGGGAGTAACGTTTATATGGGGGGCTATACCTAAATCTGAACCGATTTCTTCCAAATTTAGCAGTGGTCATTCATATTATAAGCAACCTCTTTCTGCTGCATTTCATACTGATCGGATATAAAATAACATTTTTACAGCGCTTACACTTCAAATCGGGTGTAACGTATATACGGGGGCTATATCTAAATCTGAACCGATTTCTTCCAAATTTAGCAGTGTTCATTCATATAATAATAAACCTCTTTCTGTCGAATTTCATACTGATCGGATATAAAATAACGTTTTTACAGTGCTTACACTTCAAATCGGGGGTAACGTATATATGAGGGCTATATCTAAATCTGAACCGATTTTAACCACATTCAATAGGGACCGTCCTTGGCCAAATAAAACATATGTGTAAAGTTTCGTCGGGATCGGACCATAATTGCGACCTGTACTTTGATTACAAGAATACATGCACAGAAAGACAGACAGACGGACGGACAAATTCTTGAACAAAATGTGATTTATTTATGTCGAGTAATTTTATTTTTTGTTTGTCATGTATCAGCAAAAGAACTGCAACCAATATTTCGATTGTATTTTCCAAAATACTTTTAATCATTCTAAATTTGGGAAATTTAATTTAATTTAAAATTGGTTACCACAACAAACCGAGTGTCAATGAAAAAAACAATCTTAGTTCGATTGATACAACCATCGATTTAGTTGCAAGCATTTTTATTTGATTGTATCCATATTATTATTGTTGTTTCAACTATTTATATATGAATACAACCGACACACGATGTAGCAATATACTTTTTGTTGCTAGTACTATTTATACCCTACACCACACTGTGGTACAGTGTATTATAACTTTGTGCATTTGTTTGTAACACACAAAAGGAGAAGAAATAGACCCATCGTTTATTATACCGATCGACTTAGTAGCACTTTCTGAGTTGATTTAGCTATGTCCGTCTGTCCGTCTGTCTGTCCGTCTGTGCATGTATTATTGTAATCAAAGTACAGGTCGCAATTATGGTCCGATCTCGACGAAACTTTACACATATTTTTTTGGCCCAAAGACGATCCCTATTGAATTTGGTTAAAATCGGTTCAGATTTAGATATAGCCCCCATATATATGTTAGCCCCGAATTGACATGTAAGCGCTGTAAAAACTGTATTTTATATCCGATCAGTATGAAATTCGGCAGAAAGAGGTTTCTTGTTATATGGATGAACACTATTAAATTTGGAAGAAATCGGTTCAGATTTAGATATATCCCCCATATATACCTTACCCCCGATTTGACATGTAAGCGCTGTAAAAACTTTATTTTATATCCGATCAGTATGAAATTCGGCAGAAAGAGGTTTTTTATTATATGGATGAAAACTATTAAATTTGGAAGAAATCGGTTCGGATTTAGATATAGCCCCCATATATATGTTACCCCCGATTTGACCTGTAAGCGCTGTAAAAACTGTATTTTATATCCGATCAGTGCGAAATTCGGCAGAAAGAAGTTTCTTATTACATGAAGGAATACTGCCAAATTTGGAGAAAATCGGTTCAGATTTAGATATAGCTCCCATATATATATATGTTACCCCCGATTTGACATCTAAGCGCTGCAGAGACTGTACTTTATATCTGATCAGTACGAAATTCGACAGAAGGAGGTCTTTTTACATGAGTAAGTATACAAGGAAGATCGGTTCAGATTTATATTAAAGCTCCATATATATGTTCCTCCTGATTTGGTATCAAACCGCTATAGAAGTTGTATTTTACTTCCGATCATTAAAATTTTCCAGAAAAATGTTTCTCAATTTAGGGACGAATATTGCTTAATTTAGCGATTATCGTTTCAGAATTAGATAATACGTTTCTACCCATTTACCAATTATTCCAAATTATTATGGCAATGACCCTTATCGCATTGTTAGGGAGGTGTAGGGTATTATATAGTCGGCCCCGCCCGACTTTCTGCCTTTCCTTACTGGTTTTTTATTGTTACAATCGAATTCCAACCAATTATTTTCCTGGGTGTAGGTATATACACAACAAACGTTTGTGTGTCCATGTAGTCATTACAACGTAAAATTTAATCCTGATCCAAAATAACCACCGATGTTCGATAGTAAAAAATCTGACACTGTTTTAGTCTTAAACTTAGCAAAACAAGCTCTCATGTTAAGACTTACGTTTCTATTTTAAAAATACTGCCAAAAATTGGCTAATTTGCGACCAATAATATTGTCACATATCTGCGTTAACTCGGCGAATTCCCGCCCTCAAATCTGTAAATATTTGGTTTCACATTCGTGCGCTTTCAATTTATAACTATAACTATATCTACATATACAGGGTGGTCCATCTAGAGGTTTCATTTTTATTGCTATCTCCGAACTGCTATTTGAAGCCTCTAGTAACGTGAAGGAACGATGCGAACAATTCATTAACGACATGAAAGGTTTTAAGACAAACATAGTGCAAGCCATACGCGAGACATAGCCAGAAACTCCCAGCAAGGTCTTGGCTTGACAGAATATGGCCCAGGCAGCCATATGATTGAAATCGTATTCCAAACAAATAATGTGAATGTTTGCTCTTTCGAGTAAACCAATAATAAGACAAAAAAAATTGAATTTTGTTCAGTTTCTTCATTTTTTCAAAAATTAACTTTAAAATGTACCACCCTGTATATGCATAAATCTCTGAAATAGTTGTACTCCCATTCGTAAGCGATGTATGTACATCTTTCGGCTGGGTTACACTTGGGTATCCCAGTTTGTCGGTCTGCCGGTCTGTGGGTCTCTCGGTCTATTTGGTGTTCAGTGTTCGGTGTTATTTTTATTTTGAATACCGGAAGTAAATCTGTGTTAAAGTACTCTTTTGTTGCCACAGCCACAGTCATGAGAAGCGGCATTAGCGGCCGCCTCAGCGTCAGTGCATCAGAGAAATAAACAACCTAGCAAAGATGTTGGGAACGGGCGCGGCAGACGATTGGAGGAAGAAGAATAGAAAATGGGAGCGCCTGCCTGCCATGTTGAATTATACAAAAATAGTGCCAAGCGGATGTAGACAAACGGCAAATGTGCCTTCAAAGAAAAGATTTATTGCATTTTAAATTCAGCGACAGCGATTATTTTTCCACTTCCAGTTCTTCGCTGTCGTCGTCATCGGTGGCGGTGGCGGCGTCATCTTCTCCTCTTCAGCCATTTTTCTCGCCAGCATTCAGAGCATTTTAAAGTGTACATCCGTACAGAGGAACATTAGTTGGTACGTCGTACAACGTACATTTGTTCATCGAAATATCTCAGCAATGGTTTATCTTAATTCTATTTCTTCGAAATCGTTCTGGTGGAAATAAATATTTGCACAAATTTCCATTCCATTTCAATACGACAAGGCTAACGGAAGTAATCGTAAGTGCAAAAATAATGGATGGTTGTGAGGCGGGCCAAGGGGAGGGGATGCGAAGCAAGTGGGAAAAGCGTGTGATTTTTACATACTTCGATTACGTCGCACGACTCTATTGCGCTAATACTTTACGGATCTTATTTCGCGCTTAAGTTAGCACAAACGATAAGAAATCTGATAAACCTAGGCCTATGCTTGGGAAAAAACATACATATGACAAGCTGTCACCGAGTGAACAGCAATAACATTTCTTCCAAAGGATGACTTCTAATACCCTAATGATATTGTTGCTATTGTACTGTCCTATTGCTGCGCTAGTACTTGCTGGTATTTGATGTTTTCTCCAATGGAACAGATACAAAAAGAAAATTTATAATACAGATTTATTTTGGACCAATTTTAGTCAACCTAGCATTAATTGACTTCACCATACAACAAACATGAAAATGTGGCGTTAAGTTCGGCCATGGCAAATCGTATGTACCCTCCACCATGATTCGCATTCTATATTGCAATAAAAAAAAATAATTATAGTATAAAATATTCAAATCAGCGAATATCTTTATATGGGAGTTAATAAAAATATTGTTAACTTGAACCAAACTGGAACCTAAAAAAGACCCTGATGAAGCTTATATACCCTCCACCATGGGTAGCATTTGCAATTTCAGCCCAATTCGTTGCAATTTGTGGTTTTAGTTGCGTTAAGAAGTAAAATCTAAAGGGACCTTTGTATGGGGGCTATAACAAAACATGGACCTATGGCTACCGTTGTTCGTGCCAAGGTTTCCGGGTATAAATAAACCCCAGTTACCAATTTTCAGCAAGATTAGTTGAAACTTGTGGTCTTATTGGCGTTAAGAAATCAAATTGGACAGATACTATATACGGGGTCTATATCAAAATATGAACCGATATTGCCCATTTTAAATCCCAACATACCTGTAGCTATAAGAAGTATCTACGCCAAATTTCAGCCACCCAGCTCAAGTACTACATATAGATTGAAGCGTGATTACAACAGACGGACGGACATGGCTAATTCGTCTTAGAATTTTAAGACGAATAAGAATATATATGGGAAGAAATATAAGCAGTTACAAATCATTTTTTAAAATTTTATTGGCGTTGAAATTTTGAAGAAATTAAAAATATAGTTTTAGGTTTTACGAAATTTGTAATTGCTCTCGAACGGCTGAACCAATTTTTGCAAAGTTTACTTTGTTTTAAAGAGGACAAAATGTGAAATAATTTTTGCAAATTTTTAAAAAAAAAAATTATTAAAGTTTTTTCTTTGAAAACACTTTTGTGGAAAAAATTGCTCCCCTCGATTTTTTTAAAATTTTCACATAATATTCGCCGTACTCTCACAAATCCAGAACAGTAAACAAATTTCTGAGACTCAATATTTTTAAAAGTTATGGACTATATACTAAGACTGGTCTGACAAGTTTCGTCTGTTTTTACAAAACACTGCACAGTGGTACGAATTCAAAAAGGGGAAATAATTCGACAGCTTCTTTACCAAACAACCGATTGCGACCAAACTTGGCATGGTAGATAAAAAGTGTTAGAGAAGTTAAGTTTAATATTTGGGCCCCCTATGTAAGACAGTTTTTAAAAAATTATAGCGAGATCTTGTTTTACCTATTTGTAACTGCTTATAAACATTTTAGCCAAAAATAAACTACATACATAGGTCGATATTAAATATTCTGACCCAGGTTCGAATCCTGGGTAGCGTCCTCACTAAAAGTTGTGGTACAAAAGTAGACATTTGCTACTAAATGGTGATCCACGTAGAGATACTTTTTTCAATAGCCTTTTTTTGACAGATCACGTGTGAGTCGTGTCATGCTGTGATGTTATTTTTGTTATGTATTGTTTGGCATTTCATCATGGAAAGACTTACGCCTGAACAACGTTTACAAATTATTCAGTTTTATTATCAAAATTATCGTTCGACAATTGCGCTAAGTCCATTTTTATACCCTCACTTTAGTGTGACGAGGGTATATATCATTTGCTACGGAAAAAAGTGTAACACGTCGAAGGAGTGACCTAAGACCCCAAGTATGTTCGGAGGAAATCCGTTTTGGGTCATTTTAAGTCGAATGAGCAATGTCCGTCCGTCTGTCTATCTGTCTGTCTGTCTGTCTGTCTGCTGGCTGGTGCGCACGATAACTCTCGAAAGGAGTAACCGATTGACCTCAAATTTGGTATGTGGTAATATTTTTTTCTATCTCCGGCTAAGTTCGAAGATGGGCCATATTGGTCCACTCCTTCTAGTACCTCCCCCACAAAGGGTTAAAAAGTTGTGAAATATTGATTCTTTAATAACTGCTATACTACTTATTCGAATCTTTTGAAATTCCACACATAGTATTAGCTTATTAGTCGTTATCAACTCGAGAAAAATGGGCGAAGTCGCCACGTCCCTTTTGGTACCTCCCACACAAATGCACCATTTTGCAGCAAAAGTTAACAGCTTATAACATTAATAACAGTGTATAAAAATACTTGAAATTTTGTACAGTATTATGCTTTTATATCGCCTACAGTCCAGGGAAAAATGGGTGTTGTTGCCACGCCCATTTTGGTACCTCCCACACAAAGGTACCTTTTTGCACCAAAAGTTAACAGCTTATAACATTAAAACCAGTGTATAAAAATACTTGAAATTTTGAACAGTGTAATGTTTTTATAGTATCTATAGCCCTGTGAAAAATGGACGTTATTGCCACGCCCCTCTTTGTACCTCCCACACAAAATGCCCAAATCATACCACAATTTAATGTCTCATAACGTTTATACCAGCGCACATAAATGCTTATAAGTCGGCACAGTGCAATGAATTTAAAGTATCTAATGTTCAGCAAAAAAAAGGTGTCTTTGATAAACCCCTTCTGGTACCTCCCACACAAATTGACAGAATAATTCGAGTAATATTCAATATTACATTACTCACAAAGTGAGGGTATACCTTAGTCGGTTTACCCGACTGAAACTTTCTTACTTGTTTTAAATATTTTAGATCTCGTTAAGAGATATCTTCTTGCCATTGGCCGATTCCCGATCCGACGTAACGGAATCATCGGTCCATATTTCTTCAAAAATTATGCCGGTGAGAACGTAACGTCAATTGCGACCGTTATCGTGCCATGATAACCGACAATTTGATGCCTGAAATTGAAGCTCGTGATCTCGGCGACATTTGGTTTCAACAAGACGGCGCCACTTCCCACACATCGCATCAATCAATGGATTTATTGAGAGAACACTTCGGTGAGCAGATAATTTCACGTTTTGGGCCGGTCGATTGGCCAACAAGACCCTGTGACATCACACTGTTGGACTTTTTCTTGTGAGGATATGTAAAGTCTAAAGTTTATGCGGACAAACCCGCTTCGATTCAGGCCTTGGAGCAAAACTTAACGCGTGTCATTCGCCAGTTACCAGTCGAAATGCTCGAACGAGTCATCGAAAATTGGACTCAACGGGTGGACCATCTGAGACATAGCCGCGGCCAACATTTGATAGACATAATCTTCAAAAAATAAATGCCAAAGAATGTTCTTTCAAATGATAATACACGTTCCCCATTCAATTTGAATTTTCAGTGTTTTTTCTTTAAAAAAGTAGGGAACCTCGAAACGGATCACGCTATATAAATCGAATATGGCGATCAAGGAAAATTCACTTGAGCACGAAAATCAGAAGTCGATAGTTGCGTGAAGTTCGACCAAAAAGTTTGCAAGGAAGAGAGATTTGTAATCTCAGAGGTGATTTCGAAGTGGAAGCCTTCAGAGTATACGATTCAGTCCAAAGACCGAAATAAAGGGAGCCCTTATTACCATATGTCCATATTACCAAATCGACGACATTTTTGTTGGTGTCTTTGATGGATATATTCCTGGACAAAAAATACTATGAGTCCCTTTTCAACGTTTTTATGAGAAATAAGAAGATTTCGGAGCGCCCCAGTAGGTGAGTTGGTAGCGTACTCGCCTATGAGTTTGGGGGTCGTGGGTTCGATTCCCACCAGAGGCTCTGGTCTGTCGCTGCAAAAATTTTGCCATATGGTCTTTGTAACCCGGCCTTTCCCTGGACCTTATAATTAGAATATAAATTTACTTTGTATTGTAATTCATATAAATAAATAAATAAATAAATAAGAAGATTTCGAGTTATTACATAACACAATGCAACACATTTTTTTTTGTTTTCGAGACCTAAAAACTCTTTTTTGTAAAGATTGAAGCATTTATAAAACCAAAATGAAACAAAAACAAACTAATTTTTTTATGTTTAGGTTTTTTTTAAACAAATTAGTTTTTTTTAATTCCAATTTTCATGGATGTTATCTTTAATATTTGGACCATATTTATTGAAGTACAAGCTCGATAGCGCCGGGATACCACATAAGTTAAAGCAAATTAAAGGGTGGTTACCTTTTAAGGGCCGATGTTGATTTTGAATAAAACACAAATTATTTAGGAAATTGTTGTCATTTCTTTTTATTAGGATAATATTGGTATGTTTATTAAAATATCGGCCAAATGGCCGCCGCGACCTCGGCGGCACACCTGCATCCGATGGTCTAAATTTTCGATGACGTTGAGGTGTAATTGAGGTTCTATGCCGTAAATGTGCAGAATTATCTCATCCTTTAGCTCTTGAATTGTTGCTGGCTTATCGACGTACACCTTTTCTTTCAAATAACACCAAAGAAATAAGTCCAACGGTGTCAAATCACATGATCTTGGCGGGAAATTGACATCGCCACGACGTGAGATAACACGGCCATTGAATTTGTTGCGCAAAAGAGCCATTGTTTCGTTAGCTGTGTGGCAAGTGGCAACGTCCTATTGAAACCACATATTGTCCACATCCATATCTTCCAGTTCGGGCCATAAAAAGTTCGTTATCATCTCACGATAGCGAACACCATTCACAGTAACTGCCTGACCGGCCTCATTTCGAAGAAGTATGGGCCGATGACGTCGCCAGCCCTTAAGCCGCACCAAACGAACTGGGCGAGCATGCACATGAGTTTTCACATCTCCTACGGTTTGCTGAAATTTGAGCACAATTCTCCCGATTGTGGACACATTTGGTCGATTATGCTGATAAAAAAACATCACGAAGTGCACGAAATGCATTTTCGTAAAAGGCTTAAAAAACTTTAACGCGTAGTTCGATTGTGTATCTTTCCATGGTTCAAAGTTAGTCTGAAATTGAGAAATGTCAAATGAAATGCAGAAAAAATGTTGACGTTCAGGTGTGGTTCACATTACTATTTAACCATCCTTTATATCAGTTGCGGTGCAAAATTTCGACGGGATATAGCGAGTCCTTTTGGTACCTTCCACACAAAGGGTACTATATTGATTCTTTTTAAAAGTTTATTGCATGTACTTGTCAGAAGAGTTTCCTTCGTTTACTTCTAGAATAATATTATCATCTTCGTCAAAAATGTCATCAAAAATACCGCATTAAAGATTAAAAGGATACTTGATATTCTTATAGGATACTTCTTACTCTTAAAAATTTCGGATAATTTTGTGACTGGCTTTCTCAGATAAACAACCTTAAATTAAATAAATGTTTCCAGAAATAAAATTTTCAATATTTATATACCTACTGGCAAATTAAAGCAACTAACAAAATCGTATGCATGAATTAGTACTTTATGTACACACTACAATATCATTGGAAGCGCATCAATTTATTATCCTTGTTGCTATTAGGAACTCCTTAAATGCATTACTGTTAATTTTTTGTCGCAAGAAATTTTTTGACCTAAAGCAAAAGAACTTTTTCGCAATTTTGTGCACGAATAATTGGAACTTTTATATTTTATTTTTAAAGATGATATGGTATTAAAAATTTTTTTGCGAAAAAAAATAGATCGTTACGATTTTTTCCGATGACATAAAATATTATATTTATACCCTACACCACACTGTGGTACAGGGTATTATGACTTTGTGCATTTATTTGTAACACCTAAAAGGAGAAGAGGTAGACCCATTGTTTATTATACCGATCGACTCAGAATCACTTTCTGAGTCGATTTAGCAATGTCCGTCTGTCTGTCCGTCTGTCCAAGTATTCTTGTGATCAAAGTGCAGGTCGTATTTATAGTCCGATTGTCATGAAATTTAGCATAGTGCTCGTTTTTGGCCCAAGGACGATCCCTATTGAAATTGGTTAAAATCGGTTCAGATTTAGATATAGTCCCCATATATATGTTTCACCCGATTTGATATGTAAGCGCTGTAGAAACCACATTTTACATCCGATCTTTATGAAATTTGGCAGAGAGAGTTCTCTTATTACATAAATAAACACTGCCAAATTCGGGGACAATCGGTTCAGATTTAGATACAGTCCCCATATATATGTTTCACCCGATTTGACATGAAAGCGCTGTAGAAACCGTATGTTACATCCGACCGGTACGAAATTCGGCAGAGAAAGTTCTCTTATTACATGAAAAAACACTGCGCAATTCGGGGAAAATCGGTTCAGATTTAGATATAGCCCCAATATATATGTTCCACCCGATTTAACATTTAAGCGCTGTAGAAATCGTGTTTTATATCCGATCAGTACGAAATTTAACAGAGAGAGTTTTCTTATTACATGTATGAACACTGCCAAATTCGGGGAAAATCGGTTCAGATTTAGATATAGCCCCCATATATATGTTTCACCCGATTTAACATTTAAGCGCTGTAGAAATCATGTTTTATATCCGATCAGTACGAAATTTAACAGAGAGAGTTTTCTTATTACATGTATGAACACTGCCAAATTCGGGAAAAATCGGTTCAGATTTTAACTTTATCTTTATGAAATTTGGCAGAGAGAGTTCCCTTATTACATAAATAAACACTGCCAAATTCGGGGAAAATCGGTTCAGATTTAGATATAGTCCCCATATATATGTTTCACCCGATTTGACATGAAAGCGCTGTAGAAACCGTATTTTACATCCGACCTGTACGAAATTCGGCAGAGAAAGTTCTCTTATTACATGAAAAAACACTGCGCAATTCGGGGAAAATCGGTTCAGATTTAGATATAGCCCCCATATATATGTTCCACCCGATTTAACATTTAAGCGCTGTAGAAATCGTGTTTTATATCCGATCAGTACGAAATTTAACAGAGAGAGTTTTCTTATTACATGTATGAACACTGCCAAATTCGGGGAAAATCGGTTCAGATTTAGATATAGCCCCCATATATATGTTTCACCCGATTTAACATTTAAGCGCTGTAGAAATCATGTTTTATATCCGATCAGTACGAAATTTAACAGAGAGAGTTTTCTTATTACATGTATTAACACTGCCAAATTCGGGAAAAATCGGTTCAGATTTTAACATAGTCCCAATATATATGTTACACCCGATGTGACATGTTAGCGCTGTAGAAACCGTGTTTTATATCCGATCAGTACGAAAATCGGCAGAGAGAGTTTGCTTATTACATGTATGAACACTGCCAAATTCTTATCGCAATGCCCATTTTCGCATTGGTAGGTAGGTGTAGGGTATTATATAGTCGGCCCCGCCCGACTTTCTGTCTTTCCTTACTGGTTTTTTTGTTGATTTTTCGACATAAAAATACCTTATTTAAATGAATTTTTTAAAAATGTTCTCAAAAATATTTTATAAATATGATTTTTTGTATTTTTAAGAATTATGTCAACTATCAGGCGCAAAAAAATTATGGGTTTGTTCTACAAGTTAAAGGGAATGGCTTTTGGAAAAAAAAATTAAGACCTAAAGCACAATTAATTTTTCGCAATTTTGTGCTCGAATAATTGGAACTTTTATATTTTATGGTTAACAAGGCCATTTTTTTCCGATGCCATGCACTATTTAAAATTTTTGATTTTTCGGCATAAAAGCACCATATCAAAAGCGATTTTTTTATATATTTTTCAACAATAATTTATAGGTAGCAATTATTGTATTTTTTAAGAATTCTCTCAGCTATCTGGCGCAAAAAAATTATGGGTTTGATCTACACGTTAAGCGTTGGCTACTGTTTGCGGAACACCCCTACAAATTATTTTTGAAAATAACGTTTTTAGACATAAACCAGTAAGGAAAGGCAGAAAGTCGGGCGGGGCCGACTATATAATACCCTACACCTCCCTAACAATGCGATAAGGGTCATTGCCATAATAATTTGGAATAATTGGTAAATGGGTAGAAACATATTATCTAATTCTGAAACGATAATCGCTAAATTAAGCAATATTCGTTCCTAAATTGAGAAACATCTTTCTGGAAAATTTTAATGATCGGAAGTAAAATACAACTTCTATAGCGGTTTGATACCAAATCAGGAGGAACAATCAATATAAATCTGAACCGATCATCCCTGAATACTCATTCATGTAAAAAGACCTCCTTCTGTCGAATTTCGTACTGATCGCATATAAAATACAGTCTCTACAGCGCCTACATGTCAAATCGGGGGTAAGGTATATATGGGGGCTATATCTAAATCTGAACCGATTTCTTCCAAATTTAACAGTGTTCATTTATATAATAAGAAACCTCTTTCTGCCGAATTTCATACTGATCGGATATAAAATAACATTTTTACAGCGCTTACAAGTCAAATCGGGGGTAACGTATATATGGGGGCTATATCTAAATCTGAACCGATTTTCTCCGAATTTAGCAGTATTCCTTCATGTAATAAGAAACCTCTTTCTGCCAAATTTTGCACTGATCGGATATAAAATACAGTTTTTACAGCGCTTACATGTCAAATCGGGGGTAACATATATATGGGGGCTATATCTGAATCTGAACCGATTTTCTCCGAATTTAGCAGTATTCCTTCATGTAATAAGAAACCTCTCTTTGCCGAGTTTCGCACTGATCGGATATAAAATAACATTTTTACAGCGCTTATATGTCAAATCGGGGGTAATGTATATATGGGGGCTATATCTAAATCTGAACCGATTTCTTCCAAATTTAACAGAGTTCATTCATGTAATAAGAAACCGTTTCCTGCCGAATTTCATACTGATCGGATATATAATAAAGTTTTTACAGCGCTTACATGTCAAATCTGAACCGATTTTAACCAAATTCAATAGGGATCGTCCTTGGGCCAAAAAAAAGATATGTGTAAAGTTTCGTCGAGATCGGACCATAATTGCGACCTGTCCTTTGATTACAAGAATACATGCACAGACGGACAGACAGACAGACGGACAGACGGACATAGCTAAATCAACTCAGAAAGTGATTCTAAGTCGATCGGTATAATAAACGATGGGTCTATTTCTTCTCTTTTTGGGTGTTACAAACAAATGCACAAAGTTATAATACCCTGTACCACAGTGTGGTGTATGGTATAAAAATATATACATTTTTAAGTTTGTGCGCTGTTATTTTATGTTATTATATTTTTTATTTTAAAGTAACAGTACATATATTGTTTTTGAAGAATAACATTTTAGGGATCTGTTCCAACTTATTTTTCTCATTCCAATTAAACATGCAAATTTGTATCACTTTAACAAAAAATACCAATTTTCCAAAGCAATTTTGAATAGTACAAATGCAATTTTCTGCCGACTTGGCATTTTTGTATTATTAGGAATTCGATTGGCTATTATATACAAAAACTTTGGTTTAATTTCCCTAATGAACGAATTTTATACAGCTATTTTACAACGTACTTTTAAGGTAAAGCGTGATCAATTTCGATGTTCCCTACTTTTTTAAAGAAAAAAAAACAGAAGATTCAAATTGAATGGGGAATGTTTATTATCATTTGAATGAACATTCTTTGGCATTTATTTTTTGAAGATTATGTCTATCAAATGTTGGCCGCGGCTACGTCTCAGATGGTCCATCCGTTGAGTCCAATTTTCGATGACTCGTTCGAGCATTTCGACTGGTAACTGGCGAATGACACGCGTTAAGTTTTGCTCCAAGGCCTGAATCGAAGCGGGTTTGTCCGCATAAACTTTAGACTTAACATATCCCCACAGGAAAAAGTCTAACGGTGTGATATCACACAATCTTGGTGGCCAATCGACCGGCCCAAAACGTGAAATTATCTGCTCACCGAAGTGTTCTCTCAATAAATCCATTGACTGATTGCCGTCCCAAATGCGCCAATTTTGCTTGTTTACATACCCATTGAGCCAGAAATGGGCCTCATCGCTGAACAAAATTTGGCTCGAAAACGTCGGATCTTCTTGGAACTATTCAAGGGTCTCAAGATAGGTGATGGTGTTGCGCATAGTACGCTCAGTAGGCCGATTATGTTGATCATAAGTTGAGCGAAGTGCACGAAACACATTCCTCACAGAACGTGAATTTTCGTAATAAAGTTGAACGATTTGTAAACGTTCTTCAGGCGTAAGTCTTTCCATGATAAAATGCCAAACAATACTTAACAAAAATAACATGACAACATGACACGACTTACACGTGATCTGTCAAAAAAGGCTATTGAAGAAAGTAGCTCTACTTGGATCACCCGTTAGTTTATTTTTTGTCGATTTGCGTATACAACAATTGACTTTGGCGCCCTCTCGTGGTGTCAAAAAGAGCTAAATAAAAAAAATGTTGTTATTTTTTTATCTTAATTGGTTTGTTAAGATATGATGAGTACCAATTTTACAATTATTTGAGCGAGTTCATTATTATCGATTTTTGTCAATGGGACAGAGCACTGTGCGTCGCGAAGCACAGTGCGTCGTTCGCTTTCAGCTCGATCAGTAGAAATGTGTGACCTCTATGGTTCTAAGAAGTCACATCGGACACATGATACATTTTGTATTAAAATTCATCTACGAGTATCATTATAACTACACTGTCCAACAAATTAACACTTTTTGATTGGAACAGAATGGCGATCCTATAATTCTGAAAGGGCATGTTGATTAGATAATTTTTGTAGAATAAACTTATGGTCCAGCTGGTCTGAGTTTTTTTACAGTGGGTCAAAGTTCGCATTTTTTGGTTGAAGGTAGCATTATACTAAATGAAAAAATGATGTAAGTTAATGTCTGACAGTTTCTCATTGTCAGAGTTATATAGTGGAATTTTATGAGGATCCTTTTTGTGAAGATTAGAACCCTCTAGCTCCCGTCTTAATGGGTAAATTTCGCCTTTTTTTTCGAAAAAATTAAAAAAATCCTTTCAAAAAGGACATTTAAGTATTAAAATATTCTACAAACATTTTTACCGGAAAATTATTCTGGCAAACATTTTCGTAAAAAAAACTCCACCGTAAAAAAACTCTGGACCATAACTTTATTCTACAAAAATGATCTACTCAACATGCCCTTTCAGAATTATACGATCGATATTCTGTTCCAAAAATGCTGTTGGACAGTGCAATTAATAATATCTCATTAATATTATAAAACAATTTGTTTGTCTGTTGCCGCATCATTTCTTTTTTTTCTAATTGTAGCTCCGTTGATCCACACCATTGATCAACGTCGACACTTTATCCCACTGGCTATACGGAGGGAACGGGAATTATTTTCAAAGCAGCTACTTTTATGTTACACTTGAAACAACAACGTATAATAATAACCATGTATTCATTGTTGTGAATGTCAATGTTCATATGTGGGTGCGTGCATGTGTTCGCTGTCGTCTCGATTGTGATGGAAATGGCGGTGAGTATTGTTGTAGCTTTGTTTTAACGGCGTCAATAAGTGTTTTAACGGCGTCACAGTGTGTAAGAGTGATTATGCACGGACAAAAAGGGTTTGTCCGTTCAGGGTTCCAGAACTGGGGTTATGACCCTAATACTGGGGTTTTGTCAATGCAAATTGGGATTAAAAAAAATAATTTGGGGATGGGGTTTTTCTTAGGGGATTTTGTAAATTTTATTGGGGTTTCTTGGGGGTTTTTTAAGCAATAGAAACATTTTCGTTAACATTAAGTTTGCAATAAAAAAAGAATAGGAATAAGTTGCTAAGATATTATACGAGAAAAAGAATTTGTAATTGATAGATTTGATTCTGTTAAAATCTTTTGGCTATTTAAAGCCCTTAGTACCCGAAACACCTTCTTGAAAATATAATTTCTTGAGCGACCCAGTAGGCGAGTTGGTAGCGTACTCGCCTATGAGTTTGGTGGTCGTGGGTTCGATTCCCACCACAGGCTCTGGTCTGTCGCTGCAAACATTTAGCCATATGGTCTTTGTAACCCGGCCTTTCCCTGGATCTTAAAATTAGAATATAAATTTACTTTGTATTGTAATTCATATAAATAAATAAATAAATTAATATCTTGAACCGTTTTAACGAGTATTTTCTTTTAAAAAGTAATACGAGCCTTTTAAGGCTCTTACTAAGTTTAAATTGTGATCATATTAAAATATAGTCCGAGCATTTGCACCATTAAGTATAAATAGTTATCAAATGAAATTTTAAATAACTGTAATCATTACTACATTGCAATATACATAGATGGCATGCATTATCATTTTAAATTATTAGAAGTTACACTAGTAGCTATAGCTATTTGGAGTTTTTCATGATCAGTTCTAAATAGTTTGACCCTTTAGTCCAAAATTAAGGACCTGAATTGATACTCTTCAAGGATAAAGAATGTTTTCTATATTCTGACCTCCTCAAACACAATAAATAGTACGTGAAACTGTTCAGAAGATGACAATTTTAACTATTGGTATTTTTAAACAATTCCTGAAATAGGTAGCTTTGGAGATCAGTACCAACAAAACTACAACGAATTTTAAAAAAATTAAAAACGCCAAAAAATTTGTTTGTACTAGAATTATTGTGTCAAACTTTATTAAATCAAAAGGGTTAGTTTTTTAAATGGTGTTTTTCGATTCATTTGGTGATATTTGTAGTTTTGACTTGTTTATTTGGGGTTAAGTTGGGGATTTTCTTGGGAAAATTTGGGGACATCAGCAATTTTTTTCTGGCAACCCTGTGTCCGTTACAACCTTAGTCGGTTTACCCGACTGAAACCATCTTACTTGTTTTAAGATTTAATACATAAATCGGCAAGTTTCACTCAATTAATGAAAAAACTAATTGTTATGATAATATTCCTTAAAATTAATATGGTCAATGATCCCCACCCACCCAAAGGACCCTTCCGAAATGATTGTACATTAATTTATATTGTCGAAAACATATCATGCTATAATGAAGAAAACCTAATGACTTACATTTGCTGCCGTTATACCGAATTTGATTAAATCCTTGCTGTGACACACTACTGGACACAACTGCACTCATTGTTACAACTCGTAAATTTTCTCCAGTAAATTTAGAGATACAATTTAAAATTCAAATGCTCATGCACTTGCAAACATAGATTCTGGAGCAGAGTCTCTTCATTTGCCATTCTTTCTACTCGACCACAAAATAAAAACAATGGAATAACTTGAATTTTCACCAACTTAATCCTCATGAAGAAGAGTGAATGTATCCGATCCGCCGCATACATCCACCACCCACATTCATAGAACTACACATATATACAGTTTTGTCAAGTAGTCGAGAGGAACGTAAGGAAAAAAGTAGGATGTGAAGATTTCCTAAAAGACAAATAAAATATGACACCTCCTTCATGCCAGAAGCTGCAGCAGAACAAGGGCCACAGACACGAGTGAGTGAAACACGGCCTGTGTTGTCAGGACATGCAATTTCGCAATAACTTTTCATCAGACAAACAAAAGACGGAAATACAGAAAAGCACTTAAACAAATAGACCAACAACATTTCACACACACCCATACAGATATATATACACATATAGAGATATATACTCGGTGGTATTTACCTCATATCCACTTGTTCCAGGACCAGGACAACATAAGCACTTGTGGGCATAGACTTACAAGAGTGACAACACTAACAAACCATAAAAACAGGAATCAAAAAGTAACAGCGGCTCTCTAATGGAGAGCAGACAAACCGACAGGCGGACAGACAGACAGACAGAGACGAACACATATCCACAGCCACACTTTACACTACGACAGGACATGATAACAACAACATAAAAAACGGCAACAACAACAACAACCACATCAGTGACAAGAAACAAAAAGTAAATGAAATGAAATCTACATTTAACACAAAAATATTTCGAAAAGGATTGCAAGACGGCAAAACGAGGACATTGCGAACAGTTTTCTCGCCAACATTTTCTGTCCAAGTGGTGACACTATGTCACAATGCATTTTTCCCGACGTAGATTTGTTCCAACAAGCAACCCACCACTTGTATAACCTCCACCATGGGATGGGGGGGGGGGTATATTAATTTTGTCATTCCGTTTACAACACCTTGAAATATTGATCTGAGACCCTATAAAGTATATATATAGTATATATATCGTCATCAGAACCGAAAAAGGGCCTATTATCATGTTTGAAAATTTTACAGGAGAAGCAAAAAACTAAATAAAAGGAAAAGTGATGTCGTTAGGTAAACGGGGTATTCAGGATAATATATAAACATAATGGTGCATATATAAAATCACACAAGCATGATTTATAACTTGTTTGTGAAAAGTTGAGTGAAATAGGATTTTTTAACTATGAAAAAATAAATTTTTTGTTGTTAGGCCCTTTTGAGTTTCGTTAATAAATTCGCCATTTTTAATATAATTTGTCAGGATGTGTATTTTGATGCAGTGTACCATCAAATCCATCAAAAACTGAATTTCCATTTTTCTTGTTGTTACGCTCTTTTTCGTTTCTGATGACGATATATATGATCGTCGTAAAATTTTTTTTTTTTTTTTTTATTAGATTGAAAATTTCATAATATATATAATACAATATGTGTTGCCTCGCGCCTATGTAGGCTTAAAGAGGCGTGTTGACAAAGAATATTTATACTGAAATATGCATATGCGTATATACAATAAATATGTACATATGTATATTAATATTTTCTTTTAGAATATTGTTTACTTCATTTCGTATTAGGTGAGCAAAAAAACAAAAAAAAATATATTAATAATATATTATATAGAATATAATCAGTAATCAAGAAGAATTTCAATATTATGCAAAATATACTCTTTCACAGTTCTTTTAAAAATAGATATTGAAGTACAATTTTTAGCATTACTTGGCAAATTATTAAAAATTACACATCCAGCATATTCAATCCGCTGCCGAGTAGTTTCGAGCCTGCATCTTGCGATTCTAAGATTTGATGAGTTTCTAGTGTTACAAATATTCTGATTTACCGATAAGTTGATAAATCTAGATCCAATGTTATGCACTGATTTATATACGTACAATAATAGTTGTTTCTTATATAATCCATAAATAGGCATTATAGTTTTACAATAATCTTTATATAAACCTATCGTATTATGTCTGATATCCAAATTAAAAACACATTTCAAAGCTTTATTCTGTGCTGATTGAAGAATTTTCAATTCATTAGTTTTCTTGAAAGCATAAACTATTGCCATATACTCGAGATGGCTGTGAATTAAAGACTGATATATCAATAGTTTATTTTTAGTCGCCAGTTTCCTACTTAATTTGAATAGCAATCCGGACGCAGATGAAATTTTTGCTCTTAAAGATTTAATGTGACCATCCCAAGACAAATTGCTTTTTAGAACAATTCCCAAATATTTGATTTCATGTTCCTCTCTTACTAATTTTCCATTGATATATATGGAGAAATCACTGTTTATTGACGGTGAATGTGGTCTAAATCGTAACAATTTAGTCTTATCTGGGTTCAGAACAAGACCGTTTATTCTAGCATATTCGATTATTAATGATGCGTCTCTTTCTATTTGCGTTTTCAGAACCAAATCATTCTTATAGGGGTAAAAAATGGAAACATCATCAGCAAACATCACAATGGTGCCAAACAAACCAAGATTATTAAGGTCATTCAAATAAATTGTAAATAGTAGAGGACCCAAAACGCTTCCCTGTGGAACTCCACAATCTATGGGAAGTATAGAACTTTTATACTCGCCAATTTGGACGTATTGTCTTCTGTCTGCTAAATAACTTTCCATGAGTTTCACTGCATTTCCACTTAAACCATAGTACGTAAGTTTCTGGAGAAGAATCTTATGATCAACCAGATCAAAGGCTTTGCTGAAATCATAAAAAATACCCGCTACGCCATTGAATCCCTTGTCCAGTCCTTCACATATGATATTAACTACTTTGACAACCGCATCATTCGTACCAACTCCCTTCACAAACCCAAACTGATTCCTGCTTAAAAGCGATTCCCTTCCCATAAACTCCAAAAGTTGCGTATGCATAACCCGTTCAAATATTTTATCAACAATAGACAATAATGCTATAGGTCTATAATGTGTTAATGTATTCGCTTGTGATATTTTTGGTATGGGTATGATCTTATGCAGTTTCAAAATATCTGGGTATGTGCACGTATCTACCAAAGAATTGAAAATCCTTGTCAAATGCGGTACTAAAACATCGCAAGAACTTATTAACAAATTTGAAGAGATGTTATCATGCCCAGGACTTTTCGATTTCTTTAAATTCATTATAATTTCACGCAAATCTTCCGATGTAACACTTTTGAACAAGAAACGACAGCTGTGACTT
This sequence comes from Eudasyphora cyanicolor, assembly GCA_963930755.1. NCBI lineage: Eukaryota > Metazoa > Arthropoda > Insecta > Diptera > Muscidae > Eudasyphora > Eudasyphora cyanicolor. The sequence goes on from OZ005737.1 coordinate 246,704,152, forward strand.
CTCAAAGTCCTTAATAAATTACAATGGTCGTACTGATATTTTGGAATATTGCTTTTCAGATCTTTCACCACATCCACGAAATATCTATTAAAAAGTTCACATTTTACGCTATTGTCTGTCACAAGTATACCATTTGCATCTACTATATCGTTTGAACGTTTCTTTACACGACCCATTATGTCATTTAAAAATTTCCAGCAACTCCTAGGATCTCCTTTATACTTTAAAAGATTTTTCTCATAGTAATCATTCATACATTTCCGTGTACTCCTTCTTATAACCTTACTAATTCTTTTAAGTTTCTCATTGATTTCTTTGCTATTTCTATTCCTTCTCCTCAACTTCAAAAGTTTATTTTTTACCTCCATAAGAGACCACAAATTTGAATTTATCCAAGGTGCTATTTCTCGTTTTATATTTTTTGTTACTGTGGTTTTTGATGTACTTGACATAATTGCTTCATTAACTACGTCAATCAGATTTGAAGTAATTTCAGAGGGATTACCACAAAACGTAATATTGGGTATATTAATATTTAAGTAATTTGTAACATTATGGTAATTACAGTGGGATTTTTGTGTCACATTCTGATTGTACGGTTCAATATCGGATTTTAATTTGCAAAAAACAATATTGTGATCACTTAATTTACATTCTATTGAATCAATTGAAATATCACTAGAAATATTGCTGTACACATGGTCAATACATGATGCACTTGTCGGCCTTGTAATTAACGTGTGACAATTTTCAAAACCAAAACTGTTTAATAATTCCATAATATCACTGGATGACGCATTTTCCTCAAGCAGGTCTATATTGGAATCACCCACAATCACAAATGGATTTCGCCCAAAATGTTCCAATTTGCTTTCCAGAATTGTCAAGAAAGTGGCAACTCTACATTTTTGTGAACGATAGAACGACATAAATTCAAGTGGTTTGCCAAAAATTTTAAAATTATCAATTTTAAGATGTATCAAATCAACATAATTATCGCTTTCACAAACATTTACAGTGAATTTGAGTCTCTCACTGATAAAAATCGACGTTCCTCCATAATTGTCACTTCTACAGCAATGAATATGATTGAAATGTGGTATTGTATACATTTGAGAAATCTTTTCATCAAACCAAGTTTCCTGTATTGCTAAGATATCAGGTAATCTGGGAAAAGTCGCAAGAACGTTCTTGAAGTTGTTGAATTTTTTAACAGATGAAATACTCCTCATATTTACTGACATAATACTTAAATATGTGTAAGAAATTTTATCCAAAGAATATTTAAAGGAATTTATATTATTGAAATAATGATTCATAATATACATGTATATAAATTTATTACAAAAAAAAAAAAATATATTTGAAATATTTATGATTAATGTCGTACAGGTGACACAAAATCTCCTTCTGCTTCTTCATCACTAGTTTCAACATTGCAAGCAGCTGCTGCACCTCTATTCAAAGATCTTCCTCTTGACTTCTCTGTGCTCGCTTCCAACAGTAGTGCATCAACATCATCTTCATTCTTTAAAACTCGTGCTCGATATATTTCGTTTTTTTTGACCAATATTTTCCCGTTTCTCGGATAAACAAATTTATATCCAACACTCTTTAAGGTTTTAGCATAGTTGAACAAGGCTAGAGTCTCTTTACTGAGGAAATCATTAACAAATGTTTTTTTAGTTTCTTCACTTTTTTGCAGTTCCGATTTAGCAGCCATAAATTTTATTTTCGAATTATTATCGGCAAATTTAACAATTATATTTTTATTTTCAACATTGCTCCTACGATTATTTAGGTAATAGGCATCGGCAATATTTTCCTTTGATATCTCAACTCCAACATTTTTAGCCAAATTAACTACGGCATCAACAGCAGACACATCAGTTGTATTTTTCACACCGATAACAATGCATTGATTTTTTACCCGTTCATCATTTAAAATTTTAACGGATGTTTTAAGATTTTTAACTTCTTCTTTCAACTGTCGATTTTCTTTTTTTATATCGTCCAGCTGTTTTTTGTTGTCTTTCATCACTTTAATGACATCATCGTACTGTTCCGATAAAAAAGTTATCGATTTTTGAATTGTTGTCAGCTGACTTAATTGACATCTGATAAACTTCAATTCTTCTTTGATTGACATGTCGTCTCCTTCACACAAATGACATATATATTCAACACTCTCATTCTCTAACAGGTGATCGTATTGTTTCTTGTCTAACTTCGTGCATTGAGCATGGAATACTTTGTCACATTTATCGCATGCGATATTCTCTTCCTTTTCTTTTATTTCGAGTTTGCACTGTCCACATTTTATTGTTTTTTTAACACTTCTGCGACTTGTCATGGGCATATTTTAATAAAATTCGAAACTTCAGAATTTTCTAATGCTTATAAAAGTTATTTCAAATGTTTGTACTTGTTTATTATATTTTAATTTATTTTTTAAAGGAGTCGGTACGGAGCCACTTCACAGTTGCACTTGCTTCAGCCAGGGTTGCCAACAACCAGCTTCTAAGGCGATTTAGCTATGTCCGTCTGTCTGGTGAAATCGCTCTCATTCAAATGGCCTCCACGACTTCTTCTGCAGGAACGAATTTGATGAACCCAATTTTCGAGCACTTTTTCCACTAAATCAAGTCGTATGTCATGAATAGCACGTTCAATATTGACTTGTAAAGCTTGAAAAGAGTCTGGTTTATTTCGAAAGACCAATGAATTCAAATAACCCCACAAGAAATAGTCTAATGGTGTTAAATCACAACTTATTGGAGGCCATTCAATATCACAATTTATTGAAATAATCGAATCTCCAAACTTTTCTCGCAACAATTCAATTGTTTCAGTTGTTTTCTATACAGAAAAAATAATGATAATGGAATCGGTATATATCCGGCACTAATATATACCGATTCGTAGAAAATGATCTGGAAAATATAAAAAAAATATAAACAAATGTTTTCAAACGCAGAGGGAAACTTTATAAATCCATCAAATATTTAAAAATTTATATATTTTAATTATTATCCCCTCACCTCAAAAAAAATTATCAGAAAAAAATTTATTTTCGCAAAAAATTTTAAGAAACTTTGTTCAGCATATTCTTAGCTACATTATTGACAAATATAGTTAAGCGGTATCACCAAGTATGAATTAGTTGTTGGACAAAAGCTGATGACACCTTTTTCAAGGGGTCCACAGAGTTTCAGAAATTTTGGAGGCTCATAAAAAAAATTGGTCACCAATTACTCCAAACCGAGTATAGGGTTATACTGGTATTACCCTTTGATAGTAGAATCGAACCTTTACTGTCAAGAGTGTTCATTTGTTGCATAGTGTAATTTAATTAAAACAAAAAATTGAATAAATATACGAATATTTTTTGGAACTCAAGGTGAAGGGATTAATAAAACGGTTTACCCAACTGAACTTTCTTACTTGCTTGTTTTGTGATTTGTACTTCTACTTCTTGACACAAGAAATCGAAAATCCCCAAAAACGGATTTTTTGTTTTTTTTTTTCCAAAATCTATTATACTAAAAGCTGGGCTCAAAATTCATTTTGCAATTTACCGTTTAACATATTACTACATATAACAATGGAAAAGGTTTACATATTCTAGCTTTGCAATTGTCGAAAATGAGGCAAAGTTTTAAAATTTTCGTAAAAATTTGTGTAATTTGGAGAAGCGTGTTTTTACGCAAACATTCACCAATAAATTTACATTAAGACGAGTATAAATATAAAAAATACAAATACAAAAATTACCTACTTTGTATCCCCTCGCCTTAGACAGAAGGGTATACATATATCATTTGCTACGAAGCAAAAGTGTAACACTTCTAAGGAGTGGCCTAAGACCCCAAGTAACTGCGACAGAAATTCGATTTGGGTCATTATACCCTCAATTTAGTGATACGAGGGTATGTGTATATCATTTGCTACGGACCAAAAGTGTAACACATCAAAGAAGTGACCTAAGACCCTAAGTATGTTCGGCGAATATCCGTCTTAGGTCATTTGAAGTCGAATGAGCAATGTCCGAGGTTACTCCCGAGAGGAGTAACCGATTGACTTCAAATTTTGTATGTGGTAATATTTTTTTCTATCTCCGGTTAAGTTCGAAGATGGGCCATATTGGTCAATTCCTTCTAGTACTTCCCCCACAAAAGGGTAGAAATGGAAAATAGTCCTTATTGCCACGCCCATTTTTGTAACTCCCACAAAAAGGTTCCATTTTGCACAAAAAGTTAAGATCTTACAGCTTGAGTACCAATGCACGAAAATACAACAACATTTTGCACTGTGTAACACTTTGGAAGTAACTGTAGCCCTGTTAAAAATGGGCGTTATCACCACGCCCCCCTCAGAAAATGACCAAATCACACCAAAATTCGTCGTTAATATGTATATATACCAGTGCATGAGCATATAATACGGCACAGTGCAGTGTATTTAAAGTATCTACTGTTCAGCAAAAAAAATAGTTGTATTTGTTAAACCCTTCTGGTACCTCCCACACAATCTTACTTGTTTTAAGTCATTTGAAAAATGTCCGTATGTGTGTCTGTCTGCTGGCTAGTGTATCGTACACACTAGTAACTCTCGAAAGGATTAAATGATTGTCTTCAAATTTGGTATGCGGTAATAGTTTTCTCTATCTCAGGCTAAGTTCGAAGATGGGCCATATTGTTCCCCTCCTTCTAGTACAGTGATTTGTGTGGATGTAACGGCATCTGGACAATGGCTTCTGAGCTTCATTGCTGAACAAAATTTTCTTCTGAAAATCGGAAAAGCGTCGCGCCAACCGAACCATTATTTTGGAAACAAATTTGCACAATTTGCAAACGATGTTCCGGAGTAAGTCTATTCATTATGAAATGACAAATCAAACTGAGCATAAATCAAGTGACAGCTGTCAAGAAGACCACTTCCGAAAAAAGTATTTCCAGACTGAAAACCACATGTCTAAAAAAAATATCCGTTATTTGAAATTTTGTGTAGTGTTATGTAAATAAACCTAAAATATTTAAAATTAAGATATTTCAATAATTCGATGTTTAATTAATTGAGCTTGAGGTCAGTGAAAGCTCATTGGTTATAAGTAAATATTAACGCTATTTTTTTTGTATTTTTTGTATAGTATCACTAACCAAATTCCCATGCTGACCTCGTATAAACCGCAAATTACGAACATTTTGGAATTGGCAGACAACAAATGTTGAAAAACAATAAAATTCCCAAGGAAATGTAAAACACCGAAATGGCTTCTAGGGAAACCAGGAGTTCCTTTGCTCCGGCCAACCAACTTGCAGTTGATATGCGCACTGTGCTGGATGCAAACGAAGGAGCCATAAATGCTTCGAGCTCTGCTCTGTGCTATCTGCTACCGAGGGAAGGTAATGGAAACGAATGAAGTTAATTTTATGGTCTGAATTAGAGCAATTTTGCCGTGAATCCATAATTTAAGGGATTATCACAGAAACCCCTGAAGAGAAAAGTTGCGTTTCACTCTGTGTGGTTTACGAATACATAAATCTTCAAATTTTTCCTAATGCCTTGTTGAGTGTGAGTGCTTGTGTATATGTATGTCTTGAAGTGATGTCTGTCTGTCTGCCGGTGTTTGTGCACTTATGGCCGGCAATTACTCAAAAATATTACACACAAAAAAACGGACACGCAAACGCACACTCACACACAGTTATATTGGTAGCGATTTTTTAAATGCCAACTCAAAGGAATATGGGAGTTTTTCCTTTGTCCAGAACAAGGACGATTACCTCCATCCAAGATGAAGAACAGAAGAAATAAATGCACATTAATTGAAGTGTTATTACGCATGTAATAAAAGCCATTTCAGCTATTTTCCGTACATTAACATCATAAATAACAAATGAAAAAACAAAGATTCATTCGTTCGTTTTAACAATTTTGGTACAGAAAAATATCATGTGGGACCGTGTGAGTGTGTGCAACAATGAGGCCTTTTCGTAATGTTGCTCCGAAATTGATCGATTCGAGAAACTAATACTGTAGCTGAATGTTTGTGTTGTAAATTGAAAATATTTTTTGCAACGGAACTGAATGAAACTATATCATTGGGACTTGGGAAATCACAATTTTAGTATTAACCAGATTCAGAAACGATTTCAATCGATGAGTATCTTCAAAACCTAACATAAAAAATCCCATTTCGGCTACTACATAAGATCGTTCTGATATCAGTTATATGATTATATACAGGACTAAATTATTAAAATTTGAACCGATTTGCCAGTGATTGTTCAAGCCCCTTACTATCAAATTTCAAATAAGCGGAAGTAAAAATACCACTTCTAACAAAACGGAATGTAGGTTATATATGAGGATGTAGCTAAATGTGAACCGATTCTGTTCAAATGTCTGTTCCTGCATCAAGAAACTCTTCTCTTCCACATTTTAAAGGGTTAGATGGTATAATCGGTCGTTACCTAAGGATTAGATAAACCAACTAGCCATCTTCTTAGGGGCAGATAAGGTAAATGGTATTTTAGTCAGGAATAGATAACCCAACTGGTTGTCTACTAAGCATTAGATAACCCAACTTGCCAACATAGCCTCTACTAAGGAGACAATAACCAAACTTGCCCTCTACTAAAGGTAGATAACCCAAATTGTCATCATAGAAGGCGTTTATAAATCAATATGTCGTCATCAGTAGATAACCAACTAGTCGTCTACTAAGGATTAGATAAGCCAACTGGTCGTCTATTAAAGAATAGATAACCCAACTGATCGGCTACTAATGATTGTATAACCAAACTAGCCCTCTACTAAAGGATAGATAACCCAACTGGTCTTCATCTAAGGCATCTATAACTCAATAGTGTACTTCTATATCTAAGGCATCTATAACTCAAAACGAGTTGATCGTCATCTAAGGCATCTATAACTCAATACGAGTATATCGTCATCTAAGGTACATAATCAACTGGTCGTCCACTAAGGAGTAGATAACCAACTTGCCATCTACTAAGGAGAAGAAAACCCAACTTGCCCCTTACTCAGGAGAAGATAACCCAACTTGCCCTCTACTAAGGGAGATAACCCAAATTGTCATCAAATAAGGCGTATATTACTAAATATATCGTCATCAGTAGATAACAAACTAGTCGTCTAATAAGGATTAGATAAACCATCTGGTCGTCTATTAAGGAAAAGATAACCCAAAGGATTGATAACCTAACTGGTCGTCATTTAAGGCATCTATAACTCAATATGAGTACATCGTCATTTAAGGCATCTATAACTCAATACGAGTATATCGTCATCTAAGGTACATAACCAACTGGTCGTCTACTAAGGAGTAGACAACCCAACTGGTCGTCTACTAAGGAATAGATAGCCCAACATGCCCTCTACTAAGGATAAGGTAACTCATCTCGCCCTCTATTAAGGGGTAGATAACCCAACTTGTCGTCATATAAGGCATCTATAACTCAATATATCATCATCAGTAGATAACCAACTAGTCGCCTACTACGGATTAGATAAATCAACTAGCCCTCTACTAAAGGGCAGATAACCCAACCGGTCGTATAGTAGGGAATAGATAACCCAACAGGTCGTCTAGTAAGGATTAGATAACCCATGATAATTATAAGAAACCGGTATATTAACATACTAGTTTAGGATAAAGAATTGTTTTTAGCCACCACGTTTACCAAGGAAAAGATAACCCAACTGGTCGTCTACTAAGGAGTATATAACCCAATTCGTCTTTATCTAATGCGAATATAATTCAACCAGTTATCTACCTAGGGGTATATTAGCAAACTAACTCTCTACTAAGAAGTAACTAAACCTTAAAGCCAACTCATCCTTTACTAAAGATTATGCAACCAAATGTGTCGCCAAGTGAAGAGTATATAACCCAACTTATCATCCACTATGTTGTATATAAGCCAAATGGTCGTAGGCAACCCATCTGGTCGTCTACTGAGGATTCAATAAACTAACTACCCAGGGGTTGATAACCCAACTGGTCGCCATTTGAGGCTACTATAACTCCTTATATTGTCATCTTAGGAGTAGATAAGCAACTAGTCGTCTACTAAGGATTAGATAAACCAACTATCCCTCTACTAAAGGGTAGATAACCCAACTGGCGTCTAGTAAGGATTACATAACCCAACTGGTCGTCTACTAAGGATTATATAACCCAACAAGCCCTCTACTAAGGGCTAATAGCCGCAACTGGTCGTCTAGTAAGGAATAGTTAACCAAGTGGTCGTCTACTAAGGGGGGCATATATCCCAATTTGTTATCTAAGGCGAATATAACTCAACCAGTCATCTACCTAGGAGCAGATCAGCAAACCAGCTCTCTACTAAAAAGTAAGTAAACCATACAGATAAGTCATCGTTTACTAAAGAGTATATAACCAAATTAGTCGTCAAGTCAAGAGTAGATAACCAAACTTATCATCTACTAAGTTGTAGATAAGCCAACTGGTTGTAGGCAACCCATCTGGTCATTTACTAAGTTTTAGATAAACCAACTAGCATTCTGCTACGGTGTGGATAACTCAACAAGCCCTCTACCAAGGGTTAATAGCCCCAACTGGTCGTCTAGTAAGGAATAGATAACCCAACTGGTCGTCTAGTAGGGAATAGATAACCCAAGTCGTCGTCTACTAAGGAGTATATAACCCAATTTGTCTTTATCTAAGGCGAACACAACTCAACCAGTCACCTAACTAGGAACAGATAAGCAAACCAGCCCTCTATTAAAATGTAAGTAAACCATACAGCCAACTCATCGTTTACTAAAGAGTATATAACCAAATTAGTCGCCAAGTAAAGAGTAGATAACCCAACATATCATTCACTAACATGGAGATAAGCCAACTGGTCGTAGGCAACCCATCTGGTCGTTTACAAAGGTTTAGATAAACCAACTAGCATTCTGCAAAGGGGTAGATAACCCAACAAGTCCTCTACTAAGGGGTAGATACCCAACTGGTCGCCATCTAAGGCGTCCATAGCTCAATATTTGTCATCTAATGAGTAGATAACCAAATACACGTAAAGGGAAGATAACCTAACTGTAAGGAATAGATAACACATTGGTGTTCTACTAAGGAGTATAAAACGCAATATGTCATTATCTAAGGCGAATATAACCCAACCATATATCTATCTAGGAGTAGATAACTCAACAAGATATCTACCTAGGAGTAGCTAACCAAACCGGCCCACCACTAAGAAGTAATTAAAACATACACCCAACTCATCGTTTACTAATGAGTATATAAGTAAGAAGTAGATAACCCAACTTATCATCTTCCTAGTTGTAGATAAGCCAACTGAACGACTACAAAGAAGTAGGTAACCGAACTGGACGTCTACTAAACTTTAGATAACCCAACTGCATCTGTACTAAGTACTAGATATCCAAAATTGTTGTCAGTTAAGGCGTGTATAAGCCTACTAGAATTCTATAAAGGATTACAAACGCAACTCGCCTTTTAGTTAGTTGTATATAACCCCCATTATTGTCTACTAAGAAGTAGATAACCCAATTTTGTTATCAGATAACCATGTTGTTGTCAACTTAGTAGTATATAACCCAACTAGCCTTCTACTAAGGAGTACAAAACCCATATCGTTGTGTACTTGGGAGTTGATAACACCTGGGAATTGATAACTGGTGGTCTACTAAGAACTAGAAAACCTTATTTGTCGTTAACTATGAAGGAGATAACCCAATTTGTCATCAACTAATTCGTTTATAAACCAACTGGCTATCTATATAACCGAACTGGTTCTCTACTAGAGAGTAGATAACTCAACTTGTCGTATACAAAGGAGTAGATAACCCAACTGGTCGTATACTAAGGACTAGATTTCTCTGATGACAAACCACATGCATCATGATTATTTTGTACGTTTAGTCATAATTAACTAATCAGATCGGCGAAAGTTCCCAATGTAACCAGTGCCGGAGTCAGTAGACACAGGTAAATTGACACATTATTTCCCATACGGCAATTATGAAGCTCAGCTAAAAATCGTCCACTGTCAATGGAATTTTTACCTTACCTCAGGAATAATCTCAGATCAAATTATGGCCCATATAAATATGTTCCATAACCGACATTCCTTGACACATACATAACCAATGGCAAGAGAATTTTCACAAGTCATCACTAGTATTCTCAAAATAAATGTGTGGCCCTTATAAATATGAATCGAAAACGAAACTCCACACCTGTCACAAGAGGTTAATTTAGGTGACAATATATTTCTCCTTGATGTTATTTTCGCCCGAAATATAAAAAACGAAAACAAAAAAGCTGATGTGTCCGAACCGAAAATTGTTGAGAATGCGACGACATGGCACTCATTCACTGGCTTGACATTTGGGCCCTTTCATCACCCAAGTGTGGGGGCGATGTGGTAGTGCTGGTGGTGGTAACGGTGTCGGTGGCAATGCTGTGGCTGTTGCTTGGATATTGGATGCCCGAATGGCAGAATCTGGTTTCTGCTGAATTTGTACTTTCGACTTTCGTTTGGTTTCGTTCCCTTTATTCCGTTACAAATTTCCATGGAAATAATAAATGTAAGCCTTAAATTTTAACCACACTCAGAGGTGATGGCGATGTGATGGGTGCACTGGTGGTGCTGACGATGTTGTTGATGATAATGATGATGACGTTGGTCGTCCGCTCGTTTGCTCCGTTGGTCGGGTCGGTCGGTCGGTGATGACGATGTCGGCGGTGGTTGCCTTGTGAAATATAACACTCTCATAATTGGTCATAAATCTGACAAATGTAATTTGTCATCACTCAAGCAGCGAAACAGTCAGCCAAACACCGAACTAGGCGGGACGATTTCCAGCCAGGAACAAAACAATGCCCAGAAACTCACACCATCTTAGCCGGAGCGTATAACTAGACAACGAGCGAAAGCAACATCAGAAGCATCAGCAGCATCACCAACAGGACAAGGTCCTCATCAAACACAGCGGTGGGAGTGGCGCTAACAGCAATACAGCCTTAGTTTTTTCACACTTTTTTTGCAGACACGGAACAAATTGTGTACATGTTGTTGATTGTGACGATGCACAGTGATTTAATACCCCAAAAACTGTTGGCATATAATTTATGTGCATTTCGGCAGAGAACGCAGGCGTAGAAATTGGCTTGGGATTGCTATCTATTTGTAGGCAGAATTGCAATGAAATATCGAAACGCTTCGATTCCTGAATTAAAAAAATTATGTAGATCGAAGTCGACCATATGATGCCCTACACCATCTTGTTAGAACAGAATAAGCGAAGATATAGGTGCTCTAAATCTGAAATTATTGCCTCATGTGGACCCTCCTGAGATAAATTGAACATATCTTATCTGAAAGTGCAAAATATCTAAGAATACTTTTAGATAGGAAATTGTTATTCAGACTTAATGTACTGGAAAGTGTAAGGAAAGTCAACGTCGCATTATATTCCTGCAGGAACGCTATAGGGTCGCGTTGTGGCCTATATCCAAAAATCATCTTTGGTTACATAAACAGTAGCTCGCCCGATACTGTTGTACATTATCGTAATGTGGTGGACGGCAACTAATAAACTATCCATTCCAATCAGGGATGCCAACATAGTGCTTTTCGCACTAGATTTAGTGCTTTTCAGACTCCCTAATACGCGAAAAGTATTCAGTTAGTGCCAAAGGAAAAACAGCACTAACTGCACGCTTTTTATATTTTTTGTTAGTGTTTTCGACGCCTTTAGTACATTTGTCAGATCGAAGCTGGCAACATAAAGAAATTGTACCATTTTGTTACTGCATGGCAACATTTTTCATAATTCTATGCACTTACATTTGTCTCCCTCATTTCACCAATAAAAACAATCGGTATTTTCAATATCATACAAAAAGGAGTCAAAATAAAGCAGATCGAATAAAACAAAAAAAAAACAAAAAAAAGATGTATACTATACATAGTTTTTTGTTTGGACTATCAATTTTTGTTTACTGTTATACCAAAGTGCCTTAAATAAAGCAATTTTTATCATAAAATAAAAAGTTTTCTAATTTAAAAAAAAGTGCTTTTTACGCTTTTTTTTAGTTGGCATCCCTGATTCCAATTACCAATTAACAAATTATCATAGGTTGAGAGAAGTGCTTGCCTAAGCGTTGAGAACTACAGCGACTGAGTCTCTACAAGCCCTACTCCAACTACTGCCTATTGGTATTGAAGCAAGAGATGTTGCCACCAAAGTGGCATTACGATTGAATTGTCTATCAATGTGGAGTTATAAGAACTACTGCCAATGAGGATATCCCATTGCGGATATCCCTATGGTAACCGACCGAGTGGACTATATAAGAAGGGTGTACACCTTCGCGAGGAACTTCACTACATAGATACCTGCCAAAGAGGAATGGGTTGGCAGACTAATAGGAAACATAAACCATCTCCACTTCAACACAGATAGTTTGAAGCTTGATGATAAACTTTGCTGCAGTATCTATCAACCCGAAAATGGTAATAGGGAAAGTCGCCAAGTGAGTAAGTCTCAACATAGTGACTAACACAGGCATTGTCATTTACTCGGACATTTAGGGTGCCATTAATTCTCTGGAGTCCACATCCCCAAATTTCCAAACAGCCCTCGAGTGCCGCAGATCTCTTAACGAGATGGCTGAGCATACATCTCATATGAGTCTCGGTACTCATAGGTATATGCCTGGGAACTGCAAAGTTGATTGAAGAGTTGAACTTACTAGGAAAAAAACTACATTAAAAATTTTCGATGAAAGTGCATATATTTGTGCGCCACTATCCACATGCAAGCTTTTGCTTTAGCAAGAAGCATTCAGGCAAGGCAGTCCAATGAAAGATGGACAGAAGTCAGCACCTATAGGGTAGCTAAACAAATCTGGCCAAGATACAAGCTGAGAAGGTTAAAATGTCTCTTCGTACTAGAGGGGAAAAACTGTCGACGTTAGTGTCAGTTCTGGCGAGTCACTGCCTGATCTGCGAACATGCCAGAAGGTTATGTATTGAGCACAGTGACTTGCGGGAGCTGTGGTGAGAAGGAAGAGGTGGAAAGCATTTAGCACCTGCTTTGTTACTGTCCCTCAGTAGGTAAATGACGTCTGGATATACTGGATTAGGTAATTCTAGCAAATCTGACAGATCATTCCGGTAACGATATTCGTACCATTGATAATTTTGTTTATCAAGCAGGTTTGTTTCGATGAGGGGCAACTGAGCCCATGTTATTATTTTGGTCTATGTGAGCTGACAAAGCTGGAATTGCACTTGATCCGTAGCAATTTCATGACCACAATGAAATTCCCTAAGCCTAGTAGCAGTAGATACGGCATATTGCTTTCCTAGAATATCTAGCGGCATTAAATTAATAAAATAAATCAGTATTGAACTTTGTTCAGTATCGCTCAGAAGGTGGATTTCTGCAGAGCTGGATACCAGACGACAATGCCGTAGAGCGGTATTGGTCTGACTACTGCCGTATACAACAAATAAACTGCACAAAGAGTTCAGACCCCAGCATTTTCCTATTGCCCTTTTACAGGTATATATCGCTACCCCAGCCTTCTTTGCTTTTTCCACAATATTGGGATTTGAAGTTTACCATCCTGTCTAGTTAAATACCTAAAAATTTTGCGTTTTCAGAGAAGGGAATTCCAACACCTCCAATGAGGCAGCTGCAACGGTTGGTACCTTATATATCCTGCTGTAAATAACTAGTTCTGTCTTGATCGGGTTTGTATCAACAACCTAATGTAGGATGTCTCTAAGAGTATCCAGCAACTTCCCTCTAACCGCTATTGCCACGTCATCTGCACAGGCAACAACTCTGACACCCATCATCTCTGGAGGAATCAGCAGTATATTGTTTATTATAGTGATTCCATAGCAGATACGGCAGAATACACTCTTGGCGCGTTCACCGGCTGACAAATCTATGGAAGTCAGATGACCCTAGGCTAGCTGAAATGCATCTCTCAAGGTGACGAATGAACCATCGTATACTAACTGTAACTGTAGTGGCTGGATTTATGCTGTTGAAGGCCCTATCTACATATATCTAAGAAATCTAAAGTTTATTTCCTAACAGAGAGCGATCCTTCAATAAAGCTAACTATATTATGCAGGTCGGTTTCGGCATGCCTACGCCCTTGTTGTAGGCATGCTGTTGATTAGACAGTAGACACTGATAAATTTTGTCCTAAGGAAATTAATCTCTCCAGGCGTTTTAGGTAGAAATAACGATAAACGAATTGGACGGAAATCCTTAGCTCCAGTGTGGGACGGCTTTCCCCCTTTGGGATGAAAACAACGTTTCTCTCCATTTTGTTGGTATATACGCCTAACTGATACAGCAAGTATATATCTCTAAATTTGAAACGATTTCTTGCAAACTTTGTATCGCTTTTTGGTGGGTCAGGACACTTCTACTTTGCCTTCGAAAGCTCTTAGATACTAAATTGGATAGATCATATAGAGAGTTCTGTCTCAAGTGCCAAAGGCCAAAAATTAGATCCTCTCAAATTTTCATATAATGTTAATATTACCTAAAATTGCGGCCAAGAGGTGAAGTCAAAGTTCAGATAAATTTGTATTTTTCGGGAATTTTTCTTCAAGCTAATTTAAATGCAACATGGCATAAGAAATTAAAACAAGTAAGAAAGTTTCAGTCTGGTAAACCGACTAAGGTATACCCTCACTTTGTGAGTAATGTAATATATAACATTACACCAATAAATCTGTCAATTTGTGTGGGAGGTACCAGAAGGGGTTTTCCAAATACACATATTTTTCGGTAAACAGTACATTCTTAAATACATTGCATTGTGCTGAACTATAAGCGTTTGTGTGCACTGGTATATTAAAGTTACGAGCTATGTAATTTTGGTATGATTTGGTCATTTTGTGTGGGAGGTACAAAAAGGGGCGGGGTGATAACGCCCACTTTTTACAGGACTATAGGCACTACAACAACATTACACTGTACAAAATTTCAAGTATTTGTATGCACTGGTATTAAAGTTACAAGCCGTTTACTTTGGTACGAAACGGGCCATTTGTGTGGGCGGTACCAAAAGGGGCTGTACAATGATGCCCATTTTTTACCGGACTATAGGCGCTACAAAAACATTATACTGTAATTTCAAGCATTTTTATGCACTTGTATTAAAGTTATAAGCAGTTAAATTTTGATGCAAAATGGTCCATTTGTGTGGGAGGTACCAAAAGGGGCATGCCAACTTCACCCATTTTTCTCGAGTTAATAGCGACTAATATACTAATATTATGTGCAGAATTTCAAAAGATTCGAATAAGTAGTATATAAGTTATTAAAGAATCAATATTTCACTAAATTTTAACCCTTTGTGTGGGAGGTACCAGAAGGAGTAGACCAATATGGCCCATCTTCGAACTCATCCGGAGATAGATCAAAATATTACCACATACCAAATTTGAAGTCAATCGGTTACTCCTTTCGAGAGTTATCGTGCGCACCAGCCAGCAGACACACAGACAGACAGACAGACAGACAGACAGACAGACAGACAGACAGACGGACGGACATTGCTCATTCGACTTAAAATGACCCAAAACTGATTTCCTCCGAACATACTTAGGGTCTTAGATCACTCCTTCGATGTGTTACACTTTTTTCCGTAGCAAATGATATATACCCTCGTCACACTAAAGTGAGGGTATAATTATTATTATAAGTTGTTATAGATAATGTTTATTTAGGATGAGCTCATTGCTCGAATGTCGTATACTCGTAGAGAACTACCTTAGTGGTCGACTCTAATAAAGAGGTCAAACTCAATGGTCGACTCTAAAATAGAGGACGACTTCAGTGGTCGACTCTAAAATAGAGGACGACTTCAGTGGTCGACTCTAAAAAACGAGGTCGATTCGAACTAGAGGTCGACCACAATGGTCGATTCGTACTAGAGGTCGACCTTAATCGTCGACTCTAACATAGAGGACGACCTTAATCGTCGACTCTAACATAGAGGACGACTTCTGTGGTCGACTCTAACCTAGGCGACGATCTCTGTGGTCGACTCTAACCTAGGCGACGATCTCTGTGGTCAATTCTTACCTAGAGGACGACCTCAGTGGTCGAGTCTAGTATAGAGACCGACCTAACTGGCCGAGTCTAGTATAGAAGATGACCTCAGTGTTCAATTCTAGTTGAGAGGACTCTCGACTATAGTATAGAGGACGACCTCAGTGGTCGACTCTAGTATAGAATTGTAATGTATAAATTTAAGTGAAATAGGGACTACGAGTATGTCAAGCTTAGACCTATGGCAGTCATTATTCGTTCGAATGGCTTTAGGTAAAAACCAGTAAGGAAAGGCTAAAGTCGGGCGGTGCCGACTATATAATACCCTACACCACTCTCGTAATATTGAATAACTCTGATATATAAATTTTGTAATTCATGTATAAATTGTTTACATAAATTTACTTTTGGGACATTTTATACTTAAATAATACCCTGTACCACAGTGTGGTGTAGGGTATAAAAACGATTGGATGTAAACTACAGCATCTATAGGACTAAAGGGTCTAATCGGACGAAAGATATGTATGGAAGCTATATCTAAATATTAACCGATTTTCTTCAAATTCGGTAGTGTTGGTTCATGGATCAAGAAACTCTACCATTCTAAATTTCAAAATGATTGGATGTAAAATACAGCTTCTACAGGACTAAAGAGCAAAATCGGACGAAACATATATATGGGAGCTATAGCTAAATCTGCACCGATTTTCTTCAAATTTGGCAATGTTGGTTCATGGATCAAGAAACTCTACCATTCTAAATTTCAAAACGATCGGATGTAAAATACAGCTTCTATAGGACTAAAGGACCAAATCGGATGAAAGATATATATGGGAGCTATATCTAAATCTGCACCGATTTTCTTCAAATTCGGCAATGTTGGTTCATGGATCAAGAAACTCTACCATTCTAAATTTCAAAACGATCGGATGTAAAATACAGCTTCTATAGGACTAAAGGACCAAATCGGACGAAAGATATATATGGGAGCTATATCTAAATCTGAACCGATTTTCTTCAAATTCGGCAATGTTGGTTCATGGATCAAGAAACTCTACAATTCTAAATTTCAAAACGATCGGATGTAAGATACAGCTTCTATAGGACTAAAGGGCCAAATCGGACGAAACATATATATGGGAGCTATAGCTAAATCCTAACCGATTTTCTTCAAATTTGGCAATGTTGGTTCATGGATCAAGAAACTCTACTATTCTAAATTTCAAAACGATCGGATGTAAAATACAGCTTCTATAGGACTAAAGGGCCAAATCGGACGAAACATATATATGGGAGCTATAGCTAAATCCTAACCGATTTTCTTAAAATTTGGCAATGTTGGTTCATGGATCAAGAAACTCTACTATTCTAAATTTCAAAATGATCGGATGTAAAATACAGCTTCTATAGGACTAAAGGGCCAAATCGGACGAAACATATATATGGGAGCTATAGCTAAATCCTAACCGATTTTCTTCAAATTTGGCAATGTTGGTTCATGGATCAAGAAACTCTACTATTCTAAATTTCAAAACGATCGGATGTAAAATACAGCTTCTATAGGACTAAAGGACCAAATCGGACGAAAGATATATATGGGAGCTATATCTAAATCTGAACTGATTTTCTTCAAATTCGGCAATGTTGGTTCATGGATCAAGAAACTCTGCCATTCTAAATTTCAAAACGATCGGATGTAAAATACAGCTTCTATAGGACTAAAAGGCCAAATCGGACGAAAGATATATATGGGAGCTATATCTAAATCTGAACCGATTTTCTTCAAATTCAGCAATGTTGGTTCATGGATCAAGAAACTCTACCATTCTAAATTTCAAAACGATCGGATGTAAAATACAGCTTCTATAGGACTAAAAGGCCAAATCGGACGAAAGATATATATGGGAGCTATATCTAAATCTGAACCGATTTCAACCAAATTCAATAGCGATCTTAACAGACGCGAAATACTCTAAACTGCAAAATTTCAGAACGATCGGAGTGAAATTGCGACCTGTAGTCGACGAACAACTTTACATGGACGGACGGACGGACGGACGGACGGACGGACGGACGGACGGACGGACGGACGGACGGACATCGTTAAATCGACTCAGCTAGTGATTCTGAGTCGATCGGTATACTTTAAGGTGGGTCTAGCTGTATTATTTTAAGGTGTTACAAACATCTGCCGTGAAACAAACTTATAATACCCTGTACCACAGTGTGGTGTAGGGTATAATGATCGCAATTTATCAAATTTTTCCATCAAGGAAATTGTGTATTCCTATGGTTAAGAAGTCAAATAGGGCTATAAATCGGCTATAATAATATGTGATAATTTAATAATATTTTTGTAGCTTCCTCATTTAGTTGTTAGTTGGAGCCCAACTACTGTGCAACTGCACGCTAACAGTGGTGGGAGTTTTGAACACAGGTTGCCTATGATTTTGCTTTTTAAGTTCTGTTCGTATTCCGCCTTTTGCTTAGCACTACGGGTGTTTTCAATTTTCTCCCCAAAACGCTTTTTTTGCCCATATTGCCTGACCAGGATGAAAAAATGCTTGTTCGTCGTTATAGTGTTGTTTTCGTTTCGTTTCGCTTTGCTTTGCGTTCATCTCCACTGGACTCCACTGCAGTTATAGTCGTTGTTCTGGACCACCAAATGAAAAATAGTTAAACGTTAATTTGTGGCATAAATGGGAAACGAACGTAGGCAGACGAAGATGGAAAAAACGCCAACGCCAACTCGTAACCAGTGGTCATTTTTTGCGCTCCATCTCTCAAATCATTTCAAGTGAAAACAATCAAGGCAAGTCACACCACCACCACTCCCCTCCCTAGTTACGCTTACTTATGAGACTCTGGACACGGAATAATAATACTAGTATGAAAACGGAGATTTTTCAAACATTTTTCGGGGGCGACCAAAAATCCTTTGGGTTTATATGGTCAGCATCTTTAAACCCCTTAGTCGGTGACGTTTTTTTTGGCTTTAACTCATCGAGACGGACGGACGCACAGACAGACAGCCAGACAGAGGCAGATAGGTACGAGCAATTTTTTGGGAAAGAAAATCCGGCTGCAATTGTTTGTCTGGCTTTTGTGTCTGTTTTCTTTGCAATTCTATGACCATTAGTTGGAAATTTATGTCATCTTCTTATGTTGTATAAATGTGATTACAGTTTTATCTTGATTTATTTAATTTCATAATTACTATTGTCCTTTAAGCATATGTCCCTTTCGTCCTGCCTCTTTTTATGTCCCTTTCGCCCTGCCTCTTTTTCCCTGTCAGTTGAAAGAATGATGGATGAGAGAACCTAAAGGACTTTTCCAAAAATTAGGAGATAACACATATATACGTATTTATGTAGGTATTAACGAACATTTGTTTAAGTGGTTTATCGGATTTAGTTTAAATAATGCAATTCATACATTGTGAATGTATTTCGAAATATATGTATGTAGAACTCTAGTTTAGAGGACGACGTTTTTGGCCGTCTTTAGTGGAGAGGACGACCTCAGCGGTTCGAATTCTGTGTCGAATCTATTGTAGAAGACGACCTCTGTGTCGTATCTTTTATTGAGGACGACGACCTCTGTGGTCTAATCTTCTATAGAGGAGGAACTCTGTGGTCGAATCTAGTATAAAGGACGAACTATGTGTTCGACTCGAGAATAGAGGACGACCTCAGTTGTTTGTCTCTAGTATAGAGGATGACCTCAGTGGTCGACTCTAGTATAGACGACGACCTATAGGCTCAGGCTCTAGTATATGTACCGACTTCAGTCGAATCTGCAATAGAAGGTTCTGGTATATAGGAAGACCTTAGTGGACGACTTTAGTTAGAGGACGACCTCAGTTGTGGATGACGAACTCAGTAGTCGATTTTAGTATAGGGAACGACATCAGTGGTCGATTCTAGTATAGAGAACGACATCAGTGGTGGATTATAGTATATAGTAAAAACGACGCCATCAGTGGTCGACTGATATAGAGGACGACCTCAATGGTCGGGCCTGGTACATAGAGCGACCTCAGTTGCCGACTCTATAATAGATAACGACTTTAGTGGTCGAAGTCTATAGAAAAGACGACGTCATCAGTGATCGACTGATACAGAGGACGACCTCAATGGTCGGGCCTGGTACATAGGACGACCTCAGTTGTCGACTCTAGTATAGATAACGACTTCAGTGGTCGAATCTACAATAGAAAACGACCTCAGTGGTCGGTTCTGGTATATAGGAAGACCTCAGCGGTCGACTTAAAACTTCAGTGGTCGACTCTAATATAGCGGACGATCTCAGTACCCGCCTCTAATATAGCGGACGATCTCAGTTTTCGCCACTAGTATAAAGGACGACCTCAGTGGTGGATTATACTATATAGCACAGAATACGTCATCAGTCGTCGACTTTGGTATACAAGACGACCTTGGTGTTCGACTTTGGTATAGAAGACGACCTTGGTGGTCGACTTTGGTATAGAAGACGACCTCGGTGGTCGACTTTAATATAGAGAACGAATTCAGTGGTCGACTCTAATATAGCGGACGATCCCAGTACCCGCCTGTAATATAGCGGACGATCTCATTACCCGCCTCTAATATAGAAAACGATCTTAGAACTCGCCTATAGAATAGAGTACCCGCCTCTAATATAGAAAACTATCTCAGAACTCGCCTATAGAATTGAGGACGACCTCCGTGATCGCATCTAGTATAGAGAACGGTTTCAGTTGTCGAATCTGAAATGGAAGACCACCTCTGGTATATAGGATGAACCCCGTGGTCGACTCTAGTATAGCTGACGACCTCAGAGGTTCACTCTAGTTTAGGTAACAAATTCAGTGACCGACTCTGCAATAGAAAACGACCTCAGTGGTGGATCCTAGTATATTGTATAGAAGACGACACCAGTGGTCGACTTTAGTATAGAGAACACTTCAGTGGTCGAATCTAATATAGCCAGCGATCACAGTACTCGCCTCAAATATAGCGGACGATCACAGTACTCCCCTCTAATATAACGGACGATCTCAGTACTCGCATCTAATATTGCGGACGATCTCAGTGCTTTCCTCTAGTATAGATGACGAAGTCGGTGGTCGCATCTATTGTAGAGACCGACTTCAGTGGTCGACTCTGAAATGGAAGACGACCCAAGTGATCGACTCTGGAATGGAAGACGACCTAAGTGGTCCACTCTAGACGACGTCTTGTCTATACTAGATGCGACCACTGAGGTCGTCCTCTATACTAGAGGTGAGCACTGATGTCGTCCGCTATATTTGAGGCGAGAACTGAGATATTAGGCCAAGTCTGTGTGGTTTGAACAGGACAAGTCACTGTCATTTGAATAGTACACCGAAGTCTCTGTGATTTTAACAGCAGACTCTGTATTTACCTGAAGGCGTTAAAAATTACCAGCAACAAGACTTTCGAAGTCGAGCTGTCCGTTCGCGGGTTGAGTTAAACAGTAGACCGAAGTCTCTGTGGGGAACAGTAGACCGAAGTCTCTGTGGTTTGACCGACGTCTCTGTGGTTTGAACAGTAGATCGAAGTCTCACTAGTTTCAACAGTGTACTCTGTGATACCAATGTATTTACCCGAAGGCGTTAAAAGTGTCCAGCTACAAAACTTCCGAAGTCGAGCTGGTCGTTCGCGGGTTGAATTGAAAATTAGAGCGAAGTCTTTGTGGGGAACATTATGTAGATCGGAGAATCTGTGGTTTGAACAGTAGAGCGAAGTGTTTGTGATTTAAACAATAAACTGAAGTTTCTGTGGTTTGAATAGTAGGCTCTGCGATAGCAATGTATTTACCTGAAGGCGTTAAAAACATCCAGCTTCATGACTTCCGAAGTCGAGCTGGTCGTCCGCTATGTTAGAGGCGAGTACTGAGATCGTCCGTCTGGTATGGATAAGTCCTTAGTGATCGACTTTAGTATATAGATCGACCTCTGTGGTAGACTCCATTATAGAGAACGACCTCAGTGGTGGACTCTATTATACTTATAGAGGACGACCTCAGTGGTCGACTCTAGTATAGATAACGCCCTCAGTGGTCGAATCAGCAATAGAAGATAACCTCAGTGGTCGACTCTGATATATAGGACGACCTCAGTGGTCGACTTAATTAGAGGGTGACCTCAGTGGTCGACTTTAGTTTGAGGACGACCTCAGTGGTCGACTGTAGTATAGATGACGAACTCTGTGGTAGACTTTAGTTTGAGGACGACCTCAGTGGTCGACTATAGTATAGATGACGAACTCTGTGGTCGATGCTAGTATAGATGACGAACTCTGTGGTCGATTCTAGTATAGATGACGAACTCTGTGGTCGATTCTAGTATAGAGAACGACCTCAGTGGCGGATTTTAGTATATAGTATAGAAGACGGCATCAGTGGTCCACTTTAATATAGAGAACGACTTCAGTGGTCGACTCTGGAACGGAAGACGACGTAAGTGGTCTTCTCTAGTATAGAAGATGCCCTCAAATGTCAGCTCTGGTGTATATAACGACTTCTGTGGTCGACTTTACTATAGATGACGACCTCAGTGATCTACTATAGTGTAGATGACAAAATTAGTGGTCGATTCTAGTATAGAGAACGACCTCAGTGGTCGGTCTAGAATATAGTATAGCAGACGTCATCAGTGGACGAATTTAGCATAGAGGACGGTGGCCGACTTTAGTATAGAGGATGACCTCGTTGGTCATCTCAATTTTAGAGGTCGAGCTCAGTGTTCGATTGTAGTTGAGAAGACAACCTAGTGGTAGTTTCATGTGACAAAGACGAGCATATTGGTCAAATGAACCATGAGATTTCGCACCAATAACATTTTACAATTAATTTTTTTTGTTTCTTGAGAGTAATATTACACACTTTCATGTAATGCACTTCAAACTATTTGTCCAAAATATATGGTCACATATAAATCCATTTGAAATTTTAACAATGTCTCCATTGAAGAAACTACTAAATACTTAATTATAAATACTCGTCGTCTAACAGATGAAATTTAATTGTCTTTCCTTTTTGTTGCAAAACATACTCGTTCGTGCATAGATATAGTGGAGAAGCATTAGGGAAATAAAATACAATGAGATAAACATTAATATTAAATGATCCTCTTGGAAAACAAAACAACAGCTCGAGTTGCAACTTCAGCAGCACCACCAACACTAGACTGCGACATGCATAACCAGAATAAAATCAACAACAGCAACATGGAACCGAACACAAATTGCTACAGTATATATGCATTATCCTCCCTTCCCCTCCCCCCACCCCTTTTGCACTCTGGTAATCTGTATGCCAAGAAACATTTACAAGCCTTAACACAGGCGTTCCATGTGCCATCGTGTAACGTATGAGGGAGATATCCTTGTACATAGTTATCCTTTTGCAAAATATGTTGAAGTTTAAGCTTAAAGTTGCACAACACGACTGTCTCCCTGTACAGCCATATGTATACATAGAGTCCAATATATCCATGTCTCCGTATAAGTCAAGACACTCTGGGACGGAGGCTTTAACTCAGGGCCTGTATATTGTCACATCATCATTTTGTGGTCCTCACAGTGGTCGATTGTGTAGAGAAGGAGTGAAACTTTCAGAAAATGGCATTTTTGAAACAGCCTGTTGCTAGGAAAGAATATGCAATTATTTGTCTTACAGTGCAGCAGGGTGATTCAAGTAAGAATTTCATGACAACTTAATTCCTTCTGTGCAAATATCTAGAATATTGTAAGAAGATGTTGCCACAGGTTTATAATTGCTGATATTATAACCAACTTTTTGAAATCGACCACACTGGATATTATTTAAAAAACAGAACCTGAATCACTCATTTCAAAAATGAAAATTTAATTTAAATCTGATTGTATTAAAGAAAACTCGAACAGAACATCAGTGGTTTTATAAATTTGTTTGAAATTTAATTATTTTAATGCCTGAAACATGTATGTAGATATAACTGAGGCCTTCGCATTCCTTTCTTTTCTCCGCCTCTAGATCGTTACTTACTACAATAGGATTTACATAAGCGTCCACTTATTCTTACATATCTATGCATGACAATATAAATTTAAGTAATGTTTAAACGTACATACAACTGACTTTATCTTTAAATTTCGTTCTAGTATTACTAGTAATACTAGTTGTAAATTTATGTTTAAAAGTTAGCACCCCTTGTCAATCCTTTCAATTGAATTCATTCATTAGAACAGTAAAGCACATTGTATCACATATATATACGCACAATATACTCGAAATTTAGTCGGATAACCCCAAAATTAATGTTATCCAATTAATTGTATCTGTATCTGATGTATCTGTTTTTCGGTTGGTATGTTCTGAACCTACTGTCCACAGTGGACCTACTCCACTCCACTGTTCAAATCACAGAGACTTGGCCTACTGTTGAAACTACAGAGACTTTACCTACTGTTTGAAGTCTCTGTGATTTTAACAGTAGACGCTGTAATATCCATGAATTTACCCGAAGGCGTTAAAAACGTCTAGCTACATGACCTCCGAAGTCGAGCTGGCCGTTCGCGGGTTGAGTTGAACAGTAGACCAATGTCTCTGTGGGGAACAGTATACCGAAGTCTCTGTAGGTTGAACAGTAGAGCGAAGTCTCTGTGGTTTCAACATTAGACCGAAGTCTCTGTGGTTTGAACAGTAGGCCGAAATCTCAGTGATTTGAAGAGTAGATCACGATGTCTCTGTGATTTTAACAGTAGGCTCTGTGATACCAATGTATTTACCCAAAGGGTTAAAAATTTCCAGTTAAAAGACTTCCGAAGTCGAGCTGGCCGTTCACGGGATGAGTTCAACAGTAGACCGAAGTCTCTGTTGTCAGAACAGTATAGCTAAGACTCTGTGGTTTAGACAGTAGACCGATGTCTCTGTGGTTTGAAGAGTAGTCTCTGTGGTTTGAACAGTAGGCCGAAGTCTCTGTGGTTTGAACAGTAGACCGAAGTATTGTGGTTTGAAAAGTAGACTCTGTAATACCAAGTATTTACCTGAAGCGTGAAAATATCCAGCTACAAGACTTCGGAAGTCGAGCTGGCCGTTAGCTAGTTGAGTAGACCGAAGACACTGTGGTTTGAACAGTATACCGAAGCCTCTGTGGTTTGAACAGTAGGCCATGTTCCTGTGATTTGAACAGTAAACTGAAGTCTCTGTGATTTAAACAGTAGATTCTGTAATACCAACGTATTAACATGAAGGCGTTAAAAATTTGCAGCTACAAGACTTCCGAATCAGACTATGTGATACCAACGTATTTACCTGAAGGCGCTAAAAATGACCAGCTGCAAGACTTTCGAAGACGAGCTTGCCGTTCGCGGGTTGAGTTGAACAGTAGTCCAAAGTCTCTGTGATTTGAACAGAAGACCGAAGTGTCTGTGGTTTGAACAGTAAACCGAAGTCTCAATAGTTACAACAGTAGACTCTGTGATACCAATGTATTTACCCTAAGGCGTTAAAATTGTCCAGCAAAACTCCCGAAGTCGAGATGGCCGTTCGCGAGTTGAATTGAATTGAACAGTAGAGCGAAGTCTTTGTGGGGAACAGTAGATCGAAGAATCTGTGGTTTGAACAGTAGAGCGAAGTCTCTGTGGTTTAAACAATAGACCGAAGTCTCTGTGGTTTGAACAGTATGCTCTGCGATACCAATGTATTTACTTGAAGGCGTTAAAAACATCCAGCTTCGAGACTTCCGATGTCGAACAGGTTGAGTTGAACAGTAGACGGAAGTCTCTGTGGTTTGCACAGCAGTCCGAAGTATCTGTGGTTTGAGCAGTAGACTGACGTCTCTGTGGTTTGAATAGTGGACCGAAGTCTCTGTGGTTTGACCGGTAAGCCAAAGTCTCTGTGATTTTAACAGTAGACTCTGAGATACCAATGTACATAATATCGAGCAGGCCATTCGCGGCGCGTCACTTCGTATTGTAATTTGTTCGAGGTGATGGCTCATTGCCGAATGGTGGTAAAAAGTGGAACACTTATCTGGACCACTACCTAGAGTGAATGAGAATTATACCAGCTATCGCAGAAATAACGTCACACTGTAATGAAACACGTACTGTACTGAAATTATATGCATGTATATTGCTTTGTTGGATGTAACAGACATGTAGTATTTTCGCTGCCGCAATGCTTTTAGTGGCATCGAACCATATGTCTGTATTGAAGGTGCGTAATAGGGTGACTCCTAAATAAAAAATAATAAAAGGAAAATAAGAAAAGTATGTACGAAGGTTTTTACAAATAAAAATCTTCACGCTACAAGCACTATATTGAAAAAAATAGTGGCAAGAATGTCTTTTTACACTTTTTTGACGTTCCCGTATTCCGATCTGGAGAATATTTATGAAATTTTCATTTCTTATTTATTTCAATTACAAAATATAAATTTATATTGTAATTTTACGGTCCAGGGAAAGCCATTTGACAAAGACCATGTTGCTTGTTGTACTTTGGAACAAAGGACCAGAGCCTCTGGTGGGAATCGAACCCACGACCCTCAAACTCATAGCCGAGTACGCTACCAACACACATATTGGAGCGCTCGCGAATTTTTTTTGTACCATTCGTTTGTCGTACCTTTCGACTCCTTAATGCCATTTTAAACCAGTAAGGAAAGACTAAAGTCGGGCGAGACCGACTGCATAATACCCTCCACCACTTTTTGCTAACAAATGCACAGTGAACAATTATTACTATGAACATTTGCAGGTTCAATAGAGTAGATTTCTAAATTCCAGGAACATATGTTAAAAAACGTGAACTTCGTAAAGGGCTTATACTTTAAAAACATGGGCTGATATATACCATTTTCACTAAATACGATATAATTTAATAAGAAGTACAAAAGCTTAAATTCCGGCATGATGGTTTAAAAATGCGTCCCCTAGAATGTCAAAAAGTCTAATAAAAAACAAAACATGGACTGATGTTCTCCATTTTCACTAGGAACGATTAAGTGCAATATAAAATATAAATTCTTGAATTTCAGCCAGATCAATTGCAAAAATGTGTGCTGTAGAGCGTCAAAAAGTAACATTGGAAGGATTAGATCCAATATAAAGTATAAATTCTTAAATTTTAGCCAGATCAATTGGAAAATGTATTCCGTAAAGTGTCAAAAAGTGACATCGGTGGGGACCTTTATAGGAGGACTATATCAAGACATAAACCGACATGCCCCATTTTTAAAAAGGATCATCTCCAGTGTAAGAAATACCTCTGTATCAATTTTCGTAAAGATCGCTTCATATTTGCGACCTGCACTTTGTTAACAAAAATACCTGGACAGAGAGACAGACACACGGACAGACAGACGGACGGACATGACAAAAGCGAATTTAAAAGTGATTCTATGCCGATCGGTTTAAAAAACAATGGGTCTATCTCTCTGTTTTTTAGGCGTTACAAACAAATGCACAAAGTCATAATACCCTGTACCACAGTGTGGTGTAGGGTATACAAATTAAAATAAAAGTGTTATTTTCTACACCGAAAAATCCAATGTAAAAACACTTCCTTGATGTATGTGTTATGTCCGATTTAGTATCTGAGCTCCATAGAAACTGTATTTTAAAACCAATCATTGCAAATCTTAACAACTATGAGACTATTGGTCCAAGAACAAATGCTTAGATTCCAAAATCGAAAGTGTTTGTAGGAGCTGCATTTTACATTTAATAATTATGAATGTCTTACACTATAATTAAGTCGACTACCACTCTCGTCGTACTTAATAACGGGTTTTCCAATAAGGATGATATGATTTTGAAGTGACATTTCGGACATTTGTAATATCTCATGATCGGTCATTTGTTTTTCATTGTATTCAGTAGTGTTTAGGATATCATCATGGAGAGATATACGCAAGAACGGCGTTTACAAATTATTCAGTTTTATTATCAAAATAATCGTTCCCAATTGCAATTTTTCGTGCGCTTAGTCCATTTTTTTGAAAAATTAAAAAAAACTCTTTCTAGTCGACCTGATCCGACGTACTGTTAAGGAGCTAGAGCAAAAATAAACCTTCCGTTTACTAGAGTCGACCACCACTGTCGTCGTGCACTACACTATACTAGAGTCGATCACCACTGTCGTAGTCCTAAACGCTATACGTTAGTCAACTTCACTTTTTTTGTCCTTCACACTATTCTAAAGTCGACTACCACTGTCGTCGTCCTCAATACTAGAGTCGACCACCACTGTCGCTGCCTTTCACACTATACTATAATCGACCACCACTGTCTTCGTCCAGTACACTACACTAAAGTGTACTACCACTGTCGTCGTCCTTTACAATGTGCTAGAGTCGAACACCATTGTCTGTTCCTACACACTATGCTAGAGTCGACAAGCACTGCCGTAATCTACACTACACAAGAGCCGACCATCACTGTCGTCGTACTCTATACTATACTATAGTCGACCACCACTGTCGTCATCCTTTACACTATACTAAATTCGACTACTACTGTCGTCGCCCTTTTCACTATACTACAATCGAACACCTCTGTCATCGTCAGTTAAACTACTTATATACTAAAGTCAACTACTACTTTCGTCGTCCTCTATACTAGAGTCGACCGCCACTGTCGTCTTACTCTACACTATACTATAGTCGCCCACCACTGTCGTCGTTTTACACTCTACTATAGTCCAACACCTCTGACGTCGTCCCTTACACTATACGTAAGTTGACTACCTCCGTCGTCAATACTATAGTCGACCACCACTGTCGTAATACTCTACACTAAACTATAGTCGACCACCACTATCATCGTCCTTTACACTTTTCTACATGCTGAAAAAAAATCGCTTCTGTAGTATATTGTCCCAAACATATTCGGCTTGAAGCATATATATGTTTATGGTACACTCTAAATAAGAAGATGTTGTTCTAAACAAATCCTTGCTTTCACCCTAATACCTTTTATTTGGGATTTTAATTTCGAAACAAAAATTTATTTAAATTTAAGTATTCCGAAAATATCGAACCTTAATTGTGTTAAGTTTTTCAGTAATTTAATGATAATTTTTTAGAAATTTTTAATTGAAATCGTATAATTTTTGATAACATTAATTTACTCGAAGGATTGAAAAAAATGCTGACATGAAATACCCAGAAATTTAATATTAATTCCTTTAAAACAGAATGCAATGCTGCTAATGGTATTTTTGACTGGGAGAAATAATTCGAAACGAAGGAAAAATAAAAAATGAAGTTAGAAAAATTCACCAAAGTTTTGAAAATCTTTCTTAACTTATATATATTTGAAGATATTCCTAAACAATTAGGAATTCCTAAATTATTGGTATATAAATACATATTTTATTTGAGAAAATTAGTTTGCAAATATATTTTGTTGTAATATATAAATATATGCGTTCCAAGTAAATTTTATGGATTTTCAAATAAAATTTTTTTACTCAGAAATATAAAACAAACATATTCAAACATCGATTCAAACATATCAAAAAAGGCGATTTTGCCCCTTGTAGAGTCGACCGCCATTGTCGTCGTCCCTTACACTATACTAGAGTCGACAACACTTGTGTGTCCTCAATCCTATACGGATTTCAGCTCAACATTTTCAGAATCTGCAATTATTGTCATATATCCCCATGTTTTCGAGATATTGGTTGGGTTCCATGTCTCACTTTGTGTGACGATATATCATTTGCTACAGACAAAAAGTGTAACACATCGATGGAGTGACCTAAGACCCCAAGTATGTTCGATGGAAATCCGTTCTGAGCAATTTTAAGTCATTTGAGCAATGTTCGTCCATGTGCCCTCTGGAGCGCACGATATCTCTCAAAAGGAGTTACGGATGACTTCAAATTTGGTATGGGATAATATTTTTTCTATCTCAGGCTATGTTCGAAAATGGGCCATATTGGTCCACTCCCTCTAGTACCTCCTTCAGAAAGGGTTAAATTTAATGAAATATGGATTCTCTAATAACTTCTATACTACCTATCCGAATCCTCTGTAATTCCACATGTAGTAATAGTTTATCTGTCGCTGTCAATTTGAGACAAATAGGTTAAGTGGCTCCGCCCCTTTCGGTACCTCCCACACAAAGGGACCATTATGTACAAAAAGTTAACAGCATATAACATTAATACCAGTACCTAAAAATACTTGAATTTTTGCACGGGGTAATGCTTTTATAGCGACTACAGTCCAGTGAAAAATGGTTGTTATTGCCACGCCCCTTTAGGTACCATTTTGTACAAAAAATTAAAAGCTTATAGCGTGAGTACCAATGCACGAAAATACTACAAACAGTGCACAGTGTAACGCTTTTTAAGTACCTATATTCCTGTGAAAAATGTGCATTATCACACGCCCCTTTTTTTAAAACCCACACAAAATGGTCAAATTATACCTAAATTGAATAGCTTATAACGTTAATATATTAATTAGAGCACATAAACGCTTATAATTCGGCACAGTGCAATGTATTTGACACATTATTTCGTGTAACTCACAAATTGAGGATATACCTTAGTCGGTTTACCCGACTGAAACTTTCTTACATCTTTCTTTCGCTCCCTCTTTTCGACTCATTACACCATGTTCTTTCGGTGAAAATTTTCAATTACATTCCTTCCCTGACTTCGTTCAATGCCTCACCAAAATCATGGTAAGTACCTGTAATTATTCCCTGCATTACTAAATAATGACATCTCATTATTCGCTGCATTACTTTCGGACTTACCAATAATAACAGAAATAAGAGATTTTTTGTTATCAAACTCATTTTGGAAAATTTTAATATAATGCAATTTTGGCTATATGTGGGTTATTGTACAAGATTTATTTATTTTTCAACATGTATTCAAATAATACGTACAGATTTGAATGAAAATATGATAAATAATAATGTATATCGATGATGTTAAACAATTGAAGAATTTTTCACATTGGGGTTTGGATTCAGAAATTCGAATCTGGAATAAGGAATATGTTTGATTCGGGAAATATGGCCACTTCTACATATCTACCATGTATTATTCGCAATTTTCTAATATTGGTAAATATGGGTAAATGTACGTATTTGATGTTATTTCGGATCTGATATACAAATATAAAATATTAAAGCTAATTGTCAAGGCTGATACTAAGTTTGCGCTGTGATTTTATGGCAAAAATTTTTGTTTTGCTTAAAAATAAACCACCACTGATTTTTTCTGAACCAAATTAATGAGAGCAGCTGATGTTGGTTTTATCTTGCTGTGTACCAAAAATTTACATTTTATTTGGGTCGTTTTTTTTTTTAATTATGTACAAAAGAAAAATGTTTGCCATAAAATCACAGCGCAAACTTAGTATCAGCCTTAACAATTAGCTTTAGTCGAACTATTTTTTATATTTGTATATTAAATTAAATTAAATTCAAATTAAAGATAATTATGAGGGCTACATATGCTGCAAATATCGCTTTCACGTAGAATCTTTGGTTTAGTAACAGTCGTCAGAAATATGAGAAAAAAAATTATTTTTAAAAAAAAAAAAACACTTTTTCCCGGTACAAAAAAAAACTTAAAAAATAGAAAAGAATCGAAAAAATTATTTTTAAAAAGCCAGCATGCTAACGAAGAACCTACTGTCTATTTGAGAAAAATCGATGGATAGATGTAAAAGTTAAGAGCCATTTTGTAATTGTTAGGGAAATTCAAAAAAATCTTGTTTCGAATTTTTTTGTTTTTAAATGATGTTTTTGCTTATATTGAATTCGCCATATGTGAGAGAGACATATGAGAAACATTGCACTTGCATTTTATTTTATGAGGATTGATGTCAGACATTATAAAATTATAGAGAGGACGAGGTTTTATGGCCGTTCGTAACCCTCCATAAAACATGATATTCAATGTGAGAGCTATATTGGATGAGATCCGCTCAGATAGAGGGTCATTCAACAAAATTTGTGTTTTTTTTGTTTATGAGGTCTCCATTCAGTTACGCCTTTAAGGGGCATGGACATCCCAGTCGTGTATACAGGTAGTAAAATTATATGTACGCAATACAAAGTAGTACGCGGCGGTCTTGAAAATATTGGGTGTTTACTTTCGAAGCAAACTATATGTCAGCTACAGGTACTGCAACTTATGAACCTTAAACCCGGAATTTATGAATGAAATTTCTTATTAATAAATTAGTGTAATTCAGCGCATTAAAGAGATAAGTCGATTTTCTGAAAAATATTACAAAGTTACATTTCGATGTATGAGGAAAAGGCAAAGAACTTTTCAATGTGTAAATGATCCCGACAATTTCTGATACATCTGCGGAAAATATGTAATTAAAAAAATCGACGTGCGTTTAGTAAAATAATTGAAGAAATATATGTGTAATATTTTGGTATACGAGTTACAAATATGAACGAACCGTGGACAACTAGTATTTTGTGTAATTCGTGCCATGTAAATCTTACTCGATGGAGTAGTGGAAGCATGCGGTAAGTACTTTACAATTAATGTATTACAATGTTTTATGGAATAAAACGTTTTAATTTTAGACTTCAGGTGCAATTTGGAATGCCAATGATTTGGAGACAACCATTCATTCACGATACGGACTGCTATTTTTGTCTAAGTTAATAGATTGGAGTAGGAAGTGTCCAAGTATAGCTAACAGCCTAATAACGGAAACATCATCAAGTTCAACTGAGTACTCAACTCTGAGCGATTCATGTTTGAGTCAGAAGTCATCGCTTTAACTCAGTTTCACCTCATTGATCTAGTGAGAGATTTGGAACTGACCAAATATAAGGCAGAACTACTTGCATCTGGGATAAAACAGAACAATATTTTGGCCCCAGATGTTAACATATCATATTATAGAGTCCGTGATATATATTACAAAAAATTGTATACAACTGTGGATAACAGATGATTTTGCAAGGACATTCCCGGATTGTTCGAGGAACTTAATAAAACATACAATTCAAAGGGATGGCGGTTACTTGTTGACAGCAGTAACGAAAGTTTGAAAGCAGTACTTTTACACAACGGAAATCGGAAGAAGAAGAAGTCGATTCCCATTGCTCATGCTGTCAACACTAAGGAATCATACGAAACAATGACGTAACTTGATAAAATACATAACATATGAACATGACTGGAAAATTTGTTGCGATTTAAAAGTAGTTGGTATGTTATGCCTCTGGGATAGCCGATATTTTGCCACCACTGCATATTAAGCTGGGGCTCTTTAAAAACTTTGCAAAAGCCTTAAGGAAAGATGGCAATTCACTCTCATATTTAAAAAGTTTATTTAAAAGTCTTTCTTTTCAAAAAATCGAAGAAGGAGTTCTTGATGGGCCTAAAATAAGGAAACTGATGAAAGATGTGAATTTCGAATCATATTTGACGTCGGATGAAATTGCAGCATGGAGGTCGTTTGAGCTTGTAGTTTCAAATTTCCTTGGATCCAATAAAAGCCCGCAATATGAAACAATGATTAATGATTTGTTAAAAAATTATGAAAAAATTGGTTAGAAATATATTTTTTTATATTTATGTATATAACACATATGTATGTATTTTTCCAACTTATTGTTCGCTTTATGTATTCCAACAGGTGTAAATATGTCCCTCAAAATTCATTTCTTGCATTCTCATTTAAACTTTTTCCCCGAGAATCTTGGCGACGTAAGTGACGAACATGGCGAAAGGTTTCACCAAGAATTGAAGTCCATCGAGCGGCGTTACCAAGGGCACTGGGATGAAAGAATGATGGGAGATTATATTTGGTTCCTCATTACAGAAACCGATTCCGAAATCTTCAAACGTCAACAAAGAACTCACAATTTCTTCTAATGAAATAAAAGTAATAAATAAAATCGCTATTTAAACAGAAATTAAAACCAGTAAGGAAAGGCTAAAGTCGGGCGGTGCCGACTATATAATCTACACCACTCTCGTAATATTGAATAACTCTGATATATAAATTTTGTAATTCATGTATAAATTGTTTACATAAATTTACTTTTGGGACATTTTATACTTAAATAATACCCTGTACCACAGTGTGGTGTAGGGTATAAAAACGATTGGATATAAAGAGCCAAATCGGATGAAACATATATATGGGAGCTATAGCTAAATCTTTACCGATTTTCTTCAAATTCGGCAATGTTGGTTCATGAATCAAGAAACTCTACCATTCTAAATTTCAAAACGATTGGATGTAAAATATAGCTTCTATAGAACTAAAGGGCCAAATCGGACGAAACATATATATGGGAGCTATAGCTAAATCTTAACCGATTTTCTTCAAATTCGGTAGTGTTGGTTCATGGATCAAGAAACTCTACCATTCTAAATTTCAAAACGATTGGATGTAAAATACAGCTTTTATAGGACTAAAGGGCCAAATCGGACGAAACATATATATGGGAGCTATAGCTAAATCTTAACCGATTTTCTTCAAATTCGGTAGTATTAGTTCATGGATCAAGAAACTCTACCATTCTAAATTTCAAAACGATTGGATGTAAAATACAGCTTTTATAGGACTAAAGGGCCAAATCGGACGAAACATATATATGGGAGCTATAGCTAAATCTTAACCGATTTTCTTCAAATTCGGCAATGTTGGTTCATGGATCAAGAAACTCTACCATTCTAAATTTCATTTATCCATAGATTTTTTTCAAATAGGCATTATTTTCTTCGCTAGGATGCAAACTTCTAAAAAAAGAAATAAAATATTTTTTTTCTATTTTTTATGTTTTTTTTTGTCCCAGGATTTTTTTTTTTTTGAAAAAAATCTACCTTTTCCAATTTTTTTAATGACTGTTACTAAACCACTGTTTCTAAGTGAAAGAGATATTTCCAACATTGGTAGCCCACATTAATAGCTTCAATTTAACGCATAAGTCGACCTGATCGGGCATATACTCCAAAAATTATAGTGCAAATACTAATGGTACCTTCGACGATAATAGCATTTTTAATAAAAAACTTTAAAAAAAAATGTATCCATAAAAAAATTTTTGGTTTTGATTTTATATAACAGTATGCCACAATCTATACAAAAAAATAATTTTTAGGTCTAGGAAACAAAAAAAAATTTTTTGTTGCGTAGTGTAATGTATTATTCAAGTACTTAAAATCGTGAAAATATAAGCACATATTTTTGTGGAATGCCTATGTTACAAATAAGTACTTATTATGCTGCTTTATTGTATGCTTTTGGGAAGTACTTTCCTCCAATGACATCCCCATGTTAATATGTATAATGAGAACATTTTCTAAATAATAAGTACTTACCATTGTCGAACTTTGCTTATTCGTCGGATTATTTGGTAATGAGCATTTTTTTAGAAATTTGGATGTGTATTAAAGCTACGATTGACTTTTTTCATAATAAGCTTATTTTTTATTATTTTTGCATATAGTGTCACCAAGATGTATGATAATCATCTGAAGACTGTTGAGAACTCTATAGAATAAAAAAGCGAATAACGTTTCAGTCCCGTTTTTAATACATTTTACTCAAACTTTAAAGGCGTTTTTGACAACCTAAAAAATCGTATGTATGGAACAAAGGAGCATTAGGTCGACGATAAGTCTACTTTATTGGAATTTTTTATATAATTACAAATTTTCGGCCTGGGCGAACTTAACATCAATTATACTTGTTTTTATTTTGTCTATTTTAGAAAATTATAATTTCAACAAATATTATAAACTATTTATCACTAAGTATAAACCGCAATTTTCAATGGATTTCACAATCAGCATATTCAGTTTATGTCCTCTGGTACAATGGGTTCTGGTGCTGGATAACATCCAAGTCTTTCAATTGTTACATAAACACCGAATTCGTTGACCTCATTATAAATCATGGGAAAACAGATCACACCATAGGGCGTAGTTATTTCCTGCTGTGTATCGATTGACGATTCGGTAACTACAACTGATGTTTCAGTTGACGGGGTAACAGGAATTTCCGTAGTTTGAGGAATATCGGATGTTATATCCTTTAAACTATCGATATGTATTTCCTGGGATTCGGTTGTTGCCTGCGTTGTTGTTGAGAATGAAGTATCCTCTGTATTTGTTATTTGCGTAGAGGGCTCCATCTCCGAAATATTCTCTCCCACATTATTTAATTTTGAAATATCGTTATTATTTCTAGTCTTTCCTTCCCACTTTTCCATTAATTTGGGTAGATTAATCTCAGATATTCTCTTGAGTATGTCATCTATTGGCTCTTTTTCATCAAAAGACCAATTCAAGACCGCACCAATATCATCATTCTTTTCGGTTGTGCTGGTTTCCTCGCGATCTTTTGCCAATGTGTCCTCGGAACGTGGGGATGTTTCCGGCTTTGAAATAGGCAATTTAATTGAAGATAAGCTCTTAACAAGTTCGTCCAACTCTTTGTTATTAAACGGACTACTAAAAATATTTAAGAAATCAGATTGATGATCTCCGTTGGCGGGGCTTTCTGTGGTAGTGGTTGTAGTTTCCCAATCGTAATTATGTCCCACACTACCAACTGAACTGTGGACACTGGGCGGTATAATAGGGCGTGGCAGCAATAGATTTCCCGTGAAGTAACCATTAAGAAAATCATTTGCTTTAGTGAAAATAGAAATACCAAGATTTACTTAGAACTTTGGGAAATTTTAGGCATAAAACATACCTGTGTTTTTTGAAGAGCCAGAATTAAAACTGTTTCCATTATTAATAGAATGAGGATACATGGCGTTCCAAGAATGTATAGGTGAAATATATGGTGATGATGATGAAAAGTCATTCGAATGGGAGTACGATTTACTGCTGGAACCACCAAAAGAATCATCACTTCGGCCTCTGGAAGAGCCAGAATCAAAACTACTGCCATAATTGGTAGTAGGATGATACATTCCATTTGCAGTATATCTGGGGGAATTGTATGACGACGATGATGAATGATCATTGGAATGGGAGGAAGATTTTCTGCTGGAACCAGAACTGGAACTACCACCAAATAAACCACCGCCACCACTCCGACGACCTCCTCCTCTGCCTCCTCCGCCTCCTCTACCACCGCGAGCTTCGCTGTTGGCTATAAAAGCCATTATAGTCAGACTAACCATTAGCCAAATAAATTTCCGATTCATATTTCTAGATTTTAAGTGTTTCCAATTATTTCAGTTTTGTTTTATTATTTTTTTAATTAAAAATTGTAAATGCTTTGCTTAGACTTTTACAACTTGAAATGAGATGAAATTGTCGATTTAGAATTTATATAGCCCTCCGATTATCAATTTCAATAATACAAAAATGTATTCAAAAAGTAGAATTGCTATCAGTTGTATAGCGACGAACAATGACGCATGGATTCACTGATAAGAGGTAACCTGTGGCTGAATTTTTTTAATTGTTTTTCAGAATAATGTAAATGAGAACGTATTTACTCAATACCGGGAAATGCCAAATTTGCTTTTGCAAAACATAATATGAC
This sequence comes from Eudasyphora cyanicolor, assembly GCA_963930755.1. Lineage (NCBI taxonomy): Eukaryota > Metazoa > Arthropoda > Insecta > Diptera > Muscidae > Eudasyphora > Eudasyphora cyanicolor. The sequence continues at coordinate 246,741,779 of OZ005737.1, forward strand.
TAATGCTATGTTTATGATTTCCAAAATCACTAGTAATATGTCAATATGTTATATGTCAAATATAGCAAGTAGTAGCAACGTTAATTTCGGAAATACCGAATAGTATTTATATACCCTCTAAAATTATGAGGGTTTCAAATGTTGGGAATATCACTTTTACATAGAGACAGTTGGCACGAAAAAAACCATAAAAATTGCAAAAATGTTGTTGTTTCATTTTTTTAAAGCTAAGGCATCCTAACGAAGACAACAATGCCTATTTGCAAACGGTCTATGGATAAATATGGGTCAGAATATTTAATATCGACCTATGTAACTTATTTTTGGCTAAAATGTTTATAAGCAGTTACAAACAGGTAATAGAAAATATCGCTATCATTTAAAAAAAAAATTTGAAAAAATTCAAAAAATTAGTTTTTGTGTTTTACGAAATTTGTAATTGCTCTCGAACGGCTGAACCGATTTTTGCAAAGTTTACTTTGTTTTAAAGAGGACACAATGCGCCATTTTTTTAATAAACATTTTATGGGTTTTTTTAAAAAAAATTTTATGGATTTTTTAAAAAAAAATTTACGAAATTTTTTTTTTGAAAATACCTTACCTTTGAAAAAAAAAATTTTTTTTAAAAAATTAAAAAAAAGATAGTTTTGGTGTTTTACGAAATTTTTTATTGTGTTTTACCAAAATTGCAATTGTTAAGTTTACTTTGTTTTAAAGAAGAAGACAAAATGCGCCATTATTTAAAAAAAAAAATTTTTATTTTTTTTAAAAATATACGAATTTTTTTTGAAAAGAAATATTGCCCCCCCCTCGATTTTCTTCAAATTTTTACAGAATATTCGTCGCACTCTCACAAATCCAGAATAGTAATTTTTTCGTTAAATAGGAAATTTTATTGATACGGATGAAATGCTCCGATATTTACAAAATAAATACTTCCCTTACCGTGTAAAAATGAAACATTCAATTTTCAATTGCAGATATCTCTGTAACTATACGAGATAATTCTTAGAACTTTTTTGTAGACCTCAGTAAGTAGAACACACACAAAAAGTAATTTTATAAATCGGAAGAGAAACACGAGTTACACGCGCTTCAACATTTTCTTCACCCTCTAGCTCCGCCCCTGTCTGACATAGGGGGTCCAAATATAAAACTTAACTTCTCTAACAAACCCATTCACCAATTAAAGTGTTTCTTTTTGGTTCAGGTTTTGATGTATACCCCGAACAAAGACCCTTGTTTATTTGAATATTCGTGACTATACTGTGGAATGCGATCCCAACCAAATTTACCACAGTTGTCCATGTTTTCTTTCCAATTGAAAGAAGATTTTAAATATTTTTGCGAATTATTTTGTCACATACTACATTTAATAAATGTTTTTTTAAAAATATAACCCGTTATGTCTCCACGCTGAAATATTCAGGGTTTGTTTAGAATCGATCAAGGAATATGTCTATATTTTCTCTGCATTTTTAGACTGTTGTTTTCATAGTGAAAAATACAAAAGAAGAAGAAAAATAAAAAAATATTAACATTTGGTCAGTAGCCGAGACCGTCGGCGAAAAGCACTTGCCTTTAAAATAAGCTTTGAATTTGAAAATAATTTCTTTGAATTCTGCCCACGCGTTTTTTCAGTACAACATGTTCAATGTTCCTACATCGGCACATTTTTCTTGATTTTCGCAATTTTCACTTGGTCATAACTTGATGTATCGCATATGACAATCGAGCTACAAACAAAAAAGTTACGATAAAAAACGATTTTGGGCCGATTCCGCGGGCTCGGAAAATATTTAAAAAAATGTTTTTGCGATAGTCTCGAGGTAAGCTTTCATATTCCGCCTCGCATCCGGGAACTTTTTTTTTGCATGGGGGCCAACCCGGTTTACTGTACAATAAGCCTGTGAAAAATCGTAAAAATTTAAGTGGTTATCGTAAGTTTTTACGAAAATCGTTCGGTTTGATATGGAATAAACGATATATTTATTTATTCAAAACCAGTCTTATATTTTTAAGTAAATTCCTTTTTTAATAGTAGTGTCCTGCAGCAATATTCGTTTGTATTGCAGTTATTCGTTTCATTAAATCATCCAATGTCTCCGTATTTCCGGATGGTCCGTTAAAATTATAGAGTGGACTTGTTGTTGTGGTGGTGCTATCCCCAGCATAGCTGTTGCGGTATATTTCATCTGAGCTGTGGTGATGATATCTACCCCGATATGAAATCGCGTCTTGAAGACTTTTGGGCAGATCTATGTCACTGCCCATATAACCATTTAGATTATGATTATTATTATTTGTATCTAGTAAAGGGTTAATACTTGAAGTGTTTTCTATGCGAAATTGTCGAATTAATGTGCGGACTACTTACCCGATTTTCTGAAAGGTCCATAATCATCCAAATTATGTTTTGGAGCTGAATAAGTTGACTCCCATGATGGCCAATGAGAAGTGTATGACGGCTGCGATGGTTCATTTGAATGGCTGTTTCTGCTAGAGCTTGCGCTGCCAACTGATCCACCAAATGAACCTCCACTGTCTCCATCTCCACCAGTTACGTCGCTGCCACCTCCTGTGGAGCTACCTCCGACCACGCCTCCTCTAGTGCCACCACTAGCAGAACTTCCAGCGTAACCACCAGAACTACTACCACTACTACCATGACTATGACCATGACCATGACCACCACTGCTATGCGAACTATGACTGCTATGACCTCTTCCTCCTCGACCTCCACGAGCTTCAGTGCTGTCTGTAAGGGCCAATATTATCAGCCCTATAGTTAAATAGCAAAATTTCAAATTCATATTATTTTGTTTATATTAAGAATATACGTTTGATATTTTAATTCAACTCAATATTTTAATTAACTCGCAATACGTTGCATTGAATTTCTCAAATTGAAATAAGATTCAACAGACACATTGCGTTTATATTAATACAATAACAAAGTCGTTTCCAAGAAAAAATTAACATATTGTTTACAAAAATGCATATAATTATCAATTGCAGAAAGCAGCTCATCATTAAGTGGGATCAGAGTGCAATAACATTACTGATAAGACCAACAGACAAAGACATTCGCTGAAATATTAGATTTATGTTTCAGAAATCTCTTTTTATTACAATAATCGAAACGACGATGATCTACAGAATGAATGATGGATACTAAGAAAACGTCTGGTCCATTGCAATTAAAAAAGTATCTACTGCGAAGCGATCTTGTTTGTTCTTCATCTCAATCAGGCACTGGCCTCAAAGATAAGCTCAAGACAAATAATAAAAAAACTAAATGAGCGCCCAGTAAGTAAGTAGGTACACCCAGGAAAATAATTGGTTGAAATTCGATAGTCACAATAAAAAAATAATACTAGCAACAAACAGTCTATTGCATATTTATTTATATATAAATATTTAAAACAACAATAATAACATGACAACGAATGTTTTATTCTTGACAGCAGAAATTGTATCAATAGACCAAAGATTGTTATTGCATCGAATAATTGGCTACTATAACAGAAAAAATATAAATATGTTGTCGTTTTTTGGTTATCCCAATAATTTCCCAAATTTAGAATTATTAAATAAATGTTGGGAAATACATGTTGCTGTTCTTTTGTTGATACATGACAAATAAAACCAGTAAGGAAAGGCTAAAATCGGGCGGTGCCGATTTTAGCCTTTCCTTACTCGTAATATTGAATAACTCTGATATATAAATTTTGTAATTCATGTATAAATTGTTTACATAAATTTACTTTTGGGACATTTTATACTTAAAAAACAGTGTGGTGTAGGGTGTAAAAACGATTGGATCTAAAGAGCCAAATCGGATGAAACATATATATGGGAGCTATAGCTAAATCTTTACCGATTTTCTTCAAATTCGGTAGTGTTGGTTCATGGATCAAGAAACTCTACCATTCTAATTTTCAAAATGATTGGATGTAAAATACAGCTTCTTCAGGACTAAAGAGCAAAATCGGACGAAACATATATATGGGAGCTATAGCTAAATCTTAACCGATTTTCCTCAAATTCGGCAATATTGGTTCATGGATCAAGAAACTCTACCATTCTAAATTTCAAAACGATTGGATGTAAAATACAGCTTTTATAGGACTAAATGGCCAAATCGGACGAAACATATATATGGAAGCTATAGCTAAATCTTAACCGATTTTCTTCAAATTCGGCAGTGTTGGTGCATGGATCAAGAAACTCTACCATTCTAAATTTCAAAATGATTGGATGTAAATTACAGCTTCTACAGGACTACAGAGCAAAATCGGACGAAACATATATATGGGAGCTATAGCTAAATCTTAACCGATTTTCTTCAAATTCGGTAGTTGTTGGTTGGTTCATTCTAAATTTCAAAACGATCGGATGTAAAATACAGCTTCTATAGGACTAAAGGGCCAAATCGGACGAAATATATATATGGGAGCTATATCTACATTTGAACCGATTTTCTTCACATTCGGTAGTGTTGGTTCATGGATCAAGGAACTCTACCATTCTAAATTTCAAAATGATTGGATGAAAAATACAGCTTCTACAGGACTAAAGAGCAAAATCGGACGAAACATATATATGGGAGCTATAGCTAAATCTTAACCGATTTTCTTCAAATTCGGCAATGTTGGTTCATGGATCTTGAAACTCTACCATTCTAAATTTCAAAACGATTGGATGTAAAATACAGCTTCTATAGGACTAAAGAGCAAAATCGGACGAAACATATATATGGGAGCTATAGCTAAATCTTAACCGATTTTCTTCAAATTCGGCAATGTCGGTTCATGGATCATGAAACTCTACCATTCTAAATTTCAAAACGATTGGATGTAAAATACAGCTTCTATAGGACTAAAGGGCCAAATCGGACGAAATATATATATGGGAGCTATATCTAAATCTGAACCGATTTCAACCAAATTCAATAGCGATCTTAACAGAAGCGAAATACTCTAAACTGCAAAATTTCAGAACGATCGGAGTGAAATTGCGACCTATAGTCGACGAACAACTTTACAGGGACAGACAGACGGACGGACGGACGGACAGACATCGTTAAATCGACTCAGCTAGTGATTCTGAGTCGATCGGTATACTTTAAGGTGGGTCTAGCTGTGTTATTTTCAGGTGTTACAAACATCTGCCGTGAAACAAACTTATAATACCCTGTACCACAGTGTGGTGTAGGGTATAATTATTCGACATAAATAAATCTTCAACATTTTGTTCAAGAACGGTATGTTAAACCCGGTTGGCCTCCATGTAAAAGAAAAGTTCCCGAATGCGAGGTGGAATATGAAAGCTTACCTCGAGACAATCGCAAAAACATTTGTTTCAGTGTGTTGGTCTCGATAAGTACTACATTTGCCTCATAGATGACGCTATAATACTCGTCGAGACCAACACATAGATGTATCGCATGTGACAATCGTCCTACAAGCAAAAAAGTTACGATAAAAAACGATTTTGGGCCGTTTCCCCGGGATCTGAAAAAATTTAAAACATGTAAGAAAGTTCTGTAGGGTAAACCGATTAATGAATCCCCTCACCTTGAGTCCCAAAAAAATTGTAGTAAATTAATTTTTTTTTTTTGCTTTATTTAAATTATTATCAATTTAAATTGCATTTAATAACTTTAAAGCATGCACTGGTATTAAAGTTAAAAGCTGTTAACTTTTGGTACAAAAAGATCCATTTGTGTGGGAGGTACCAGAGGGGCGGGCCAATAACGACCATTTTTTCTCTGGACTCTAGGTATTATAAAAGCATTACACTGTACAAAATTGCAAGTATTTTTATGCACTGATATTAAAGCTATAAGCAGTTAACTTTTGGCGCAAAATAGTCCATTTGTGTGAGAGGTACCAAAAGAGGCGTGGCAACTTCCCCCTTATTTCTTGAGGCATTAGCGACTAATAAACTAATACTATGTGCGGAATTTCAGAAGAGTCTAATAAGTAATATAGAAGGTATTAAAGAATCAATAACACAGTGCAACAGTGAAAAAAATACACGGACTTGACAGTATAGGTTCGATTCTACTATCAAAGGGTAGTATAACCCTATACTCGGTTTGGCGAAATTGGGCCCCTCGAAAAAGGTGTCATCAGCTTTTGTCCAACAACTAATTCAGACTTGGTGATATCGCTTAACTATGTTTGGCAATAATGTAGCTAAGGATATGCTGAATAAAGCTTCTTAACATTATTCGGAAAAAAAAAAATTCCGGTACTTTTTTTTGAAAAAGTGAAGAAAAAAATATTTTTTGTCATTTTTTTCCACATAACTTCCGGGGACTCGTAATTTTTCACTAACAATGCTTGGCAAAATTGTAGCCAACGTAAATCTGAACAACTTTTGTGAACATATTAATACAATCTGAACGTGTCTAGGCACCATAAATAGCTGAAAAAACCACATTGTACCCCAAAAATTTAAGTATTTCACTGTTATGTACCCCAAAAATGTAAGTATTTCACTGTTATGTAACAAAAATATATTTTTTTGCTATAGGGCATGTACAGCAACTTTATAGAAAATATTAAGGCCAATATTTTTGTGAAGCATTTTAACCCTCTAGCTCCCCCACATATAGGGCATGTACAGGCCCTATACCAAAAAAATATATTTTTGTTACATAACAGTGAAATACTTACATTTTTGGGGTACAATGTTGTTTTTTGAGCTCTTTAGGGTGCCTCGACACGTTCAGATTGTATTGATATGTTTACAAAAAATTTTCAGATTTACGTTGGCTACAATTTTGCCAAGCATTGCTAGTGAAAAATTACGAGTCCCCGGAAGTTATGCTGAAAAAAGTGAAAAAAAATATTGTTTTCCTTCACTTTTTCAAAAAAAAGTACCGAAAACAATTTTTTTCGCAAAAAATGCTAAGAAACTTTTTTCAGCATATTCTTAGCTACATTATTGCCAAACATAGTTAAGCGATACCACCAAGTCGGAATTAGTTGTTGGACAAAAGCTGATGTCACCTCTTTCGAGTGGCCCACTGATTTTCAGAAACTTTGGGGGCCCATAAAAAAATTGGTCAATAAAGAAATAGTGGTTTAGTAACAGTCATTAAACAAATTGGAGAAATAGATTTTTTTTTTCAAAAAAAAAATCCTGGGACAAAACAAAAATAAAAAATAGAAAAAAATCGAGAAAATATTTTATTTTATTTTTTAAAAAGATATATGGATAAATGTAGAAATTATAGCCCTTTTGGTAGAGGTAAGAGAATTTCAAAAAATCTTTTTTTTTAATTTCTGTTTAAATAGCGATTTTATCTATTACTTTTATTTATATTATGTACATTTGAGTTTATTTACAAGAACGAGTTTCATTAGAAGTAATTGTGAGTTCTTTGTTGACGTTTGAAGATTTCGGAATCGGTTTCTCTAATGAGAAACCAAATATAATCTCCCATCATTCTTTCATCCCAGTGCCCTTGGTAACGCCGCTCGATGGGCTTCAATTCTTGGTGAAACCTTTCGCCATGTTCGTCACTTACGTCGCCAAGATTCTCGGGGAAAAAGTTGAAATGAGAACGCAAGAAATGAATTTTGACGGACATATTTACACCTGTTGGAATACAAAAAGCGAAAAATAAGTTGGAAGAATACATACGAGTATGTATGTGTTATATACATAAATATAAAAAAATATATTTCTAACCAATTTTTTTAATAATTTTTTAACAAATCATTAATCATTGTTTCATATTGCGGGCTTTTATTGGATCCAAGGAAATTTGAAACTACAAGCTCAAACGACCTCCATGCTGCAATTTCATCCGACATCAAATATAATTCGAAATTCACATATTTCATCAGTTACCTTATTTTAGGCCCACCAAAAACTCCATCTTCGATTTTTTGAACAGAAAGACTTTTAAATAAACTTTTTAAATATGAGAGTGAATTGCCATCTTTCCTTAAGGCTTTTACAACATTTTTAAAGAGCCCCAGCTTAATATGCAGTGGTGGCAAAATATCGGCTATCCCAGAGGCATAACATACCAACTACTTTTAAATCGCAACAAATTTTCCAGTCATGTTCATATTTTATGTATATTATCAATTTAGCCATTGTTTCGTATGATTCCTGATTTCCGTTGTGTAACAGTACTGCTTATAACTTTCTTTACTGCTGTCAACAAGTAACCGCCATTGCTTTGAATTGTATGTTTGATTAAGTTCCTCGAACAATCCGGGAATGTCCTTGCAAAAGCATCTGTTATCCACAGTTGTATAAAATTGTTTGTAAGATATATCACGGACTCTATAATATGATATGTTAACATCTGGGGCCAAAATATTGTACTGTTTCATCCCAGATGTAAGTAGTTCTGCCTTATCTTTGGCCAGTTCCAAATCTCTCACTAGATCAATGAGTTGAAACTGAGTTAAAAGCGATGACTTCTGACTCAAACTTGAATCGCTCAGAGTTGAGTACTCAGTTGAACTTGATGATGTTTCCGTTATTAGGCTGTTAGCTATACTTGGACACTTCCTACTCCAATCTATTAACTTAGACAAAAATAGCAGTCCGTATCGTGAATGAATGGTTGTCTCCAAATCATTGGCATTCCAAATTGCACGTGAAGTCTAAAATTAAAACGTTTTATTCCACAAAACATTGTAATACATTAATTGTAAAGTACTTACCGCTTTCTTCCACTAGCCCATCGAGTAAGATTTACATGGCACGAATTACACAAAATTCTAGGTGTCCACGGTTCCTTCATATTTTCAACTCGTATACCAAAATATTACACATATATTTCTTCTGTTATTTTACTAAACGCACGTCGGTTTTTTAGTTACATATTTTCCGCTGATGTAGCAGAAATTCTCGGGATCATTTACACATTGAAAAGTTCTTTGCCTCTTACTCATACTTCGAAATATAACTTTGTAATATTTTTCAGAAATTCGACTTATCTTTAGGCGCTGAATTACACTAATTTATTAATGAGAAATTTCATTCATAAATTCCGGGTTTAAGGTTCATAAGTTGCAGTACCTGTAACTGACATATAGTTTGCTTCGAAACTATAAACCCAATATTTTCAAGACTGCCGCGTACTACTTTGTATTGCGTACATATAATTTTACTACCTGTATATACGACTAAGATGTCCATGCCCCTAAAAGGTGTAACTGAATGGAAACCTCATAAATAAAAAACAACAACTATTGTTGAATTACCCTCTATCTGAGCGGATCTCATCCAATATAGCTCTCACATAGCGTATCATGTTTTATGGAGGGTTACGAACGGCCATAAAACCTCGTCCTCTCTATAATTTTATAATGTCTGACATCAATCCTCATAAAATAAAATGCAAGTGCAATGTCTCTTATAAGTCTCTCTCACATATCGTCGGCTTAATGCTATTTTGGTCCATACGCCATTTTTGTGTTTTTTGAGTTATGAGTTGATACTATAGGTTCCAAGCATGCTCTTTCAGAATCTGCAATCATTTTTTTCCTATCTCGCCTAGTTTTCGAGATATTGGTAGGGTAAATTTGTTTTACTCTGAATAACGGGAAATAATTTCGATATTTTTGTTCTATGTATCAATTTTTCAATCGCCCTATATTTTTCACTCAGTATTTTAAGTTCTTTCGATCACAATTTGTAAATTAGTGTCCTTCCATATCGACCCTTTTTGTGGTCCATGTAATACAAATACGAAAAAATATTAAAACAAAGGTGGATATGGACCAAAATGCCAAGTACAAAAGTTGTTATAACTTGCTTATTTTTAGATGTAGTGGCATAGAAATGCATGAGAATCATACAAACACTGTTGGGAACCCTTTGAAATAAAAAGTGTGTAACTCTTCAGTCCCGTTTTTAGACAAACAATAAATTGCGTTTTTCTCCGTTAATACAAAATGGCGTATGGAACAAAATAGCATTAAGCCGACGATATGGCAAATTCAATATAAGCAAGAACATCATTTAAAATCGAAAATATATGAAACAAGATTTTTTTGAATTTCCCTAATATTTACAAAATGGCTAATAAGTTTTACATCTATCCATAGATTTCAAATAGACAAAGTTCATTTCGTTAGCATGCTGGCTTTTTAAAAATGTGATAAAATAATTTTTTCTACTTTTTATGGTTTTTTTTTTGTACCAGGAAATAGTATTTTTTTAAAAAAAAATCATTTTTTTCATATTTTTGACGACTGTTACTAAACCAAAGATTCTACGTGAAAGCGATTTTTTCAGCATATATAGCCCTCATAATTGCCTTTAATTTGAGGCATAACGGGGCTCAATCAGGCTTATACTGGATAATTTTTTTTAATACTTTTTTCGTATTTGCGACACCTAATTGCACCAGAAACTGTTATCCACATCCCTTGGACAAACATTTTGTTGCATAGTGATATTATTAACCCTTTGTGGGAGAGGTACAAGAAGGACTGGACCAATATGGCCCAACTACGAACTTAGTCGGAGATAGGGAAAGATATTACAGCATACAAAATGTGAAGTCAATCGGATAATCCTTTCGAGAGTTATCGTGCGCTCCAGCCAGCAGACGGACGGACATTGTTCAAATGACTTAAAATGACCCAAAACGGATTACCGCCAAAAAAACTTGGGGTCTTAGGTCACTCCCTCGATGTGTTACACTTTTCGTCCGTAACAAATTATATATACCCTCGTTTCACTAAAGTGAAGTTATAATAAAGCGATAGATATGGACTAATAAAATGATAGATATGGACTCCGTATTTTGAAACAAATATAACATTTACGGCCATTTCCACAATCTCCGGTTATCCTACAGTTAGAGCTAACCTACAGTTACAGCTGTGAAATTGTATGACATTTTTATTTTATAACTGTGAGTTAGCTCTAACAGGAGGTTGTGAAATTGGGGGTTAAACTGATATCGATATTACCTTCATTTTTTTATGTCACGGCCAATTCCCTCAGATAATCGTAAGAATTTTACTTATATTTTCCCTATTTTTATAGGAAAAATATATATATCCGCTATAGGATAGTTTCGACAGTTTTAAAAAAAGCTATCGATATATCGATTCTCAACTATCAAATCGTAACAAAAATGCCGATATATCGACTATACTATCGTGATTCTATCGAATTTAAATAGTCCTCAAAGAAAAGCTGTTATACGTCAAATAAATAATTCAAGAGCGCCCCAGTAGGTGAGTTGGTAGCGTGCTCGCCTATGAGTTTGGGGGTCGTGGGTGCGATTCCCACCAGAGGCTCTGGTCTGTCGCTGTAAAACCTAGCCACATGGTTTTTGTAACCCGGCTTCCCTGGACCGTAAAATTAGAATATAAATTTACTTTGTATTGTAATTCATATAAATAAATAAATAATTTAATTTGTTTAACAAAATAAACAACTTTCTATTTTCGTAGTTCAATGCAGAAAAACTAAACTGATTACTTCCATTTTTTAATGTATACGAGTTAAAAATTTTTGTTCATAAAAAACAACATACCTACATTTTTAATTGTCCAGTTTTGCTGAGCATTCTTTCTTGTTAGAGCTAAACCCAGTTATGTACTCCCTTAATGTAGACTTTGTTGGCTCAATAAGCAAAGTATTAAAAAGTTGTTAATTGCCTAGAAGATTTGACGTGTTTCCACTTGTTTTATGTGATTTGGCATGTTAGGCATTTTGCCTGTTTGTGTCGGAACTGAATGCAAAATGCCTCCAAACGTCCGAACCTGGATCTATTATTGGCTTGATAATCTGTGTGTTTGTTTGAATTTGTGAACTTGCCGGACGCTTTAATGTTACAATTTTAGTGGCGGATCATTTTGGATTCACTATCGATAGTGACCAAAAATATCGATAGTTTTAAAATATTAAATAATCTTAGCAGAAAACAATCGATAGTCACAAAAAAATTAAACTATCGATAGTGCCATCGATAGTTTCCCAACTCTAATAGAGGTCGCTCCACAATACGGATTTTGAGCCATAGATACCACATTTTTAAAGCAATTTAGCAGAAACTTTGCAGTTTGTATTCTATTTTGACAAGAGGTCATCACAGCAATAATTTTACAATTCGGTTCATATTTTGTTATAGTCACCCTATAGAGATCGCTCCAAAGTATACGTATTTATACATATTTTCTAAGCATTTTAACTGATTCTTTGCAGTTTGTATTTAATAAAGACAAGAATTCATATCGGTAAAAATGTTTTAAATCAGTTCATTTTTTGTTATAGTCTACCTATAGAAGTCGCTCCCTTAATTTAAGACATAAACACCACATTTTCTAAGAAATTTAGCTGAAACTTTGCCATTTATATTCTTCTTTGGCAAAAATTCATCTCAATAAAATGTTTACAAATAAAATTTTATTTTGTTGTAGTCCCCATGTAGATGTAGCTCTCTAAAAGCTATTTTAAGCCATAAATACTACATTTTTCAGGTGAAGAGTTTGGCTAAAGAAAATGCGGCCTAATAATTTGTAGCATTCGATTTTTTATAACGGTAAGATCGTTTCATGATTTGCTCCATGTTAATCCATCCATGGTGGAGGGTATATAAGATTCGGCATGGCCGTTTACTTGTTATTTTTATCTTCGTCTGTTGTAAAAGCCATTTTTGTGCTTGTTTTCTGCAGCTTTTTCTTCAACCCTTTTAAAAAAAGTCGCAAACATATTTTTTTTTGCGAATTTAAAATTTGTTTTAAAATTTTTTGCCAAAAGAACGATTAGTGGAATGCGACTTATTTAAAGATAAGCATCTAAAAATCAAATAAAAAATTTCAGTCGGGTAAACCGACTTAAGAATTCCCTCCCTCACTTTCAGTCCCAAAAAATATTCGTAAATTTATTTATTTTTTTGTTTTAATTAAATTGTTATCAGTTTAAAAAGGATTTATAGTTACAAAATGGTCTTGAGGTGTTGGCGACTGGTAAACCAATACTATGTGTGGAATTTCAGAAGATTCGAGTGAGTAGTATAGAAGCTATTAAAGAATCAATCTTTCACTAAATGTTAACCCTTTGTGTGGGAGGTACTACATAGAAGGCGTGGATCCATCTTCGAACTCAGCCGGAGATGGAAAAAATATTACCGCATACCAAAATTTTAGAAAATTTCAATAATTTTATAATCGCAAAATTCACAATTATTATATTTATATTATTTTATCGTGAAATCGGATCAGACGTGAATAAAACGAGAAAATTCGGAATAAAATGTAAATTCATAATTTAAAAGTTGTAAGTTTGATATATGGTATGATAACATCTCGCGTTGATCCATACAATGGATTACTACATATTTAATACTACATGCTGTCTTATTTACCGTTTAGAATTAGAAGATAACAGCCAAATAATAGTAGAGGTGTTTGTCGGGGAGATCCCACTTTACTAAAAATTGTGACATTTTTGATTATAAACACAATTTTATAAAACATATAAAATATCATAATTCAATCAAATTATTCTTTTCCGAGAATCGTTTTCTCATTTATTGTTAATCTGACATTGCTTGTGACAAACGCAATGACCGTTTGCAACAAATGTTTTACAGGGTTTGGGATAAACAGGCATTGCTTGTGTTAAAAACAATAATCGTTTTCACCAAACGTTTCACAGGGTTTGTAATAAATATAAATCATTTACGATAAGTACACTAACCTTTTGCTATAAACATTTCTTTGGGTTTTGGGATAAACATAAATCGTTTGCGACAAACATACACCACAAATGAAATTCTAATTTTTGTTTGGGAGTAACGAATTTTTTCGTAGCGTGTACGGGGCTCAAGAGAAAATTTTCTGATGTTGGATCAGTGGATAAGGAAGGCCTCGTCGAAATCGTATAATCCCTTATGCTATTTGAACTTATAAGTTATAACTCGAAATCGATGAAAAATTAAGAATGAAATTCGAAAAATCTACAAAGTTTTAAAAAACTTTTTTAACAAGAAATATTTGGAGAAATTCATAAACAATATTTTATTTGAGAAAATTAGTTTGCAAATATATCGTCGTAATATATTAATATATGCGTACCAAACAAATTTTGTTGATTTTCAAATAAATTTTTTTTGCTCCAAAATATATAAGTATAATATTTAAAAAATTGTGTTCCGAATATTTTTTCTTTTAATTCAATATCAAAAGGGCTTTTGTGCCCAGTGTAATTGTAAGCCTGTGTGTTTCTACGTTCAGTACTAAATCCTAATCACTGACCAGCCGTGCTTATTTAGTTAGTTGAAGTATATGGCCTCAAGCCTACATATCGAACTTCAAATTAAAATGTTGTGGAAATAAAAAAGTTTATCCAGAAAATATATTCTTAAACATATTACGTCATTTATCTCAACCATATGTATCGATGGCTGTCTTGCGTCTGCTTAACAATCCTAACTACAGTTTCGACTTAATTCCTATCAATTAGTGTCTATATTTCTTTAAATAATTATTCTGATTATTGATTGGATTATAAAGGGAAATACGTAATGGTTGCACAATAACAACATCAATGACATCTTTACAAATTACGAAATTAAATGAATACAGGAAAATTACGAATAATTTATATCCTATAAAAAGCAACACCGACTGTATAAAGCATTTATGACATCAAAATCGAGTTGTACAAATTAGGAAAAAATTTTCAATTAATGAATGCTATAATGCAAGAAGAAATCGATTAACAAAAAAAAACAAAAATCAAAGCTACAGTTGGTGTGTATCTGTCACAAAACCCCCCCAAAAAAACAATATTTTACTTCGCAAAAAAGCTAACATAAATAATAATTGTAGTCGTTATTAGTATTAGAAAGTACTATTGGCACTCATATCTGATAGATAAATATCAATATTATAACAAATATGAACCAACATTCGAATCATGAATGAACCATAGTATTGAATTAGCTTTTTACCCACAACTTTATAAAATAATAGCCCATTTAAATATTCTTTAGAATTTTAAATTAAATATTGAGAAATTCACTTATTTAATAGAAAACTATGACACATTATCATTTTTATATTGTGCTATATACAGGAGTAAGTAAATTTCTTGCCATAATTCTTGTTTGGAACAAGTGTGACTGTCAACAGATTAATTCAAATAATTTATATAAATCAATTAGCATTTTGTAGAGCACCAAAATCAAATCACTAACATATGTATATAGGCCGTTTCGTTAGAGTACTTGAGTACCACATAAACCGGTTACCCATTTAGAAAATTAGTTTCGAATAAAATCTTATATTTTATAAATAAGACTGTCCACCGCTCTTATTTATAAAATAAATCGTTCACCGTATTTTTATTTTTAACAAAACCGAGTTTTTGATCACTCTAATCGTAGCCAATATACGATATACATATCAGATAGTGTCAAGATTTGTATGTGGTATGAAAACTTGACATTTTGTTGAAAGGTACTTAGACAAATTTGTTTCTAAATTTTTCGAAATTGTAATTATGTACTTATATCAACAAACTGAATCGAGGTGAAAAAGGTACAAAATTACCATAACAATCCAGAAGAGTTAATGCAATTAACATTTTATATATTCGAAGAGTCTTATTTCGAAGTCCAATAGCTCCGCCCCGGTATACCATCATCAGATGACCCAAATATAAAACTTCATCGTGACAATGTCTATTCCTTTAGTTTGTAAATTGAAGACTCTTTTCTAACAATCCCAATGATTTTCATTGGTCCATGTTTTGCATCCCTACCCGATATGTGCTGATGAATTATAAAAAAAGTGTTAAAAAAATATCGAATGATTTGTTTAATACTTTTGTTTCGAATTCATTATCTCTATTCGTCTGTCTATCTACCCTAAGTAGTTAGTAAAATACAGGTACCAACTTCAATACGATATTCATGAAATTTTCACATCAGGGACAAAATTGGTCAAAATCGTTTCTGTCTCGCTATTTAAGACATGAATCATCGTAATTTTTTTAAATTAAATTTCAATATTAATTGTATTTTTTCTTAAAAAGTTGAATTGAAAATTTCGTTGAAACTGACAATATGTGTGGAATTGTGAAAGATTCTGAGTAGTATTATAGAAGTTATAAGATAATCAATATTTCACTAAATTTTGACCCTTCGTGGGGGAGGTACTCGAAGGAGTGGAACAACATGGTTCATATTTGACCTTAGTCTGAGATAGACAAAAATATTGGCACATACCAAATGTGAAGTCAATAGTTAATCCTATTAAAACCTATCGTGCGCACCAACAAGACAGACAGACGGACCGATGAACATGCATATAATGACCTAAAATTACCCAAAAAAATAAAGGTCCTTGAGCGGATTAAGGGTCACTGAACGTATTAAAGATCGGAGAATGTCGATTTCGATGAAATTTTACAGAAAAATGCAATTTCAACAAAATTTTCTAGAAAACTTAAAATTCCAAGAAATTTTATAATTTTCTAAAAAAAATTATTTTCACATAATTTTCTAAAACAAGGTACTAAGGCTCACTAAAGAAGGGGTTCTACAGAAAATTGTTTTTAAAAAAATTTTAATTTTAACCAGTAAGGAAAGTCGGGCGGGGCCGACTATATAATACCCTACACCTCCCTAACAATGCGAAAGGGTTATTGCGATAATAATTTGGAATAATTGGTAAATGGGTAAGAACATATATATGCGGATATATCTAATTGTGAACCGATAATCGCTAAATTAAGCAATATTCGTTCCTAAATTGAGAAACATCTTTCTGGAGAGTTTTGTAATGATCGGAAGTAAAGTACAGCTTCTATAGCGCTTTGTAACCAAATCAGGAGGAACATATATATAGAGCTTATATATAAATCTGAATCTATTTTCCCTGAATACTCATTCATGTAAAATAGAGACCTCTTTCTGTCGAATTTCGTACTGATCGGATATAAAATACAGTCTCTACAGCGCTTGAATGTCAAATCGGTGCTAACATATATATGGGGGCTATATCTAAATCTGAACCGATTTTCTCCAAATTTGGCAGTATTCCTTCGTGTAATAAGAAACCTCGCTGTAATCGGATATAAAATACAGTTTCTACAGCTATTGAATTTCAAATCGGGGGTAACATATATATGGGGGCTATATCTAAATCTGAACCGATTTTCTCCGAATTCGGCAGTATTCCTTCATGTAATAAGAAACCTCTTTCTGCCGAATTTCGTACTGATTGGATATAAAATACAGTTTCTACAGCGCTTATATGTCAAATCGGGTGCAACATATATATGGGGGCTATATATAAATCTGAACCGATTTCCCCCAAATTTTGTATTGTATCTAAGTGTATCACGAGACTACTCTCTGTCAATTTTTGTACAAATCGGTTACAAAATGTTGCTTATACAGTGCATATATGCCAAATCGTAGGTACATATATATGGGAGCTATATGTAAATCTGAACCGATTTTAACCAAATTCAATAGGGATCGTCCTTGGATATGTGCAAGTTTCGTTGAGATCGGACCATAATTGCGACCTGTACTTTGATTACAAGAATACGTCTACAGACAGACAGACAGACGGACATAGCTAAATCGACTCAGAAAGTGATTACAAGTCGATCGGTATAATAAACAATGGGTCTATCTCTTCTCCTTTTGGGTGTTACAAACAAATGCACAAAGTCAGAATACCCTGTACCACAGTGTGGTGTAGGGTATAAAAACGAAAATTTCCAAATATTAGACAACATTTTAAAGAATGGACTTTTACAAAATTTTCCACAATAATTAAATTTTGAATAAATTTTATAGAAAAAATTTAATTTTCATTGATGCAATTTTGACAAACTTTTCCAGAAAAAATAAATTTTGAAGAAATTTTGTATAAAAGTTAAATTTTCATTGAATTTTTTTTAGAAAAATTTTATGTTATCAAGATTTTTCAAACAAATTCTATTTGTATTAAATTTGTATATAACAAGTAAGAAAGTTTCAGTCGGGTAAACCGACTAAGGTATACCCTCACTTTGTGAGTAATGTAATATTGAATATTATTCGAATTATTCTGTCAATTTGTGTGGGAGGTACCAGAAGGGGTTTATATAGATACATTAAATTCATTGCACTGTGCCGAATTATAAGCATTTATGTGCACTGGTAAAAACGTTATGAGATATTAAATTGTGGTATGATTTGGGCATTTTTTGTCGGAGGTACAAAAAGGGGCGTGGCGATAACGCCCATTTTTGACAGGGCTATAGACACTATAAAAACATTACACTGTACAAAATTTCAAGTATTCAAAATTTCAACTTCGCCCATTTTTCTCGAGTTGATAGCGACTAATAAGCTAATACTATGTGTGGAATTTCAGAAGATTCGAATAAGTAGTATAGCAGTTATTAAAGAATCAATTTTTCACAACATTTTAACCCTTTGTGGGGGAGGTACTAGAAGGAGTGGACCAATATGGCCCATCTTCGAACTTAGCCGGAGATAGAAAAAAATATTACCACATACCAAATTTGAGGTCAATCGGTTACTCCTTTCGAGAGTTATCGTGCGCACCAGCCAGCAGACACACAGACAGACAGACGGACGGACATTGCTCATTCGACTTAAAATGACCCAAAACGGTTTTCCTCCGAACATACTTGGGGTCTTAGGTCACTCCTTCGATGTGTTACACTTTTTTCCGTAGCAAATGATATATACCCTCGTCACACTAAATTGAAAGTATAAAAAATAAATTTTGCTGAAATTTTCTATATTTAAAAATGCAATTTCCACAAATTTATGGTAGTAATTATAAAGTGTGGCGCAGAATGAGCTATATGGTTTAAATGTTTTTTTTAAATACAGTATATTATTGGGGAATTTTTTGCAATTAGTTTTGAAAAATTATATCCTGTAAGTGATTTCCTATTTTTAGCATAATTTCCATAACTTTTCGCAACATTTCGGAAAAATTCAATTATTTTTATTCGTTGTTCGATTCATAATTAATTCCACAAGTCTCCTTCACAAAATGCCGAAAAAAACAAAGAAAGAAAAATAATTAAAAAAGTTATAAAGATTTCAAATCATATAGCACATTCTGCGCCACCCTGTATTACAACTTTTTAAAGAAGGTGGGGATGTGAAACCAACGATCACAAAATAATAATTAAAAAAGATATAAATAATTCAAACCACATAGCTCATTCTGCGCCACCCTGTATTTGCAATATTGTTTTTGAAAAAACTTTGCATTCTAAAACACCGTGTGACAAAATTGAACATAAATCAATGGTCATGGAAATGACTATATAATTCCGAAAGCTGACTAGAAACCAAACAATACTGTGTACTCAGTTTTTTATTTTCTTGTCGAGTTCGCGTTTTAAAGGACATACAATTTTTAAAGATATGATTATTCAAATTTTTTTTTGTAATTTTTCTGAAAGACCTAATAGGACGATATGAGTGACAAACGGAAGGGCACATTTTAAGCTATCTAATTACTATTTTTGTTTTTAGAAATTGGAACAAAACTCAAATCATTATCCTTTAAGATCTAAGGTAGACAATTTAAAAAAAAATTGATTTTGCGGATCTTACTGTCCAGTTATTTATATCCAAATTTTGGGATTCTAGGTTGATTAGTTAGTCTTTTAGAACTATTTTAATTTTAATTTCAAATTGATGAATATTTTGTTATTTCTTTATTTACAGAAATCTTAGTGCAGCCAGTGCTTTAAAAATCGCAAAAATGCCCACAAAGTCATATTTCAGTATAATATTGGAAAATACTTATACGTAATACGAATAAAACATAACAGAACATTTTTGCGATTTTTAAGACACTGGATGCACTTTTTATCCCCTTACCTTAGAGAGGAGGCTATATATCATTTGCTACGAGTCAAAAGTGTAACACATCGAAGGGGTGACCTAAGACCCTAAGTATGTTCGGCGGATATCCGTTTTGGGTCATTTTAAGTCGAATGAGCAGTCCGTCCGTCCGTCCGTCTGTCTGTCTGCTGGCTGGTGCGCACGATAACTCTCGAAATGGGTAACCGATTGACTTCAAATTTGGTATGTGGTAATATTTTCTTCTATCTCCGGCTAAGTTCGAAGATGGGCCATATTGGTCCACTCCTTCTAGTACCTCGGCCACAAAGGGTTACCTTTTAGTGAAATATTGATTATTTAATAACTTCCATACTACTTATTTAAATCATCTGAAATTCACTATTACCTCGAGAAAAATGGACGAAGTTGCCACTCCTCTTTTGGTACCTCCCACACAAATGGACAATTTTGAAACAAAAGATAAAAGCTTATTACTTTATTACCAGTGCATATAAAGACTTTAAATATTGTACAGTGTAATGGTTTAATAGCACCTAAATTACAGTGAAATGCGCATTATTGCCACGTTCGTTTTGGTACCTCCCACACAAATTGACCATTTTGTACCAAAAGTTTCCAGAATATAACTTTAATACCAGTGTATATAAATAATTAATATTTTGTACACTATAATGTGCTTATACAAAATAGAGTCTAGAGAAAAGTGGCCGTAATTGGTACGCTCCTTTTGGTACCTCCCACACAAATGGACTTTTTTACACCAAAAGTTAACTGCTTATAACGTTAATACCAGTGCATATAAATAATCAAAATTTTGTACAGTGTAATGCTTTTCTAGTACCAAGAGTCCAGAGAAAAATTGGTGTTATTGGCTCGGCCCTTTTGGTAACTCCCACACAAATGGACATTTTTGTACCAAAAATTAACAGCTTTTAATTTAATACCAGTGCATATAAGTACTTGCAATTTTGTACAGTGTAATGCTTTTATAGTACCTAGAGCCCAGAGAATAGTAACCGTTATTGAGACGGTCACTATTCTCTGGGCTCTAGTCCCGGTCCCACACAAAAGGACCATTTTGTACCAAAAGTTAACAGTTTTTAAATTTAATACCAGTACATACTTTAAAGTTATTAAATGCAATTTAAATTGATAATAATTTAATTAAAACAAAAAAATAATAAATTTACTAATATTTTTTGGGACTCAATGTGAGGGGATTCATATGTCGGTTTACCCGACTGAACTCTTTACTTGTTCCAATTTCAATTTCAATTTATAATTTCATCTTTATTAACTTTCTTTTATATTATTGTTTGCATGGTTTGAGATATTACTCTAAATATTACAACAAGTGAAATCTTAAAAGTATTGTGAATGTTTTATTTTGGTTTCAGTTTGGTTTTTTCCGATGTTTTTTCTCCTATTTTATATCTATAACTTTGCTTCAGACACAAAAGAGATATTCCGTGCGGTATACCGAGAAAAAATATAGAAAAAGTGCTAAAAATCCACCTTGAGCAAAAAAATCGTATGCCATTAAATTACCGCAATTTTTTGGAAATTATGTTCGCTTCAGGCATCCAGTTTGTTCGTTAGTTATTGTACTCTACACTACACTATGGTACAGGGGATTATAACATTGTTTTTTGGCATATTTTTATACCCTACACCACACTGTGGTACAGGGTATTATAACTTTGTGCATTTGTTTGTAACACCCAAAAGGAGAAGAGATATATCCATTGTTTATTATACCGATCGACTTCTAATCACTTTCTGAGTCGATTTAGCTATGTCCGTCTGTCTGTCTGTCCGTCTGTCCGTCTGTCTGTAGATGTATTCTTGTAATCAAAGTACAGGTCGCAATTATGGCCCGATCTTGACGAAACTTTACACATATCTTTTTTTGGCACAAGGACGATCCCTATTTAATTTGGTTAAAATCGGTTAAGATTTGGATATAGCCCCCATATATATGTTAGCCCCGATTTGACATGTAAGCGCTGTAAAAACTTTATTTTATATCCGATCAGTATGAAATTCAGCAGAAAGGGATCTCTTATTATATGAATGAACACTGTTAAATTTGGAAGAAATCGGTTCAGATTTAGATATAGCCCCCATATATACGTTACCCCCGATTTCACATGTATGCGCCGTAAAAAAATTATTTTATAACCGATCAGTGTGAAATTTGGCAGAAAGAGGTTTCTTATTACATGAATTAATACTGCCAAATTTGAAGGAAATCGGTTGAGATTTAGATATAGCCCACATATATATGTTACCCCCATTTTAACATGTAAGCGCTGTAGAAACTGTATTTTATATCCGATCAGTAAAAAAATTGACAGAAAGAGGTTTCTCATTACGTGAATTAACACTGCCAAATTTGAGGGAAATCGGTTCAGATTTAGATATAGCCCCCATATATATGTTACCCCCGATTTAACATGTAAGCGCTGTACAATCTGTATTTTATATCCGATCAGTAAAAAAATCTACACAAAGAGGTTTCTTATTATATGAAGGGATACTTCCAAATTCAGAGAAAATCGGTTCAGATTTAGATTTAGCCCCCATATATATGTTACCCCCGATTTGACATGTAAGTGCTGTAGAGAATGTATTTTATATCCGGTCAGTACGAAACTTGACAGAAAGAAGTTTATTTTTCAATGAATGAGTATTCAAGGAAAATCCGTTCAGATTTATATATAACCTCCTTCTGATTTGGTACCAAAGCGCTTTATAAGTTGTACTTTACTTCCGATCAAAATTTTCCAGAAAGATGTTGCTAATTTTTTTATATAAGCGCTATTTTAGAGACCTGAAAGGCTTCAGCGGAAATGAAAATTAAAGCATTACTTAAACCAATTATTCCAAGGTAGTACCAATTATTCCAAGGTAGTACCTACCTAACATACCCTGCATATATTACTTATATTGTGTACGACCAAAAATCGGACTATTTATTGTGTTAAGGCTAATAATAACCACAGTAAATGCAAATATGTGGAATATTATTATTAGTTCAATTTCTAATTCCACACATTATATTAAACTCCTCTTTGGAATAACCCTTGACGTGGCGGGGGAGCTAAGTACTTTCGTAAAAGATAGGAAACTAATTATTCCAACTATTCAAAAAGAAATTCTTAATATACATTGCCGAGGTGGTGTAGGGTATTATATAGTCGGCCACGCCCGACTTTAACCTTTCCTTACTGGTTAAAAAATACTACCGATAGACGCACCTTAAAATATACTGTTCGAATCACTAGCAGTCCATCTTAAGTTGTTAGTTTAGTACAGGTCAAAATTTCACTCCGATCCTGCAGAACTTTGGCAATAAGAACTCTTTCACAACAGGGTGAAAACCTATTGCAATTGGTCAAAATCGGTTCAGATCGATATTGCCGCCAGATATAAATGTTTCTTTAGGTTTGGCTTGGTAGCGCTATGGGAGCTGTATTCCACATTTAATCATTTTGAAACTTAGTATGGTAGAGTTTATTTATGTCAGAACCCATATTGTCGAATTTGAACAAATTGAGTTTAGATTTACTTTTATAATTATTATTTATATTTCATATTTATGTATATTTACTATATCTGAGCTTATTCTGCTCTAAAAAGGTGGTGCACGATACCATATAGTTGGCTTCGCCAGTCATTGGCCTTTCCTCGCTTAGGGGTTTGTTACTCGCTTAGGAATAGCGTATAGTCTTGCAAAATTCTTATTTTGTAAGCAGCATATTCATCTTGTTAAATTGATCGCATACATATATAAACGGAACTTCCCTAAAACTGTCTTTACATAAAAAGTCAGTAATTTGGTTGACTTTCTAGATATTTTGGACACACAAAAATATTTGGTTAAAAGCTTCAAATGTTTTACGCTTCTTTTGTACCAGAACTGTTTTCCCAAAAATTGTTGAGTGCAAAAATTCTATCGCATAAATGGTACATTTTGCATAATCCATCTCGGAGTGTGAGTCGACCATAATTTTTCAACTCCGGACTCCGACTCCGGGCAAATAACCCCGACCCGACTACACAGCCCTCCAAAAAATTACCAATTAAAATATTATAATGGATGATTTTTTGCAACACTGTTTTTGGCAGCTCAGCTGTTTTCGCATTTTTATCTTTAAATATAGTTTTTTTATCCGAAAGATAGCTACGGCCCCCTGGGGAGCCGCTGATCCCTAATTGGGTAGGGCAGCTCCTTTACCAGAACCCTACTTTTCTTTTTTTATTTTCACAAATTTTCCATATTGGTTACCAAATACCAGAATATAATATGCACTACATAACTATCACGAGAATGCCAATCAATGACCACTCGCAATAGTTTCACATACGTTTTTTTCCTAGCCAATTTAGGGTCAATTTGGATCGTTTTGTATTCTCATGGAGGCAGAGAGACAGACAGACAGTGGCACAAAAAGCAAAAACTTTTCCCTTCCATCCATCCATCCCACACCCACGCACACTATCATCGTCTTAATTTTAAATTGTTCCAAGTAAACAGATTACTTCTTTGTGATAATCACATTTCTGATGCATTGTATGTCGTCCAGTAAACATGTATGTATTTATGTACATACGTACACACATATCCGTCTATGTAATGTACATTTGATCCATGACAAATGGCCTTTATGTCGCGAGATATGCTTATGGAGACCGAGCGACAATGGTCATTGTGTTCCGAGGCATCCAAGTAGAATGATCGCAGTTCACGGGAAGGTTCTTTCGTTTTAAATTGATATAAATTAAAGTGATCACATTTTTACATCGACCTATTATCATACGCCATACGATAAGTTCGAGAAAATCTACAAATCTGCAAATGCACAAGATGAAGTGGTTCTTGCATATTTTGGTTGTAACATTTGTGCTATTGGCCGTCTGCGAAGCTCGTGGTGGTGGTGGTAGGCGTGGCGGTTCCATGGGTGGTTTATTCGGCAGTTGGCGTAAGTATAAGAAACCAGTCTCCAGTAGCGGCAGCTCTAGGCGTATAGTGAGTAGTTCGCCAGTCCATACGCCCATCACAAAGGCTCTGAATGAAAAGAAAGCTACGGGAAGTGAAAAATTTGCGAAAAATTCTAAAACTTATAACAAATACAACACACCACCGCTGCCGGCGGGAGGTTCGTATTACACGAATACAGCCGCCATGCCCGGAAATGCAATTTATGTGGCTCAAGCCCCACCCAGGGGAGCAGGTAAATAAATATCCTATCCTATTTATCTAAAATCTCGAAAATAACAATTTAAAAACAAGTAGGAAAAAGTCAGTCAAGTAAACCGACATAGAGACATAGGGCCCTATTGATTAAATTTTTATGAACAAGGTACTAAGGCTCACTAAAGAAGGGGTTCTACAGGAAATTGTTTTTAAAAAAATTTTAATTTTAACCAGTAAGGAAAGGCAGAAAGTCGGGCGGGGCCGACTATATAATACCCTACACCTCCCTAACAATGCGAAAGGGTTATTGCGATAATAATTTGGAATAATTGGTAAATGGGTAAGAACATATATATGCGGATATATCTAATTGTGAACCGATAATCGCTAAATTAAGCAATATTCGTTCCTAAATTGAGAAACATCTTTCTGGAGAATTTTGTAATGATCGGAAGTAAAGTACAGCTTCTATAGCGCTTTGTAACCAAATCAGGAGGAACATATTTTATATAGAGCTTATATATAAATCTGAATCTATTTTCCCTGAATACTCATTCATGTAAAATAGAATTTCATACTGATCGCATATAAAATACAGTCTCTACAGCGCTTGAATGTCAAATCGGTGCTAACATATATATGGGGGCTATATCTAAATCTGAACCGATTTTCTCCAAATTTGGCAGTATTCCTTCGTGTAATAAGAAACCTCTTTCTGCCGAATTTCGCTGTAATCGGATATAAAATACAGTTTCTACAGCTATTGAATTTCAAATCGGGGGTAACATATATATGGGGGCTATATCTAACTCTGAACCGATTTTCTCCGAACTCGGCAGTATTCCTTCATGTAATAAGAAACCTCTTTCTGCCGAATTTCGTACTGATTGGATATAAAATACAGTTTCTACAGCGCTTACATGTCAAATCGGGTGCAACATATATATGGGGGCTATATATAAATCTGAACCGATTTCCCCCAAATTTTGTATTGTATCTAAGTGTATCACGAGACTACTCTCTGTCAATTTTTGTACAAATCGGTTACAAAATGTTGCTTATACAGTGCATATATGCCAAATCGGAGGTACATATATATGGGAGCTATATGTAAATCTGAACCGATTTTAACCAAATTCAATAGGGATCGTCCTTGGGCCTAAAAAAAGATATGTGCAAAGTTTCGTTGAGATCGGACCATAATTGCGACCTGTACTTTGAGTACAAGAATACGTCTACAGACAGACAGACAGACAGACGGACATAGCTAAATCGACTCAGAAAGTGATTACAAGTCGATCGGTATAATAAACAATGGGTCTATCTCTTCTCCTTTTGGGTGTTACAAACAAATGCACACAGTAATAATACCCTGTACCACAGTGTGGTGTAGGGTATAAAAATTGTTTTAAAAATAGATTGAACATTATTTGTCCCTAAAAATGTATGTATTATAACTTTTTAAAAAAGTGGGGGATATGAAACAAACCAAAAAAATCGGAAAAATTCAATTATTTTTGTACGTTGTTCGATTCATAACACTATGCAACAAATGAACACTTTTTGAAAAATACACGGACTTGACAGTATAGGTTCAATTATACTATCAAAGGGTAGTATAACCCTGTACTCGGTTTGGCGAAATTGGTGACCAATTTTTTTTATGGCTCCCCAAAGTTTCTGAAAATCTGTGGGCCACTCAAAAAGGTGTCATCAGCTTTTGTCCAACAACTAATTCAGACTTGGTGATACCGCCTAACTATGTTTGGCAATAATGTAGCTAAGGATATACCGAACAAAGTTTCTTAACATTTTTGCGAAAAAAAAATTTTCCGTTACTTTTTTTTGAAAAAGTGAAGGAAAAAAATATTTTTTCACTTTTTATACCCTACACCACACTGTGGTACAGGGTATTATAACTTTGTGCATTTTTTTGTAACACCCAAAAGGAGAAGAAATAGACCCATTGTTTATTATACCGATCGACTTAGAATCACTTTCTGAGTTGATTTAGCTATGTCCGTCTGTCTGTGCATGTATTCTTGTAATCAAAGTACAGGTCGCACTTATGGTCCGATCTCGACGAAACTTTACACATGTATTTTATTTGACCCAAGGACGATCCCTATAGAATTTGGTTAAAATCGGTTCAGATTTAGATATAGCCCCCATATATATTTTACCCCAGATTTGACATGTAAGCGCTGTAAAAACTTTAGTTTATATCCGGTCAGTCTGAAATTCGGCAGAAAGAGGTTTCTTATTATATGAATGAACACTGTTAAATTTGGAAGAAATCGGTTCAGATTTAGATATAGCCCCCATATATACGTTACCCCCGATTTGATGTGTAAGCGCTGTAAAAATGTTATTTTATATCCGATCTGTATAAAATTCGGCAGAAAGAGGTTTCTTATAATATGATTGAACACTGTTAAATTTGGAAGAAATCGGTACAGATTTAGATATAGCCTCCATATATACGATACCCCCGATTTGACATGTAAGCGCTTTAAAAATTTTATTTTATATGCGATCAGTGCGAACTTCGGCAAAAAGAGGTTCCTCCTACATGAAGAAATACTGCCAAATTCGGAGAAAATCGGTTCAGATTTAGATATAGCCCACATATATATGTTACCCCCGCGCTGTAGAGACTGTATTTTATATCCGATTAGTACGAAATTCGTCAGAAAGATGTCTTTTTACATGAATGAGTATTCAGGGAAAATCGGTTCAGATTTATATATAACATCCGTATATATGCTCCTCCTGATTTGGTGTCAAAGCGCTATAGATGTTGTACTTTACTTCCGATCATTAAAATTTTCCAGAAATATGTTTCTCAATTTAGGAACGAATATTGCTTAATTTAGCGATTATCGGTTCAGAATTAGATAATATGTTCCTACCCATTTACCAATTATTCCAAATGATTATTGCAATGACCCTTATCGCATTGTTAGGGAGGTGTAGGGTATTATATAGTCGGCCCCGCCCGACTTTCTGCCTTTCCTTACTGGTTTCACCATAACTGGCAACATTGTAGCCAACGTAAATCCTTTTTTTGGTGTTTGTGTCATGTTTTGAGCTTTGGTGTGTTCTGACACATAAGTAAAATTTTATGGCGAACATTTTTGTAGAACATTTAATTTTAAGGGGTGTTTTTTACGATTTATTAAAACGGGGCCAAAAATTCCAGTTATGTGGGGGAGCTAGAGGGTTAAAATGTTCCACAAAAATATTGGCCTTAATATTTTCTATAAAGTTGCTGAACATACCCTATACCAAAAAAATATATTTTTGTTACATAACAGTGAAATACTTAAATTTTTGGGGTACAATGTGTTTTTTTTAGCTATTTAGGGAAGTTATGCTGAAAATAGTGAAAAAAAATATACTTCACTTTTTCAAAAAAAAAAATCAGGAAAAAATTTTTTTTCGCATAAAAATTGGTCACCAATTTCGACAAACCGAGTATAGGTTTATACTACCCTTTGATAGTAGAATCGAACCTATACTGTCAAGTCCGTGTATTTTTTCACTGTTGCACAGTGTAATTAATTCCCCAAGTCTCCTTCACAAAATGCTAAAAAACAAAGAAAGAATAATAACCAAAAAATTTATAAAGAATTCAAACCATATAGCTCATTTTGCGCCACACTGTTTAATATAAAAACCAGTAAGGAAAGGCTAAAGTCGGGCGGGGCCGACTATATAATACCCTACACCACTCTCGTAATATTGAATAACTCTGATATATAAATTTTGTAATTCATGTATAAATTGTTTACATACATTTACTTTTGGGACATTTTATACTTAAATAATACCCTGTACCACAGTGTGGTGTAGGGTATAAAAACGATTGGATCTAAAGAGCCAAATCGGATGAAACATATATATGGGAGCTATAGCTAAATCTTAACCGATTTTCTTCAAATTCGGCATTCTAAATTTCAAAACGATTGGATGTAAAATATAGCTTCTATAGAACTAAAGGGCCAAATCGGACGAAACATATATATGGGATCTATAGCTAAATCATGACCGATTTTCTTCAAATTCGGTAGTGTTGGTTCATGGATCAAGAAACTCTACCATTCTAAATTTCAAAACGATTGGATGTAAAATACAGCTTCTATAGAACTAAAGGGCCAAATCGGACGAAACATATATATGGGAGCTATAGCTAAATCTTAACCGATTTTCTTCAAATTCGGCAATGTTGGTTCATGGATCAAGAAACTCTACCATTCTAAATTTCACAACGATTGGATGTAAAATACAGCTTCTATAGAACTAAAGGGCAAAATCGGACGAAACATATATATGGGAGCGATAGCTAAATCTTAACCGATTTCAACCAAATTCACAAGGGATCTTTACAGCTGCGAAATACTCTAAACTGCAAAATTTCAGAACGATCGGAGTGAAATTGCGACCTGTAGTCGACGAACAACTTTACATGGACAGACGGACGGACGGACAGACATGGTTAAATCGACTCAGATAGTGATTCTGAGTCGATCGGTATACTTTAAGGTGGGTCTAGCTGTGTTAGTTTCAGGTGTTACAAACATCTGCCGTGAAACAAACTTATAATACCCTGTACCACAGTGTGGTATAGGGTATAATTAAGTGGCCTACAACTTTTCCGGGATCATTTTTCATACCTAAGTTATTACATATAATGCGATCACACATTTTTTTCGATTTTGATGAAATTTTTCAAATAAATAATTTAAAGTGCGCATAACAAGAATCAAATTTTTAAATTAATTTGAGCTAGGGAAAATGTTTGGTACATTTTTCTTAAAAATTCTGTAATTTTGGTCTGAGTTGAGCAATTTTATTTTTTGTTTTAATTCAAAGAGTTTTAACAAATTGTGTTGTTAAAAAAATTACAAAATAGTATTAAAAAAATAAAAAAACATTAAAGCTAAATTTTATGAAAAATACACCTCCAAGTTTTTAATTATTTTTTGTGTAAAATTTTTAAATTTTTTTTATCAACACAATCTGTTATCTACAGTATGCATCAAAAAATTTGCTTTGCTGTTGTCTGTTTTCTACTGACAACGGCAAAGCAAGGGGTATGTCGCTTCATGTTTTGTGTTATTTCGTTTTTATACTCATATCCCTGAAGATGTTCTTCAAAGAAGAACGAAATATTGGATAGCAATAAATAAACAATAACAACACCTGACCTCGAGCTTGTCATTTAAATACAAAAATAATATAGAATAAAAGGTCGAAACATATACAAAAAAAAAAAAAAATATTAAATTTGTATACCCTCACTTTAGTGATATGAGGGTATATATCATTTTCTACGGGCCAAAAGAGCCTAAGTACCTTCGGCGGATATTCGTTTTGGGTCATTTTAAGACGAATGCGAAATGTCTGTCCGTCCGTCTGTCTGTCTGTCTGCTGGCTGGTGTGTACGATTACTCTCGAAAGGAGTAACCGATTGACTTCAAATTTGGTATTCGAAGATGGGCCATATTGGACTACTCCTTCTTGTACCTCCCACACGAAGGGTTAACATTTCGTGAAATATTTATTCTTCAATAGCTTCCTACTCTACTTTCAACTTTACTACTTATTAGAATCTCCTGAAGTTACATACATCGTATGATTTTATTAGTCGCTATCACATTGTGAAAAATTGGCTAAGTTACCACGCCCCTTTTGGTACCTCCCACACAAATGGACCATTTTGCATCAAAATTGAACTGCTTATAACTCTAATACAAGTGCATAAAAATGCTTGAAATTTTGTACAGTATAATGTTTTTGTAGCGCCTATAGTCCAGTAAAAAATGTGCATTATTGTACAGCCCCTTTTGGTACCTCCCACACAAATGGACCGTTTTACACCAAAAGTTAACGACTTATAACTTTAGTACCAGTACATACAAATACTTGAAATTTTGTACAGTGTACCACGCCCCTTTTTGTACCTCCGACACAAAATGACCAAATCATACCAAAATTGAATAGCTCGTAACGTCAAGATACCAGTGCACATAAACGCTTATATTTCGGCACTGTGCAATGTATTTAAAGAATCGACTGTTTGTCGAAAAATAGGTGTATTTGTTAAACGCCTTCTGGTACTTCCAACACAAATTGACAGATTAATTAGTGTAATGTTATATATTACATTACTCACAAAGTGAGGGTATACCTTAGTCGGTTTAACCGACTGAAACTTTCTTAATTGTTTAAATATTGATAACTTCTGAACGAGTTATCGGAAAAATCTCAAAAAATTCAACAAAGCGTTTTTTCAGGTGTACTAAAAATATAAAAAAGTGGAAAAATCATAATCAATAAAATACTAAGACGATTTAGCCATGTCCGTCTGTCCGTCCGTCCCTCCTTCTGTTGTAATCACAATCTACAATAATTGAGCTAGATGACTGAAATTTCTTACAAATACTTCTTATAGCGGCAGGTAACTTCAGTTGAAAATGGGAAAAATCAATCAATTTTTGATGAAGCTCAGATCCACACGAAGGCGAAGTGGTATTTTACAGTATTAACCGATCTGGTCGCAAATTTATCACATTCCAATTTTGATACAAAACAAATCAGGGAACAAAGCTGAGGGGTGGAAGTTTATATTTTTCCAAATTAATATGCATTTACTTTTGACTGAAACTCGTTTGTTACAAAACAACAGTGCAACACATTGATATATTGACCTACGGTCTTATTTATATTTGACGGAAATTCACTATCAATTAAATCATTTAAGCTCAGTCTATCCGCCTGTCTAACTGGGGTGAAGTATAACTCTTTAAAGGAATGACCAAATGGTTAAAAATTTTGTATGTGGTGATTTTTTTCCAAAGTTAGATTAAGTTCGATGATGGGTCATATTAGCTATCCCTCTCTGTTCTCTCCCGCACAAGGGGTTAACATTAGTGACAAATTTAATGTCTGATATTTTACGGAAATTCGTTCCGTTTAATGAGCATTTTTACCCACCTGAGGGTGGGTCGACAATTTTTACTAACTTCTAACAACATTTTTAAATTCTTGGATTTTTTCAACAACTTCATGAAAAATCAAGTAATCGATTTAGATTTTGATTCGAAGCTTTAGTAAAAACGTACAGAAACACTTTGTCAACCATTAAATATCCTCGGATGGTCATTGTCTAATTAATACTGCAATGTTTACCAATCAATATAGTTTAATTTTCAGTTTGGTTTTATTCCAGGTTATTCCTGGAATTTCCAAAAATAACATATAATATATGTGTATATTTTCTTTTCAGAATTTGGTGATTTTCTAACTGGCTATCTTACGGGAAGACTGATGACAATGGGCATGTCACCTTACCACCAGGTAACTCATATCTATCGAGATAACCCACAACCTTCGAATCCACAGACCAACGATGATAATTCGGAAAAAGTTATAATAATCAAAAATGGTGCAGACGCAATGACAAATTCCGCATCTAGTACAACGACCGCATCAAGTATCTTAAAGTCTTCCACAACAGAAACTACAAGTTCTTCTTCACCCTATGCTCTGGCATATACATCCTCCACATCGGCTACAGCCTCAGCTTCAGCTAATACCCCGACCGATACTCCAACGCCAGCTAATGGTATTATTTGCATACCTCTCAAAGTGAATGAGACCAATGCCAGTGGAGATGTGATACAAGTCGATCGAATAGTTTGCTATCCAGCTCCCCCACCACCAACGCCCATAGATAATGAGATGAAATCAAAGCCGGTGGAAATAGCGGGAGATATTATAACACATTAAATATATTCATTTTAAAAACTACTATCTTAATATTTATTATAAAGCTACGAACGAACGAACAGTATAAATATTCGACGATATTCATAATGACAACATTATGGAATATGAAGTGTTTCTTATTTTCTAATTCTACACAACGAGTCTCATATACATATGTATTTCAATAAAGGCAAATTATAGTTTAAATATAATTTATTTACAATAAAATTTCTGCAAATAAATATTTTGTATTAAACAAGGAAAAATGGCGTTAAGTTCTGACTTGCCAAATCTTTTAAACCCTCCACCATGGAATGCATTCCTCAGTATACTTGTAGTAACGCAAATAGAAATTCATATGAATAATTATTTTTTTAGGAAGCTAGCATTATTTAGTATTGTTTCCGATTTGAAAGAAATTTGGTAGACTAACCTACCTATGTAGTATGTATATGGGGTATTTCGTGCCAAGTGAGTTAATTTTTTAAACCGATGTCTTCTGATCGGGATAAAACTTTCACCTTTAGTCCTCTTGGATAGTACTTATAGCGCAACATTTTAACGAGATCGGTTAAAGACTGTCCGAGTTGGGGGGTGTTGAATTTTGATATTTTGTTCAAACGGCCCGGTTTTCCTATTCATACGACTAATTACACTATGCAGCTAAAAAATTATAGTTTTTATACCCTACACCACACTGTGGTATAGGGTATTATGACTTTGTGCATTTGTTTGTAACACCCAAAAGGAGAAGAGGTAGATTCATTGTTTATTATACCGATCGACTTGTAATCACTTTCTGAGTCGATTTAGCTATGTCCGTCTGTCTGTCCGTCTATCTGTAGATGTATTCTTGTAATCAAAGTACAGGACGCAATTATGGCCCGCTCTTGACGAAACTTTACACATATCTTTTTTTTTGGTACAAGGACGATCCCTATTTAATTTGGTTAAAATCGGTTCAGATTTGGATATAGCCCCCATATATATGTTAGCCTCGATTTGACATGTAAGCGCTGTAAAAACTTTATTTTATATCCGATCAGTATGAAATTCAGCAGAAAGAGGTCTCTTATTATATGAATGAACACTGTTAAATTTGGAAGAAACCGGTTCAGATTTAGATATAGCCCCCTGAATAAAGTTTGAGGAGTACTGATGATAACTGAAGATGCAGAGGGTGCTGGAAGGGTTGGAGGGCAGTAACTTCACCAGTGACAAAGAGCGTAGTGGACTGTATATTTGAGAAGTGGAGACAACGTTGGGAACTGGAGGAATTGCAGTTGCTACAAACACAGAGAGTTTAATTAATTGCTAGGCACAATTTCTCGAGATGTGAGAAATTGTGAGCAAATAATGATGCGAGGAATAAAAAATAAAAGAACCAAAATTGTAGTATTAGGAGAATAGGGTTTTATTATTAGGGTTGCGAGTGCTCACCAGTTGGAGTGTGCTGAGAAAGTGAACGAGTTAAACTTCACTAACCCGCCAAGAAGTTTTTAAACTTATCTTTAAGATAAATATTAGTTTTTTGTAATTCACAATAGCGATAAATTCAAGTATTCAGTAACTTCGTTGGGATTTACAATGATATTCAAACTATACAAAATTCAATAAATAGTTTTATCCCAGAAGTTAATTCGAAATTCAAAAATATATATAAACTAAATAAGTCTAAACGTTTGAGTTTAGACATGCCGCCGGGCCAGATTATGTTTGTTGGTGTGTGGAACATAGCACTGAAGCAAGTGCACGAATTGCCTCAGATAATATTTGTTGATTTGGAGCAGATGATGTAGAACCTTGGTCGTTTTTATCCTTGGGTTTGGTGTTGTTCCCTTTGTTGGAGTTATTGTTGGATTTGTTGTTGTTGGTTCTCTTGTTTTTGTTCTTGTGCATATTTTTGTTCTGATTGTTGTGTTGTGGTTGAGATTGCTGGCGATTCTGGGCTATCCTGCTTACTTCGGGGTAATTTTGGTGTAGTAAGGTGTGATGGGGCCTATCACATTTTCGGCACATGTTCTCCGAGCAGCAATCACGGAATGGATGGCTTCTAGCCAGGCAGTTGACGCAGTAAGTTTCTCTCAAAACCATTGCGTTGCGTTCATGTGGTTTCATGCGTAAAAACTTGGGACATACTTTTAATGCATGAAACCGGTTGCACATTTTACACTTGTACACATCGGGTTGATGTGGTTGATTTGTAGGCGATCTGTAAGTACGAAAATACATAGGGCGATTAGTTTGCGGCGCATTCTTCACAAATGTGAAGAATGCTAATTAGATATGTATATGTTTTGAGAGATAACATAGGGAACAAAGACAACATGCTTAATCGGAATCTGATGTGTTTGAGAAGGGCAAGTAACAAAGTTTGGTTATGGGTCGATTGATTGTTCCAGTGGCCGTACGTACATCAGCGATACGCACATGGTTATCTGAGCCAAGGTATGTTTTGGTTATTCTTCCCAAACGCCATTCACTTGGAGGAAGTAAGTCATCCATTACAATTACCAAATCGCCAATTTTTAGATTGGGTGTGGAAGATTTCCATTTATATCTCTTGAATAAAGCCTTCAAATAATCTTCTTTCCATCGTAAAGAGAATTGATGATGTAAAGCTTTCAACTTTATCCATCTATTTATAAGAGAAAGGTTAGTCGAATCTGGTTCCGGGAACGACAACAACGGGGATCCTTTTATAAAGTGGCCGGGCGTCAACGCAGTAAGATCTGCTGGGTCTTCAGATATTGCCGAAATAGGACGCGAATTCAAAACACCTTCTATTCGGGCTAATATGGTGGCAAATTGTTCAAATGTGAACCTATGGGCACCCGCTAGTTTTTTAAAATGTGTTTTAAAACTTTTAACTGCGGCTTCCCAAAGACCGCCCATATGAGGTGCGTGTGGGGGAATGAATTTCCATTCGAAACCATGAATCGCGTATCTTTGGGAAATGTCATCGGAAGCCGATTTCATAAAGTGTGAAAATTCTCGTAATAAATTCCTACTGGCGCCAATAAAATTTCTTCCGTTATCAGACATTATCCGATGAGGAAGCCCCCGCCTCCCGACGAAACGAGAAAATGCGGCTTCAAAGGCTGCAGATGACAATTCTGAGCATGCTTCCAAGTGTATTGCCTTTGTTATAAAGCAAACAAATACACATACATATCCTTTAATTATGGGAGATCTGCGTACAGTCGAGCTTTTAAGGTCAAATGGACCGGCAAAATCAATACCGGTTGTGTGAAATGGAGGTGAAAATGTGCATCGTTCCGGAGGCAAGGGAGCCATAATTTGGTTACTTGGCTTTTGTTTGTGCAAAATACAAACCTTACATTTATGAATGACACTCTTAACTCTGGGTTTAAGACGTGATATGTGAAATTCGGTTTGTACAAACCTACACATCTGATTGCACTGAGCGTGAGCCAAAAATGTGTGCAAATGATTTAAGTAGAGATTACAGAGTCTGGAATTGCCGGGTAGGATTATGGGATACCGTTCCCTATATGGGAGAAATGAGTCCGAAAGTCTACCATTAACACGCATGATTTTGTCTGAATCCAAAAAGGGATTCAACGTGGCAATGGGTTTAGAGTTCAACAGCGATTTATATTCTGTTTCATACATGCGTTGCTGAGAGAGGGAAATAAGGCAAGCTTTAACGAATTTAATTTCGTTGAAATTCAAATTGATTGTTTGAAATTTGTGAGCATTTTTCGAACGAATGTTGCTGTTAATGATAAACCGGAAGACGTATGAGAGGACTCTCAAAGCTCTACTATATGAAGAGAATCTATGCAAAATATCACTCTCCTGAATGGCACTGTGCAAAGTCTCAACCACTTGTTTTTCGGGAATTATTTTTTGAGCTAATGGATTTGTCTTTGGCCAATATTCTTCGGGATTTGTAAGCCAAGATGGTCCATTCCACCACAATGGATTGGAGATCAAGTCTTGGGGTTTACATCCTCGTGTACCTAGATCAGCTGGATTGTCGTGAGTAGGCACATATCTCCACTTTGCATTTGGAGCGAGGTCGTGGATTTGTGATGTGCGGTTTGCCACATATGTTTCCCATGACATTGGTGGTTTGGAGAGCCATCCAAGCACAATTGACGCATCTGTCCATAAAGTTATAGAACTGGCATTGAGATTGAATACTTCCATGATGTATTTGCAAAGTTTTGCGAGAAGTAAAGCACCATTAAGTTCCAATTTGGGCAAGGAAACCGTTTTAATGGGTGCAACTTTACTTTTAGCCATGAGTAAGTTCGAGAAAACATTTGAGCTGGATGTCTGACAACGCACATATACGCATGCACAATATGCTGTTTTCGAAGCATCACAAAAGCCATGTATTTCTATTAGATCAGTGGGCATGTATTGAATCCATCGGGATATTTTGATGTCTTCAATCTGGGGCAAGTCAGACAATAAATTATTCCAGATGTATTGAGAATCTGTACTAATTGTCTCATCCCAGTTACACCCTTCTAACCAGAGTTGCTGCATGAGCATTTTTGCCCTTATAATAACAGGGGTCAGCCAGCCTGCTGGGTCAAAAAGCTGCGCTACAGACGAAAGTACTTGGCGTTTCGTTACATGTGGTTGTCCTTGTACGAGAATCTTAATAGGGGAATAGGAAAACGTGTCATTTAAGGCATTCCATTTTACACCCAGAGTTTTTGTGGAGCTGGATTCGTAAAATTTCAACAAATTTAAATCATATAAATCTTCTGGGGGTAAATGGCCAAGTAATCTATTATCATTGGCAGTCATTTTTTTTAGTGGGAATCCTGCCGACTTGATAACTGAAATTAGATTATGTTGAGACTCAATGGTTTCTTCGATTGAAAACCCACCAGACAAAATGTCATCAACATAAGTTTCCTTGCGTAAAATTGAAGCGACTCGAGGGAATTTTTCTTCGGAGTCAGATGCCAGTTGTAGTAAGGTCCGTATGGCCAGAAAGGGTGCGCAATTTATCCCAAAAGTTACAGTGTTTAACTGATAATCTTTTATTGGACCCGAGGGATCTTGTTGAAACAAAATCCTTTGATATGCTCTATCAGTGGGATGCACCATAATCTGCCGGTACATTTTTTGTATGTCTCCACTATACACGTACTTGTATTTTCTCCAATTGAGGATGGTAGAGATCAACTCAGTTTGGAGAGTGGGACCCGTATAGAGCACATCATTCAATGAAAATTCTGAATTTGTTTTACGGGACGCGTTAAATACAACCCTTACTTTGGTCGATTTGTGTTCAGGGCGTACTACAGCGTGATGTGGGAGGTAAAATGAGTAATATTTACCTTGAGAACATATCTCTTGGGATGAAGTTTCCTCCATGTGATTTAAAGAGATATATTCATTGAGGACCGAATGGTATTCTTCTTGAAGCTCTTGATCTTTGGATAAAGATTTCTCCATTCTTGTATATTGGCCAAGTGCAATAAATCGAGAAGATCCAAGGAAAGCAGATTCTGGATAGTCCTGTTTGAAAGGGAGTCTTACGACATATCTACCATCCGAGCGACGTTCAGTCGTTTTAGAATAATATTCTTCGCAAAATTTTTCTGCATCTGAAGTGGGCGAAAGAGACGGAACTTCCTCTATTTCCCAGAATTTTCGTAGGATGTGACTGAGGTTATCACTTTCAGATGGAATTACATTGGAAGTGAATGTATGAACAGTCTCATTCTTCATTGGCCCACTGAGAACCCAACCGAATATAGTGTTATATGCCGAAGCTTGGCCACATATATTCTTTTTAATTCCCTCAATATTTATAAAACGCTCCGAGTCATTACCAAGGATTAGATCAATATTTGCTGACTTGTTGAAATTTGGATCAGCCAAATCAAGATCTTGGAGCTGTTGGGAATTTGGGATCTCAAAAGAGATAGAAGGCAATCGTTTTGTGACTTTCGGTAGAATAATGGCATTAATAGTGAATCGAACATTGCGTTTTTGGGAACAAAGCACAAGTTCACATTCTTTGTCGGCCTTTTGAGATTTTCCACCAATACCAACAATTTCGAAACATGATTGAAACATGATAGGGAATTCGTAAAAGATTTCTGATTCTCTCAGAAAGGAAGGTTCTTTGGGAGCCTGGGTCAATAAGTGCTCGAATAGTAAAGATCTCACTATCCTGTTCTATTTGAACCAAGGCTGTTCGAAGCAATATTGTTTCATTGTTGGTGAAAAAGTTTGCCTGGACCTGAGAATAAGCTTCTTTAGAAGTGGAAGGGGACGAAATGTTGGGTTTAACAGTAATGTTATTGTTAGTAGCTGTTTTCCCAGGAGATATAATATATATATATACGCCTCATAACACACGTTAAAGTTAATTTTGGCATTCTCTTTGAAATCTTTGGTGTTAGATGATTCTAGAGATAGGATCAAATTTTCATAATCAATTTGTAATTTTCTCCATCTGTTTTCTAAATCATCTAATTTTACCTCGAGTAGAGAGTCTGTCTGGTCAGTAATGTCACTTTTCTCAAAAGTTGTGCAAAAACTGATGATGTGATCACACGTTAAAGTTAATTTTGGCATTCTCTTTGAAATCTTTGGTGTTAGATGATTCTGGAGATAGGATCAAATTTTCATAATCAATTTGTAATTTTCTCCATCTGTTTTCTAAATCATCTAATTTTACCTCGAGTAGAGAGTCTGTCTGGTCAGTAATGTCACTTTTCTCAAAAGTTGTGCAAAAACTGATGATGTGATCACAATCAAATAGGAATTTATCATGGATTGGAGAAGGTTTTACAACAGAGTCACCTGTCGTGGAAGTGGATTGGGATGAGGTTTCCGGCATTTTGAATGAGATAATGATGAGGGTAACAATAAAACAATTTCAAAAGTGTATTCAAATAAGATTTCAAAGTTTGAATTTTCGATGTGAATTTTGATTTGAAAGTGATAGCGAAATTGAGTGCAAATTTTCCAGATCCGGAAGTAGTTCTGATATGTACGATATATATTATTACCTTCAGTGAGGTATAGATTTATGTTAATTGTAACCTTTCCGATATATATGAAGAGAGATGCTTGCTATATACTGCAGGGAGTAATAGCGTTTAGGTTGATTGTGAACAAGTTCGTAGATTTTAAATAATCTTTGAATATCGCAATTCTCAGAATTAATCGAAGACTGAGAGAATTACTATTTCCTAATTCTATTAATCTCAAATTTAAGTTTGTAATTCCTCAAAATTTAAATTAATATTTTGGAACAGTTGTGAGAAGTAAGTACATGATATAAACGTGTGATCCTGATCTTTACTTCAATATGAATTAAATCAGGTAGAAGGTTTTAAATGTAAAATTTCCCAAAGTTTGTACGAGTATGTGTTTCAAATAATTTTCAATATTTCTCAAATTTCGCAGAGAAATTTTGGTTCCTTTGTAGATTTATATTTATATATTATACTAGCTTTAACCCGGTGCGCTTCGCAGCCCCCATCTTTTATTTATTTTCTGTGTAGGGTACTGTAAAATAGTTATACCTCGTTCTTTCAAAATGACATGATTATTACATATGGTGCAAAAATTGAGAAGATTTGATTACTTTTATATATAAAAGACGAACCCTCGTTTCATTTCTAGTTTATGTTCCAAGAGTTACCCTGACATCATGGTACAATATTTATCCCTTTTCCCACAGTACCTCTGGACGTTGAAAAACTATTTTGTTTGGTTCATACGTTAGCAACTTTTCCCTTGTTTATGTTCCAATACTTACATTCACACCCTGGTACAATATAAAACCATGTTTGTCCCACATTTTCTACCCACTGTACTAAATGTACGCTTTTTGACCCACTGTGCTATATTTAACCTTTTGGGTCCACTGAATCAAATTTAACACCTTTTTGTCCTACTATATTTTGTCCACTATATTTAACCATTTTTGCCCCACTGTACCATAGTTAACACATTTTTGCCCCACTGTACCATACTTAACCCATTTTGTTCCACGTTACCATATTTTACTATTTGTGCCCACTGTAACCATTTTTGTCATACTGTACCATTATTAACCACTTGTGTCCCACTGTACCATTCTAACACATTTTTTCCCCACTGTTCCATAGTTAAAGCTTTTTGCCCCACTGTACCATATTTAACCCATTTTGTCCCACGTTACGATATTCAACTAATTGTGCCCCACTGTACTATAGTTAACCCTTTTTGCCCCACTGTGTCATATTAAACCCTTTGTTTCACTGTACCATGTTTAACAGTTTTTGCCCCACAGTACCATATTTAACCCTCTTTGCTCCACTGTACAATATTTAACACAGTTATGCCCCACTGTACTGTATAGTTAACCATTTTTGTCACACTATACCATATTTAACCTTTTTTGCCCCACTGTATCATAGTAAATAAATGTTTGCCCCACTGTTCCATAGTTAACGGTTTTTGACCCACTGTACCATTTTTAACCCATTTTGTTACACGCTACCATATTTTACTTTTTGTGCCCACCGAAACCATTTTTGTCATACTGTACCATATTTAACCATTTGTGTCCCACTGTACCATAGCTAACACATTTTTTCCCGCTGTTCCATTGTTAAAGCTTTTTGCCCCACTGTACCATATTTCACCCATTTTGTCCCACGTTACCATATTCAACTAATTGTGCCCCACTGTACCATAGTTAACCCTTTTTGCCCCACTGTGTCATATTAAACGCTTTGTCTCACTGTACCATATTTAACAGTTTTTGCCCCACTGTACCATAGTTAACCCTCTGTGCTCCACTGTACAATATTTAACACAGTTATGCCCCACTGTACTGTATAGTTACCCATTTTTGTCACATTGTACCATATTTAAACCTTTTCGCCCCACTGTATCATAGTAAATACATTTTTGCCCCACTGTTTAATAGTTAACGCTTTTTGCCCCACTGTACCATTTGTAACCCATATGTCCCACTTTACCATATACATATAACTATTTTTACCCCACTGTACCATAGTTAACCCTTTTTGCACAACTGTGCCCCATTCAACTGTACCATATTTAACAAATTTTTGTCTCACTGTACCGTACTCGTATTTAAAATGTGTCTCCACGCTAGCGTACTTAAACCTTTTTCCCCGACTGTAACATATTTAATCATATTTGCTCCACTCCACTATTTAACCGTTTTTGACCGCAGTTCTCCTAAAACCATATAAACTCTTCATATCGTATGTTTAAGTTCCAATTTTGGCAGATTGTTCCCTTTTTTCCCCATGCTCCATAATTAACCCGTCGTGTCCCACTGTGCCTCTTAAAGTTAGAATTACTAAAAATCACTTCCAATCTCCACTACTATATTTTACACTTTTTGCCCCACTGTGCCCCGAAAACTACGAATACAAAAAAAACTTAATACCCCGATCAGTTGTCATAAAGGCACCCCTCGCTTCAATTTTCACCATTCTAATATTAGGCTTTAAATTTGGCGGTGGTACCATATTTATACCTTTCTGTCCCACTGTGGCTGTAAATTTTTAAAAAAAATCACTCCTTGTTCTTGTTTACGTCCTAAGAACTTCTCTCACACCAAATTTCACGATTCTAGGTCTTTCCATTTTTGTTGTTTGTTTGATTTGACTGTTGTACCACATTTTTCCCTTTTAACCCCACTGTGTACGTAAATGTTCGAATTTCGAAAAATCCTGTCAATTTCAGAGTCTACCTCATAAGAGCTACCCTCACAGCAAATTTCACGATTCTAGCTCTTGCCATTTGAATTTGACTGTTGTACTACATTTATCCCACTTTTCCCTTTTTACCCCACTGTGTGCGTAAATGTTCGAATTACGAAAAATCCTGCCAATTTCAGAGTCTACCTCATCACACAATATTTCACGATTCTAGCTCTTGCCATTTGGATTTGGCTGATGTACCACATTTATCACTTTTTACCCCACTGTGTGCGTAAATGTTCGAATTTCAAAAAATCCTGCCAATTTCTGAGTCTACGTCCTAAGGTCTACCTTCATACCAAATTTCAAGATTCTAGCTCATTTCGTTTAGATTTGGCGGTGGTACCATATTTATCCCTTTTTGCCCTATTGTGCGGCTAATAGTACGTATTTCGAAAAATCCCGCCTTATTGCTCGTCTACGTCCCAAGGTCTAACCTCCCACCAAATTTCATGATTCTACCTTCAGCCGTTTGGCCTGGGCGATGATGAGTCAGTCAATCAGTCAGTCAGTCAGCCAGTCACGCAACAATTTTATATATTTAGATTTTTGTTAGTAAATAATAGTGAATGTAGAAAATTATTAAATTTGTTGATGCAAATTTTAGATTTACAATGTAATGTAATATGTTTGATTGGTTTCCGTAAATTATTTATAAAATTTCATAAATATTTTGTATGATCTGTATCCTTTTATTCGGCAATGATTTTTCTTCAGATGTATCGTGTTTTAATATAATTAGCCAATAATAAGATATCGATGTGTAATAATTTATTTATGTGCCTTTATTTTTGGGTGATGTTTTGACTCCCATATAATGCCGCTGAATATTCTTTCGACGATTGTGTTACAAATCTCTTCAGAATTTATTTATTTTTCTGTGTTATCTTATAGTGATGCTTTTTGCTAACACTTGCTATTCTATTTGTACAAATATGGATGTATTTGACTCTTAAGTTTTTTGGATGCGTTTTCTCATTCGTAGTAATGAACAAATTGTTGCAAAAAATGTGTTAATTTCTTAAAAAAAAATTAACTACGGTTTATAAAATTTTGCTTCATCTGACGTTTGTTAATTGCAAATTTTTCTTTGAAATTAATGTGGTAAGGTTTTGGATTTTTCAGAATCAAATGAAATTCTTAAATGAATTCAGTTTGTAAATTTGTAGTTTGTTGATATTTTTGGTTTAAGTACTTTTTATGATTTACATAAGCAGTAATAGTTATTCCAAGCTTTTTATGTTGCGATTAGTGTTTCATCGTTGTAATTTTACAACTAATCGATATCGTTTTCGATATGTGAGAATTATATGTTGACTTTCTTTAGGTTTTCTGAGTTTTCTCATGATATGTATAAATCTGCTCAAATTATTTTTTGATATATTTTTGCTGTGCTGGGTATTGGGAATATTTACCTATTTGGTATGACAAATTTTATAGCGGCCTACGTATGCGAACGTCAATCATATAATTATGTACATACATATGAGTTCTTGAATTTAGGTGGATCGTTTTTCTCATTTACAGTGATAAGCAAAAATGTTCATAAACCAATAAGTTATAGTTACATTAAAATGAAGTAAATTTTTTTTTTTTAATTTTACCTTGATGTGGTATTCTTCTTCTTGCTGCAATTTAATATAATTTACGATAACCGGATACCGATTTAATTTCTCTCCCAATATTGTTTTAATTTGTCGTCGTTTTTATTTACTATTGTAGATTAGTATGAATTTAAAAATTTTATTGTTGCGATCGTGATTCTCAATATATATTTTTCTTTTAATCAATTATCGAAATCCACAGAAATAAACTCAGGTCGATTATTTTGTTCAGTCTACTAAGGTATCGAAATTTAATACTTCGGTATCTGTGCCACTGTATACATGAGCTTGTATGTTTTAGTGATAACTCTTTGAGATGTATACACTTGCTTTGCTCT
Source organism: Eudasyphora cyanicolor (assembly GCA_963930755.1). Classification (NCBI taxonomy): domain Eukaryota; kingdom Metazoa; phylum Arthropoda; class Insecta; order Diptera; family Muscidae; genus Eudasyphora; species Eudasyphora cyanicolor. Next base: position 246,786,289 of record OZ005737.1, read on the forward strand.
CACGACACACTTCAGTTCTCTTTTAGTAAGAGCGCCAATGCTTTTAATTTCTGGAGACACGGTACAAAGTGAATAAAATGTAAAGGGAAGAGCGAAGTATGATAAGTATATCGATGCAAAAAATTAATGCCCTTTCAGGGAGAAAAAGGGAAAAAATTTGCAGACGTGAATTTTCTTTTTGAAGATTTTTTCTAATGTAATTTTTTCCGCAACTTAGAAAAAAAATTTAAAAATGTTATAATTTTGTTTTTTTTTTCTTAATTTTGCTGTTCTTTCATTCGATAGTCGTATTCCTTTTTTATTCCAGATTATAAATCAGCTTTTTGTTTTTTTTCCACGGGATTGGCTTTTTCTTGTGTGTTTTCTTATTATACGGACGACTTTATTAAATATAGCATTTTCGTATGACAGGTATGGAATAGAATATAATTCTTTCGTTTCCACAGTGGAATATGACTCAAAAGTCAATAGAAATAAACAGAAGTCGATAACTCAATATTCACATGTAGCTATCGATGTTTTATCTGTCGGTACTTCTGCAAAGGTATGAGTGCTTTTTTTGTAAGTATACTCTCGCTACATATCATCACTCTTCATGTTTGAACACTTTTCTCTTTATTGTAAGAGTGTCAGACACTCTTAATTTTTTGGAGACATAAACCAGATTTTGACTAGTGGATTGATATTGAAGAACTTGTGACGACTGAGGCGGTAAAAAGAATTGATGAAGTGTAATAGGAAAAATATACTGATGGTAAAAAAAGATGAAGGGAGGTAAAGGAAAATGCAGGCCGATATTCCTTCTTTTTGGCCTGTTTTTATAACGGGAGTTTTTTGCAAATTTGAAAATATGAGATTTTGCAAGTTTTTAAGGTTTGGGTTTTTGTTGTAATATTTTATGTAATTTTTTTTAATGTGACATGCACTTTTTATACACTTTTTCTTTATGGTACCACAATAATTTTCTGAGCTTTGTACTCAGTTTTTTAATCTCTTCTTCTTTATCTCTCCTTTTTACATTTTTTGCGAACGGACTTAAATGGCGTTTCGGTTTTAAACTGACGAAAATGGAACACTTTATACTTTTTATACCCTCACTTTAGTGTGACGAGGGTATATATCATTTGCTACGGAAAAAAGTGTAACACATCGAAGGAGTGACCTAAGACCCCAAGTATGTTCGGCGGAAATCCGTTTTGGGTCATTTTAAGTCGAATGAGCAATGTCCGTCCGTCTGTCTGTCTGTCTGTCTGTCTGTCTGTCTGTCTGTCTGCCTGTCTGTCTGTCTGCTGGCTGGTGCGCACGATAACTCTCGAAAGGAGTAACCGATTGACTTCAAATTTCGTATGTGGTAATATTTTTTTCCATCTCCGGCTAAGTTCGAAGATGGGCCATATTGGTCCACTCCTTCTGGTACCTCCCCCACAAAGGGTTCAAATGTTGTGAAATATTGATTCTTTAATAACTGACATTATACGTATTCGAATCTTCTGAAATTCCACACATAGTATTAGTTTGTTAGTCGCTATCAACTCGAGGAAAATGGGCGAAATTGCCACGCCCCTTTTGGTACCTCCCACACAAATGCGCCATTTTGCACTAAAAGTTAAAAGCTTATAACATTAATAACAGTGTTTAGAAATACTTGAAATTTTGTACAGTGTAATGCTTTTATAGTGCCTACAGTCCAGTGAAAAATGGGCGTTATTGTCGCGTCCCTTTTGGTACCTCCCACACAAATGCACCATTTTGCACCAAAAGTTAACAGTTTATAACATTAATACCAGCGTATAAAAATACTTGAAATTTTGTACAGCGTAATGTTTTTATAGTGCCTACAGTCCATTGAAAAATTAGCATTATTGTCACGCCCCTTTTGGTACCTCTCCCACAAAGGTACCATTTTGCACCAAAAGTTAACAGTTTATAACATTAATATCAGTGTATAGAATTACTTGAAATTTTGTACAGTGTAATGCTTTTATAATGCCTATAGTCCAGTGAAAAATGAGCGTTATCACCACGCCCCTTTTTGTACCTCCCACACAAAATGGCCAAATTATACCACAATTTAATATCTCTACGTTAATATACCAGTCCATATAAACGGTTACAATTCGGCACAGTGCAATGTATTTAAAGTATCTACTGTTCAGCGAAATATAGGTGTATTTCTTAAACCCCTTCTGGTACCTCCCACAAAAATTGACAGAATAATTTGTGTAATATTCAATATTACATTACTCACAAAGTGAGGGTATACCTTAGTCGGTTTACCCGACTGAAACTTTTTTACTTGTTATTTATGATGTATTTAAAAAAACGTACGACTTGACAAATTGGAGGAAGTTTTTACTTTAAAACGGACGACGACGGATATTCTATAACTTTGTGCTTTGACTTATTGATATTTTTATTGTTTTTTTTTTAGACACTTTTGCATAGATTTTGAGACTATAACTTTTACTTTTGATACTTTTATAATTTTCGAAACACAAATTACACGTCAAGAGCATGTGCTCTTACCGATGCTTCGTAACAACTAGTTTGATTGGCTTATTTTAATTATTCATTACCTCCTATTCTCTCCGCTGCCACGAGATCTTGATCTTGATCTCCGCTGGTATGTTATCTCTCTCCTTGGATGGACCATGAATAAAGTTTGAGGAGTACTGATGATAACTGAAGATGCAGTGGGTGCTGGAAGGGTTGGAGGGCAGTAACTTCACCAGTGACAAAGAGCGTAGTGGACTGTATATTTGAGAAGTGGAGACAACGTTGGGAACTGGAGGAATTGCAGTTGCTACAAACACAGAGAGTTTAATTAATTGCTAGGCACAATTTCTCGAGATGTGAGAAATTGTGAGCAAATAATGATGCGAGGAATAAAAAATAAAAGAACCAAAATGGTAGTATTAGGAGAATAGGGTTTTATTATTAGGGTTGCGAGTGCTCACCAGTTGGAGTGTGCTGAGAAAGTGAACGAGTTAAACTTCACTAACCCGCCAAGAAGTTTTTAAACTTATCTTTAAGATAAATATTAGTTTTTTGTAATTCACAATAGCGATAAATTCAAGTATTCAGTAACTTCGTTGGGATTTACAATGATATTCAAACTATACAAAATTCAATAAATAGTTTTATCCCAGAAGTTAATTCGAAATTCAAAAATATATATAAACTAAATAAGTCTAAACGTTTGAGTTTAGACACCCCCATATATACGTTACCCCCGATTTGACATGTAAGCGCCGTAAAAAAATTATTTTATAACCGATCAGTGTGAAATTTGGCAGAAAGAGGTTTCTTATTACATGAAGGAATACTGGCAAATTCGGAGAAAATCGGTTCAGATTTAGATATAGCCCCCATATATATGTTACTCCCGATTTTACATGTAAGCGCTGTAAAAAGGGTATTTTTAATCCGATCAGTACGAAATTCAGCAGAAAGAGGTTTCTTATTACATGAATTAATACTGCCAAATTTGAGGGAAATCGGTTGAGATTTAGATATAGCCCACATATATATGTTACCCCTCATTTTAACATGTAAGCGCTGTAGAAACTGTATTTTATATCCGATCAGTAAAAAAATTGACAGAAAGAGGTTTCTCATTACGTGAATTAACACTGCCAAATTTGAGGGAAATCGGTTCAGATTTAGATATAGCCCCCATATATGTATATGTTACCCCCGATTTGACATGTAAGCGCTCTGGAACTGTATTTTAAATCCGATCAGTAAAAAACATTGTCAGATGAGGTTTCTCTTTACATGAATTAACACTGCCAAATTTGAGGGAAATCGGTTCAGATTTAGATATAGCCCCATATATATATGTTACCCCCGATTTAACATGTAAGCGCTGTACAATCTGTATTTTATATCCGATCAGTAAAAAAATCTACACAAAGAGGTTTCTTATTATATTAAGAGATACTTCCAAATTCAGAGAAAATCGGTTCAGATTTAGATATAGCCCCCATATATATGTTACCCCCGATTTGACATGTAAGTGCTGTAGAGACTGTATTTTATATCCGGTCAGTACGAAATTTGACAGAAAGAAGTTTATTTTTCAATGAATGAGTATTCAAGGAAAATCCGTTCAGATTTATATATAACCTCCTCCTGATTTGGTACCAAAGCGCTATATAAGTTGTACTTTACTTCCGATCAAAATTTTCCAGAAAGATGTTCCTAATTTTTTTATATAAGCGCTATTTTAGAGACCTGAAAGGCTTCAGCGGAAATGAAAATTAAAGCATTTCTTAAACCAATTATTCCAAGGTAGTACCAATTATTCCAAGGCATACCCTATACCCTATATATTACTTATATTGTGTACGACCAAAAATCGGAATATTTATTGTGTTAAGGCTAATAATAACCACAGTAAATGCAAATATGTGGAATATTATTATTAGTTCAATTTCTAATTCCACACATTATATTAAACTCCTCTTTGGAATAACCTTGACGTGGCGGGGGAGCTAAGTACTTTCGTAAAAGAAAGGAAACTAACAATTCCAACTATTCAAAAAGAAATTCTTAATGTACATTTCCGAGGTGGTGTAGGGTATTATATAGTCGGCCCCGCCCGACTTTAACCTTTCCTTACTGGTTTTTTCTATTATTGAGTTCATTTTACAAAAAAATATATTTTTCCAAACTTTATCGTCCGATAATTCGATAACTAAGCAAAATATCAATAAAATGACCGTTAATTGTTCTTCTTATTTTGAAAAATGTGAGATCGATTGTCATCAGATCGACGGACCTGTTAGTTGTTTTCATGTTAGGTCCCTTGTCAATCATCATTCCCCGGACCATATTTTTGACAGCGAAATGATAATTGACTACGAAGGTCTATACAATTTCGGTATTTGGTTTTCACAATAAAGTTTAAAAAAAACAAAACCAGTAAAGAAGGGCCCAAGGGGCACCACCATCCCAGCACGGGGCAAAATCGCCTTTTTTGATATGTTTGAATCGAAAGAAAATATATTTGGAACACAAATTTTTAAATGTTTTATATTTCTGAGTAAATAAATTTTATTTGAAAATCAATAAAATTTACTTGGAACGCATATATTAATATATTACAACAAAATATATTTGCAAACTAATTTTCTCAAATAAAATATGTATTTATATACCAATAAAATTATTGTTTAGGAATATCTTCAAATATATATAATTTAAGAAAGATTTTCAAAACTTTGGTGAATTTTCTAATTTCATTTTTAATTTTTTCTTCGTTTCGAATTATTTCTCACAGTCAAAAATACCATTAGCAGCATTGCATTCTGTTTTAAGGGACTCATTTTAAATTTCTGGGTATTTCATGTCAGCTTTTTTTTCAATCCTTCGAGTAAATTAATGTTATAAAAAATTATACGATTTCAATTAAAAATTTCTAAAAAATTATCATTAAATTACTGAAAAACTTAACACAATTAAGGTTCGATATTTTCGGAATACTTAAATTTAAATACATTTTTGTTTCGGAATTAAAATCCCAAATAAAAGGTATTAGGGTAAAAACAAGGATTTGTTTAGAACAACATCTTCCCAAATATATAATTTTTGTGTGTACCAAATATTATATATTTAGAGTGTACCATAAACATATATATGCTTCAAGCCGAATATGTTTGGGACAATATACTACAGAAGCGATTTTTTTTCAGCGTGAGAGCAGAAGAGAAGGAAATATATAAATGATGGGCCAAAAAAATTTTTTAATTGGAAAAAAGTCATTTTTACGATTTTTGTTTGAGGAAACGGTTACAATTTTTTGATTAAAACCAATGGTACATTAAAGATTAACATTCAATATTTATTGTGTAAAATTTTCATAAAAATATTAAAAACCACTAAGGAAAGGCAGAAAGTCAGGCGGGGCCGACTATAATGCGATAAAGGTCATTGCGATAATAATTTGGAGTAATTGGTAAATGGGTAAGAACATATATATGTGGATATATCTAATTCTGAACCGATAATCGCTAAATTAAGCAATATTCGTTCCTAACTTGAGAATCATCTTTCTGGAGAATTTTGTAATGATCGGAAGTGAAGTACAACTTCTACAGCGCTTTGTAACCAAATCAGGAAGAACATCTACATGGAGGTTATATATAAATCTGAATCGATTTTCCCTGAATACTCGTTCATGTAAAATAGAAACCTCTTTCTGTTGAATTTCGCTGTGATCGGATATAAAATACAGTTTCTACAGCGCTTGAATTTCAAATCGGGGGTAACATATATATGGGGGCTATATCTAAATCTGAACCAATTTTCTACGAATTTGGCAGTATTCCTTCATGTAATAAGAAACCTCTTTCTGACGAATTTCGTACTTATCGGATATAAAATACAGTTTCTACAGCGCTTACATGTCAAATCGGGGTAACATATATTTAGGGGCTATATCTAAATCTGAACCGATTTCCCCCAAATTTTTGTATTGTCTCTGAGTATATCACGAGACTACTCTCTGTCAATTTTTGTACAAATCGCTACAAAAATGTTGCTTATACAGTGCATATATGCCAAATCAGAGGTACATATGTATTAGGGCGGGTCGATTTAAAAATCGTCCATTGCTCAGTGAAAATCGTATTAGAGGGATCAAAATAAGAAACTTTGCCGAAGGAACCATACCTCTAAAACAAATTCTGATGTCCCGGAAAAAATCCCACTTTGACCCATTTAGAGTGCTCCAATCGAGTCCAAATGTATGACCGACCCCCACTCAGTAAAGTGCTCAGTGAAAATCGTATTCTAGGGATCAAAATAAGAAACTTTGCCGAAGGAACCATACCTCTAAAATGAATTCTGATGTCTTGGAAAAAATCCCACTTTGACCCATTTAGAGTGCTCCAATCGAGTCCAAATATATGGAACCCCCAGGGGGTTCCAGAGGTTGTGCCACTGGCATGGGTGGGTCGGGCCTCCAAAGTTAGTGGGGGTCGGTCATACATTTGGACTCGATTGGAGCACTCTAAATGGGTCAAAGTGGGATTTTTCAAAATTTGCCCCTACCCAAAAGTTCGACCCAAATTCCGGGACATCAGAATTCGTTTTAGAGGTATGGTTCCTTCGGCAAAGTTTCTTATTTTGATGCCTAGAATACGATTTTCACTGAGCAATGGCGACTTTTTTTTGCCTCCCCACAAATCGACCCGGCCTATGCATATGTGGAGCTATATGTAAATCTGAACCGATTTTAACCAAATTCAATAGGGATCGTCCTTGGGCCTCAAGAAAGATATTTGCAAAGTTTCGTTGAGATCGGACCATAATTGCGATCTGTACTTTGATCACAAGAATACATCTACAGACTGACGGACAGACAGACAGACGGACATAGCTAAATCAACTCAGAAAGTGATTCTAAGTCGATCGGTATAATAAACGATGGGTCTATTTCTTCTCCTTTTGGGTGTTACAAACAAATGCACAAAGTTATAATACCCTGTACCACAGTGTGGTGTAGGGTATAAAAATAAATTTATTTATTTAGATAATCGTTATAGTCAGGTTAAGCTGTCGAGTTTTTTTCGAAATTTAAATTTTTAAATTTTTGGGAACACTTTGAAGTGAAAAATGTAATTTTTGCGAGAAAAAATCGACTAATTGATTATTGTTAAACAAAATTAACAAATTTATGAAAACTCGACAACATTACCTCGAAAATTATGTAAAGAAATTGTGTTTATTTAATTTCAAAAGCATCGGTTCAGTAGTTTTTGAGTTATGGGGGGCACCGTCTTTGAAAACATGGGTTGTGGGAAAAACGCTTTAACGTTTTTCTGATGTACTGAGTCTCATATGAGACGCGTTTGCTTAGACTGATGTATCTTCGTTAGTTTTGCTCCGATTCTCTATTCAGAAAAAAAATTAAAAAAAGGTATATACGGAGGATACATCTAAATCTGAACCGAATTTCTTCAAATTCGACTAGGTTTGTTCTTGGTTCAAGAAGCTATTATCTGCTAAATTTTTAACGGATTTGTTAAGAAACGTTCTTGGCACCTGAAACTTTTTTCTGCTAATATGAATAAAGATGTGTTGAGAAATGTGGATATAGCGGTTCAATGCTGTACTAAATTATATACAAATTCGATAGCGTTTTCCTTTGATCAAGAAACTCTTCTTTGCTAAGTATAATAATTATCGGATTTCAAACACAGCTGCTATAGAGCTTAGATGTTAAATCGGAATAAACATTTATATGGGAGTTATATAGCGTGATCCATTTCGAGGTTCCCTACTTTTTTAAAGAAAAAAAACAGAAAATTCAAATTGAATGGGGAATGTTTATTATCATTTGAAAGAACATTCTTTGGCATTTATTTTTTAAAGATTATGTCTACAAAATGTTGGTCGAGGCTACGTCTCAGATGGTCCATCTGTTGAGCCCAATTTTCGATGACTCGTTCGAGCATTTCGACTGGTAACTGGCGAATGACACGCGTGATATTTTGCTCCAATGCCTGAATCGAAGCGGGTTTGTCCGCATAAACTTTAGACTTTATATATCCCCACAAGAAAAAGTCTAACAGTGTGATATCATCCGATCTTGGTGGCTAATCGACAGGCCCAAAACGTGAAATTATCTGCTCACCGTGTGTGTTCTCTCAATAAATCCATTGATTGATGAGATGTGTGGGAAGTGGCGCCGTCTTGTTGAAACCAAATGTCGGCGAGATCACGAGCTTCAATTTCAGGCATCAAATAGTCGGATATCATGGCACGATAACGGTCGCCATTGACGGTTACGTTCTCATCGGCATAATTTTTGAAGAAATATGGACCGATGATTCCACCGGCCCACAAACCACACCAAACCGTTGTTTTTTCTGGATGAAGTGGCAGCTCTTGAATCTCTTCAGGTTGCTCTTGGTCCCAAATGCGCCAATTTGGTTTGTTTACCCATTGAGCCAGAAATGGGCCTCATCGCTGAACAAAATTTGGCTCGAAAACGTCGGATCTTTTTGGAACTTTTCAAGAGCCCATAGAGCGAAGCGATGTCGCTTTGGAAGGTCGGGCGGCTTCAGTTCTTGCACAAGCTGTATTTTGTATGCTTTCAATTTAACATATCGACGTAAAATGCGCCAAGTCGTTCCATACGTCAGTCCGAATTGCTGCGAACGGCGCCGAATCGACTCTCCACGGTCTTCGTTTACACTCTCAGCTACGGCCGCTACATTTTCTTCACTGCGTGCTGGACGTGGTCTATTCGGTCGAATATTATCCAATAATGAATGCTGGGTCTCAAGATGGGTGATGTTGACCATAAGTTGAGCGAAGTGCACGAAACACATTACTCACAGAACGTGAATTTTCGTAATAAAGTTGAACGATTTGTAGACGTTGTTCAGGCGTAAGTCTTTCAATGATGAAATGCCAAAATATACTTAACAAAAATAACATGAAAGCATGACACGACTCACATGAGATTTGTCAAAAAAAAGCTATTGAAAAATGTTTGTCTAAAGGAATTTCTTTTGTCGAATTTCGTGCACAACGGTTAAAAAATCTGGCTCCTATAGCGCTTAGCTATAAAATTGAAATTGATACACATATATTTATGTGGCCTATATCTAAATCTGAGCCAATTTCTTTTAAATTCGACTATATTAATTCCTGGACAAATGATCTCCTTTATGCCAAATTTGGTAATGCTCAGATGTATAATACGATTTATACAGCGCTTAAATGCCAAATCGGAGATAAACATATATGGCGGTTATATCTAAATCTACGCCGATTTAGGTAGAGCCCAGTGCATTCTTATATCCTGATTTTGAACCTAAGCGATATAAATGTATTTTTAGGCAGCTCGGGTGATAGAATTATGTAAACTTCGTCTATGTCATATACAAGATCTTGCGTCACTCCATCGATGTGCTAAATTTTTGTTGCGTACAAATGATATATACACTTCTCCGGCAAAGTAACCGTATTATAAAACAACAACAGTAGTATACGTTTAGGCTTAGAAAGATATTAATTTTTAAGAAAACTTCAAGAAATTGCATTTAAAAATACTAAATATTCGATTAAAATGGTACATACTTTTATGCATCGAAATGTTACACAAAGACTTCGCAAATAAACAAATTACAAACATCCTATTTCAACATAAGGTAAGTCAAAATACATTTTCATTCGCAGATAATGATCGCTAGATAAGAATTATCAGATTTCATATAAGCTATTTAAAATTGGAAATTTCTGACTTAGGCGGTTATTCCAGAAAACCACATAATTTATGGGAGGCATTTCACTGTATCTGAGGGACAACAACTTTGTAAATATTTGCAAAAATATAAATATTTTTCTTTATTATTTATTTCTAAAACTATATCAATAAATTTTATTCGTTTAAAGTCTATAAAGAGATCCAAATTTCTCCACACTAAATACTACATTTTAACTATTTACATTACATCTGATTTGTTATTCGAATAATTGTTGGTTCTATGGCTCTGCGCATTCGGCACGTAGCTCCGTTTCCAAACGGCCGACGTTTATTGGTGCTCACATAGAATATTCCCCTTTTCGGTTGGGCCGGTTCTCCGCCCATAAACACCTGAGCGGGACATATTCGGTTCTCAGAACTGCAGTCACATTTCTGCCGAATAATACTATCATAGCTTTTGCATTGTACGGCTCCAAAAGCATACGAATTCCGTATAGATTCCACAAAGTAATATAAAGAACTGAAATGATCACAGCTAAAATCCGGCTCCATAACAGTCACATTTGGACAGTGGGGTTGTCCCAAACCCCAGTTGGGGAAGAAAGAAGCATGCGCCAAATTACCGCCACGAAAGCCAAAGAGCGCAGTATCAGTTTGTATGGACTCCACGTACATCGCCGCATCTGCCGCCAGGCGCCATTCTTTGGTGAGCACTTGATGTATGGGTCCAGCTGTGTCCAAGGCAAATATAACCCCATAACGTGAGGGTTTCAATAATCGCCCCGCTACTCCAGCTATGTGACAACCATAACTATGACCTATGAGGTACATTTCTTCATAGGGATATTTGGTGGTTTTGTGTAGAAATCTTGTAAAATCATTTAATTGTTGGGCAATTTCAAAGATTTCCGTTATCACACGTATATAGTTTATGTCCAGCGAATAATCACTCCAATCGACAAGTATTACATTAAAGTTCCCTACTTCCAAGTACACATCTTTAATGGCAGCACTGGAACATGTTGTAGCTTTGCCATTCCAGCCATGAATGGAGATTCTAGAAAAACAAAATAAATGAAATCAATTCAGTTTTTAAAATAAATGCAAAGCTCTTGAATAATTCCAACAAAACATTCCTTTTATGAACTCGACCTAACAGCATTTATTGAAGGATCTCGTATAAGTTTCTTTCCTAAGTCTTTTGTTTTTTATTTTAATTGCCAAAAAAGAGCACTGTGCTAAATTTCATCAAAATCGGACCATAAATACGACCTGCAATTCGATTTCAAGAATGCATGGACAGACAGACAGACATGGCTAAATCGACTCAAAAAGTGATTCTACGTCGATCGGTATAATAAACAATGGGTCTATCTCTTCTACTTTCAGGCGTTACAAACAAATGCACAAAGTCATAATACCATGTACCACTGTGTGGTGTAGGGTATAAAAATGTCAATATCATACTATGGGATTTGTAATTTTTGTGGATGAGTAAATTTTGCTCGTCCTTTATATAAAAAAGTATATAAAACTATATATAAATAAAAAAATAAATATGTACAATATATACTTATACATATATAACCACAACTATATAAATATATAAATATGTAAATATATAAATATATAAATATATAAATATATAAATATATAAATCTATAAATATATAAATATACAAATATATAAATATATAAATATATAAATATATAAATATATAAGTATATAAATATATAAATATATAAATATATAAATATATAAATATATAAATATATAAATATATAAATATATAAATATATAAATATATAAATATAAAAATATAAAAATATAAAAATATAAAAATATAGAAATATAAAAATATAAAAATATAAAAATATAAAAAAATAAAAATATAAAAATATAAAAATATAAAAATATGAAAATATAAAACTATAAAAATATAAAAATATAAAAAAATAAAAATATAAAAATATAAAAATATAAAAATATAAAAATATAAAAATATAAAAATATAAAAATATAAAAATATAAAAATATAAAAATATAAAAATATAAAAATATAAAAATATAAAAATATAAAAATATAAAAATATAAAAATATAAAAATATAAAAATATAAAAATATAAAAATATAAAAATATAAAAATATAAAAATATAAAAATATAAAAATATAAAAATATAAAAATGTAAAAATATAAAAATATAAAAATATAAAAATATAAAAATATAAAAATATAAAAATATAAAAATATAAAAATATAAAAATATAAAAATATAAAAATATAAAAATATAAAAATATAAAAATATAAAAATATAAAAATATAAAAATATAAAAATATAAAAATATAAAAATATAAAAATATAAAAATATAAAAATATAAAAATATAAAAATATAAAAATATAAAAATATAAAAATATAAAAATATAAAAATATAAAAATATAAAAATATAAAAATATAAAAATATAAAAATATAAAAATATAAAAATATAAAAATATAAAAATATAAAAATATAAAAATATAAAAATATAAAAATATAAAAATATAAAAATATAAAAATATAAAAATATAAAAATATAAAAATATAAAAATATAAAAATATAAAAATATAAAAATATAAAAATATAAAAATATAAAAATATAAAAATATAAAAATATAAAAATATAAAAATATAAAAATATAAAAATATAAAAATATAAAAATATAAAAATATACAAATATACAAATATAAAAATATAAAAATATAAAAATATAAAAATATAAAAATACAAAAATATAAAAATATAAAAATATAAAAATATAAAAATATAAAAATATAAAAATATAAAAATATAAAAATATAAAAATATAAAAATATAAAAATATAAAAATATAAAAATATAAAAATATAAAAATATAAAAATATAAAAATATAAAAATATAAAAATATAAAAATATAAAAATATAAAAATATAAAAATATAAAAATATAAAAATATAAAAATATAAAAATATAAAAATATAAAAATATAAAAATGTAAAAATGTAAAAATGTAAAAATATAAAAATATAAAAATATAAAAATATAAAAATATAAAAATATAAAAATATAAAAATATAAAAATATAAAAATATAAAAATATAAAAATATAAAAATATAAAAATATAAAAATATAAAAATATAAAAATATAAAAATATAAAAATATAAAAATATAAAAATATAAAAATATAAAAATATAAAAATATAAAAATATAAAAATATAAAAATATAAAAATATAAAAATATAAAAATATAAAAATATAAAAATATAAAAATATAAAAATATAAAAATATAAAAGTATAAAAATATAAAATATAAAAATATAAAAATATAAAAATATAAAAATATAAAAATATAAAAATATAAAAATATAAAAATATAAAAATATAAAAATATAAAAATATAAAAATATAAAAATATAAAAATATAAAAATATAAAAATATAAAAATATAAAAATATAAAAATATAAAAATATAAAAATATAAAAATATAAAAATATAAAAATATAAAAATATAAAAATATAAAAATATAAAAATATAAAAATATAAAAATATAAAAATGTAAAAGTTTAAAAATATAAAAATTTAAAAATATAAACATAAAAAATATAAAAAAAAAATATAAAAATATTTAAAAATATAGCAAATAATAATAAAAAAAATGTCAACATCAAACTAAGGGATTTGTAATTTTTTGTAGATTTTGCTCGTCCTTTATCTGTCATAGAAAAATTAATATATAATAACGAATTTGAAGACATCGGTACATTATAAGGAAATGGGGGCACCGAAATTTTGCTGCGAAGGATATTCCATTACTATGTGTGAAATTCAGACGAGTCGTATAGCATTTATAAAAATACTTAAATAATAGTACTAAAGGGTGATCCAAGTAGAGATACTTTTTTCAATTGCCTTTTTTTGACAGATCACGTGTGAGTCGTGTCATGGTGCCATGTTATTTTTGTTAAGTATTGTTTGACATTCCATCATGGAAAGACGTACACCTGAACAACGTTTACAAATCGTTCAACTTTATTACGAAAATTCACGTTCTGTGAGGAATGTGTTTCGTGCACTTCGCTCAACTTATGGTCAACATAATCGGTCTACTGAGCGTACTATTCTCAACACCATCACCCATATTGAGACGCAGCATTCATTATTGGATAATATTCGACCGAATAGACCAGAGTCGATTCGGCGCCGTTCGCAGCAACTCGGACTGACGTATGGAACGACTTGGCGAATTTTACGTGGAGATATTAAATTGAAAGCATACAAAATACAGCTTGTGCAAGAACTGAAGCCGCCCGACCTTCCCAAGCGACATCGCTTCGCTCTATGGGCTCTTGAAAAGTTCCAAGAAGATCCGACGTTTTCGAGCCAAATTTTATTCAGCGATGAGGCCCATTTCTGGCTCAATGGGTATGTAAACAAGCTAAATTGCCGCATTTGGGCGAAGAGCAACCTGAAGAGATTCAAGAGCTGCCACTTCATCCAGAAAAAACAACGGTTTGGTGTGGTTTGTGGGCCGGTGGAATCATCTGTCCATATTTCTTCAAAACTGATGCCGGTGAGAACGTAACCGCCAATGGCGACCGTTATCGTGCCATGATAACCGACTATTTGATGCCTGAAATTGAAGCTCGTGATCTCGGCGACATTTGGTTTCAACAAGACGGCGCCACTTCCCACACATCTCATCAATCAATTGATTTATTGAGAGAACACTTCGGTGAGCAGGTAATTTCACGTTTTGGGCCTGTCGATTAGCCACCAAGATCGTGTGATATCACACTGTTAGACTTTTTCCTGTGGGTATATATAAAGTCTAAAGTTTATGCGGACAAACCCGCTTCGATTCAGACCTTGGAGCAAAACAACACGAGTGTCATTCGCCAGTTACCAGTCGAAATGCTCGATCGAGTGATCGAAAATTGGACTCAACAGATGGACCATCTGAGACGTAGCCGCGGCCAACATTTGATAGACATAATCTTCAAAAAATAAATGCCAAAGAATGTTCTTTCAAATGATAATAAACATTCCCCATTCAATTTGAATTTTCTGTGTTTTTATACCCTACACCACACTGTGGTACAGGGTATTATAACTTTGTGCATTTGTTTGTAACACCCAAAAGAAAAAGAAATAGACCCATCGCTTATTATACCGATCGACTTAGAATTACTTTCTGAGTTGATTTAGCTATGTCCGTCTGTCCGTCTGTCTGTGCATGTATTCTTGTAATCAAAGTACAGGTCGCAATTAGGGTCCGATCTCGACGAAACTTTACGCATATGTTTTATTTGGCCCAAGGACGATCCCTATTGAATTTGGTTAAAATCGGTTCAGATTTAGATATAGCCCCCATATATATGTTACCCCAGATTTGAAGTGTAAGCGCTGTAAAAATGTTATTTTATATCCGATCAGTATGAAATTCGGCAGAAAGAGGTTTCCTATTATTTGAATGAACACTGTTAAATTTGGAAGAAATCGGTTCAGATTTAGATATAGCCCCCATATATACGTTACCCCCGATTTGAAGTGTAAGCGCTGTAAAAATGTTATTTTATATCCGATCAGTATGAAATTCGACAGAAAGAGGTTTCTTATTATATTAATTAACACTGCTAAATTTGGAAGAAATCGGTTCAGATTTAGACATAGCCCCCATATATACGTTACCCCCGATTTGAAGTGTAAGCGCTGTAAAAATGTTATTTTATATCCGATCAGTATGAAATTCGGCAGAAAGAGGTTTCCTATTATTTGAATGAACACTGTTAAATTTGGAAGAAATCGGTTCAGATTTAGATATATCCCCCATATAAACGTTACCCCCGATTACACATGTAAGCGCTGTAAAAATGTTATTTTATATCCGATCAGTGCGAACTTCGGCAAAAAGAGGTTTCCTTCTACATGAAGAAATACTGCCAAATTCGGAGAAAATCGGTTCAGATTTAGATATAGCCCCATATATATATTACCCCCGATTCGACATGTAGGCGCTGTAGAGATTGTATTTTATATCCGATCAGTACGAAATTCGACAGAAAGATGTCTTTTTACATGAATGAGTATTCAGGGAAAATCTGTTCAGATTTATATATAACATCCGTATATATGTTCCTCCAGATTTGGTATCAAAGCGCTATAGAAGTTGTACTTTACTTCCGATCATTAAAATTTTCCAGAAATATGTTTCTCAATTTAGGAACGAATATTGCTTAATTTAGCGATTATCGGTTCAGAATTAGATAATATGTTCCTACCCATTTACCAATTATTCCAAATTATTATCGCAATGACCCTTATCGCATTATTAGGGAGGTGTAGGTATAGGGGCCGACTATATAGGCCCCGCCCGACTTTCTGCCTTTCCTTACTGGTTTTCTTTAAAAAAGTAGGGAACCTCGAAATGGATCACGCTATAGAAGTAGTGAGGCAATATGGCATATTCTTCAAATTAAACTAAGTTTGCAGAAAATATTACCACCAAATTTGGTGTCAATTCGCCTCTTCTTTCGAGAGTTGTCGTTATCTCTCGCCAGACAGACAGATGGACCCATTAGCTCAAATGATTTTAAAGGCCATAAAACATATTTCCGCTAAATATACCTAAGCTCTTAGATCTCTCATTCGAAGTGTTACACTTTAGGTTCCTTGTCCCTGTAATATAACGGCATAATGAGTGCAACCAAAATGTTTCCTAAGGTGTTAAAAAACTATTTCCGCATTTCCTCACTTAATATTCCAACATTGTCCACCATCAGACGTATGTTGCTTAAGTCTTTTGATTTCAACGGCTCTGTTTACAACATATGGTTTTTCAGCATAACGTGACTTAAGGGAATTTTTTGGAATTTATACAGTTCCTATAATTATTAACTTTTTGTAAAACATTTGCAAACATGATTCGAATTTTTCGTTAAAAGGCCTATCATTAAGCACGTACGATCCTTTCTTAAATTGTTATAATTTAATAAAGAAAAATCACAGGTTTCAATTCAAGTTCACATTAAAGTGATGAATCGAAATAAAAAACAAACCGTCTCTGGTAATTGCCGTCATGAAACACTTAAAGCGTGTCGTCATATGAAAACAATATGAAATATGCACAATACTTCTGAATCATACCAAAACAACGGCAGTAACAACTAAACAAACCCAATTACAAAGGAAACCGTAAACTACTCGCATAAACCGGGCAACCTGTGAACGTGGTGCTATTAACACTCTCGTACTCGCACTTCCTCCTCTACCCTATTTTATGTATTTTTGTGTTTAATTATGGGAACTGAAGCCCCAACGTTGTTCATCTCACATACCTCACTGGCCATTTGGCATTAAAGTTGGACTCGTACAGTGACTTTGGATCTCCAGTCTGTAGGGTTTGCTTCGCATATGGATTTCTTCTCGTGTACAAATCAAAGCGTAGCTTTTTATTTGTTGTGCGCCAGTTCGGAGCGATCAATTGACGTGCCTCCTTTGTAACTAGGCTCGCTAAAAAATCCACTGTCAGTGGCTCACAGAAACCCAACTGGTTTTTGAAGTAATTGTTGTTGTCGTGGGCTATATAAAATCGAAAGAAATCAATAAAGAAATAAATTAAAATATGCGATAAGATTTTTTTGGAGGAAAATTCCAACAAAAAAATTCAACTGACAATAATTGTTTTTGGCAAAGTGTAGCATCTTATTGTAAATTACGAGGTTTATGAATGAATGTTAATTTAGGGGAATGGTGATAAATAATATTTTATAATATAAAATGGAATTTGTTATTTTGGGATAATTTTGCCTTATAAAATCGTCAATGTCGCGATAAATCTTCTCATCAGGCTAAACTGCTGCTGCAGCAGTTGTTCTAAATCTGTACCTATATTACTCGGTCTTCGTCTCTCGATAAAGAAACAAACTCCAATTTCTCAAATTTCATTCAGAATGATTGACAAAAATACAAAAAAACAAAAATACAAAAGTACAAAAATACAAAAATACAAAAATACAAAAATACAAAAATACAAAAATACAAAAATACAAAAATACAAAAATACAAAAATACAAAAAATACAAAAATACAAAAATACAGAAATACAAAAATACAAAAATACAAAAATACAAAAATACAAAAATACAAAAATACAAAAATACAAAAATACAAAAATACAAAAATACAAAAATACAAAAATACAAAAATACAAAAACACAATAATTTAAAAATAACAAATGTATATAAATTATAGAAGCGAATTTAAAGACATTGATATTTTTGGCGGCATCCGTCCTTCGATCAAGAACACAATGCAACTAACCAAAATTTGCTTTAAAAATTTTTTTTTCTAAAACTCTAATATTCTTGGATGTATAGTATTTGGACCATCTTATGAGGGCTAGAAATGCTGAAAATATCGCTTTCAAGTAAAAACGGAAGTTTATTAACTGTCGATAAAATAATTAGAAAAAAAAATATTTTTTAAAAAAAATAGTTTCGTCCAATTTTTTAACGCTAGAAACAAAATGAGAAAAATATATGGATATATGTAGAAATGAATTAACTTTTGGTAAAAATAAGAGAATTTCAACATAATCCGGTTTTTATACCCCCTATAAATTTCGACCCTTCGTGGGGTAGGTACTCGAAGTTGTGGACCAACATAGCCCATCTTTGACCTTAGCCTGAGATAAAAACATAAGTCAATCAGTTAATTCTGTCGAAAGTTATCGTGCGCACCAATCACAAAGATTGGTGAACATTTCTAAAATGACCCAAAAAGGATTTCCGCCAAATATTCTTGGGGTATCTTAGGTCACTCCATCGATGTGTTACATTTTTGGCCCGCAGCATCTGATATATACGCTTCCTTGTTCCCAATAGTGCGAGTATAAAAACCGGATTATGTTGAAATTTTCTTATTATTACCAGCAGTGCTATAATTTCTACATTTAAACATAGATTTTCTTCAGATAGGCATTGTTTTCTTCATTCGGATGCTAGCTTTTATTTCAACTTTGTATGTTTTTTTCGTGCCAGCAAAAACACGATTTTTTGGATAAAAAATCAATTTTTTTTAATTATTTTAACGACAGTTACCAAACATCTGTTTCCATGTGAAAGTTTAACTACATTTTAGTCCTCATTATTTCTGTTTCCATGTGAAAGTGTAACTACATTTTAGTCCTCATTATTTCGTTTAATATAAAGTGTACACCGGCGTTATCGAGCATATACTTCAAAAGATATGGTCCAAATACTAAAGGCACTTTCCAAAAAATTTGAATTTTAAAGAAAATTAAAAAAATGTACTATACATTTTTTTAATCTTTTTTGTTTTTTGGACACCATATAATCAATCCCGTCTACTTCGAATTTCATAAAGATCAATTGGAAAATGTAGTATCTGTAACCCTTAAATACAAAATCGGAATATCAGTATACACATAAACCAATTAAATCTGAAGGCGATTCAATATATTTATTTCAATATATATTCAAGAAAATTCTCTTCTTCAAATTTAATAAAGATAGGTTCCAAATTTTGGCTTCTATAACTCAAAATAGAAAGATACATATATCTGGGGACCATATCTTAATATTCTGTAGTGTTTATTCTTAACTCAAGATCCTGCCGCACTTCACTTTTTGATCGAAGATCAATACATTTATTTTATTCAAATTTCATAAAGATCAACTCCAAATCGGAATTAACATTTATTTAAGTGGTGGTTATTTCTAAATATAAATCGATTTTTCACTAATTGTTCACCAATTTTCATGGGCCAACTAATTTCTCTTTGTCTGTTTCCATAATGATAGTATGTAAAATAGAGTTTCTATGGCGTCTTGATGCCAAAATCTTAAACGATTTTCTTAAAATTTAATAGACTTTATTAGTAGGTCCTGAAACGACTCTCACCAATTTCAACGGGGATCATCATTGGACTAAAAAGAGCGATCTGCTTAATTTCACAAGGATATATGAACAGACAAATGGACGGACATTGTTAAATTGACTCTGAACTTGATTCTGAGTCAATTGGTATCAACGATATGTCTATCTTTTCTGCTTTTGGGCGTTACAACAACTGCACATAATATCTCGGAAATAGGAAAATAATAAGTCTGTAGGTACCAGACAGGGGAACATTTTTTGAGACATAGATCTTTTAGAGTTCGAAATAAATTTATATCATAAAAACTTATTTATATTTTTTAACTTTTGTCCCATTGAGCATAACAAACAACAGCACCGCACTAAAATCAAAGTACAGATTTGTTAAGAATGAATTTCCATTTAGAGTGGCGCATACGTACATTTGTATTTACGAACATTGACTAAATATTAGTTTTGTTTTAGAGAAAATACTCAACTTACTTAACCTACTAACATTCACCGCCAATCATGTAGGGTGTGACCTCTACGAATATAAACATAAAGTTAAACTTAAAAAATATATGTACGTATTTTGCATCACTGCTTAGATTTGAAATGTACTTTAGAACGGATCAATTGTGTACCTATTAAAACCATTTTTAAAAAAGGAAAAAAGTAGCCGTTAAAAATTAAAACTTGACAAAAATACATGTCACTACACTTTTGTACAGGATCTTAATACTTTGTGCACTTGTTTGTAACGCCTAAAAAGAGAAGAGATGGGTTCATAGTTTATTATACCGATCATCATACAATGACTATTTGAGTCGATTTAGCCATGTCCGTCTGTCCGCCC
Source organism: Eudasyphora cyanicolor (assembly GCA_963930755.1). Taxonomy (NCBI): domain Eukaryota; kingdom Metazoa; phylum Arthropoda; class Insecta; order Diptera; family Muscidae; genus Eudasyphora; species Eudasyphora cyanicolor. The sequence goes on from OZ005737.1 coordinate 246,807,278, forward strand.
GTCTCGCAGTGGAGGAATTCAAAAGAGATGCAATCGCAAAGCTAAATGGTGGTTAAATTGTAAGGGTCGATGTTGAATGTGAACCACACCTAAACGTCGAGTTTTTTCTGCATTTCATTTGACATTTCTCAATTTCAGACTAACTGAATTTGAACCATGGAATGATACACAATCGAGCAACGCGTTAAAGTTTTTTAAGCCTTTTACGAAAATGGACGTTCAAATCAAAATGCATTTCGTGCACTTCGTGATGTTGTTTTGATCAGCATAATCGACCAAATGTGTCCACAATGGGGAGAATTGTGCGCAAATTTCAGCAAACCGGGTCTGTAGGAGGTGTGAAAACACCTGTGCATGCCATACTGTCGGACCTCTTCTTTATTTGCCAATTCGATTTTCGGATTTTAGCGACCAATACAATTAATTTTGTGCATTTTATAGATTTTTCAGCAACTTCGCATCTCTATCTCTCGCTTCGCTCAGAAGTCTCCTCACATCTCTGATACTTGTCCATAATTGGATATTGTTGAGCCACGTTGTTTCCTTTCATCCTCTAACAGGCCTTCCTGGAATAATCGCTTGCATTATGGTTTGCAATAGTTTATATTTTGCATTCCTCATAATATGTCCCAGGTACGATGTCTTCCTTCTCTTTATAGCGGTAACCAACTCCCTCTCGCAGTGCATACAAAGTCAATCCACGGACGGACCATGCCGGACCATACTTCTTCGAAATGAGGCGGCTCAGGCAGTTACTGTAAATGGTGTTCGCTATCGTGAGATGATAACGAACTTTTTATGGCCCGAATTGGAAGATATGGATGTGGACAATTTGTGGTTTCAACAGGACGGTGCCACTTACCACACAGCTAACGAAACAATGACTCTTTTGCGCAACAAATTCAATGGCCGTGTTATCTCACGTCGTGGCGATGTCAACTGGCCGCCAAGATCATGTGATTTGACACCGTTGGATTTCTTTCTTTGGGTTTTTTTGAAAGAAAAGGAGTACGTCGATAAGCCAGCAACAATTCAAGTGCTAAAGTATGAGATAATTCGGCACATTAATGACATAGAACCTCAATTATGCTCCAGCGTCATCGAAAATTTGGACCATCGGATTGAGGTGTACCGCCGAGGTCGCGGCCGCCATTTGGCCGATATTTTGTTCCATACATAATTGAACCATACCAATATTATCAGAACAAAAAGAAATGACAATAATTTCCTAAATAATTTGTGTTTTATTCAAAATCAACATCGGCCCTTAAAATTTAACCACCCTTTAGCTACAGGTAACTTGGGATTGAAAATGGGCAATATCGGTCCATTTTTTGATATAGCCCATATATATAGCATCTCTCCGATTTGACTTCTTAACGCCATAGAGTCCACGAATTTCAACTGATCGAGCTGACAATTGTTAACTAGAATTTATTTATAGCCGGAACGGTGGCGGTGCAACCCGCAACAAATCCTATTCACAATGCTTTCATATAGTCCTAACATATTTTTCCGCGCATTGCTTGCCAAATGTTGATGGAGCATATTATGAATTCGGACCCGCCCGACTTGAGTCTTTCCTTACTGGTTTTTATTTCTTTCTAATTAATTTTGATTTATATTCTAACATTTCAATCAACATCGCTGGTCATCTTATTTCAAAAATGTTAATTGTAACAAATTAGCAAATTTTATACTAAATCTCAATACGCTCTGTTGCCTGATAACTAAAGTTTCTTAATAAACCTTAAATCACTGTTTCGTCCAATGCTTTGAAAAACGCTTGCCACAATTTGCAACTTCAACATTAAATGTTTCTAAATCATTTGTTTGTGTGAATTGCACCGCCTCAAAAAGGGTGCATGTGTCTTAAGTCTTTTGTTTGTCATTAGTAGAATTTGCACTGATGTTTATAAATATGTTTACTCTTATTAAGCAACCACTTCAGTTTTTTTAAGGTACATAACAAGTTTTTTGTTATTTTTTGTTGTAATCTTAATATTTTAACTAATCACTTGTTGTCACTTCACATTACTAACCTAAACAGTTCGTTATCCAGAGCGCCATAAAAACCGTACACAATCTGAACATTTTGATTTTTGCACAATTTTTAAAAAGTTAACTTTTGCTAACGTAAGCCGATAACGCGATGTGAACCCACGAATGTCCTGCGAACAACTGTTGTTCTTAACCCTATAGAATACAAAATATATAGTATAAGAACCTTTTTCATTAAACTGAACATTAAGGCAACAACAACAATAACAAAATGCCCACAAACAAAACAGAGAATTACAACGGTTTGTTTTTTGTTCTGGCTACAATCGAAGATCCAGCAGAACCGGAGTGAAGCTAGTTAAGTTAATGTTGACGATGACAATTCAAAGTGATGTACATGTAGAAGTACATAAGAGACAAACGTCGACAAAATAAAATGTGAAGAACATTTTTATTTCACTTGCAATTTGCCCCATTGACTTTATTCAGATCAGTCATCAGCTAAACATAGTTGCAAATTAACTGCACGCAATATTCATTTTTAATGGGTGTCGCAATAATCGTAAGACTAGACGAAATTAATTAATATTTCAAACATTTGATGTTATAATATCGCAAATACATTTAAGTACATTGTAGTAAAATTTAGAATATTCCTCCGTTTTTGCTACTCTCTGCTTTTCATGATGCAAAGTTATGAAAAGTCCTACACACAAAGAAATAATATGATAGTTTTATCATTAGAGTGTCATTCAAAACCGCAAACTTTGGAAGCTCTCTCTACTCAGTTTAGTTCTATAAGTCTCAAAACTGGAGTATGCTAAATTTTATCCAGATCGATCATTCCCCTTAGCAAGGAAGAAAACATCAATTTTTGTTAAGCTGCACAATGGGATCGACTTCAAAAAATGTATCAAAATTTTGCAAAAGTTTGGTCAGATCATTTCACAAACCACCAAAAAAAAAACATCCAAAAAAGTGATGCAGATGTTATTATTGCGATCCAGAAGAACTTCTATATCGTATCTTCATCGATGAATTTAACATAGGCTTGTCGCGCCATTCCATTCATTGTTTGGCAGTACATTAGCACCAGTGCTAATAAAGTAAAGGAAATTCTATTTTTTGGATGCTTTTAGTTACAAATTTTCTCAAAAAAGATTAAAAACATGGTTCTTTTGTTTTTATTGTTATGAACTATTTTTTATTAAATTTTTCAAAGTGAAATCTTTTGTCTTGGCGTGAGTTGAACCTAGCGATGCAGCAGCATAACATCGCATGGGCAAACATGGTTTTATATTGTATCAGGGTTTGAATGTAGCACTGGAACATAAACCAGGGAAAAGAAGGTAAAATATGATCCAAAATTAGTTTATAGACATTTAGAGGCACAGTGGGGAAAGAGATAAATATTATACCATAATGCCAGGGTAACTCTTGGATCATAAACTAGAAATGAAACGGGGGTTTTCATATTTTATTGTATAAAAGTATTCAAATTTACTTAATTTTCCCCCTATGGAATAATCATGGGTTTTTGAAAAAATAAGTATAACTAAATATTTGAAAGGGTGGGAGTTGCGAAGCACACCGGGTTAAAGTTAGTACATACATCTGATAATGAAATATTAAGTTTATGTCAATATTTTCCTCTAAACGTGGATATTTATCCCCCTCACCTTAGAGAGGAGGGTATATATCAATTGCTACGAACCAAAAGTGTAACACATCGAAGGAGTGACCTAACACCCTAAGTATGTTCGGCGGATATCCGTTTTGGTTCATTTTAAGTCGAATGAGCAATGTCCGTCCGTCTATCTGTCTGTCTGTCTGTCTGTCTGCAGGCAGGTGCGCACGATAACTCTCGAAAGGAGTAACCGATTGACTTCAAATTTGGTATGTGATAATATTTTCTTCTATCTCCGGCTAAGTTCGAAGATGGACCATATTGGTCTACTCCTTCTAGTACCTCCCCCACAGAAGGGTTAACATTTAGTGAAATATTGATTATTTAATAAATTCTATACTACTTATTTGAATCCTCTGAAATTCTACACATAGTATTAGTTTATTAGTCACTATTACTTTGAGAATAATGGCAAAGTTGCCACGCCCGTTTTGGTACCTCTCACACAAATGGACAATTTTGAACCAAAATTATTTAACTTTATTACCAGTGTAGACAAAGACTTGAAATTTTGTACAGTGTAATGGTTTAATAGTACCTACAATACAGTGAAAAATGGACATTATTGTCACGCTCCTTTTGGTACCTTCCACACAAATGGACAATTTTGTACCAAAAGTTAACAGCTTTTAACTTTAATACCAGTGCATACAAATACTTCAAATTTCGTACAGTGCAATGCTTTTATAGGACCTAGAGTCTAAAGAAAAGTGGCCGTTGTTGGCACACCCCTTTTGGTACCCCCCACACATATGGACCATTTTACACCAAAAGTTAACAGCTTACAACTTTAAAACCAGTACATACTTTAAAGTTATTTAATGCAATTTAAATTGATAATAATTTAAATAAAACAAAACCAGTAAGGAAAGACAGAAAGTCGGGCGGGGCCGACTATATAATACCCTACACCTACCTACCAATGCGAAAATGGGCATTGCGATAAGAATTTGGCAGTGTTCATACATGTAATAAGCAAACTCTCTCTGCCGATTTTCGTACTGATCGGATATAAAACACGGTTTCTACAGTGCTTGCATGTCAAATCGGGTGTAACATATATATTGGGACTATGTTTAAATCTGAACCGATTTTCCCCGAATTTGGCAGTGTTCATACATGTAATAAGAAAACTCTCTCTGTTAAATTTCGCACTGATCGGATATAAAACACGATTTCTATAGCGCTTAAATGTTAAATCGGGTGGAACATATATATGGGGCTATATCTAAATCTGAACCGATTTTCCCCGAATTGCGCAGTGTTTTTTCATGTAATAAGAGAATTTTCTCTGCCGAATTTCGTACAGGTCGGATGTAAAATACGGTTTCTACAGCGCTTTCATGTCAAATCGGGTGAAACATATATATGGGGACTATATCTAACTCTGAACCGATTTTCCCCGAATTTGGCAGTGTTTATTCATGTAATAAGATAACTCTCTCTGCCAAATTTCGTACTGATCTGATTTAAAATACAGTTCCTACAGCGCTTACGTGTCAAATCGGGTGAAACATATATATGGTGGCTATATCTAAATCTGAACGGATTTTCTCCGAATTTGGTAGTGTTCATTCACGTAATAATAAAACTCTCTCTGCCGAATTTCATAAAGATCGGATGTAAAATGTGGTTTCTACAGCGCTTACACGTCAAATCGGGTGAAACATATATATGGGGACTATATCCAAATCTGAACCGATTTTAACCAATTTCAATAGGGATCGTCCTTGGGCCAAAAAAGAGCACTATGCTAAATTTCATCACAATCGGACCATAAATACGACCTGCACTTTGATTACAAGAATACCTGGACAGACAGACGGACAGACGGACATGGCTAAATCGACTCAGAAAGTGATTCTGAGTCGATCGGTATAATAAACAATGGGTCTATCTCTTCTCCTTTTAGGTGTTACAAACAAATGCACAAAGTCATAATACCCTGTACCACAGTGTGGTGTAGGGTATAAAAATAAATAAATAAATTTACTAATATTTTTGTGAGTCTCAAGGTGAGGGGATTTATTAGTCGGTTTACCCGACTGAACTTTCTTACTTGTTTTAGTAACTCATTTCCCGCACCAATAATACGGTAAACAGCAGTAACTCTAAATGAATCAGTCAAATGAAAAGTCAAATGAAATGCAGAAAAAAACTTGACTTTTAGGTGTGGTTCACACCCTTTACATGATATATACCCTCTATACTGCTGTTGATTGTTGGAATATTGAGCATGTAAAGGGTGTGAACCACACCTAAAAGTCAAGTTTTTTTCTGCATTTCATTTGACATTTCTCAATTTCAGACTAACTCAATTTGAACCAAGGAAAGATACACAATCGAGCAACGCGTTAAAGTTTTTTAAGCCGAAAATGGGCGTTCAAATCAAAATGCATGTCGTGCACTTCGTGATGTTTTTTTGATCAGCATAATCGACCAAATGTGTCCACAATCTGGAGAATTGTGCGCAAATTTCAGCAAACCGGGTCTGTAGGAGATGTGAAAACACCTGTGCATGCTCGCCAAGTTCGTTTGGTATGGCTTATGGACTGGCGACGTCATCGGCCATACTTCTTCAAAATGAGTTCAGGCAATTCGGGCCATAAATAACGAACTTTTTATGGCTTGAATTGGAAGATATGAATGTGGACAATATGTGGTTTCAACAGGACGGTGCCACTTGCCACACAGCTAACGAAACAATGGCTCTTTTGCGCAACAAATTCAATGGCCGTATTATCTCACGTCGTGGCGATGTCAATTGGCCGCCATGATCATGGCTTTGGACTTCTTTCTTTGGGGTTATTTGAAAGAAAAGGTGTACGTCGATAAGTCATCAACAATTCAAGAGCTAAAGGATAAGATAATTCGGCACATTACCGGCATAGAACCTCAATTATGCCTCAGCGTCATCGAAAATGTGGACCATCGGATGGAGGTTTGTCGCCGAGGTCTCGGCGGCCATTTGGCCGATATTTTGTTCTATACATAATTGAACCATACCAATATTATTATAATAAAAAGAAATGACAATAATTTCCTAAATAATTTGGGTTTTATTCAAAATCAACATCGGCCCTTAAAATTTAACCACCCTTTATTAGCTTTGCAAAAAACATCAATGAATTTTTTGTTGACCTCTCATTCAAGCCAAATGGCATCACACACATTCAATTTTTATACCCTCCACTATAGGGTGGGGGGTATATTCATTTTGTCACTCCGTTTGTAACACCTCTAAATATTGATCTGAGACCCCCCATATATATTCTTAATCGTCGTAAACTTCTAAGACCATTTAGCCATACCCGTCTGTCCGTCCGTCTGTTGTAATCACGCTACAGTCCGTAATAATAGAGCTAGGTTGATCAAATTTGGTAGAAATATTTCTTATAGTTGCAGGTTGTTTGGCATTGCAAATGGGCCATATCGGTAAATGTTTTTATATAGCTCCCCTATAGAGGTCGCTCCAAAATACGGGTTTTGAGCAATAGATACCACATTTTAAAACCAGTAAGGAAAGGCTAAAGTCGGGCGGTGCCGACTATATAATACCCCACACCACTCTCGTAATATTGAATAACTCTGATATATAAATTTTGTAATTCATGTATATATTGTTTACATAAATTTACTTTTGGGACATTTTATACTTAAATAATACCCTGTACCACAGTGTGGTGTAGGGTATAAAAACGATTGGATCTAAAGAGCCAAATCGGATGAAACATATACAGTGGGGAGCACAACCGAGTGCATGTATGCTACTTTTTCAATTTTTATTTTGTGAAAACAGTATCTTTAGTCCAAACGTCACAAAATTTGCAACAAATATACTTTATTTATTGCTAAACAAAAACTATTGTTTAAAAAACCTATACACTTATTCTAGTGAATATCATCAAATGAACTAGATGAAATTCTGCATGCACTCAGTTTTGCACTTAAATTTTATTACATTTAAAATCAGATATTTTAGCATTTAGTTCATCGTCCTTTGTTTTTCATTACGCTTTGCACTGGTTTGGGTATCCTTTCCACTAGGTTTTGGCTTATTTCATTTGTATTATCACTCCATTAATGCTGCACCCGGCTACGCAGCCCGTTGACATAACCCCAACCACATTTCGACCACAGCCCACAAATTTTCAATTGGAATTAGGTCGCAACTTGTGCTGGCCATTCTGGAAGTTGAAATTTATGTTACCACAACCATTTTTCACTATTTTGGAAGTGTGCTGGGATACACGTCTTGCTGAAACACAACATCCTCAACAGGGTAATGACTCACCTCTGCAAAATCCGGTAAATTTGATTTCAAAATATGATGCCAACATGATGCTCTTGTGGTTCACCAGCGGCCAAGTGCGCCACCACGTAAAGCATTCTCATATCATAAGCTTCCTCCTCTATGCTTAACGGTTTGCTTGACTTGAGGGTTTTTGAATAATTTCATAAGGCCGGCGCCAGTAATATTAATTCACATCGGCTTGGAAACTGTTAATTTTTGTTTAAACTGGGCATATAACACTTTTCCAGCCACCAATCCTTCTATTTACGCGGGTCTTACAGAATTCCAACCGCTTCTTAATTTTTTTTTGTAAGACAAATCTGTTTTTTTTTCTTGACTGCTGCCTCGAACCCAGTTCTTTGTATTTGTTGTTATTACTTTTTCAAAATTTAAATGATACAAGAGTGGCAAACATGCACTCGGTTTTGCTCCCCACTGTATATAGGAGCTATAGCTAAATCTTTACCGATTTTCTTCAAATTCGGCAATGTTGGTTCCTGAATCAAGAAACTCTACCATTCTAAATTTCAAAACGATCGGATGTAAAATACAGCTTCTATAGGACTAAAGGGCCAAATCGGACGAAACATATATATGGGAGCTATAGCTAAATCTTAACGGATTTTCTTCAAATTCGGCAATGTTGGTTGATGGATCAAGAAACTCTACCATGCAAAATTTCGAAACGATTGGATGTAAAATACAGCTTCTATAGGACTAAAGGGCCAAATCGGATGAAAGATATATATGGGAGCTATATCTAAATCTGAACCGATTTCAACCAAATTCAATAGCGATCTTAACAGCCGCGAAATACTCTAAACTGCAAAATTTCAGAACGATCGGAGTGAAATTGCGACCTGTAGTCGACGAACAATTTTACATGGACAGACGGACGGACGGACATCGTTAAATCGACTCAGCTAGTGATTCTGAGTCGATCGGTATACTTTAAGGTGGGTCTAGCTGTGTTATTTTCAGGTGTTACAAACATCTGCCGTGAAACAAACTTATAATACCCTGTACCACAGTGTGGTGTAGGGTATAAAAATATCAGAGCAAATAACGTGGACCTGTTATGGAGGATTTACTTAAGCAAAGTCAAAGTCAAAAACAGACTCCCCATCTCTAAGTATAAAGCTAAAAAAATTTGAATCTTGCGACGAAGGTATTGTATTGTTGCATCAAATAATATCGATCATTAACATAATGTTTTGTACTTTCTTCAAATATTTTCTTTAGAGTCGACGTTGTTGAATTTATTGTGGAATCTACACGCTCTGTTCCCACCTCGCCTAAATGTAAATAAGGAAGCAGTCAGTACGATTTTAAATAAGTGCATATTATAATCATTCTCTCATTTCACGTTTAAAAATATCCTTAAATATAAATAAATGTCGATATATAATATTGTTTTATTCAATAATTGCATTGTATAAAGTCCATTAATTTTCAGGGCAGATAGAAAATTTTGTTGTTAATATGACTATATATTTGTTGAATTTAAAGGCAATATATTTTCAATAAATGAGATGAAAATATAATTGTTGAGCAAAATCAAAAATATTTTTAATAAACAAATTACAAATATTGTTGTTGAAATGAAAATATATTTGTTGAATAAGAAAGTAAAAATATTCAATGAACAACCCACAATTATCGTTGATGAAACTTCAATTTTCTTTATCACAGGAATTTTGAAAATTTTTGTATTTGAGTTTTGTAAAATTGTTGTTGAATTAAACATTTTGTTTTTTCTGTGTATCACTTAGTAGTCACTTTCTTCATTTTCATAGTTGCATAAAATAAATCTAAATAAAGTTCGACAGCTGAATTTCAGCCGATGCGAGCCGCATAAATCAGCGGTGGCGTCGGCTGGAAAAAAATGACCGGCTCAGGCGCGCCGCCGATTTGCGCCGCGTCGGCTTCATAGCCTGTCTGCATATGAATATCATTTTTATATTTTGTCTATGTCAGGCTAAGATCGAAGATGGACCACTACTGGTCTACTACTTCTAGTACCAACCCCCCAAAGTGTCATATAATTATTGATAATTTAATAAGTACTATACTACTTATCACAATCTTCCGCAATATCCCATATAGTAAAAGTTTATCAGTAGCTATCTTCTTGAGAAAAAAAGGCGCGAAGTTGCCACGCCCCTTTTGGTACCTCCCAAACAAATGGACCATTTTGCACAAAAATTTAACGACTTATAACATTGATTCCAGTCAGTACAAACACTTGAAATTTTGTTCAGCGTAATGCTTTTATACATAGAGCACATAGTCCCTTGAAAAATGGGCGTTATTGCCAACCCCTTCCAAACAAAATTGTCAAAATAAAACATGCCAACAATTAGTTTTTGAATTTCCTTAATTTTACAATTTGGTTCATAACTTATACATTTATCTATAGATTATTTCAAATAGGCATTCTTCGTTTTAAAACAATATTTTACGGATTTTTATGGATTTTTTTGTACCAACAAAATTTTTTTATACCCTCCACCATTTTGTCACTAAGTTTGTATCACCTCTAAATATTAATCTGAGACCCCATAAAATATATCGCTCACTCACTTCAAGACTGACATAACTCAAAATTTTAAATTTTTGAGGTTGACTTACAGAAATGCGAATTTTGCAAAACTTCATAAATAAATCGACCCGAATTTCAGTTTATGAGTATACAACCATTTTACGGATTATTCCAATGTTTAAACTATCATATTTCATGTTACTTAGCTGCCTATACTGATTTAAAATTACTCGTCTTGAAAATGTTCAATTTTGAGTTTTGCCACTCTTGAAGTGAGTGAGCGATATATATTCCTAAAATTCTAAGACGATTTAGCCATGTCCGTCCGTCTGTTGTAATCAATCTGCAGTCTACAATAATTAAGCTGGACGTCTGAAATTTGTTGATATAGCCCCCATATATAGCATCTCCCCGATTTGACTTCTTAACGTCATAGAGACCACAAATGTCAACTGATCCGTCAGAAAATTGGTAACTGTATTTTTGTACCCGGAATCCTTCACACGAACAATGGTGGTCATAGGTCCATTTGATATAGCTCCCATACAAAGGTCCCTCTAGGTTTGACTTCGTAACTCCACAAAAACCTCAAATCTCAACGAATTAGACTGAGTTTTTGTATAGTTTATTTGTACCCGAAATCATTCACATGCAATCCATGCTGGATGGTATATAAAAATCGGCAATCCGTCTTTACATGTTTTTCTTGAAATTAGACTCTAATGGGATGAAATTGTTCTTGGCAAAATATTCTTTCCAAATATTGTTAAATATATTTTTATAATATTAACCCCCCAATTTCACAACCTCCGGTTAGACCTAACTCACAGTTAAAAAATAAAAATATCATACAATTTGACAGCTATAACTGTAGATTAACTCTAACTGTAGGATAACCGGAGATTGTGGAATTGGCCGTTAAAAGTACATACAGTTGCCGTAACCGTTTAGTATGCATCTCCGAGTCTTACATTTGTTGTTTGAAAATTTTGCTTACATTTTTTATGTTTTGTACAGCAGTGTTAAATACGTGAAGGTTCATAACGAATTCTGGTTTTATTTTTTGATGACTATTAATAAACCAAGGGTTCTACGTAAAAGTGAAATATGTAATATACTCGTACATATGTAGCTCTCATAATTACCTTAAATTCAATGCGCATCACGGCTATATCAGGCTTACTCATATACAACTATCGATTCTACAAATGTTAGAGAAACGCCATTTTTACAAACCGAAGTTTGAGAAACTTCTACGAGTGTAGTTTGTTGACCCAAGAACGAAAACTGCGAGTTATAAGGGAATCATTTTAGATTTAGAGCAACTATGTTGCCTTTATTGAAATACCTCAAAATTCCGGTTAATTATGGAATACCACTTTATTCATATGGCTGCCACGGCTGGCCTTGCATTAGCCCATTCCGTGTCGACCCAATTTTTGAACACATTTTCGATTTTGTGGTCCTCTATGGCTGCAATTTCGTGTATCAAGTCATGAATCGTCTCTGGATGGTTGGTTCATCACTTATCTTTAACGGCTCCCCACAAAAAATAGTTCTCTTGCTCAATGTTGTCCGGATGTTAATCAACATTTTTCTGCAAATCTTAGGGAATAGGTGACATTCGAGTTTGCTTTTTCCATTCTCCACTAGGAACGTTGCATTTTTGTTAATAGTCGTCTATGTCTATGTTTAGCTTCCCGGTAGTATTGGGCAATCAGATGTTGTTGTAGTGGTTGTGCCTCCGGTTAGTAGCTGCAGAAACTCGAATTATGAGGAAAACATGAATTGATGTTAAATTTTTTCAGTAACCTGCCTGGGAATCGAACCCAGCACCTTCGGAATACAAGTCTAAAAAACTAACCACACTGATAGAAAAACCGTTCGTCACCATGACGAATCAGTTTCGTCAATATATCTTCGTACTGGTGACGAAAAGTTTCGTACATGCTATGTTTTTGTACGTCAATAGAACGAACACGATCATCAAGTCATGTTTTTGGTGATTTCGAAATTCGTCGAGAGAACGATAAGGTTTCATTCCCACGACGAAAAGATTTATTTGGCCATTTTGCTGAAAATAAGATCAAACGAAGCAATCAAATTATAGTTTCTGATTAAATGTACTGTTCTATATGCGTTCTGATTACCTTAGTTAAATAATTTGTTGTAAAAGTTCAATTTAAAAAATCTAATAATTAATGACGAACACCGTTCAATAAGATTATCCATTCATCATGAGAACGATCGACTTATTCGCCCTTTACGTCAACTCCTACAGCAAAACAAAGAGAGCCATGCGACGTTGTTATGTTCGTCCACGTGTGTGTTCCACTCAGCACCGATTGGTTAAACAAACCGCACTTGCACGGCGTTCACACTTATCGACAAGCTGTATATGTGTGAAACATTTGTGCTAGTGGTCTGTTGGCAAATACATTACTTGATGTGATTATTTTTGATTTAAAATATCAGAAGTAATGAATACTTCTCGTTTGTTTGATTTCAGCCTTACCTGATAAGAACTGTGTCTCGAAACGAATATTCACAACTGAACCTAGCAATGCAGTCAAATAATTTTATTTTCCATACCATTTTAAATGGTTTAAAACTAGAAGAACATTTATTGGAATTTTTAAAATTTAAATAGTCGTGAGCATGATGGAATTCGTCGTGATGATGAATGGGATTCGTCGTGGTGACGAATGGAAGTCGTCGTGGTGATGAATGGAGTTCAGCATGGTGATGAATAGAGTTCTTCGTGGTGATGAATGGAGTTCAGCATGGTGATGAATAGAGTTCGTCGTGGTGATGAATGCTATTCGTCGTGATGATGAATGGTGTTCGTCATGATGATGAATGGGGTTCGTCGTGGTGATGAATGGATCATCCGGAGGACGAAAGTTTTTGGAAACACAAATTCGTCATGGTGATGAACAAATTCATCAAGAGGATTATTCCGTACGTTAGCTGACTTTTGACGAAAAAATAATCGTGATGATGTACAAATTCTTCGTCATGACGAAGCTTTTTCTATCAGTGCACTGCGCTACGAAGGCCACTTGTTTTCCACTGACTTACTTTGGTGTTTTATTTTTATGTTTGGTTCCCAAATCGTTTTGCTAGGACGAGATCACATACTTGTAATTTTTTACCAAATTGACCACTGTACATATCCCTGGAACATTTAAAGTTACGATATATCAAAATTACAAGTTTGCATGAATACCGTTATCTTATCGTTTCATGTATTTACTTTAAAAATGTCAGTTAAAGTTCATTAATCCATGAACATTGTTTACGTCAAAACATTCTCTTTCTACCGACTCCTAAATAGTCCAGCTGAATAGTCCACAAAGAAGGAACTAAACCAACAAATTGATGCTCATTATACTGACCTGCCTACCTATATCTAGTTCAACACCATTGAATGTAATTCATTAAATAAGAAGAAGAAGAAACAAATCATTAAAAATGTAGCCAGTTCAGAAGTGAAACAAGTAGTTCTGTTATTAGGCAGCCTCACAAATCACATGGAAATATTATGAGGTGTCGTTAAAATTGTAACGTGATCGAAGTTATGATACAGGATATGATTTAAGATATTTTATTTCATTTGACCATTGTTTGTCCAACATTCAAAAGAAGTTACCGATTGACTTTTGCCGCCTGACAAACTATGTCGAACGTTCGCGTTCGCATGACTTGCAGACATCACGCAGCATGTTTTCATTCGCTTTGTCCGTCTGATGAATTTTTGTAGGTTGCAAATTAGCTATTATTCGCATAGAAGTCATGCGAACGTTTAAGTTCGACATCGTCAAGTCAGGCGGTTAGTTTTATTTTTATTATATTCTCCTATTTTTTCATTTTCTCCTATACCCCCCACAAAGGTTAAAATTTAGTGAAATATTGAATCCCTTATAACTTCTATATTCCTTAGCTGAATCTTAAGTAATTTCACGCATAGTAATAGTCCCATTGACGTTATAAACTGTAAAAAATGGTAAATTTGGACCAAAAATGCAGTTCTTTGTTCTAACAGTTCAGTGAAAAATAGGTGTAATGTACTTATATACAGTAATAATAAATGATTTTTGCGGCTCGACACTATTGTTTTTATTGTGAGGTGGCTTAATGATTTCCTGTTTTTTTTTTTGTATTGAATTTAACGACATTGATGAGAGAACAACACCGCAGTGTGATTCTTAATAAACGATAAATGACGCTCGTAAACGAACTTGTTTTCATATTACGAGTATGATCCAGTAGTTTTCCTTTCAAATTCTAGGATTGTAAGAATGGCCAACGACAGAATGCGTACTATGTATGCCTGATACGTATAGAAAAAGTTGTCAACGGAAGGATTATTTTTAGACGGTCAACTAGGACTGTAATGATTTTGTTTTCAGCAGTCATCTACAATACTCGGACACCGGCTAATAGCAGTACAATATGTACTGTGACACCAGCTAAAAAAAACATGCAACAAACTGAATAAATTCCGTATATTCGCTATGGTCGACATATTACAATCGAATCCTAACGAAGAAAACCGAGGATATTTGCAAAAACTCGATGGACCAATGTATAAATTATGACCCATTTTGTAAAAATAGGGAAATTCAACAAAATATTTTTTCATATTTTTTATTCTGGCAATTTTGTTTGGAAGGTATCAAGAGGGTAGCTGCAACTTCGCCCACTTTACACAAGTTGATAGCGACTATAAAAGTAATAATATGTGTGGAATTTCAGAAGATTTCGATAGGTAGTATATATGTATTAGGGCGGGTCGATTTAAAAGTCGCCCATTGCTCAGTGAAAATCGTATTCTAGGGATAAAAATAAGAAACTTTGCCCGAGGAACCATACCTCTAAAACGAATTCTGATGTCCCCACTTTTGACCCGTAGGGAGAAATTTTGAAAAATCCCACTGTGACCCATTTAGAGTGTTCCAATCGAGTCCAAATGTATGACCGACCCCACTAACTTTGGAGGGCCGATCCACCCATGCCAGTGGCACACCGCCTGGAACTCACCGAGGGGGTTCCCCATACAAACATTTCAAAAAAATCACCATTTTTGGCACTTTACATGACAAAATCAGCGAAATGGGTGTTCCAGGCGGTGTGCCACTGGCATGGGTGGGTCGGGCCTCCAAAGTTAGTGGGGGTCGGTCATACATTTGGACTCGATTGGAGCACTCTAAATGGGTCAAAGTGGGATTTTTCAAAATTTGCCGACCCAAATTCCGGGACATCAGAATTCGTTTTAGAGGTATGGTTCCTTCGGCAAAGTTTCTTATTTTGATCCCTAGAATACGATTTTCACTGAGCAATGGCAACTTTTTTTGCCTCCCCACAAATCGACCCGGCCTAATATGTATGTTATTAAAGAATTAATATTTTGCCACATTTTAACTCTTTTTGGGGGAGGTACCAGAAGGAGTGGACCAATATGTTCCATCTTCGAACTTAGAGTGCAGAAAAATCATTTTAAATTATTATTATTTTATTTTCTTTGTTTTTATTTAGTCGCTATCAATTTTAGCAAAATGGGTGAAGTTTCCAAGCGCCTCCCACGCCACATTACCACACCAATGGACCATTTCATTTTGCACCATTTGCGTATTTAATTGTTGGAAAAGTTACAAAAATCTCGGAGCATTCATATGTGGATCAAACACCGGTCAACAAAAACAAACTTTTTTTTGGGTTTCTGTTTGAATGCATAGATTCTGATGCTAGACACAAAAAAACCCCAAAATATCCATTTTTAGCTTTTAAAGTTTGTTTTTGTAAATTTTACACCGATAAGAAAGTTTTGAAGTTAAAACCTTACTAAATTAGCTACAACTTTTTCGAAGAAAATTAAAAGTTATAGCGAGGAAACCAGTCACTTCTCTTCAAATTCGAAGATTTGCTCTTATTTCTACCAAATCAAACTTTGACGAAAAAATCTTTTTGTCTTTGTTAGTAACAAAAATGAAACCAAAATTTGACACTTGGAAGTCAGACCCAAAAATCGTGTCGACCAGTGTAATATACGCCAGAACTCATCTCATCTTGAAATCTAAAATTGCAATCTTAGATCATTAGTTCTGCAATACACGAGGCAATTTTTTCCAAATTTGATGGGGAGAGGACAGGCGGATAGAGCTCTATGCCTCTCTCTCTCCAACAAACACTTGCTTGGACAAAATTGCCACTTATTCTATAAAACCACAGAACAAGGTAGTAAATTGTACAACAAATCCTACAATTAAATATTGTCAAATTTATCTATACACACTATACACGTCTAAAAATAAAGCGCCATCTTGAGGGGACTAGTTTAACTATTCAAATACGCAGAGTTGCAAATATAGCGTTCATCTAATTACAAGGGATGTTCACACCGTTTCTTAAGCTAAGTATAGACGATTGCCAGATCGGACAACGTTATCAACCCTGTTAAAGTTCTGCAAATGTACGGACAGTGACAGATTGTTAGACATAGGTGAATTGGCAGTTCAGGCGATTGCAAGAAAACCTTATAATTTCATATATTTTGTAAGGGCCTGATTCATAAAAAGTTAATGAAGGTTTGAAGAACACATTAACACTGCTAAGTGTTAATATAAAATAAAAATATTTATATGCAGGATTGCCAACAAAAATATTTTATAGACAGTGTTGCCAATAAAATGTTTTTCTGACAATGACGCCGTTATCACATGCATAAACTTCGCACATCTAACAATATGAAATTTCTCGCAATGACTTTTCTGCTAACGTTGTAAGACAAAAATTGTATGTTTCTGGCAATATTGTCCGATCTGCAAATCGTGTGTACTTAAGTTTAAGCTGTCAACATTTTTTTTGAATCTCAGGTACATATCTCAAAAACAGTTTTTCAGATTCTACATTACATTTTAATCATGGTTGTGCAAAAATCGACTGTAATTACATGTAAATAAAACAAAAAACTTCACGTTAAGGCTCACAATTAACATCGTGCATTACGGTTAGACCACCCTTTATTATATAGGAATATTTGTCGATAGTCAAGCGACTAGGTCGTGTGGCACGAGCAGTTCTCACCTGAAATTTCGACGTCATAAAACAAGTAATTAGCAATCTAATTTTTACCTTATTATTATAACGGGTTTTCCAATAGGGATGATATGATTTTGGAGTGACGTTTCGGCCATTTGTAATATGTCATGATCTGTCATTTGTTTTCCATTGTATCAGTAGTGTTTACAATTTCATCATGGAGAGATATACGCAAGAACAACGTTTACAAATTATTCAGTTTTATTATCAAAATAATCGTTCTCCAATTGCAACTTTTCGTGCGCTAAGTCCATTTTTTGTTAATAAAAAAAACACTTTCCACTCGTCCTACGACGCACAGTGGAATATTTTCACACAAGACGCGGCAAAAATTAGAAGGAATTGAGCTAGGGCTTTGAAATTTTGTACATATCACTCATTTCGCCTAATTAGTAAAAAACCAATTTTTTGTTTAAATCCGCCCATAACCACGCCTACTTCCCACATAACCTAAAATTCAAAATCTTAGTATTTTTCTCAATTTAGCATTAATATTATTACAAATCGCTTGTAGAGATTGTATTTGAGTCGTCAATTATATAAAAATTGCAAGTGCCACGCCCAACGCCCATATATCAATTTAAATTTTATACGATGTTGGAAATTGCAGGAAATTTGTTTGTAAAACGCTTTATATCTTTTGATCGATGTAAATCAGTACATAGAACAAAGTAAGTAACTAAAGCTTAATACATTAGCTCAACATTTGCACAAAACATCATGATGAAATAGTTTACAGTTTTTTGTTAATTAATCAATCATTCCAACTATCCAGAAAAAATCATCATTGATTTAGCAATGTGTTCATTAATAATACGTTATTTTTAAAGCATACTTTTAGGAATATGTGGAAAGGACACACCAACAATGAGGCATGTATATATAGTAGATTGGCAAACAAATGTTTGCTTATATGAATATTTAGTTCTTCATGTCGGTTGCCGTTTAATTTGGTCTGTAATAGTTGATTTAAACTGAGATACTCTTTCGGCTCAAGACCAACTTGCTTTTATAAATGCTTTATATGCTTTTTGTTATATTTGAAGTCAATTTATTATTTGCCCCTTAAGGTATGCTTTGGTAATGTTGTTCAATACATAGCAACATGGACTAAAAATAACGAATTTTGGATTGTTTTTAGCCGAGTAGGTTGTACCATTTCGTTAAATAAATCAACATAGGCAGGATTTTCTTTTTGCAATGTTTAACTAAGTCCCTAGTTTATTATTTTTTGTTAATGACAAGACCTCGGTCGGCCTCGGAAGTATAGTTTTATCCTGGAGAAAATGAAACACCCTGATTTTTGGCAACTTGCAAGTAAACCACAGATTAAATAGGAAAATTACAACACAATTATATTTTTTTAATGCCAAAAATCACTTCAAAAGGTTCTGTATAGTATGACTTAAACGAAGTTCCAATGCGTTTCATAGTTTCGGAGATATGGACTTACAAAGTACCCCCTTAAATGATAAACTTTGTAACCATTGTACCATTTCTGAATTTCAAATGCTTGTACCGCGATATTTCGCCAAGATATCAGCAAAACCTTTAAAGATTTATTTAATTGGAATGTTCTTTACAGATTGGAGTCAAAAATGTTGAGATTAAGCCTCATGAAAATTGGGAGTTTTTGCCGCTCATAATACACTGTGCGACGTTGACACCCATGAGCAATATGTTAAGAGCTATCTCGTTAAGAGCTATCTTTTTGCCATTGACCAATTGTGGCTACGTGCCTCACAGAAAATGAAACAATTGAATTGTAGCGAGAAACGTTTGGAGATTCGATTATTTCAAGAAATTGTGATATTGAATGGCCTCCAAGAAGTTGTGATTTAACACCATTAAACTATTTCGTGTGGGGTTATTTGAAGTCATTGGTCTTTCGAAATAAACCAGACTCTCTTCAAGTTTTACAAATCAATATTGAACGTGCCATTCATGACATACGACTTGTTTCGAAAATTGGGTTCATCGAATTCTCTCCTGCAGAAGCAGTCGTGGAGTCCATTTGAATGACGTTTTATTTTGAACTTAATTGTATCGATTGTACTTAACATTAAATAAAAAACTTTTGAATTTCCTTAACAATAAGTGTTTTTTATTTCAAAGAAATCATATCACTCTTATTGGAAAACCCTGTATAAATACGTTATAAATCCCCCTTAAAACGATATTCTGAAATTTTACCAACATATGCACATAAATGTTAGAGTTAATAGATCTCAGGTACATAATTTTTTTACGATACGAAACGGATACGTGAATTAGGCCCCAGGTGTCAAGACTAATCGCGGTGCTGACTGGCCAATTGGAAATCACGCAAACTGTTTAAAACTTCAATAAAACGACTGGTCAAATTCTAGTTATGTGGGACAATTAGAGGGTTGATACGTTCTACAAAAATATTGGCCTTTATGTTATCTACAAAGTTGCTAACCATACCCTACACCACAGACGAAACGAACACATAGTTTCATAAGCCGCTATGCTGCAAAATTGGGAAAACTTTAACCCCCCCTAAAATGAAAACCCGATGTGATCTTTCAAAACCCCGATACACTATTTTTTTGGTCATATGCCTACATATCTTTTTTTGATCTCCTCTTCCGTAATTCATTGTCAGAACCCCGTTATTTTTTTCGTGTTGTACAGTACTGTCACTTTATGGCGATTACATTTCTGTAAAAAAGTGCAACAGTTTCGTTGCCCTTTTACCGACATTTATACCACCTTTTTGGAATTTTTGAAATAGGAGCGGAGATTAATTCGAGGAACTACATCAGTTCCACATAAAAAGGGTAAATATTTTTCAGAATCGAATCGTAACAGTCTATATGTCGCTATCACCTTGAGAAAAAATAGGGGGAAGTTTCCACGACCCATCGATACCTCCAACACAAGGGACCCATTTATACACACAAAATGGCCAAATCGTATCAAATTGAATAGCTCATAACTTTAATACCGGGGCCAAATCACGGCATTCGATATCGAGTTCCTTTCGATCGAAATGTGTTTTTACTATCGTTAAAAGAGAACAAAATTCTCTCAAATTCAAGTATATGTTTTCGTAAATTCTAATGGATATTGTCTATTTAATTTTTAATACGTTCCAATGTTAAGTTTTTCGTATTAACAAAAATTAAAGTGGCTTTTCGATCGAAAATTTCTCGATATCGAATGCCGTAATATGGCCCCAGTGCACATAAACACTTGTTCTTGAAGTATCTACTGCTCAGTCAAATATATCTTGAGAACAAGAAAATCATTTCAAATCATTTCTATTCTTTTCCAACTTCTTGGACAGAGATATATATACATATATATCGTCATCAGAAACGAAAAAGGACCTAACATCATATTTGAAAATTTTACAGGAGAAGCCAAAAACTAAATAAAATGAAAAGTGCTGTCGTTAAAAAAACGGGATTTTCAGAATAATATCTAAACATAATGATGCATATATATAATCACACAAACATGTCTTATAACTTGTTTGTGAAAATTGCGTGAAATTGGATTTTTTAACTATGAAAAAAGAAATATGTTGTTAGGCCCTTTATGAATTTCTTTAATAAATTCGCCATTTTTAAAATTAAATCGTTAAAAATTTGTCAGGATGTGTATTTTGATGCAGTGTACCGAAATCCATCAACAACTGAATTTCCATTTTTCTTGTTGTTACGCCCTTTTTCTTTTCTGATGACGATATGTATATCAAAATAAAATCAGAAATATAAAATTTGTTTTTTAAATATGTAATTTGTTTTATTGATTTTTTCTCTGAATATAATTTTGGAGGTTTTAAAACTTTGCCGTTTTTTGCTTTTGTCATATGTTTACATAGAATTATTTGTTTTATTGATAAATTGCGTTAATGGCGATTAAACCACAAAATATATTTTATAGTTATTTATAAGTAGATTTTTGAATTTGTTTTACACTTTTTTTGCTGTGGTTTTCTTGTTGCTGTTTTTTGTTCTATGTATAGTTTTATTCCAAAATGTATTTTCTTAAAATGTTTTTGTTGTTATGGTTCTTTTTTGTTTTTTCTTACTTAAAGAAGAGACTACTACTTAATACAAAATACACATTTGTTTATATTTTATTTTATAATCTGAGAAGAAAAAATACAGAAGTGGAGAAGGTGGGGAGATAAAAACAGCATTGGGTCAAAGGAAAGAAAGGGATAGGAAGAGGAAGGAAGAGGAGGAGGGAAGGTCACACACTCTTTAGACAACTGCATAAAGGTTGATTGGTTATGACAATGACGAAAAAAAATTAAAATATTTTGTTTAAAAACAATTAAATAGTCTAAATTTAAGTATATATGTATAAAAACACTAAAATTGCAAAAACAGTATGGGGGGACATAGAAAAAAAAATATGAAACACAAAAATGTTTAACAAAATTTGTTAGATGCTGCTTCGTTGTAGTAGGTAATCGAATTTGTGAAAAAGAAAAAAACACAAAAACCTAAAAGCGGGGCAGTACAAAATAAACAATTGTTGGAGATGATCCTGGTTCTGCTTAGGAAAATGAGATAAGGGAAAAGTTGAACTTTCTCTCTATTGATTTACAATTGTAGCAGTGGTGAAATTAGGTAATTATTTCCTTATTAAACATGTTCTTGTTGTTATTTTTGTTGATTTTTATAAAATATTGTTTATTATATTTTACTTAATATAGTTTAGCAGTTTGTTTATTATTATATTCTCTTGATGGTTTGTATTTTCTTTTGTTTTTGGACAACTAAAACTAAATTTATTAATTTGAAGTCACAAAAAAGTTAAAAACAAAAAAAGTAGATAGAGGGAGAGAGTAAAGAAAAAAGAAATGCCTTTTTATGGATAGATTTCTATTCTATTTCTGTTCTATATACGATGAGATATTGTTGTTGGCTCTTTATCGTGTAGATATTTCGCTTTTGTTTTTAACTTTTTGCAAACAAAAAATCAATAGTATAAAATAAAAATTAAAAAAGGAGAAGGACAAATAAAATGTTAAAATTAAAACTAAAAATTACGCGGTTTTACATTTTTTAGCACACGGTGGCTGAGGCAGCTGCTGTAGATCAGCGTCTAGTCAATTGGCATTCAAAGGTTTAGCCTGTTCCCATGAGAAAACATCACGGCCGAAATGGCCATAAGTACTTGTGCGCTGGTAGATGGGGTTCTTCAAATCGAGATCCCTGAAAAAATAAATAAGACAAAAATCCAATAAAATCACCTCAAGCGCTATTTTTTCAAATTTGCCACTTACTTCACAATTTTACCGGGTCTCAAGTCGAAATTGTTCTTAATAATTTGCAACAATTCCTTTTGCGATTTGTGTGAAGTGCCATAATCGAAGACAGTAATGGACAAAGGTTCAGCCAAACCAATAGCATACGACACCTGGACCAAACAACGCTTGCAGAGACCGGCCTTAACCAACGATTTTGCCACCCAGCGAGCGGCATAAGCTGCAGATCTGTCGACTTTGGTGTAATCTTTGCCGGAGAAAGCTCCACCACCGTGAGCACCCCAACCGCCATAGGTGTCGACGATAATCTTGCGACCAGTCAGACCGGCATCACCCATGGGACCACCGATGACAAACAAACCGCATGGGTTTATGTGAACAATTGTGTTGGCATCGAAATATTTGGCGGGAATGACTACTTTCACAACTTTATTCATAACTTCTGTACGCAAATCCTCGAGGTTGATCTTTTCGGAGTGTTGCATGGAAATGACAATGGTGTGGACACGTTTGGGTACAGCGGCTCCTTGGTTGAACAGATATTCGCAGGTGATCTGAGAAAAAGAACAGAACAGAGGTAAAATATTAAATACTTACAAAGTTGAATATCGATTTTTAAAGCGAATTATTATAGTAGTGCGATGGTAACCGACCCAGTGGACTATATACCAACGGTGTACACTTTCGAGAGGAAATTCACCACTAATGGAGATTTCGATTCTGTGAAAACAAAAATTTACCCGTCGACGCGAAATTCTGAAAAATGTTTGCCCTTTTTAGTTGGCTGATGTATGTCCCTCTAATTAAACTTAGCTACCATTTCTAAAAGTCCAGTTTTCAAGAAAAGGGCAACGAAAATGTTGCACTTTTTGCAGAAAAGAAATCGCCATAAGAGAAAATGGGTTGGCAGAGTATAAAAAACAGAAACCATATCCACTTCTACACAGATGGCTCGAAGCCTGATAATAAGATTGGCTTCGATGTACACCGCAAGGAACTCAGTCTTGTATAGCAAACAGACTACCAGATATCTGCAGTGTCTATCAAGCCGAAATAATGACAATAAGGGAAGTTTCTGAGTCGCAACATAGTTACCAACACTGACGTTGTCATTTACTTGAACGGCCAGGCTGCCATCAATGGGTATAGGGATATCCCAGGGAACTGCAAAGCTGATGAATTTGTTAGGAAAGGGAAATTCTCGAAGAATTTGCATATATTGGAGCGTCACTGTCCACATGCAAGCTTTTGTTTATGAAATATGAACAGAAATTGGCACCTAGGGTGGATAGACAGATCTGATCAAGATACAAACTGAGAATATCAAAATGTCCCCTCGCTCGCAGTTCTAACGGGACACTGCCTGATCGGAGAACACGCCAGAAGGTTAGCTATTGAGTCCAATGACTTCTGCAGGAGTGGCCTTGGTAGCTCAAAGGTTAGTGCATAAGACTTGCATCCCGAAGGTGCTGGGTTCAACACCCAGCCAGGGCACCGAAAAAATTTTACATCAACATTTCATGCTTTCATCATAATTCGAGTTTTTGCAGCTAAAAATAACTGACGTCACATGTTAATTTACAACCGGACAACATTGAGTAGATGAAAACAACATAAGGTTCCCGCGATAATCGGATATATGCCGGAACGAAGTCTGTAACAGAAAATATACTTAAGGATTATCAACTCAGAGTCTCCATGCTGCTACAACAACAACTTCTGCAGGAGCTGTGGTGATGAGGAAGAAATGGAAAGCTTTAAGCACCTGCTTGACTACTTTTAGATATACTGGGGTCGATCGATATTCGTACTATTGTTTTCTTTGTTTATCAAACAGGTTAGTTTCGATAAGGGGGCAACTGGGCCGTGGTAGAACTTAAATCCGGCTGCCACCCTAACCTAACCTAATCTAGCCTAAACATGCATTCTATACTACTTTTTCAATGGCTATAGTATGACAAAGAATGAGCAAACTATTGCCATACGCAGTACCAAATTTCACACAGCATTTCTTAAAAAGTAAGGGTATACATTAGTCGATCTAAACGACTCTTGCTAGTTTTGTTTTTTTTTGTGTTGCCAACAAATTCACATTCAAATTTCTTCGTTATAAGATTCAGCGTCAGTGTTATAGACAAGCAATATCCATCGTATATACTGCGCTAATGCACCTTATTAGTAATTTTTTAAAATTAAATGAGATTAAATTTGACGTGTTCTTAACATAATTCCTGAATTCAAGTTCAAATTGCTCACTAACAGCTTTGTTCCGTCTACCTACGACTGATAATTTTACGTATCAGCTTTAAATCAAGATTACTTTATTCTTCCCCAAGCGATATCGGTCAAAGCCCTCAGCGTATCAAATATTGCTGTTGTGGGGGCTGAAAGCTTCGGGGTGCTAAATATATGAAATACCTACGGTAATCATAATATTTGCCAGATTCATTTTTGCTTAATCGTCAACATTGTTCATAAATCGTCAAAACCACTTAGCGAATTCGGCTTCATACAAATACTTTGTAGAATTGTAGAGTATCTAATAATAAAAAATATCACATTACGAAATCAATATACATAGAAATTATGTATCTCGTTATGTCGAGATTTTTTATTTTCGTGAAACTTGTTAGAAATTCAAGTCAAAATGTTCCAGGACACTGTGACATCAACGGAAACGAGAAGGCTGATGAGCTCGCCCGGAATGGGTCGGCGATGGAAACCACTAGTGCGGTGTCATCAATGTATCCACCAATGTGAGATTTCTTCGACATGA
The DNA here is from genome assembly GCA_963930755.1 of Eudasyphora cyanicolor. Lineage (NCBI taxonomy): Eukaryota > Metazoa > Arthropoda > Insecta > Diptera > Muscidae > Eudasyphora > Eudasyphora cyanicolor. Next base: position 246,832,930 of record OZ005737.1, read on the forward strand.
TAGAGCGCTTCTACGGGGATCAAGTTAACCAGAATTGGTTTGCCAGACCGGACTGTAAAATCGCTAGGTCTCTCTAGCCTCTTATGTCACAATCCAGAACAAGGGACTTGCTGAACCTCACAAACAGGGATTTACGCCTGCTAATGGGCGCTTTCACAGGCCACTGTAACGTTAGAGCAATTACATCAAAGTGGCAACGGGACACCGAGGACTACTGTCGTCTCTGTACAGACGAAGAGTAACTTGAAATGATCGAGCACATTCTTTGCCAATGTCCTTCTCTTTCTAGAAGATAACAACGCTACCTAGGTGACTTTACGATCCAAGATCTCGAAGCTCTGTCGTCGCAGAAAATCGTCAGTATCCTCAATTATATTAGTTGCCTGAAGTGGCTGGGGATGACAACCGCTCATCCAACTGCCTAAACGGCATTGTCTATTGCAAGAACTTTTCTGCCCTCTCCTCTTGTAATTCAACATTTCTTTTTCACAATGGAACTTTCGGTCTCCGAGTGGAGTAGTGCACGCCAATTGGTAGTGCACTACGCGTCATTTAATCTAACGTAACCTAAGTCAAATGTATAAAAATACCTTCAAAATAAAATACCTTCAACTTCCGGGTGGGTTTAATATTTTACTAAACGTTAAGGGCCTTATTCATAAAAAGTTATGGAAGGATTTAAATACATTTTAACGTTGAAAATCAGTTCAATAAACCTTCCATAACTTTTCATGAATAAGGCCTTAAGGCTTTGGCGGTATGTACGAGATGGAGTTTTAGACAATATGGCCTATCTTCGAATTTAAACTAACTGTGGGGAAAATATTACCACATACACAAAAGTTATTCGGTCACACCTTTCGAGTGTGAATGTACACAACCGCCAGACAGTTGAACGGAGAGAAATCAAATAACTTCAAAGTTTTTCTAATAATGAGTTTTGCCTTTAAATTTGGAAAAATTAAGAAATTAAAAAAATCTATTTGAAATTAGGACCCAGATTTTCATTTGATATCCATCTTGTTGTAATTGGACAATGCTTTTAGAAGTCCACAAATTTAAAAAGTGAATCTTAAAATGGCTATAAATCGCGAACAAACCCGCATTGGGACAAAAAGTTTACGAATTGGAGGAGTATATTCCTGGAACTATCTATGTATATACCAATTTTTGGCAATATCGAAGGTGGTCGGATTGAAAAGTTGTCGATATGCCTTGGTTTATACTTCTAGTGATAATTCTCTTTATAAAAAGTTCCTATAAAAAGTCCAAATGTGTACAACGGTATTTTAAAAGATTGTAACTTAAAATTCTTTTTTTATGATAATCTAAATATGTTAATAATTATGATATATTTTCTCCAAGCTTACCTGTGTCTTTGAATCGGGACGTGCCCACCAGAATTCACCGGAACGACGTAATTCGGCAATTTTTTCATTCAATTTGTGGGCCAATACAACTGTCAGAGGCATGCATTCTTCAGTTTCATCGGTGGCATAACCAAACATAATACCCTTGATTTGGGAATATAGAAAATATAGACATTAATATTATGAAAATAAACTAAATTACTCGTAGATTTTTAAACAAAGTATTAATAAAAACACAAATATTACTACATAGACAAGAAAAAGCGTTGTTAAAGCATAAGCAATTGAAAGTTAATAGGAAATGAAGAAAAAGCCATGAAATGTTTTAGTTAAATGAAAGTGTTAATAAAGAATGTTAGTAATATGTAATCTGAATCAATAGAATTTATAATAACTAAACTTAAACCATTTGTGAAAGAAATTTCAAGGAATTTTGCATCTAAACTTCTTACTACTAAAACCAATCGACTTTCTTGAAGAAATGTTTATGACAAAATTTTGAAAATTTGAAATGTGTCTAAAGAAATGTTTTAAAAATCAAACTACTAACACCAAAATCCAAGTGTAGAGATGCATGAAAACTTGTTATTCTGTTTGTGAAACGAAAAATTTTGACAACAATTTTACTAAAGATATAAAGAGATCAAATTTCATGTGATTTTATAAATAGTTTGGGTCTTTTTTTAAGAAATAACAAGTCTTTTTTTCATTCGTATGGGTGAAAAGTTTGGTATGTGTGTGCTCTAGCAAAAAAAAAAGAAAAATAAAGAAAAAGTAATCAAGATATTAAACAATTAGATGTCAGTAAAAACAAGTTAAGAGGCGAGCTAAAAGCGGCCTAGTACTATTTATATATTTATAGGGGAAAAGATCAGTAACAAATTAAATATTGTACAGAGACGTCGTTTTTCACAACAACAAAAACAGATGAAAATTATTAACAAACGTCTATCTTTTTTTTTTTTGAGTAAAATGTGTTTAGTTTTTTTATTAAGGCACACCTGATCTCCGGCACCGATTTCTTCTTCAGCACGATTTTCGTGCACTCCAGCTGCAATTTCGGTCGATTGCTGGTCCAAGGCTAACAAAACGTTGCATGTCTTATAATCAAAACCTTTTGGTGTTACGTTTACGTTTTACGCGTTTTTCAAATATGATTTATGGTTAAGAGATTTTGTTTTTAATATATATGATATAATGATATGAAAATAGAGAAAAAGAAAAAAAATGCACACAACATTATACGATTATTTTTACGAATAAAAATAAATTAACAAAATCGATTATTATTGCTTTTTAGTATTAATACCCCAGGCAAAGTACTAAAAAAAATAAATATTCCTTTTCTTTCTTTTTCGGGACAATCACAAACATTGATAGTTTTTTGTTTGAAGAGAACATAACAACCCACGTTGGACCATGTACTTCAATTGGTCAATAATAATAATATATATATATAATGAATATTATAAATTATCCCTCTTCATGCAATAATGACAAAATGACGACATTTATATGTTTATAAAATTCTTTTAAAGGCCCTAAAACATCAAGTTTGATGTACTTGACATTTTTATTTGAATTTGTAAATAATTGAGCAGTTTTCATATAATAAAATTTTAATTCCCTAATTAAGAGAAATAATTTACAAAAAAAAAATATATATACTCGTATGTAATTTCTCAATATATAAATATTGAGAACTTACAAAAAACGTAGTTTATTTTTCATAAAAAAATTAATACTATGTGAGTGATATGATTTTGAAGTGACGTTTCGGCCATTTGTAATATGTCATGATCTGTCATTTGTTTTTTATTGTATTCAGTAGTATTTACAATTTTATCATGGAGAGATATACGCAATAACAACGTTTACAAATTATTCAGTTTTATTATCAAAATAATCGTTCTCCAATTGCAACTTTTCGTGCGCTAAGCCCTTTTTTTAAAATCCAAAAACAAAACACTTTCCATTCGACCTACGACCTTGACACCCGTGAGCAATATTTTAGATCTCGTTAACAGTTATCTTTTTGCCATTGACCGATTGTGGCTACGTGCCACACAGCAAATGAAACAATTTAATTGTTGCGGGAAAAGTTTGGAGTTTCGATTATTTCAAGAAATTGTGATATTGAATGGCCTCCAAGAAGTAGTGATTTAACACCATTAGACTATTTCTTGTGGGGTTATTTGAAGTCATTGGTCTTTCGAAATAAACCAGACTCTCTTCAAGCTTTACAAGTCAATATTGAACGTGCCGTTCATGACATACGACTTGATTTAGTGGAAAAAGTGCTCGAAAGATGGGTTCATCGAATTCGTTCCTGCAGAAGAAGTCGTGGAGGCCATTTGAATGACGTTTTATTTAGAACTTAATGGTATCGATTGTACTTCACATCAAATAAAAAACTTTTTAATTTCCTTAACAATAAGTGTGTTTTTTTTCAAAGAAATCATATCACTCTTATTGGAAATCCCTGTACAAATTCTCTCATTAGATTTGCTTGTGTTATATATATATTCCCTCAAATTAAAAAAAATAAGTAAGAAAATGTCAGTCGAAACTAAGGTTAACACCCCTTACTTCGTGAGTGTATGACAAAACTTTGTAAAAAAATTGTTCTTTCTTTGTCATTCTATAGTCATTGAAAATTTTGTCTAAAATACAAAATCATTTAGATTATATCTGCAGAAGTTATGGAAATGTTGTGTTCGAATGAATCTGTCAATTTGTGTGGAGATACCAGAACTGGCTTTACGAATACACCTATTTTTCGCTGAACAGTAGACACATCAATGGTTGGTGGATTAGGCTGAGATAGAAAAATATATTATCACATACAAAATTCGAAGTCAATCGGTTACTCCATTAGAGAGTTTAGACAGACAGGCAAATGATTTAAAATTTCCTAAGACAGATTTTCGCATTTTATAAAATACTTATGATCTTAGGTGTTATATATATACCCACCCCTCCAATAAAAGGAGGGTATAATAAAATATCAGCCGGGAATCTCCACATAAAAAAAAACTCACCTTCAGGGTGGATGATTTATTATTTCATTAAACGTTAAGACTTAGGCGGTATGTAAGAGAAGGAGTGTGAGAAAATATGGCCCATCTTCGAAATTAAACTAATTTTTGAGAAAATATTACCACATACAAAAGTTATTCAGTCACACATTTCGAGTGTTAACGTGCACACCCGCTTTACATACAGGGACATAATGTCCACAACACCGCAAAAAGTGTCATAAGGTTCATGGCCATTGAGACACTTTCAATGGAGTCATAATGTCCACAAAATCGCTGTCACTAAGTCCATGAATATATTGGACATAGAAAAATTAGTCATTAAGTGATCATTGAAGGCAACTTTCTAGTTATCGAAATGTCCAAAGCGAATCTGAGTGGCAGGCCTTCGGCCGGGATTAAAGATTTCCTCCTCTGGGGAATGTCCAAAGACAGGTAAGCGAACCAAAGTGTCTTTGCGTGGGCGGCCTTCGGCTGAGAATAAAGATTTTCTCCTCAGAGTTATGTCCAAAGCCGTCTACGGAGACAAAAGTGACATAAAGTCCATGGACATTGTAGCAGTTTTGAAAGTGTCTTAATGACCATGAACCTTATGTCACTATTTTTGGGGACATAAGGTCAATCGACGTTATGTCATTGGACGTTGTCATGTCACCGATGGACAGACGGACGGATGAAACTCAAATAACTTCAAAAATGTTCTAATAAGGAGTTCTTTCAGTCATAAAAAATTTAAGAAAATTTAAAAATCAATTTGAAAATGTGGACACAACCTTTTATTCTATCTCCATCTTTTTGTAATCAGGCAATGCTTTTGGAAGTTATGACGGTCGAAACATAGTATACTATCATCCTCAAATTTAAAAAGTGAATCTTTCATTTTCTTAATTTTTTACAAATATTTATAAGCTTTGTTAATACAGATAAATTAGAGTTGGAGATCTGTTGAGAGGATTTTTATTTGGAAAATGTGTTCTTTTAAATTCTCACTTTTCCCTTATTTATTATTATTTATATTAAATATTGAAAAATGTTAGAAAGAGAAATCTATTTTTTGTAGATTTTCAAACAAAAATTTGTTTGTTAATGTTGTTTTTAAAAAAAGCAAGTTTTCTTTAATTACACAGTCCAACAGCATTTTTGAAACAGAGTAGCGACCCTATAACTTTGAAAGGGCATGTTGAGTAGATCATTTTTGTAGAATAAACTTATGGTCCTGAAATTTTCCGGCAAAAATGTTCGTAGAATATTTTAATCCTTAAATGTACTTTTAAAAAGGACTTTTTTGATTTTTTCGAAAAAGGACCAAAGAGGGGAGTTAGAGGGCTAATATCTTCCACAAAAATGATCCTCATAAAATTCCACTATATAACTCTGGCAATAAGAAATCTCTCAGACATTAACTTATAGCGTTTTTTCACTTAGCATAACGCTACCTTCGACCAAAAATTGAAAACTTTGACCCACTGTAAAAAAAAACTCGGACCTCAGAAGAGCTGGACCATAAGTTTGTTCTACAAAAATTATCTACCCAATATGCCCTTTCAGAATTATAGGGTCGCCATTCTGTTCCAATCCAAAAAGTCTTAATTTCTTGGACAGTGTTATTAATAATCTATATCTCTCGGTACTCAAAGTACTTCGCTTTAAAAATGTTTACTAAGGCTCAAATTTTTGGCAAATAAAAAACATAGTGTTTTGTTTAAAATAATTTATAAAAGCAGTTTTTTTTCTCTTTTAATAAGTTATGTAGTTTTGAAAAATATTTGGCAAAATTAGATGTATGTTATTAGAAAAATGCTCTTTTCATTTCTCGGTTTCCATATTGTTTACATTAAATGGAACTTCTCTTAATTTTTTAAAAATAATTATAAGAGAACATGTCTGTTTCTTGGAACTCTTTACAATATTTTCACAACAAAGAAATATATTTGTTTATGAGATAGGTTATTAGAAAAAATTGTTCGCATACTCTGCAATTTTTTTAAATAACTTAGATAAAATGATAAATTAGATAATATTTACGTGTATATTATTTCTTTATTTTTTTTGGGGGGAATGTAAATGAAAAAAAATATTTACATATTTTAAGGAAACTTCTCATTCATATTCCTCAACGTTAATTATGGACATCACAATGTTTTTATTATTAGTTTCCCCATTAATTGACAAAACAAAAACATGACATGCGTTCTTTTTTCGTTGAAAACTATTTTTAAAATATATTGGATGATGAATTTTCCCCACTATCATCTTTTTTGGTTGGTTTAATGGATTAGTTTTGTAGTTGTTTGAAAAATGAAATTTTGAAAAAAAAAAAAAATAAAAAATGAGTTGCCGACAAAAATAAATGTAATAAGAAGAGCAAAAACACATCACTAATGATAACGTTGAAGGCGCCAGAACGAGAATACTTGAGAGTAAAAGGTGGTGAGTGGGAAAAATTGTGAAGAGCCAATAACAATACCTGATCACCAGCACCGACATCATCTTCTTCGCGATTGACATGGACACCGTTGGCAATATCGGGAGACTGTTGTTCGAGGGCAACAAGTAAATTCAAAGTTTTCCAATCGAAGCCTTTATTACAACAAATAAATCGTTTTCTTTTTAATGTTCAAATTAAAACAAAATAAAAACTCAATACAGACTCCCGCAAGGAATAAAATTAAACTCTTAGCATTTCCAAAAATGTTTTGAAAACGCTCTCCTGATTTTAAAATTGTGCCTGTTTTAGTGTAGTTTTAGAAAAAACGAAAAACAAAACATGTGCAATCTGCAATTACAACTTACCCTTTGAGGAGTCATCATAACCAATGTGTTTAACTGTTTCGCGCACAACTTTTTGATAGTCCACCACAGCTTTGGATGTGATCTCACCGCACAATAGAATCATGCCAGTTTTAGCAACAGTTTCTGCAAAGAACAATTAAAAATTATTTGAAGTTTGTAGAAATTGAAGAAAATATTAATAGTTTATAAGAAATCAATATTTAAATGTTTATTTTTATTATAAAGCGCAGCACGCTTTTAATATTTTCGAATGATAAAAGAATAAATCTCGACCAAGCAACCCTTTTCAGCAATTGGGTACGATGTTTATTTGAAGTTGATTTTTTCAATGTTTATACAAAAACAGGAGAACTATGCTTGAAGATTTTTATAGTCAGAACTCTGTCGCCATGGACTCAAATTACCGCCAAAGCATTTTTAATCGGCAGACCACAAAGTCTGGTTGTGAACGATTTTTTTCTTTGAAAAGTACATTGACATTCGACAGTGATAATGTGATTTATGGCGTCATATTGATGTGAAATTGGGAATCTAAAATATTGGTTTATTTTTGTTCAAAACTTCTAGGATGGTTTTCTGCCGAATTTTTAAAAAATGCTAATTTTAATATTTATTTTCTTTGTTTGTCTTATTAAAAGACTTTGTTTTATTTTTTTGGCACATTTGTGTTGCTAAACTTTACATTTCTTTTAGAGCACTTATGTTTATCGCAAAATCAAATTATAAACATAATCATAAACTGAAATTGGCCACTTTTGACTACATTTTGCAATAGAAACATCCTACCAAGCCCAAGTTGATTCCAATTTCATTGATAACTAGGGTCTGAACAATGGGCACAAAATTATGAAAACCAATTTTATTAGAACACGAAACTAAGACTAAATTGTGACGATTCGTAAAAATTTATTTCGCCGTTTGATTAATATTCAAGTAGATGGCATCATAATGAAGAACAATATCGTAACATATCGGAAGGAAATAAAAAAAATCTCAGTCGAGTAAACCGACGCACTTTCAGAGAAAAATGGAATTTTTGTACCAGAGCTTATCGTCGGCTTAGGGCCTGTTTCTGTAACTTTTTTTCGTTCGTCTACTGCGAACGATCAAAAATCACTCAATTATTCCGAGAAATCTATAAGTCACAGAAGTTTATAATTCGTTGTGTCTGTAGAAATTCATGTAAAAATCTTGTTCCTAAAATATTTCTAACCTGCGTTTTATAGAATTCAAGTAGTAGTTGAGAGAATTTTGATCGTTCGCCGTAGACGAACGAAAATAAGTTACAGAAACAGGCCCTTAATGTTATTTTGTTGCATACTCCAGTATTTGTATTATTCCCATGCATTTCTATGCCATTATATTAAAAAATAAGCAAGTTATAACAATTTTTATACATGGCATTTTGGTCCATATCCACTTTTATTTTAATATTTTTTCGTATTTGTATTACATGGACCACAAAGAAGGTTGGTATGAAAGGAGAGTAATTTACATATTGTGATCGAAAGAACGTAAAATAGTGAGTAAAAAATATAAGGCGATAGAAAAATGGGGATATAGAACAAAAATATAAAAATTATTTCCCTTAAATCAGAGTTAAATCGATTTACCCTACCAATATCTCGAAAACTAGACGAGATAGGAAAAAATTATTACAGATTCTAAAAGAGCATGCTTGAAACCCATATAATCAACTCCTAACTCCAAAAAACGCAAAAAATGGCGTATGGACCAAAATAGTATTAAGCCGACGTTATGAGAAAAATTTAATCACACTGATCAACATTTTTTTGCGTCGCAGGGCTTTGTAATTGATTTGGATGTATGGAATAGTACAGTTCTCAACCTAAAAGTTTGTGACGCTTTTATTTAAAAATTAATAAAATCTTCTCAAAAAATTTGATTTTTTAGCAATAAAAATATAAAACGAGTATTTTTTAGGGAAATTTGTCGGAGGTTTGTTTCATTGTAAAGAGGAGGGCGTGACATTAATAATGGAAAACAATATCTGTTAAATGGCCAACAAAGCTGCGATTGCAGGGCTATACTCTTTTCATGAAATTGTCCATCCTCAATTCGCACAATTGTGGCTGTCTGTCCTCGATAACTTCACGAATTCCATCTTTGGGGTTTTGTATCGAAAAAATGTCTACAACCAGAAAACATTTTCCTGGTGCAAGAATGGTTAGATTAGGTTAGGGAAAGCACGCGCGCACTCGGAGACCATTTGCCCCGTTGTTTATGTCCTGAGAAGATGAAGATAAATTAAAGAAGAGGAAGAGGGCAAAGAAAATGAAGGAGGTGATGAGTATAGAGAAGAGAGAGGACGGAGGGCTTTTCAGGGAGGGAGAGTACCAAAACCTGGCCTTTTGAGTCAGATGTATGGATTGTTGTCAAACCATCCATCTCAAGCATCCTATTAGGGCCAAAATTCTATCAATATCGTGGGATGACAGAGATTCCAGGGATTCGTGACAGAGAAGGTGTTCGATTGTCTCCAGTTCCTCTTCATCCTCACAATGCAAAAATACACACATGTGCAATTTCCATGACAAAAATCCATGAATTAGGCTACGAATTGCTCCCTCATCCATCCTTTTCTACGGATTTACCCATATTGAGGAAAGACTCCAACGACGAAATCATCTCAAAAACAAATATTTATTTTGAAGATAGAGTTTAAATGTATAGGCTATTTAGCCTAGACCTCTTATACTCTTAGTCTAAATTTATAGTCCGTTTTGCAAACTGTTATACACGAACAAATAGTGTAAAATATTTAGTTTTTGTTAACAAATAAATGAATGTAAAATGAAACAATAAAACATATCAAAAATTATAAATTATGAAGATAAGTCATCCCGAGAACTGTCAAAATCTATCAGTTACGGACGAATAGGAATGAAATGTCACACGCGAAAAAACACTTTTCCGCGAAGGTAATTTCAACTTTTTTTGCACTAATCGACTGATATTAATTTTTTAATTGTGACAATTACAAAAAATTCGGGAAAATCGGTCCGAAATCCGCGGAAAACCTCACTCTTTGAAGTCCTACTCGTTGAAATTTTTATTCGTTCGTATCTGATAACTTACTCGCTCCGGGATGACATATCTTATTATTCATTATTTTTGAAACATTGATTGAAAAACTTAAAAGTATTGAAAGACATTTAATAAACAAACACACTTGTTACGCCGTGTGAAACGAATCTATTGCCTAACACAATCAAACAGCCCATAAATCGATAACTAGTTGGGTAATCCATAGTGTGACCACTTCATGGATAGGTCTCGATGAGCACAATTTAATGATGTAACATTTGTCAAGGTCTATCGTACAGTTTTGGACCCAGTGGGCCATATATAGGGTCTCATAAAGAGTTTTTCAACAGGGACGCTACAAAAGTAGACCGACAGGGACAGCAAACGACGCCATATTTTTTGCCGCTCTTTTGACATTTCTCTTCAGTAAGGTTTGCCATTTCATGATGGAAAGATATACGAGCCAACGAGTCGAAATTACTAAATTTTACTGCCGAAATTCGGAGTCAGTGGCCTCAACGTTAAGAGCGCGAAAAATCGAAAAATCATCTTCAGCGATGAGGCTCATTTCTGGCTGAATGGCTTCGTCAATAAACAAAATATGCGTTATTGGTCAGACAGCAATCCACACGTACTCCATGAGTCATCATTGCATCCCGAAAAAATTACGGTTTGGTGCGGTTTATGGGCCGGCGGCGTCATTGGGCAGTACGTCTTCCGTGATGATCAAGACCGGCACGTTACTGTGAATGGGAATCGCTACCGTTCAATGATAACCGAATATTTTTGGCCCCAATTGGATGATATGGACTTGGAGGACATGTGGTTCCAACAGGACGGCGCCACAAGCCACACAGCGAATGCCACAATGAATTTATTGGAAACCAAGTTTGGAGAACGTGTTATCTCACGAAATGGTCCAGTCGATTGGCCGCCTCGGTCGTGCGATTTGACGCCGTTAAACTATTTCCTTTGGGGCTAAGTCAAGTCTATTATTTAAAAAAAACTTTTGTAGCGCTCTCACTGACGGACCCGTTACTATTCAAAGGCCCATAACTCGGAAACTGGACTGGTTTAGTACAAACTACGACAACTTATTGGATAGGTCTCTATAAGCACAATCCAATGATGTAACAATTGTCAAGGTTTATGGTACAGTTTTTAGAGTATAAGTATAACAGGTTGTTGTCTTGGATAAATGAACTATAACTGTAGCCTCTACCTTCACTCCCTTTATTTTGATGACCTTGACAAATCGTATTTTGTGGAAGGGATACACAAATAATAGGAGAAACGTTGGACAAAGTGTGAAAAATAAAATGATTTTTTTGTTTATCAAAAAAAAACTGTGTTTCATTTAAAAACTCACGGACATATTGACCCACCCTCGTATCATACTTTTGCCTTTCCTTACTGGCTTTTCGTAATCTTATTCTAATTAAATTTTGGAATACAAAAATGGCTATCTTCCCAGTTTTTCGAATTGTAGAAAGCCACCAAATTGGAAAATTTGTCCGTATAGTTCCAAAGTTTTCGATAAACTTTACAAAAATCCTTTGCGTCACATCACAAATTTGAGAAAAACCAGAGAGAGAAATTTGATTATTTGGCGCTTTTAAAAGAGGAAAAAGATTCAATATTAAGACAAGATTGTACTTTATAAAATAAATTGCAAAATACTTTAAAATAGTTACGTATTCATAATGAAAACTTACAGTTTTTGACTGCAGATTCCGAAAAACTGTAATGTTATCTGAAAGTTGTCATAAAATGTAAAAATAGGGAAATTTGCAAATGTTTTACCGATTTTTAATATGTCTTTCATATGACAATTTTTTTTGGGAATTTTTGTGGGGGGTAAAGTAATGATTTGTTTGTTAAGTGATTCGAACGAAATAATTCTGAAAAGCTACTTTTTACTTCGTTATATGTGTATCCGAATTGTGTATTCTTCAGCTCCCATCCTCAATTAATCGCTGTGGGAAAATATCTCGAAAACAAGAACAAACCTTGGAAAATTCATAAGGTATCCTTTCTGCCACATTCTAAAGGGTCAATTTTGAGCACATATTTTATCCTCAATTAACCTTTTTGGGGTGAATATTCCGAAAAGAAGGATAAGCCTGGGAAAATTCATAAGGTGTCCTTTCTGCCACATATTAAACGGTTAATTTTGATGTGATTTATTTTAGTATTCAAGCGTAATGATTTGAACTAAAATGGCTATTAATTCATCAGGGATTTTTTATCATTTAAAAATATTTCTTTTCTTAATGTTATTGAATAAGTACTTAAAAGGATCCAATTTTAAAAATAAAACATATTTCAATAATTTGCACTTACCACATGCAACTTTGGCATCGGGATCTTGTTTTAAATGGGCATCCAAAATAGCGTCACTGATTTGATCGCACATTTTATCTATATAAAAGAGACAAAAAACGGAGAGAGATGAGAACGGGAAAAAACTACATATAAACGAAGTACAATTATGTATATACAAAAATAAAATTAGCAATTAAAAACATTGCCATTTGTTGCACTGCGGCAGCATTGCTCGAATTTTCACAGCAACAAAAACCCAGGCAATACAATATACACAATGAAAAATGATGGGAAACCTGCAACACGAGTTATCGCACGCGCATTCAAAATTTGGTGAAAAAGTCGGAACGAGACGAAAGAAAAAAAGTGAACATACAAAAATTGCACTCTTAAGCAGTTGTATATGTGTAATTCAATGCCAATGTGTCTAGAAAACAAAACTGAACAGTGTTGTCGTCCGTCTGTCCGCCTGTCCGTGAATATATGCACCATATATACTCGTACATATAATAAGAGATCTGTCATGAAATTTGAAAACCTCCACAGGGACATGATACCAGCAATAGCTGAACGGTTGATATGGCAGAATAAAATAACCCCAACTCCCATTGAAACTCAGTGGGATTATGTTCATACAACATAAAATAACTTTGTAATCGACATGTACCTTTCGATAGTGTTGGTTGGGGATATTAAAATTCAAAGCTACAAGAAAAACCCCTAAAAAAATTGGCACAAGAGCCAATTCGATAGACCTCCCTACATAATATCAACGAAAAAAGTGCAATGAAACAGCAATAAGAGATTACTTGAAAGAAAAATACGTACATATGTATTAGGTATAATCATCAAAAATTGAAGAAAGAAAGTTGAATACTTTTCTTGGCAATTTTGTCATAATAAATAAATATTCGATATGCCCTACAAAATATGGGAAAAAAAAGATCAAGAAAAGAACAATGGAATAGCACTTTGAGATTATTTGAAAAAAAATTAAAAAAGCAAATATATATTAGGTATATCAATAATCAATAATTAGAGAAAGAAAGTTTAATAATTTTCTTGTTTTCTTTTTTGTCTAAGTAAAGAAATGCTGTATGTATGTAGGAATTTAATTGACAAATTGTATTATCATCATTATTTGCATTTTTTGCAAATGATCGAAAGATCTATTTTCAAAAAGTTCAACAACAGTAATTAGTGGTCTATATACGAGTGCAGTATATGGTATACTATATACGAGTGTTGTCGTTCATCGTCCATAAGCAGGCTGCATATGTATATAAAATAGAGTCTGAACTGGACTGTGGATGGCTGTGTGCTTGCTGCATGCTTGACTAAATGTGGAGGATGTGAAGATGATAAGAAATATTCTAAAATGCAACGTGGTCATTTTGTAGGATACAATTGTGTGTGTGTGAACAAAGTAAAAGAGGAAAATATTATTCAATTTAATCTAAGATGGGGGCCATCGCGAGTACATAATGTCTATTTTCTTGTATTTTGCAAATACCAATATGTTTTTAGCAAAACTATAAACTGAGCTCAAAGCTTTAATCCGTGTAGAAATTCTAAGATGCCAGATATGTTAACCAGATAGTTTTTCATAAATATAGAGTTATTACCAGTAAGGAAAGACAGAAAGTCGGGCGAGCCGACTATATAATACCCTACACCTATCTACCAATGCGAAAATGGGCATTGCGATAAGAATTTGGCAGTGTTCATACATGTAATAAGCAAACTCTCTCTGCCGATTTTCGTACTGATCGGATATAAAACACGGTTTCTACAGTGCTTACATGTCAAATCGGGGGTAACATATATATTGGGACTATGTTTAAATCTGAACCGATTTTCCCCGAATTTGGCAGTGTTCATACATGTAATAAGAAAACTCTCTCTGTTAAATTTCGTACTGATCGGATATAAAACACGATTTCTACAGCGCTTAAATGTTAAATCGGGTGGAACATATATATGGGGGCTATATCTAAATCTGAACCGATATTCCCCGAATTGCGCAGTGTTTTTTCATGTAATAAAAGAACTTTCTCTGCCGAATTTCGTACAGGTCGGATGTAAAATACGGTTTCTACAGCGATTACATGTCAAATCGGGTGAAACATATATATGGGGGCTATATCTAAATCTAGACGGATTTTCTCCGAATTTGGTAGTGTTCATTCACGTAATAATAAAACTCTCTCTGCCGAATTTCATAAAGATCGGATGTAAAATGTGGTTTCTACAGCGCTTACATGTCAAATCGGGTGAAACATATATATGGGGACTATATCCAAATCTGAACCGATTTTAACCAATTTCAATAGGGATCGTCCTTGGGCCAAAAAAGAGCACTATGCTAAATTTCATCACAATCGGGCCATAAATACGACCTGCACTTTGATTACAAGAATACATGGGCAGACAGACAGACGGACATGGCTAAATCGACTCAGAAAGTGATTCTGAGTCGATCGGTATAATAAATATAACAGTGGGTCTATCTCTTCTCCTTTTAGGTGTTACAAACAAATACACAAAGTCATAATACCCTGTACCACAGTGTGGTGTTGGGTATAATAATAAGGGCCTTATTCATATAAAATTAATATAGCCCGACCGAAGTCGGATTTTAAGGCCGAAGCCGAATATTCTTAAATTTATTTTTTTTTGTTTTAATTAAAATATTATCAATTTAAATTGCATTTAATAACTTTAAAGTATGTACTGGTATTAACGATAAAAGCTTTTTACATCTGGTACACAAAATTTTTGTGGGAGGTACCAAAAGGGGCATGTCAATAACGGTCACTTTTCTCTGGACTCTAGATACTATAAAAGCATAACACCGTACAAAATTTCAAGTATTTACTTTTCGTACAAAATAGTTCATTTGTGTGGGAGGTACCAAAAGGGGCGTGCGAATAACGCCAATTCTGCTCTGGAGTCTAAGTACTATAAAAGCATTACACTGTACAAAATGTCAAGTATTTGTATGAACTGATATTAAAGCCATAAGTAGTTAACTTCAATATTTCACTAAAAGTTAACCCTTTGTGGGGGTGGTACTAGAAGGAGTGGCCCATCTTCGAACTTAGCCGGAGATAGAGAAAAATATTACCGCACACCAAATATGGAGTCAATCGGTTACTCCTTTCGAGAGTTATCGTGTGCATCAGCCAGCAAACAGACACACAGACAGACGGACGGACATTGCTCAAATGACTTAAAATGACCTAAAACGGATTTCCGCCGAACATACTTAGGGTCTTAGGTCACTCCTTCGATGTGTTACACATTGGCTCGTAGCAAATGGTCCTCCTCTCTAAGGTGATGGGATAATTATTAATTGTTTTTTCTTTTTAATTTTTTAAATTTAAAAAAAAAAATTCGCTGCTTGCCACTTTGCTTGTGGCTTGAAGGCTTCGGAATAGATGATCCACGTGAACGAACAAAATAAAGGCGGCACTTCAGAAATTATTTCTTCCAAAACACCCGCCATCCCCGCTGATACCCTTACCCCTGATAATCTCCCTATAAAACTAACTATATATCAGAGGTAGTTGAAATCGATGCATTTTTTAGGTGATGTATTCGTCAAAAAGGTTACTTGTAAAAAATCTCTATATGTGCCCACAATACACTTTAATGGCAATTCAACGGTTTTTTGTTAATATATGGTATTTATCGATATCGTCATAACTACTACCCATTAGGAGTAATCTTGGTGCAAGTTTCATCCGGAACAGAGGACATCTGTTTTCATAGTTCACTCACTTGACATGAGTGAACCATATATTTTCCTTCGATTAGGATTTTAAGCGCTAGAGAAATCACATTTTTGAAACGTTGAATGAAACTTTAAGAAAATCGGCTCAGATTTAGATGTAGCCCCCATATATAAGTTCCTTTCGATTCGGCATCTAAGAGCTACAGAAGCTGTATTTTACACACGATCAAGGTAAAAATTGGCAGACCGAAGACTCTTCAGCCTATGAAAAAGACTGCTAAATTTGTCATCTTAGTGCTATAGAAGCTGAATTTTACAGCCGATCAACAGAGGGACAGATGGAAGTTTGTTCAACTTTTAATAATGACTTCTAAATTTGATGTTCCTTTCGATTCGGCATCTAAGTGCTGAATTTTACGGGCGATCAAGATAAAAATTGACAGAGCGAAGTCTCTTGGGTAGAGGGAATTTTCTTCAGCCCCTAATAATGACTACTAACTTTAGTGGAAATCTGTTCAGCTATAGATATATCCCCCATAAATATGTGCTTCCGATTCGGCATCTATATATGTATAAGGTGCATTTTACACCCAATCAATGTTAAAATTCAGTGTAAATCGGTTCATGTGCTTTAGAAGCTGTAGTCTATACCCGATCAAAGTAAAAATTTTCAGATGGAAATCTCTTCAGCCAATAATAAAGACTCCCAAATTTGGTGGAAATCGGTTCAGATTTAGATATAGCCCCCATATATGTTCCTTCAGATTTGGCATTTATGAGCTGTAGAAACTGTATTTCCATTGACGAGTTCTGACTTTCAAATGGAAATTCAGAATTTCGTCTGACGTGTTCTGAATAACAAATGGATATTCTGAATTTCAATTGACGACTTCTGAATTTCAAATGGAAATTCTGAAAATCAAAAGCGAGTTCTGAATTCCAAATGGAATTGTTGAATTTCAATTGACGAATTTTTAATTTAAATTGATTTGTTCTAAACTACATTTGGAAATGGTATAGCTCGAGATATGCGGTTATTCTAGAAAACGAGAGAATTATCCTAGTTGAGAGAAAGTTCTGTGGAAGTGGAAATGTTTCTACATACCAGTACATAATACTGGCTCTTCATAAATATAAAACCTTTTACATTTATATTTTGATTTAAAAATTTACAGCAAAATATTTCTAATTAAATTTGTTTTCTAGAGTAAATTATTATCACTTGAACCATTCCGTCCACCAATCAAGAAATCAGTCTCATTTCCGCTGCTTTCCTCTTAGTGGTAAACAACAATTTCAAGTAGCAATTACCATAAGCTAAATAAATAATTGTGCAATAAAATTTAATTTGGAAATCAAGTTTAATGTCACCGAGATAAAGAACATTTTGAAAATCTCATCATTGTCATTTATTTATTGTATCGCTGATAATGAATCAAAGAGAAGAGAGGGAGGGGAATGTATAAAAACCTAAAACGTTTTTTGGTATCAATAATACCAACAACTAAGGAATGGTGGATGGTTCAAAAACCGGCGGCCACCAACAAAAACCGTATGTATTTAGTTTCTAATCAGTAAAACCAAAACATTCATAAGTACATTAGAAGTAATAACGAAAAAACAGATGAAAACAAACGTAAAAAGTCAATGGTAGCAATCTCTCTCGAACTAAGGCCAGGCCACTGGAGGGAGAATCCATCCAAACTAAGATTTTCAAATATAGAAAGTAGAACCCATAACGAAATGTTGAAAACACGTGGTTCAGCCAGTCGTCACACTAAAACACGATGAGGTTCCATTATAGACGTATGTGTGTATATAGGTATACAGAACCACCATTACCACCGGCGTCGCTTTGGCCAATATTCTATGGGAGGAATGTACGTCATATGTTGTACGTCCGTCGATGCTAGTTTCTTGGTATTTCTCACATTGATTTGCGGAACAATTAATACAAAAAGAGTAACAACCAAAGAGCAAAAACTGAAAAGAAATCTAAGTCTGAAAAGTAATGTACTGCTGGAATAAACAGGTAGGTAGGTATGTCGCGCCATACTTTAAGATACAAATATGTAGGTGCGCGTACGTATGTACATATATACGATCATTCACCACACCATTTCGGTGTTTGTTTTGATCGAATTTTTCTTACCATTATGCTAGGTGGGATGGATAAGGTACGCACTCTTTCCAATTACATACAAAGATTCAATGCCTCTCAGATTCACTTTTTTATTTGCCACAACATTGAGCAACAGAACAACTTGTTTAAGGGAGGAGAGCACAACGGTCGAATGTTTTTATTGCAATCTTATACTGCTCCACCTCAGGTCTCCAACGACAACGCAACGATTAGTTTAGTATTTTCCCTGTTGTGGTCGTACCAATAATGCCATGCTGTGCGGGAGACGAGAGAAAACAACAATAATATCCGCGAGAAGATTGTGACGACGTTGAAACGAAAAGCACATGGTGCGCATGAATGAGTTGTCTTATTGTACTGACTGGGGTGACCAGATTTGTGATGGGAAACAAGTTGTGACTAATTTCATGTATTCATGTAATTAGCAATTGTAATTTTGCAAATGTTACTATGTGAATTAGGATAATTAGTAAGTTTCTACGATTCGTATAGGCTTATTTCTATACATATTTGGTTAGAGATTTTAATTAGAACGTGGGAAACAATTTTATCGCTTGGCCCAATTTACAATCCAAAAAACAATATTTAGAACTAAACAAATGTTCAAAATTTAAATTCCATACAATCTGACAGCTATGACTGTAGGTTAGCTATAACTGTAAGATAACTAGAGGTGTAGGCTCTGGTAGGCGCACAATTAAACAAACGGATTTTAAAATTTTTCTATATAAAATGTCAATAATTATTATTCAAAATGAATACTGATTTTAAATTATACTGAGCTCGAAATTGCCACATTAAAAATGTAACTGAAAGGAAACTCTATGGATAGAACTATTTCGATCTTGCTGAATCCAGGGGTGGTGGCCGTTTTTCTACGTAAGCTCTTGTTTTCGAGATATTCGACCACAAAATTTGATGAAAAATCAGTTAGATTAGTTATCTCAGAGATAATTTTGAAATGGAAGACTTCGAATAACAAGCTTCGGTCCAAGGAACGAAATAAAGGGAACCCTTGGAGAAAGACACCAACTAAAAATATAGTGATTTTCCGCGAGAAATATTTTTCCCAAAGACATCAACTAAAAATGACGGGGATTTGTATTTGTCCATTTCGAGCACAGTGTTATAATTTTGTTATTAAAAAAACAAATTAAAACGGCATTATGTTTGACCAGGCTGAATCTTATATACCCTACACAATTATAAACATTTTGCAGTAATATAAAGAAAAAAACAAATATATAGAATAAAATAATTAAATAATGGATGATTTTGGTACATAAGCATATTAAAACGTGAACATTTATTTATCGGCGACATTAATTTCGGAAAAGCTAATCTTTCATACCCTCCACTAAGGATCATAAATTAATATTTGGTAAAAAAAATTGTGATAAAAATATGGACCTATGACGACCGCTGTTCGTATGAATGGTTCCGGTTGCAAATAACACCAGTATTATCAAATTACAGTACAATTCGTTAACATTTTTGGTTTCCATGACGTTAAGAAGTGAAATCAGGCGGGATTTTTGTATGGGATCTATATCAAAGCATGGATCTATGGCCATCGGTGTTCGTGTGAAGTGTTCTGGGTATAAATACTCCAAAAATACTAATTTTTAGCCTGATCAGTTAAAATTTGTGGTCTCTATGGCCTTAAGAAGTTTAATGGGGGAAATGATTTTCAACGGGGGCTTTATCAAAAAAAAAAAACAAGTAAAAGCGTTAAGTTTGGCCATGCCGAATCTTATATACCCTCCACCATGGATAGCTGTGACCTCACAAAATAACTCAAACCTAAAGAAAATAACACCGAAAACACAAAAAATATAGTAGATGAGAAAAGTAGGAATCACAAAAAGTTAAATGCTATATATTGGAGCTATATCTAAATATGGACCGATATGGCCCATTTGCAATCCCAAACAACCTGCAACTATAAGAAGTATTTGTACCAAATTTTATCAACCTAGCTCTGTTATTGCGGACTGTAGCGTGATTACCACAGACGGACGGACGAACGGACAGACGGACATGGCTAAATCGTTTTAGAATTTTACGACGATTAAGAATATATATACTTTATGGGGTCTCCGATCAATATTTAGAGGTGTTACAAACGGAGTGACAAAATGAATATACCCCCGGAGGGAGGGTATATCCGATATTTCCCATTTTCAATCCTAACTTACCTGCAACTTTAAAAAATATCTGTACCAAATATAAGTCATCTAGCTGAATTATTGCAGATTGTTGTGTATTTACAACAGACGGACGGACAGGAAAAAAATATATCTATACAATTTATGGACGGACGGACGTTTAAGAATATATATACTTTATGGGGTCTCCGATCAATATGTCGAGGTGTTACAAACACCTTAAGGGTGCCTGTGGGAAATGTCTATAGTAAACCTTTACTTATTCACTACATATTGTCTCTTTGTCACCTGTACTACTGACCAATTATACCGGGAAATGCTGTCTGCTCTAGACATTTAAAATGTGCTTGTCATTGAGAATACAATAGTGACATTGAAATATTGATTATGTGGTTTTATGGGACCTCTTGGAGACATTGGAACCAGAGATTCAGTAGCATATTTTAATATTTGTAGTCGCTTCGTTGACAATGTCGGCAAAGTCACCCAAACAGTCGACAAAAGTGGTGGCTTGGAGACACTTGAATCCCCAGGCTTCATACAGGGGTGTAATAAATAGATGTACAATTTTCTTGGGAATCATATTAGAAAAATTTTATTGCGCGTAAATTCTACAAGGCCGTTTTTGCGGAGTACTCGTACCTGCTACGAGTATAACATATTATGTTAGGACAACTACTGAGTTTCTTTTAATTATTTTTGAATTACATGTGAAAATTTAGAACGATTTACGTGTAAATACTGTAAGGCCGTTTTTGCGGTGTATCTGATGCAATTATACTGAGCTTCTTTTAATTATTTTTGAATTACATGTAAAAATTTAGAAAGATTTAGAGCAAATCGTTAACACCATTTCCATAAACAGTTTAAACTCAAATTGTATATGATACATCGAATGACGTCCTCACATAAATTTCCTTCAATTTAAGGAGAAATAAGTGTATAAAGATACAACTAAATCAATGTCATAAATTATTGGGTCGTCAATAAAATCTTGAAATAAATTTAAATAAAAAAGTTCTTACAATTGCTTATATGTAGGTTCGTAATATAGGCTAGCTGGGTTGAAAGAACATACAAGACGAATAAAATTAAAATGTATGGCTTCAAATTGCGTTTTATTTTTGTGAGAAGGGAAGCAACAATGCAATATGATGTCACTCATAGTAGTAAAAAGCAAATTGGTATCAATTTGGTATCTGGCAGGAAGGTTGGTTTACACATTAGGAAAACTAACTGCATAAATAATCATCTGAGAAGAAAAATGATAAAACAGGAAAAATACACCTTAACCACATATTGGTTGAGACAAAATATTTTTTTGGATGAATGGGAGATTATTTTTTTGGAATTCAAATACTCTTTTTAAACGATCGTCTGATGTTTTCCATGGTAAACTTTTTACGACTTTTACTCAATAATTGTTGATACATATTCTGTACAAAATCGGTACAAATATGTACAAACAGATAAAAGTGGTTATTTTGTTTCACAATACAAGAAAAAAAATCTACTTTACCACAAGTGGATGGAATCAAAATATTGATTTTTGATTGACAGGATTTTTATACTTTCTGTTTCGGATGCTCTTTTCGAAAGATTGTCTAATGGATTATAACGTAAAATATATATTCATTTAAGATTTTAATCAATATTTGTTGATGCTTGCTTTGTACAAAATCTGAAATTGACCCAACAGACATATGAATATAAGAGCTTTATTGCCGAGCAATTTCACCCCAGTTTAATAGTCCCATTCACAATGACATTGTTATGTCAAGATAAGATACATACGAGGGTTGCTATATATACATATGTCTTCTTAGGCAACACTAAGTGTTGCCTGGCGCCATCTGACATTTCAGAACGTTTTGACGTACGACCATCATTTGTGTTGTTTACAGTGACTTGAAAAAATCAATTTGGCAAAAAAATTTAATTAACTCGTGAACATTTTCGTGCGATCATTTTTTACAACTTTCGACGTGGATTATCACGACAAGTGTGCATCGTTGAACTTAAATCTTTGTATGCCGATGAAGCACCATCCTATAGCACTGTGAAAAAATGCTTTAATGAATTCAATCGTGGGCGTGTAGGTCGTCCAAAAACGGCCGTTATGCCAGAGAACATTGATGGCGTGCGTGAACTGATAATGCGAGATCGTCATGTCGTGAGATAGAGAAATCCTTGGGCATTTCTTCCACCAGCTTACATTCGATATTGCATGAACACCTGGCCGTAAAAAAAGGTTTGTTCTCGTTGGATCCCGCACAATTTGACAATCGCTCAAAAAAAAAGACTCGTGTCGATTGGTGCAAAGAAATTTTGAAAAAATACGATCGCGGTGCTTCAAAAGACGTTTATAAGATCGTCACATGTGACGAATTTTGGATCTATGCGTATGAGCTCGAAACAAAACAGCAATCGAACTTGTGGGTCTTCGAAGACGATCAAAATCCAACGAAAGTTATTCGTGGATGAAGCCTGTTTCTTCGGCCAAACTGGTCATGTGGCAACTGTTCCGCTTGAGCAACGTAGGACGTTCAATTCTGGGAGGTACACCACAATTTGTTTGCCTGAAGACTTCGGAGAAATTCGAAAAACGAACAAGAGAAGACGAATCGTTGTGCACCATGACAATACGAGCTCTCACACATCGGCTCAAACCAGCGCATTTTTGACCGGCCAAAACGTCGAATTGATGGGTCATCCGCCGTACAGCCCTGACTTGGCACCTACAAAAAAAATGCGTGGTCAACGATTTTCGTCGCCAAAAGATGCTGTTGAAGCGTTCAAAAACCATGTTTTGGAGAGTCTCAATCGGAGTGGAAAAAGTGCTTCGACAATTGGTTTGAGCGCATGCAAACGTGTATAAATCATGCTGGAGAATACTTTGAAAAACAATAAAAACATTTTTGATGATAAATATTCGCATTTTCATTATTAGGCCAGAAATATACATATATTGCAGCCCTCGTATGTATTATGACTATTCACATTTTGAAATGTAACTATTTTAATATTAGTAAGTTTATGACTATGGCAATTTGCACAAATTATTAGAAAAAAATAATATGTGCTAATTAGACAGGTAGCAGACAGACAAATTGCTGTACAATTGACTATGGCCCATTCCATCATTAGCTGGATTAATCTTTTTGATCAATTGGTTTTAAATCTGACGTTATAACGGGTGATTTACCGTTAGGTTTGATATCATATCATATCAAACTGCTTTGTCATTTTTGTTCAGATTAACAATTCATCATGCGTCTTACTTTCAGTAAATGGTCTCTGGAAAATCTCAATGAAAAACCAGTGTTTTATCGTATATTTTGTTCAGTGATGAAGCACATTTCTGGCTCAATAGATACGTTAATAAACAAAATTGCCGTCGCCTAAAATTGGACCTTCTGAATGGACCACCTCAGAGTAGTAATGGTCAACATTTATTTACATTATATCAGTTTCAAACAGTAAATGGCATTAATTGTTATAATAAAAATTATAAGTTCACTTTCAAATTTATGTTTTATATTTTACATTACAAATCAAACCTCACGATGAATCACCCATTATAAATATTAAACGAGAACAATAAAACTAAAAAAATATTTTAACAGAAATTTACCGTAATTATATAACCAATTAACTATGCATTATAATAAAAAAGTAGACAATACACACTTTTCACCAATGATTTTACATCTACGTATCCTAAGTCGTTGAGAATATCATTAAAATGTGCTCTTTGTATATTTTTTAAGAAAAAGTTATATTATATTTTAAACGAAAAATGTTTTAAATATAATCTTAAAAACAAAAATATACATACATAAAAATAACATCATTTGCAGATGAAATCCTCAATGGAAATCATCATAATAAAAAAACTTAAGTCACCTTTCCTTTTAGGAGACATAAATACGTCAAAAAAATAAATATCAGGTCGGAATGAATAATTTGCCCACCAATTAATAATCTTCCGTACAAATAAATTTATATAATTTTATATTATCACTTAAGCCCCTCTGTTTTAGGAAGGTGTGCCCATTTTTGTCCTTTTTAATATAAGAATATATACCTATAATCACGTTATAATTACATCCAAAAAATTTCGAATCAAATTATATATGTTTATAAGTCCTATATAATTATATATGACTAGATATTATTTTTTACTCGGTTGGTAATAAATTATACCACTTACTACTACTTTGATTGAAGTAAAATAATGAATTCAGACTTTAGAAAAGATGTAATTAATGTGTGCTGGATTAATGGAGTTTGGCGAAACCTATGGTAACCTTAAGTCCGTCCGTTGGTTGCATTGCTGTACAAACATTTAGCATGCATTTGCAGTTTGAAAAATCATATGTTTTTGGGCAGACAGATAGACCAAAAGATAAACGCTTGACAACGACCCACACACACAATATATTTCCCATTGAGTCGCCACAAGAAGAGAATAAGAGGCAGCGCGCGCGCACCACTTAGGTTTTCATTTTCGAAACATCTGTATCTTCTATGCCACAAGGAATTCCGGAATTTGAACGCACATCTTGTAATAATAATAAACAAAAACCCTAAGTAGACATAAATACATGTAACAAACCAATCTACCAAAACACACGATAAGTAGTGAGTTAGCGAGAGTTGGATAGTCTGGCAGGCTGACTAGGAAGGAGGCGATGGAGGAAAAACCCAAACAAAATGAGAGGGAAGCTAAAAAATAACACAAAGAAATACAATATTCTGGCGAGACGCAACACACGAAAAAAACCAAAGTAAGGAGGCAAACGGCCAAACGCCATTTTGTTTGAAATACAACATAATAAGAGCAAACACCGCACTCTGCCGCCATCACATAACACACATAAACAACGACCAACGGTCGACTAAAAGTCTCCAGCTTCCTGCACTACTTGGCAAGAGGTGATACGCTTAACTGAAGAACCATAAACGAAATAGTCGAGCAAAAGAATTTAACACAAAATATTGGGGAAAAAACTAATATTTTATCAAAGAAACGAGAGCTACTATAGCTAAGACTAAACACAAAAATAATTCGTTTGCGTGCGAGTTATTATTGGAAGAATGTGAGAGATTCTCCGAATGGAATAGATGTATATCAAGAGAATAGAACAATGATCTTGACTGAGTAAAGGAATATGTAAAATACGAGTATAAAAAATTCTAAAAGTAAATTTGCATAAAAAAATTTAATGAATTATACTTTTTTTATTTATTTGCCATTAAAACAGATGTATTTCAACGTATTAAACCGAAACTGAAATGCATTTAGAAATTTGTCTATAGGTATGTACATAAAACGGCAGGTGTTTCTAGACTTATATAGAAAATAAAATACGTGTTTTATATTATAACAAAAACCCGAAAATTTTGATACTCTATTACGCCATCATCATTGACAAAAATCAACTTTACTTTTCTCCTTAATAAATCCTTCGATAAATTGTTGACACGATCTGCACGAACTCTTGCAAATGTCGTTTAAATGGTTACGCGAATAAACTATAATCCAAATATTCTATCTACTTTTAAAATATCTAAAAATAGTTCCAATATTTTTGGTGTAATATTATTAAAATTGTAATGAATAATGGCATTAATCTGAATTTTGTGCTATTGCGAAAAAATCCTATTTCTTGAGACAATTTTAATAATTTGTTAAAAAAAAGCTTCATAATAACATCGAAAAATTCACAATTATTTTGTTTCTGTTATTTTATCCTCAAGTCAAATTGGCAGTGAATAAATTTAAACCTTTCCGAAGAAAATCGATGAATAATTTAAAAAGTTGTAGATAATTTGTTAAGTCTACAATCATAAAACATTCGTTTAAGTTGAGTAGAAGTTAAAAACCTTCTGTATTATGTTTTGTTCGTTTGTCGGTGTGGTAAAGTTGGTAGCTTTTGAGAAATTAGCTAAAAATTTTTAAGTTATGCTTAACAATTGTACATTTTTTGAGGCTTTTATTTAAAAATTATTAAAATGTTCTCAAAAAGTATAATTTTTTTTCGCAATATCTTGCAAGACATCGTTGAAACCTCTCAACGGTTGAACAATTTATATTAGAATAAGTTGAAGGCTATATTTGTTCTTTAAATCTATGCTGAACTAACTCGGATAATTGAAACTCGAGTAACGCTAACTATGTGGTTCAATCTCTCAATTATTTAATATCGCGGTTTATCGCGAGTACTAATGTCAATTCAATGAAACCATATTTTAGGCTGAGAACTGTATTATCCCATATATCCAAATTGACTGCATAAAAATGTTGACCAGTGTTATTAATCCAGAAGTTAGGGAAAATATCAAGACAGCTTCTTATATCCGTGTCTTTGTAATTTATTTTATTTTATATATTGAAAAAAAAAGTAATATTAGACATGATGACAAAAATATTAACATGTTTAGATCAGAGCGCGGTGTTTAGTACATCAAAATATCAATTACGACAGAGTATAGATTCAAGTGTCCATTTAAGCTGGACTATATGATTTTTTTGCAAGTTGCAGCGAAATAAATCGAATGGCATGAAATCCTTAAAGGCTATAACCCACAATAGTTCTCCTAATATGAGTAATTTAACAACAAAATCAATGAACACACTAAAATCTATTCAAACAGACAATAATAGTAATATTTTATAAGATCAAGGGCCAAATTCGGAACAAAGTAGTAATAAAAATTTTGTGAAATAAAGTAAAACGAGAAAATTAATAACAACTTATGTTGACTTAATTCCCGTATAATTACGCAACGGAAAATGTGGTGCCAATTTAGCTGAACAGACCGATTCCATAACTAGGTAAATCAGGAACTATCACTGATCAGTTCCAATTCGGATTAATCGGTGTCAATTAACCTGCATTAAACTCATCAAATATGTTACTTGAGATGGTACGCTCTCATATGACAGTTTTAGACAGTGATAATTTTCGAATTTCAAAGAGTAAATGGTAAAAATTCAATAGGTTTTAAATTGAACTTTTACTACGATCAATATTAAAGTTCCAGGAACTGCATATGACTATAGACCAGTACATGGATATTTCAAAAGGTGTCAATTTGCTAACTCCAATGACAAAGCGATGTTAAAGTTACCGATTGTTTCATATAAAAGGGGAAATCCAAGTGTGGAGTGTGATTTTGTACTGGTCCAATTTCTCGAAGGGTAATAAAATCATATTGGCCTACGTTCTATTTTTTAGCTAATCTATATGTGTGTTTATTCTGCTCTATAAAGATTTGGATATTATTTGGTTCACCCTTGGGAGAACACTAAGATAATGTTCCCTTAACACCATATCGAACTTTTGTCTTTAGTTTAGAAATTAAAGGCTTAAATCCCATTTTTGTTGCTTGTTGTCCAGCTCTGCATTTCTAACTAAGAACAAAACAAACTATACGCATGAAAATGACGCAATTTTGTACAATAAAATAATAATAATACTTTAATTCATAGATAGAACGACACTTACCTGGATGTCCCTCTCCTACCGATTCGGAAGTGAATAGGAATGATTGACCATCTTCCATGTCATATTGGGTGCCATTGCCGTTAACGGTGCAGCCGTTGGAGTGACCATTTGTTACAGTTTGTGGCATTTTTGGTTGGGTTGATTGTTGCTTGAATTTTTTTACTCTGTTGTGTTTGTTATCTTGTTAGTGTTGTAGTTGCAGCAGCGCAGCAGAGGTTGTTGTTTTTGTTTTATTTTGGAAAAGCTAAAGAATGAATGATAAATTCCTTAGATATATGTAGATTCTTTTTTAAAGCAAAATACACTTAGATATATGTATAAAAATATATATTTTCAACTATAATTGATTTTTCTCAAAGTGACAAAATTTTGCCGACAAGCAGTATTGTTTTGGTTGGTGAAGAGATTGAGGGAACGACGATATGATGGGCTAAGGCTATTTCACACTCAAACAAACACACTACTCCGCACACACACTATTTTTTTGCTCTTCGCTTTTGGGTTTTCTATGATTTTTTTCTTTTTCAGACTTTTTTTTAGAACAGACAATTTTATGTAACTTTTGGTTAACAATATTTGTATTTGTTTTTCGCACTACCCCGTCAAAATAACGATCGGGCACAAGATATTTATGAAATTCTCAAAGAATAACTTGCTATTTTATTCATACACTAACAATTTTGGTTAATTTTTATTAGGATTTCCAGGTATTCCAAAAGAAATATTTTGTTCTTCCGTACACAATGATTCGATATATTCCTCCTCTCCAGTTGGGAGTGTTTGTGAGTGTGTGGAACGTCTCGTTTGGTTTCGCCACAAGAAGAAGCAGGCCAAGCGACAGGACAGACAGCAATGCAGAGAAGGCAACGTCCTCACACCTCAAAGTTCTAAACGTAAAAGAGCGCACAATATTCACATTGTTTTCGTTTTATACTCTTTCGCTATGTTCGTTAACATTTGCGCCGTCTCCAACCATCCATCAGTTCAGTTCCGTGACAATGTGGTGGTATTGTGTGTGTGGTGTTATTAGATTATTTTCTTTGGTGTCCGTCGTCCATGTTTCAGTTCTACTTTTCTTACATTTATTTTCTAATTCCGTATAATAAAATCTAGATTTATAATTATTTGAATGATTTTGAATTACCTGAGACTCTTGCTATTATGGGAAATCTTTTTTACTTTCAGTTCATGTAATTGTCGTCTGTGTTTTTAAGATTTCTTTCTTTTTTATTCGACCGCTTTTTTTCTTTAACTTCTTCCCATGTGCTGTTGTACTGTTTTTGCCAATTTTCTTTTTAGGTCCCAAAAACAATGTGGTTGATGTGATCAGCTGTTTGACATTTTATTTCTCCCATATCTGCTATTGGGTCTATTGGGTAAAGAGGGCAACCTAATTGAAAGCTGAAAACGCTTGGTGTAACGCACAACCAGTGTTGTCAATCAAATGATATTATCAGGGTACGACTTAAGACTGGGTTAGTCAAACGTAACCGATATTTTTCCAAGCAGGCGGAAAGAGCTTTCGCCTCTCTCTCCAACTTTGCCCCACCTCGTGTGAGGTGGGACTAATTGCGTCAGATTCTGTCACATGATTAAAATCACTAAGTCGTGCTACACAGTAGGCAATTTTCTTCAAGCAAGTGTAAAAGTTTGCAGGAGAGAGAGCTCTTTCCAACTGCCTCTCTCTCCTACACATTAGGCATGTTTTCGTTACAAGCTAGCACTTTTAGTTTAGCACTTTGCAACGAAAACAACTGACTTCCACTAACTGGCACATAAGCAATAAGTGGCGGATTTTCACTATCTGGTAGCAATGGTGTCATGAGTTGCGAAGAAAGAACAGTGCGAAACAGACAAAAAAAATCGTGAAAAGTATTTATAAAACATATATTTACTATTCTATGTTCAATTGTTTACACTCTTTTGCAAATATTAAAATAATTTCCCATTTTTGTTCTTCTTCTTCCCGTTAATTCACAATAATCTCTCCAAAAATGGGATGCCATATCGCTAAATATAGGGTGCCCAATCTGGCAACATCATACTCGATTAAGACATGAACACAAGCACCAAACTTCATCGGGAACTAATAGTGCTTAAAAGTGCTTAGCTCCCCATACAAATTAAGCACTTATGGTGTAACGAAAACACGCCTATTTTGACACTTGCTTAGAAAAAAATTCCTTGTGTGAATCTGGACAATTTTTTCCAAGAAAGTGTTAAAGTTTGTAGGAGAGATAGGCAGGGAACTTTTTCCGCCTGTCCCTATGTCCCACAAACATTGACACGTGCTTGGCAAAAATTGCCTCGTGCGAATCAGGACTATGCAAAAAACCTTTGCGAGTCCTAAAACCTTTTTTGTGTAGATTGAGGCATATTATTTTATGAAACCAAATCAAAAAATGTTTATGTTAAAGCATTTTTTATTTATTTTTAAATTAAAATTTTTATGGAAGGTACCTTTAGTATTTGGTTCAGCGCTGGTATCGTCATTCACTCCGACAGCCAGGCTGTCATTAAATCTCTGGAGGCTACGTCCCTCAATTCACAAACAACCCTCGATTGCCGCAGATTTCTCAACGAGATGGCTGAGCCGTTTAACATATGCCACATATGGGTGCCCGGGGAACTGCAAAGCCTATTAACTTGCTAGGAAAGGGACGACATTACAAATTCTCAAAAAATTTGCATATATTGGTGCGCCACAGTCAGTCCAAGGAGAAATGGACAGAAATCGAATCTGACCTAAATACTCGCACGACCAGAGAAGTTCAAAATATCTCCTCGCACTAGAGAGGAGAAGACTGTCTACGTTAGTGTCAGTTCATCACATTTTCTGATCGGCGAACACGACAGGACTTCTGCAGAAGCTGTGCAGATGAGGAGGAAGTGGAGAGAATTGAGCACCTGATTTGTTACTGTTCCGCATTGAGTAAATGACGTCTGAATATACTGGGGTCGGCTTTTCTAGGAAGTCTGACAGATCAGACTGCCCCTCATCGCAATCAACCTTTGCGTATCAAACAGATTGATTGTGATGAGGGGCAACTGCGCCCGTGGTAGCACAAGGGTCTTTAATTGGTCTATGTGAGCTGGTAGCCCTAGCCAAAACAGATAGAAGAAGAAGACATTCCTTCAGACTGAAACGTCAAAATCTGTCAGGTACGAACGAATAGGAATGAACTGTCACACGCGAAAAAACAATTTTCTGCGAACATTGGTTGATCTTTTTAGCTCTTATCGATTAATATTAATTTTTTAATTGTAACTGACACATACTCGCTACGGGAAGAATGTCTTCTTAAATTATATTGTTTTTATCCCCGGCTGCCACATTCACACAAGGCATTTTTTCCAAGCAAGTGTCAAAGTTTGTAGGAGAGAGAGGCAGGCGAAAAGAGCTCTCTGCCGCTCTCTCCTATAAAGTTTGACACTTGCTTGGAAAAAACTGCACGTGTGTAGCACGACTTACTGTATATTTCTGTTTTTACAACTGGTATATGGACGTAGCGCTTTTACGATTCGGCTATTAAAGATAACAAAGCATGATTTTTTTAGGTTTTTTGTTTCCAAATCGATGTATATTCAAATCGTCTTGCATTTCGCTTCTAAAAATACATTTAGGCGAAAAGTGGACTAAGCGCCATTTCTCTCTGTGTGGAAGGTATCAAAAGTGGTGTGGCAATTCGCCCCATTTTCTTCGAGGTGGTAGCGACGGAGAAACTGTTACCATGTGTGGAATTTCAGAAGATTCAGCTAAATTTCCTACATTTGTAACCAATATGTCCAGTCAGCTAGAAAGACGGAGTGACGGACATATCTCAAATTGCTTACAATGTCCTGAAACGGATTTTCACAAAACATACATATAACGGGTGTTTTTTTTAGGGGTATAGAACTTCGAATTGAAATAAAACACAAGAAAATCGTTTTAAGGTCCATCAATTTGGCTTTATTGGAAGGATAATTTTATGCCATTAATGTTTAAATATGATTTCGGGCATGTGGCCGCCGCGGCTGGCTCGAATAAAGCCAATTCTACAGGTCCAATTTTCAACCACTTTTTCGAGCATATGGGGCCGTATGTCGGCAATAACGCCACGAATGTTGGCTTCCAATTCCCCTAACGTTTCTGGTTTGTTGGCGTAGACGAGCGACTTCACATATCCCCAAAGAAAATAATCCAATGGTGTCAAATCACACGATCTTGGTGGCCAATTGACAGGTCCATTCCGCGAAATTATGCGCTCATCGAATGTTTCCTTCAATAAATCGATTGTGACGTGCGCTGTGTGGCATGTAGCGCCGTCTTGTTGGAACCACAACTCATCCACATTCATGCCATCCAATTCGGGAACAAAATAGTCGGTTATCATGGCTCTATACCGGTCTCCATTAGCTCTCCACAGCTCCAATTGCTGTGCACGGTGGCGAATCGATTCATTCGGGTCCTCTTCAACACTTTGCTCTACAGCGGCAATTGTTTCTTCGGTGCGCACTGTTCGACGTCTCTGCGGATGCGTATTATCACATAGAGTAAACGTAGTGCGAAAACGATCCATGGTTAACCGAATTAATTGCTCTGATGGACGATTATGTCGACCATAAAATGGACGGAGCTTGCGGTAAACTTCGCGAACTGAACCATTATTTTCGAAATAAATTTGCACGATTTGCAAGCGTTGTTCTTTTGTCAACCTGTTCATGATGAAATGGCAAACCAAACTGAACATAAATGACATTAGAGTTGCCAGATTTGACCACAAAATGCCAGTTTTATCTCTATTCGAAAAACAAAGCTGTAAAAAAAACACCCGGTATATGTATGTATATGTATAGGGCCTTAGATCACTGCTCAAAAGTTATACACTTTTATTTAAGCCTAACTTTAGTGGAGCGTGAACATTCCCTAACAGCTGATTTGCGACCTACAAAAAGGCATCCCTACCGCAAAGCGAATGAAAACGTTCGACATCGTGGGTCAGGCGGTTAAGCTTAAACAATATTGTCGATGTCACATGATGAAACAATATCTTGAAATGTCCACCCTGAAAATGGGACATAATACCGATCTACTTCACTTTCGTAAATAATTGGGCAAGTGTTTTGCTAAGTTTCACCATCACTACAAAGTAATTAAATTTAAAATAAATAGTAATTACAATTTATTTCCACAGATTAATACAAATTACACTTTTTATAAGTGATGTAAAGATGTTTCTGTAATATTTAATATTGTATAAAGGAAACAAGCAAACAAAAACTTTCCCAACGCCAATCAAAATCCGTATTTTCATTCTATAAAAGTGAGTAAAAAAATAACACTATAAATTCGATGAACTTTAAGATCGGGAAGCATTGTAGCTGATAATGGATTCCATGTAAATAAAATGTACATATATGCACATACATACGCAATTTACATCGGAAATGTGCTGATCGTTATCCGCTTTCCAATATTTTACATAACGAACAATTTTTTGAATTAAACCCACAAATCACATTTTTTCACACTTTTATTTTTTAATTTCGTCACTTCCATACGATCATTTTTTTATTAAGTTATAATTAATAGTCCTTTAAGCACACATAGCTTGTACTACAAACCACTTTGAGAAAAACCATTATAGTATTTGAATGAAATGAATCAATTTCACTTTTCAACTTACTCCTCACAACGACTGTTTAGTATTAACTGTTTGAATTCGACTAATTTCAGTTTCATTTATAACATGGCATATTTATTTATTCTCTCCTGTGTGTGGAAAGTGATGTACAGCTATACTCTGCTAGTGATTGTCGAAAAAGCTCATTATCAGTGAAAATATAGCAAATAAGCAGAAGCGAAAAGTCGAACACGGACTCAACAGCTTAGCTTTCTTTCTCTATGCTAATGGACGACGTGTTTGTTTACATACAGTGGTCAGAAAAGGTATTCGTCATTTGGTTTCGGTTGCTTCTTTTTTTTTTAATAGATTTAAAACCCCCTTAAGAAAAATAGATCGTGGCTAGATACAATCTGCTGATGATTCTGATTCGATCCGTATGCTTAAAGGTGGTCTGACTCCAGTTGCAAACATCTACCCAAAACATGATTAAAATACCCTGTAACAGGTATTTTAAACTTCTATTGCGTGTAGAAAAAATCGGGCGCATATGTGTATGTGGGGGTTATATCCAAATTAGAATCGATTTGAACAAATTCTATTAGGCATCGTCCCTGATCTGCTGCGAACAATCTTACAGTAGCCATTCTTTAAATCCCCTGCGCACAGTGGGAGAAATGACAGGCTGAGATTTATTAATAACTTCTGAAAAGTTTTGATTCTGAAAACTGTTTTATACAGATAAAAATACAATAAATTAAAAATAATACAAACAGAATTTTTCATGTAAGCCAAACATTTTTAATTTCTTTTCTTAACGATATAAAAAGTCTCTACTCAGTATCTGATGAACTATCGTATGACATATTGTTTTCTTCATCTTTATTGGAAAGAAGACTGATAACATCGCTTTCTAATAGCTCGTCCTTTTTCTGATCGGGGAACACGACAGGACTTCTGCAGAAGCTGTGGAGATGAGGAGGAAGTGGAGAGCTTTGAGCACCTGATTTGTTACAGTTTCGCATTGAGTAAACGACGCCTGAATATACTGG
Source organism: Eudasyphora cyanicolor (assembly GCA_963930755.1). NCBI lineage: Eukaryota > Metazoa > Arthropoda > Insecta > Diptera > Muscidae > Eudasyphora > Eudasyphora cyanicolor. The sequence continues at coordinate 246,867,723 of OZ005737.1, forward strand.
GTCGGCTGTTATAAGAAATCTGACAGATTAGACTGCTCCTCATCGCAATTAACCTTCACACAGAATACAGTTTGGTTGCCTCAACCTAATTATTTGCCAACCGAATTTTGTAGTTCTGTCTACTATCATGCGATTCCATCAGGACAACCAATATTTTGATTGTGGTATATTCTGTTTCCATGTTGACAACAATCATAATTGGTTGCGCCAACTACGAAAATGGTGGCTTAAATTATCTGTTGTAATTGCCACAACCAACTATTTTAAAAAATTGGTTGTTCTGACAAATTGTCAGTCATATACTACCGACAATTAATTAAACTGTTTTTTATTAATTTTTATTTTATTTATTGAACAAAAAACAAACCAATTCATAACAAAATTAAAAATCACATATTACAAATTCATCACTATATGAGATGTGGAAATATTTCACAAACATTTTAGTACACGAAAAAAAAAACACAAAACTTTTATGAAAATTTCGCTTAAACCTGTGCTTTCAATTTCACGATTGTTGCTTTTATTTTCTATTTTGTAAAACATTTTGCTCAACATATTCTGCATTCCACACATTATTATGCACACGAGATTTTTTTGATTACCTATACCATTCATGAACAAAATGTTGAAGATTTTTTTATGTCGAGTAATTTTATTTTGTGTTTGTCATGTATCATTTAATTATTTTAAATTTGGGAAATGGTTGGGATAACCAATAAACGATTATTTATTAATATTTTTTCTGTTGTAGTAACCAATTATTCGTTGCGATAATAATCTTTGGTCTATTGATACAATTTCTGTTGTCAAGAATAAAACATTGGTTGTCTCAACTAAAAATCGATCATATAGTACTATAATGAAAATTTAAAATTGGTTACCACAACTAACCGAGTGTCAATGAAAAAAACAATCTTAATTCGATTGATCGATTTAGTTGCAAGCATTTTCATTTTATCGTATCCATGTTATTTTTGTTGTTTCAACTAATTATTTATAAATACAACCGACAGACGGTGCAGGCAATACTTTTTGTTGCTAGTACTACTTTTTTATTGTAACAATCGAATTCCAACCAATTATTTTCCTGGGTGTTTGTGTATCAAACAGATTGATTGTGCACGTGGTAGCACTAGGGTCTTTAATTGGTCTATGTGAACTGGGAACCCCGGCCAAAGACGTCAAAATCTATCAGGTACAAACGAATAGGAACTGTCACACGCGAAAAAACAGTTTTCTGCGAAATATTAATTTTTTAATTGTGACAATTACAAAAAATTCGGGAAAAACGGAAAATCCACGAAAAACCTTACTCGTTGGAATCATATTCCTATTCGTTCGTAACTGACACATACTCGCTACGGGAAGGAATGTCTTCTTAAATAATATTGTTTTTGACCCCGGCTGCCACCCTAACATAACCTTTGTCGTTGCCACAATAAAAAAAATGTGAAATGTTCACAGCGAAATGGAAAAATATGGATGCCTTCAGAAAAAAACATAGTATATCGAATAAAACAACTAAGTAAATTCTTACTTTGTGAGAAATAATAGCTAATAGCTCATCCTTTTTTGAACAGGGCACTGAACCTTCCGACAGCATTGTAATGAAATGATCTGAAGAAACAAATAGTGTATGTGCCAAGTCTTCCATTGTGTTTTTCGAGAATTTTCCTAGTGTGATGTAGGCAAAACTTTCTTGAGATCTTTATTTCTGGCCTCGAGAGCTTCTTCAGACATAATACCGATTGGAAGAAAAACATGTTTTATAATATCTGCACCATGTGTTGAAATTTTATGGACAGACGAGGGCATGTAAAACATGTATACAAATCAATAAAGATAAGGCATGTTTTCGTTACACCATATGTGCTTAATTTGTACGGGGAACTAAGCACTTTTAAGCATTATTAGTTCCCGATGAAGTTTGGTGCTTGTGTGCCTGTCTTAATCGAGTATGGTGTTGCCAGATTGGGCATCCCATATTTCGCAGTATGGCATCTCATTTTTGGAGAGATTGTTGTCAATTATTGTAAATTAACGGGAAGAAGAAGAACAAATATGGAAAATTATTTTAATATTTCCAAAAAAGTGTAAACAATTGAACATATAATAGTAAATTTATGTTTTATAAATGCATTTCATTAATTTTTTGTCTGTTTAGCACTGTTCTTTCTTAGTCCCCATTTACATGGTACTTTTTTTTTAAGTAACTTATCGGATTATTCTCTTTTGAAAAAGTATTTACGTTCACACGCGTACTTTTTTTTCAATACTTAATTTATTTTCATTTGTTTTGTTTCGGCTTTGCCTGTGTGAATTGTTGTTGTTTCCAAGTGAGAACGAAAAACACAAAACGATGTGTACGATAAGTACGAGTACGGCATACTTTTTTCCCCCCGTTTCCGACTGCCTCTCTCGCACACAAAACGCCGATAAGTATGCTTAGGTCTGTCTGCATTTACATGATACTTTTTTTAAGTATTAAGCATACTTATCGGCGTTTTGTGGGCGAGAGAGGCAGTCGGAAACAACAATTCACACAGGAAAAGCCGAAACAAAACAAATGAAAATAAGTTAAGTATTGAAAAAAAGTACGCGTGTGAACGTAAATACTTTTTCAAAAGAGAATAAGCCGATAAGTTACTTAAAAAAAAAGTACCATGTAAATGGGGACTCTGCATTTACATGATACTTTTTTTTTAAGTATTAAGCATACTTATCGGCGTTTTGTGGGCGAGAGAGGCAGTCGGAAACGGGGGGAAAAAAAGTATGCCGTACTCGTACTTATCGTACTCATCGTTTTGTGTTTTTCGTTCGCACTTGGAAACAACAACAATTCACACAGGAAAAGCCGAAACAAAACAAATGAAAATAAGTTAAGTATTGAAAAAAAAAATACGCGTGTGAACGTAAATACTTTCTCAAAAGAGAATAAGCCGATAAGTTACTTAAAAAAAAGTACCATGTAAATGGTGACTAATACTTAAAAAAAAAGTATCATGTAAATGCAGACTTAGCAACTCATGACACCATTGATACCAGATAGTGAAAATCCGCCACTTACTGCTTATGCGCCAGTTAGTGGAAGTCAGTTGTTTTCGTTTCAGGGTGTCTCTTAACCCTTAAATGCATCTGGTTGCCATTTGGCAACAAGCACTTCAGAGCGCTGTAATTATTGTTTTGACTGGAGATAACAGTTTATTTCATCGTGTTGTCATTTAGCTACGTACAGTTTATAATATTTCTGCAGAATACTCGTGTTTGTTGCCCAAAACAGTCGTTTTTGGTTCTGTTTGATAGAAAGCATTCACTTTTTTGTAAAAAAAAAAAAAAAAAAAAAAAAAAAAAAAAAATTTAAATTATTTTCAGACTCTGTGACCTATAATCTTTCGTTATAAATAAAAATTATTCTAAATTAGAATGTCATGCATTTAAGGGTTAAATACCAGTGAATGCGTCAGCGTCTGTCAAAAAAACGCATGATGGATAATTTTTAACGCGCGCTGTACCGAAATACGCAGTAAACAGAAAACAGCTGATTTATCCTCCCCATTTCAGAAAAATTTTGTTTTTCTACATTTGGAGGGGATATTCAGAGCAATATCGATATTATGGATAATTTATATATTTTGAAAATATTCTGGACAAACCACAAAGAAGAAGGAATAGAAATATATTCCAAAACCAGGAGGCATTCGAATTTTAAACATTTTCAGACACCAATTCATTTTTCTTCGCCTTCTCAACTTTCTAACTAAGTTTTCATAAGGAAAGATTGTAGAAGCTGCACTGAAGCAATTTGATAGTTTGCATTCGAGCAGTATTATTGTGTATACACCCCAATGACACAACGTTTTTTAACTACAAAATTTCCATAGCATTGTAGTTATATGTTTTAATTTGTTTGTTATGCAAGATGCTTTCATTAGAGAAGAACGGAAACATTGCTAATATATCGTGGAGTATCTAAAGATGTTGGTATTGTCCACCGAAGTCAAATTATGTTTCTTAAACTCTTTATTGGTTGTGCAAAATGTAAAGACATGTAATTCTCCTCCTGACTTTGTAAACGCCAACCAAATCTATCGAAACTGTCGGCACTTGCCATGTTGGGACTAAATTGTGTTTTATATCACATGGCAGTGTCGCTATTAAATCAAATTCTATCTTATAATCATGCTTCAAAGTAGAGAATTGTTTATTGGCCAGTTTTAATTGATATTTCCAAATGTCCTCGTTGAACATGGAATTCAAATGCAGCATCGTAAAGCTATGGAAATAAAAACTATTCGGAACAAGCTCGTGTCACATGCAGAACAAGCACGATTTTCTTAGATTAGATCCGACCGGAATCAAAATGTGTTCTTGAAAATGGATTCCTTGCATCCAAGCAGCATGAATAGGTTCTCCACGTTTCTGTTGAATTAATAAACATTAATACAAAAATGCTGGTACATATTTTAAAGTTTTGGAATTAACTTGGTTTTGACAACTTCAGAGAAATCTGAAAAAAACATGTTGATATAAATTATAACAGTACAATATTAAAGTCTTTCCAGTTTGTATTTGGTATTTCCAGCAAATTCAATATTTAATATGCTAAATGCTGCTTGTCATCTGTTTGTATTTATGTTTTCTTTTGTTGTTGTTTTGTTTTTTTCCTTGTATGTGTAAACGCACTGTCAAATTCGGATTTTTTGAAATTATCCGGCGTATCCGTGTGCGTATTTCGGTAGCTGTAGTACATTTTCATATATTTGAAATCGAGTTTGACAGACGCAGGACGCATTCACCGGTATTTAGGAGATGCCCTCAAAGTGCTAAACTAAAATCGCCAGCTTGTAACGAAAACATGCCTATAGACAGTTGCTTTTCGGTATGCATACAGTTGAAAGGCATCCGTGTTGATTTCGTATCCAGAAGCCATTGTATGTAAAATAACACCAGTTATTTGAGCAGCCAATTCCGATTGTTGGAATAATGTTCTTCCTGTGTTGCCGTTGTAAGTTGGGATATCAACTAGTATAGCAATTCCCTTCCCCAGATTGGTTTGTATCTCTTTCTTTTTATTATCAAAAATCGCCTTATCACAACTGCGATCCTGCCATTTCTGAATGGGAATTCTGTAGGCGATATGCACAATACATTCAAAACAGCGAATCCACGCATGTAAAGTTCATATACATTTTCATATAAATTTTCTTTGCACGGCAAATTTTTTATAACTTCTAGGTTGTTCATATTTTTTGGTGATACATCAAAAATTCCATATTTTTGGGATGATGATTCTGCCACAACGCTAAATACCTTCCCATCTATCATAGTCATATGGAACTGATGACAAACTTCATAATTTTCAAGTTTCGTTGGCTGTATTTTGGCTATTTGACTTTTGAAATTGTTCACTTCATTATGGATCACGTCTGCTGTTTCCTTTTGTCAACGTATTTTTAATGTCCTGCAATAACGAGTGGATGAAGGCTTCATATTTTTCCAGAGAATGATTACCAAGCACATCATGCAAGCATCATCATTATTAAAGTTAGTCGATAAGTTGCGTAGCCACTGCTCCCATCACAACCCCATTTGTAAATGGCATTTATCTTTAGAGTGTTATTACTCTCTGCATTTTTAAAATCTTGGGAATGCGCAGCAATTATTCTCGCTACTGTGTGATCAATCAAACATTGCAAAGACACTTCGAATGAATGATCTGTAACTTGTAGCCCATTAGGATAGCACTGTTTTTTTGCAGACCGTAAAACATCATAAGTGGGAAATATATTTGCATTTCTCTATTTAGTGCCAATCTGCAAGTCCATTTAACCTTTTTTGTGTAGCCGCCATCACAACCCCATTTGTAAATGGCATTTATCTTTAGAGCGTTATTACTCTCTGCATTTTTAAAATCTTGGGAATGCGCAGCAATTATTCTCGCTACTGTGTGATCAATCAAACATTGCAAATACACTTCGAATGAATGATCTGTAACTTGTAGCCCATTAGGATAGCACTGTTTTTTTGCAGACCGTAAAACATCATAAGTGGGAAATATATTTGCATTTCTCTATTTAGTGCCAATCTGCAAGTCCATTTAACCTTTTTTGTGTAGCCGCCATCAATATATTTATAAGGCTGAATCTTCCTCTGCTGCTTAATGAGTTGTTTATCATCGGATTCAACTGCAGATTATAATCGTATTGGAAAATTTCTATCTGAATTCAACATAAATACGGCTATGGATGCATTCTTCTTCACAGGCATGGGATTATCGCATGGGATTTCTTTGGCCATATCATATACTTTTTTCTTCTTTATTTTCAGTAAAGCTTATTTCGGGTCGCCCAGTACTTGGAGTTGGGCCTAGCAATAATATTTCACCACCTAACCAGATCCTGTTATTTTTTTCAAAAATCCTCGGTGGCTTTCTCTCCATTTCATGCCTTTGTTTTTAGATAAAATTTGTATGTCTCTTGGAAATGCGTTGAACATCATTATATTTGTTTATGTACAAGGTGGCGCAAAAGTAATCCTCCTATTAGAATATGCTATAAATTTTGCGATTGGCCCCTAATGTCAGTTCTGTTTTGACATTTGTGTAGTAAACACATGCGAAATACACGTTAATAAACAATGTACACTGCTCCAGAACGCGGAATATTGCTGACTATTTATTTGACCAATAATCAGTCGGTGACTTTGGCACAGATTTCCTGGCCGTCCAACGCCTACTGGTGAAACACTGCGACGTTTAGCCGCTCGCCTCGAAGAGACTGGCACAACACGAGATGCTGCCAGGCGTGGCAGACCCCGGAGTAGCCGTTCTGCAGAGAATATTGCTGCTGTAGCCGAGGATGTCATGGAAGCGCCGTCGACATCGACCAGACGACGTGCCACGCAAATGGGTATCAGTCGACGGTCTCTACAGCGAATTTTGGTACAAGATTTGAAGATGTTTCCGTACAAAGTCCAGACGGTGCATCAGCTGTTAGCTGCTGACCACCAATCGCGTCTAACATAACATCGAAAGGTTACTTTTGCGCCACCTGTTATATGACGTGATAAAATTGATAAATTTTTTACAAGCGTCATCTTCCTCACTCCAAACCAAAAATAGAGCTCGCTTGGACACTGACATTGTAGCTAAAAAAATTAATTTCTCAAAAAGTTGCAGCTAATTTTAGACATTTCACATCTCAAGATACTATATTAATTCTAGAAATAAAAATTAGACCATTCGAATCACAGAAGTTTAACTCTACAACAGATGCATTTATTGGTGCACGTTGTATTTCTTACTAGCACTATAAACAACACCGAATCTAAAGCACGAAACACAATCACAGGTCACAAATACTTTCTGTTTTAATTAATACATACCTTTTAATTTAATAATAAGTACTACTGTCGTTCCAACAAATTTTATTACAATTGGCAGCTGTCTTTTAAAAAATGCGGGAAAGCTTTTTGCTGCAGCACGTGGAATATTTTTTGTGTTTGAAGCTTAACAGCTGTGCGAATATTGAAAGCAAAACAAAATGGAAGATGTCGATTATCTCACTGATGTGTTAATAATCGAAAAAAATCGATTTTGGGGCCCTTTGCCAATATCAGCAGTTGAACAAGCATCCCGGGCCTTCACATAATTGTCGAATATAAGATACCTCGCCAACCAGTTCTATATTCTGAGTATGTCATCAAAACCCTTCTTTTCTATTTTGCCAACCAGTTCTATCCTTTGCCCTTTCTCGCCAGTTGCTAACACCAAGTTTTCGCATGGTATTGTCGACATGATGTTTCATTCCAAGACTTGGTCGTCCTACTTTTGGGCTACGTCATCAAAAAACTTTCGTCTTTATCAATTTTGCTAACATGACCTAGGCGTTATTATCAAAATAATCGTTCGCCAATTGCGCTAAGTCCATTTTTTTTAAATAAAAATAACACTTTCCAGTCGACCTACGACCTTGACACCCATGAGCAAAACTCGTTAAGAGCTATATTTTTGCCAGTGACCGATTCCCGATCCGACGTACCGGAATCATCGGTCCATATTTCTTCAAAAATGATGCCGGTGAGAACGTAACCATCAATGGCGAAATTCAATGCCTGAAATTGAAGCTCGTGATCTCGGCGACATTTGGTTTTAACAAGACGGCGCCACTTCCCACACATCGCATCAATCAATGGATTAATTGAGAAAACACTTCGGTGAGCAGATAATTTCACGTTTTGGGCCGGTCGATTGGCCGCCAAGATCGTGTGATATCACACCGTTAGACTTTTTCCTGTGGGGATAGGTAAGGTCTAAAGTTTATGCGGACAAACCCGCTTCGATTCAGGCCTTGGAGCAAAACATCAGGCGTGTCATTCGCCAGTTACGAGGCGAAATGCTCGAACGAGTCATCGAAAATTGGACTCAACGGATGGACCATCTGAGACGTAGTCGCGGCCGCTATATTTGCTAAATTTCAGCAAAGTTTTGGTTTTATTCTCATTTGGGCTGCCCCACAAGATTTCTGTTGTTTTCTCAATGGTTTCACTATTCCATAGCGAGGTGTGGGCATTTTTTGCCCATATTTTTAACTCTTAGGTATTGGATATGATCGGATACTGAATTCCCTATCACTATCTTAGTTACCTCTTGATGAAATGTCTAAGGATTGGAACTGGTCTAAGAATTGCATAAGTGTATCGGTCCGTCCATTATTAAAAGCACCTTCAATGTCAATGCATCTCGCCAGTGTATACATTATTTCATTGAAGGATTCTTCTATATTAGGCGTGTTTTCGTTACTAGTTGCTTAATTTGTATGAGGAGCTAGGCAGTTTTAAATAACAGTATTAAAACAAGTTATTCCTCCTGAATATCACCGCTCTCTCCATTTCATCAATTTATTTTACTTCTATGTTTATGTCATACATATTGTAGTATGTTAAATTGAATACAAATTTGACAAAAATTATTTAAAAAAGGTTACCGAGTTTACAATATATCTTATTTATGCTTTTGTGTAAGAATGGATTTCTGCTAATTTTTTGAACTTTCATAGTGCCCATATTTTAAATGTAAAAGTGGCTATGAACCATAAAAGCGCAAATAATAGGAAATTTTGAAAACGTTTTAATCGTAGCAATTAATAATTATCTTTGGATTACTCTGCAGAAGAATGATTAGTAAAACTAAGGAAAAAACAGTTTTATCGTTCTCCCAAAAAGTTGTGTATTTCTTCATAGCCATTTTTGAATATAAGCTCTCGATATGTATTTGACAATGGCGCCATTGTTAGAGAAACTTTTTTTGTTTACACATTCTATAAAATATTTTTATTGGCACCTATAGAAAATATATTGTAAAAATATGAAATTATAAGGTTCTTTGCAATCGTCTGAAGTGCAAATTCACCTTTTCCTAACAATCTGTCATTGTCAGTACATTGGTAGCAGTTTGACAGAGTTGATAACAATATATTTTGTAAATATTTATATGCAGGATTGCCAATAATCCGCCATTTTTCTGGTAATATCGTCCGATCTGCAAATCGTGTGTACTTATCTTTACCCCCATCTCTTAAATACCAGTGAAAGCGTCCGACGTCTGTCAAAGTATTGTTGAGTGCACAGAAAAAAATAGGTTGACATTTTAGTTTGACAGACGTCGGACTTTTTCTCTGGCATTTAAGAGATACCCTTAAAGTGTTCGGCACAGGTGGACCATTTTCACTTTGGCAAGTGTTTTCGCAATTTATTCTTGCCTAAACCCTACAACTTCTAATTCATACCTATAATGTTTACTATTAAACATTTTCAGAATGACGAATAATTCTGTTCATCACAGTATTTAGTTTTACAATGGTGTGTGTATTAGTTTCAGATTATATTTCAATACTCTGCTATATTTCTCAACAAATCTGGATTTCAGTATCATTGTTTTTGAGAGTATCATCGATGTGGTGTTGTCAACTGTGGTCAAAGTGGCACACGTTCTTAAAATTTCGGCAGCAGCACAATGTCATAAAGTCAGAGATTTTGCCAAAAACTCATCCACACTTCCCTCTTTTTTTTCTATTTTTCAAGTGATCGTAAACAGACTTGCGTCAAATAATAAAACTGAAGATGTACGATAAGCTCGATGAGGTCTTAGAGATCAAGACAGAATAATTCGTTTTCCAAATACATATACATATTTAAAAGATCCCTCTTCTTAATTGTTTAAATTCTTTGTGGTAGACAAAGCGAGCAGGAAAACGTGCGTCAGAAATTGGATTTGGACAATAGTGATAATGTTAGAAAAAATACTTTAGAAGTGTGAGGAAAAGAAAAAATTATTTTTTTTTTCGTTTTGATGACATCATTCAAATTACGTATTTCCGTTTTTCCCAATGGGGGGTAGGTACTACACTGAGATTTGCCCCCTTTTCTTATTTTGATTACACTCAGTTCCTATTTTGATTTTGAGATGCGCAGTTTTTTTTTGTCTCTGTAAACACATTTTATATATTTATATACATATGTACATACTAGGGTTTATTATAGTTCGTTGACTTTCCAAAAATATGGATTGAATTAAGTTTAAACAAGTAAAAGCGACTTTTAGTTCGGCCATGTCGAATCTTTTATACCCTCCACCATGGATCACAGGTGGATTGTTTCGGGAACAAATAAACTCACATAAGCAAATTTCAGCCCGTTTCATTGACATTTGTGTTTTTTTGACATCAAGAAGTCAAATCTGGTGGGACTTTTGAATGGGGGCTATATCAAAACATGGACCCATAACGACCATTGTTCGTAGGAATGGTTCCGGGTAGCCCTCAACCGCAACCTCTTCCCTTCATTACTGTCAAATCTTTTTCCGCCGATCCATTTTTTCAAGATTGAAAACAAAAAATAATCCGAGTGGGCTAAATCAACTCGAACTTTAAACTCTGCCACCCAAAATTTAATACGATATTTTATAGTTGTAAGACTCCCTCAAAGTTGAATCTAGCTCTGTTTCAATATTGGTCGTACAGAGACCTTTTAAATGAAAGTATTGTATTACATATCGGTGACCAATTTTTCCATTTTTAAAAATTCCCTGAGATCGTTTCATTTTGATTTCTCAAAACAAACTAAACAACGTGACGCATATGTTTTATAAGGTTAGTTTTCACGAAAGTTTTTTTTGAGATGTTACAAACGGAGTGACAAAATGAATATACCACCATCCTACGATGGATGATATAAAAACGTGCTTTAATGGCTGATTGTGACTACAAACATTTTTAAATATAAAACTTTGTATAAGAGTTACAATGCCCAGGAAAATGCAGTTTTTTGTTAAGAACAAACACGGTCTGCTGCATTGTTTGTAAAGGGTTTTCCAAAAAGAGGTGTTATTTTGGCATTCAAAGAAAAATGACATTTTTTGAGATAAATGATCGGATGTTTATTTCATGATAAAGAGGAAGGTATGCCGTTAATAATGAAAAACAACATCAGCTAAATGGCCACCACGACACGCTTACAGGACCATATCCTTTTCATGAAATTTTCCATAACCAAATCGCAATTGGTCAAAGTCGGTTCAGATTTAGTTATATACCCTATATAAAATTTCCTTCCGAATTGGCCTTTTAGCGCTACACTTTGAAATGAAGCAGGATGGAGTTTCTTGATCCAAGGACCCACATTGTCGAATTTGGTGTAAATAGGCTCAGATTTAAATGTAGCACCCAAGTACAAACCTTGCCAAATTTGAAGAAACTTTATTCAGATTTAGATATAGTCCTCCGGTTTGGCATCTAAGCGCTATCAAAATACAAATTGTTGTACAAATCATTAACATTGGAAATTTTATTTTTTAAATGTCCTCCGAAAGTTCCAAACTCTCTTTGTAAATGTTACAAATGTCCTCCTTTTCTGACACAAAAGTCCTCCTTTCCGAAAAAAGGTTATGGTAACCCTGAACACAGGCTACTTTCGCATGTGATGAAACTAATAAAATATTGAAATAAAGTGTAGAATTAGCATTGCATCAATTTGACCCAAAAGATGTTACTAAGGATATATTTCGAAAGATAGCAAAAAGGTTAAACAATAATCTAGCATATTCTAATTTTGTGCGAAGTTCCATAAAAACATTTTTGCTTTAGTTTCATAAAATAGTATGCCCCAATTTACGCAAAAAAAAGTTTTTAGGTCTTCCGGAGGCGTCGACTTCCTAACCTTCTCTATATCGCTTGCAATTCAAGCAATTGAAAATCTGGATTGAACTCTGTATTCCGGCAACGCTCACGGTGTGTGATTCAGCTACATCCATCGATATAGAGCTTTCAAAGTTTTGATATAACAAAGATTCTCTTTCATCAAAAACGGCTTAATGCAAGCAATGCTTTGGATTTCTTTGGATTGATTGCTTATCTTTCACCGGATTGTCAATACGTAAATTCGTATAAGGCGGCTTTTTCATCGGCTTCAATCGGTATTTGAAAACAAAATTATCAAATTCTTCGAAGGAAAATTGTTTTTCAAAATTTAGAAATAATTTTTTTTGTTTGATTAAAAAAGAATTTTTAGGCGTATTTTCAAGCCTGTGCAATTCGAACACAACTTTCCTGTAACTTCTGTAGAAATCATCTAAATATTTTTAAATTCTGTATTTTTGACAACTTTTGAATGAAAATCGCGCGAGGTCAGTTCGCGTAATGACAGTTGTAAATGGTTTGGGTATACAATATTACATCTTCACTTTTGCCGCATGTACATACATATACGAGTATAAAGCAGAATATATTTAAAATAAATTTCAATTAATTCTTTCTTTCTTGTGTTAACCTATTTACATTCGCGCGTACATACAGTGGACATCTCCAATACAAAAGTACAAAAAATAATTAATATAACATATGTAGAGGGGCTACCACACATCACTACATAAATTTACCAAGAAATATTGAGAAAATTTCCAAAAAACTTATGAACGTACTATGTGTACTCGTATCCCTGTTCGATTAAGTATGTTTATAAAATATTAAAAAGAAATGAGTATGCATAGTATTAATACTGATAAGAAGGGACACCGTTATCGGTCTACACGAGATGTTTTCAATTTAACAAAAAGTGCGGGAATATATACGTATGTACGAGTATGTATGTCTTTCAACCAGAAATCAATAAATATTTTCTTTCGCTCTGACTTGCGGATGTCGAGTCATAATCAATTAATTTCTATTACATGCAAAATTTGTACAACATGTTACAATCGCATAAATGATTTTCGCAAATAATGATTTGACAATTTTTTGAAATAGCGGAAAAATTCAGAGATAGTTTATTTTGTATGAAAATCTTTTACACTTATAATAGTAAATGCGTCTGAAGAATTCCCACTATTCTCGCTGTAATAGAATAATAAGAAATCAACATCAAAATGTTTAAATATCGAAAAAGTCATAGTATCGCCAATCGACGTCAAAGTCAATCGCCAATTTTGTAACAGAAATTCATTAGATTTAAAATACAACTTTATGTGAATTTCTCATTGACACTTTGGTGTCCAAAGCTTTTATATTGAATATTAGTTTGAATTTCAAGTTGAATGACTTTTCATAGTAAATGAACTCATTTTCGGTTGGGAAAATTTATTTCATTTTATTTTTTTTTTTTGGAATTTGATATCAATGAAAAATGACGAATGTGAATGTATGAAATACTCCACGATTTAATAAGGTCTGCCTGGTGGTAAATCTGACATATGGGATGTTCCACATCTACAAATTTTTTAGAGACAATGATATAAGGAAATAAATCTGTGGTTTTCATAGATAACAACTCAAGTCGAGATATGTAATGTTTGAGTTTTTTAGTCGCTTTTACAAATAAGCAATGCGATAAGGGTCATTGCGATAATAATTTGGAATAATTGGTAAATGGGTAAGAACATATATATGTGGATATATCTAATTCTGAACCGATAATCGCTAAATTAAGCAATATTCATTCATTCCTAAATTGAGAAACGTCATTCTGGAGAATTTTGTAATGATCGGAAGTAAAGTACAACTTCTAAGCGCTTTGTAGCCAAATCAGGAGGAACATATGGAGGTTATATATAAATCTGAATCGATTTTCCCTAAATACTCATTCATGTAAAATAGAAACCTCTTTCTGTCGAATTTCGTACTGATCGGATACAAAATACAGTTTCTACAGCGCTTGCATTTCAAATCGGGGGTAACATATATATGGGGGCTATATCAAAATCTGAACCGATTTTCTCCGAATTTGGCAGTATTCCTTCATGTAATAAGAAACCTCTTTCTGCAGAATTTCGTACTGATCGGATATTAAATAATTTTTCTAAAAGGCTTAAAAAACTTAAACGCGTTGCTCGATTGTGTATCTTTCCATGGTTCAAATTGAGTTAGTCTGAAATTGAGAAATGTTAAATGAAATGTAGAAAAAAACTTCACGTTTAGGTGTGGTTCACATTCAACATCGGCCCGTACAATTTAAGCACCCTTTATATCACAAACTAGGCTAAAGGACTTCAGGTCAATTGGGTTATCCTCGTTCCTATTCAAAGGTCCAGAAAAGTTCTTAGATTCTTTCATTAGAGAAAACATGGATACAAAACTCTTGTCGATTTGATGCTTAGGTTAGGGTGGCAGCCAGCTCACATATACCAATGTAGGTCCCTATTGATACCATGGGCACAGATGCCCCTTATCGAAACCAATCCCGAAATTTTTCGACATCCCGGGATTTTCGGGGTTTTTGGGATCAGTTTTAATTTAATTTTAATAAGGATAAAAACTGCTAAAGCATAAATTAATGTTTGTTAAAAAATACTAAATTTTATTAAGTTGTGTTTATCGTCTGAATTGTTATTGACGTTATAATTTTCTATCATTAAACCACGAAAAATATTTTTTTCAACTTAAAAAATCAGTTTGACTAATTCCGTTTTTATGAGAACCAAATCGGTGTGTCGATCCAAATCAGATTTTATATTAGGATCTTCTCTTTTTGTGGGACACAAACTCCATTTGTGTTCTTCTTGTAAGTTTTAGGTTTAGGTAAGGGTGGCAGTCGTATTTTTTTTACAAGCTCACATAGACCAGTTTAGGTCCATAGTGTTACCACAGGCTGAAATGACCCTCATTGAAACCAACCTGTTTGATATACAAATTTATCGATAGTACGAATATCGGTACTGGAAATATATGTTAGGCTGCCTAGAAAGGCCGACCCCAGTATGTCCAGTCGTCGTTTACTCAGAGCGGGGCAGTCGCATAGCAAGCGCTCAATGCTCTCCACTTCTTCCTCATCTCCACGGCTTCTGCAGAAGTCATTGGAGTCAATACCCAATCTTTTGGCGTGTTCGCCGATCAAGCAGTGTCCCGTCAGTACTGATACTAGCGTAGACAATCTTTGCCTCTCTAGTGCGAGGAGATATTTTGATCTTTTCAGGTCATACCTTGGCGAGATTTGTCTAGCTAGCCTGTAGGTGCCGATTTCTGTCCATCTTTCGTTGGACTACCTGTTTGCCTCTTGCCTAAGCTAAAGCTTGCACGTGGATAGTGTCGCACCAATATATGCAAATTCTACGGGAATTTGTAATGTCGTCCCTTTCCTAGCAAGTTCATCGGCTCGGCATATGAGGTGTATATTAAACTGCTCAGCCATCTCGTTAAGAGATCTACGGCAGTCGAGGGCTGTTTGTGAATTTAGGGATGTTGCCTCCAGAGAATGGATGAAGTCGCTTGGCGACTTCCCATATTGCCATTATTTTGGCTTGATAGACACTGCAGGAATCTGGTAGCATGTGAGCTACATCCAAACTAAGTTCTTCACAGTGTACTCCGAAGCTAACCTTTTCATCAAGCTTCGAACTATCCGTGTAAAAGTGCAGATGGTTTCTATTACCTGGTATTCTGTCAACCCATTCATCTCTGGCGGGAATCATAGTGATGTAATTTCTCTCGAGGGTGTACACAGTTGGTATATACTCCACTTGGTCGTTTACCATAGCACTATACTTTGATATCCTTATGTGACCGTAGTTCTTGTACCTCCGCATGTATAGGCTGTTTAATGTTACTGCTCTTTGGTTGCAACTTCTCTCACCACAATATTAATCGCAGTATATGGAGTAGGGTTTGCAAAAACTCGGTCGCTGTAGTCCTTAAGGCTCCGCTTATGCTTAGACAGGCAGTTCTCTGAACCTTTGACAGTAGGTTGGTGATGGTTAGTTTGTCAGTTGTCGTCCACCATTCACAATGCCGTACGAATAACAGTTTCCTATCTAGAATTATTCATAAAAATTTTGCACTTTCAGAAAAGACTAAATATGTTCCATTTATCCGAGGAGGAGGGTCCACATGTGGGACCTTATTCATCCTAGTAAAGAGAACCAATTCTGTCTTGTTTGGGTTAACGCCCAAACCGCTGCTTCTGGCCCATCTAGCCAACTTGTTCAGAGCCACCTGTATAATGTCTCTGAGGACGTTTTCGAATTTACCACTCACTGCGATTGCCACGTCGTCCGCATATGCCACGACATTGAGCATTTCATTCACCGCTAGGTTCAAAATTAGTGGAGACAGTACTACTCCTCGTGGGGTCCCTCTGTTTACAAACCTTGTTAGAGTTGTGGACCCTAGACATGCTGTTATGCGTCTGTTGAGCAGACTTTGAGTTAGTCTAATCAAACTATGTAGAGATAACTTTTAGATGTGACAGTGCCGCAATTACCGCATCTGAGTGAATGTTGTTAAACCCACCTTCTATGTAAAGAAATGCCACCATAGTGAATTCCTTGAAATGCAGGGACGATTCGATAGTGCTCACAAGTTCTTACAGGCTGATTCTGTAGACTTCCCCTTATTGTAAGCATGTTGGATTGTTGTATCCAGGTTTTCCCTAATGAAATAATCTAAAAGTCTTTCAAGACCTTTCAATAGGATGGAGGATATGCTAATTGGTCTGAAGTCTTTTGGCCTAGTGTGTGATATATTCCCCGCTTTGAGTATGAATACCACTTTGGTATCCCTCCATCGATTCGGATTGAAGGGCTCAAAGCTATTAATAGCCCTGGATCTCTCAGTCAACAAGCTAGCGACGCTCGTAGTCCACTCGCCCTCTTGTTGGTCCTGCTGATCCTCTGGTTCTGTTAGAGAGTTCCCCGGGAAATGTGTGTCGAGCAGTACATTGAGCGACTGCTCGCTGTTTTTGGTCCAGTTATTTGCGCCATCCTCAATATAATGGTGATCTGAGAATGAGTGGTCGTCCAGTACATTCCACCCAATAATTTTGTCTGACAGCCGGTCAGTAGCAAACGTTATGTCGAGTACTTATTGTCTGTCTTTAATTGTAAAGGTCGGTTTATTACCTATGTTACAAATACATAGGTTGGTAGTCAGAATAAATTCAAGAAGCGAATCACCCCTGTTGTTTATATCCGTACTACCCCACATAGTATGATAAGCGTTCATGTCTGCGCCAATAATCAGCTCGACCTCGTCAGACGTTGCTTCTTCTACTACTTCCCTGAATAGAGCAGTCGGTACTACAGCTTCATAAGGCAAGTAACTGGAGACCACCTAATATTACCGATATCCAGACTAGCAGATGTTTGGTCTTTACCACTTAAATTAGCCCGGAGAAAGATATTTAGATCATTCCTGGCCAAAATGCAGATTCTTGGAGTGCCTTCACAGTTGGTCACAAGCAGTCCTGTACAGAAGCCCACTGCGTAGGGCTCCTGTATCAGGACGATGTCTATTGCACCTGTGGACAGGCACAGCAATAGAGCAGCTGAAGCCGCTTTAGCGTGATCGAGAAGCGTTTCCCTGCCAGATGCGTCAAAGTGTCCGGAGACTCCCCTCAGCCCCTCTGTGTCAGAAGTACATCTTTCGTTTTCAGAGAAGGACGTTACAGATCTTCTGCTAGAGTTGGCGTCACCAAAAATAGTGGGCGTGGGTACCTCTGCACTTCCAGCAGTGGGAGCTATATCCTGCTTCTATACCTTCAAGACTATAGTCTCGAAGCCATATTGTAGGGTTGCACCTGCACGTTGTATATGGGATGTGGATCAAATTGACCTACCGCTTTTTGCCATCCGCTTCATCTACCTTACTGATTCTCCAATTATGGGCCGGCAGACCCGTAGGTAATGAGCCATAATGGATGATTGCACATGGCTCCATTTGTCCTTGAAGATGGATCCATCCTCACTACTTCTGTCTATAACAGCCATCACTAGACTCTCCGTCGCCACCTCAAGGGCTTGGTGAGTGTCCTGTTGATGGTGACATTAGGGTCTCTTGCCTTTTCGAAGGCAGGGGTTCATCAGGTGATCTGATTCTCTTGACCTCAATAGCCGTTAACACAGCTGAATTTGTGGCTCTTTCAGCCGGCTCATTGGCCTTAGAAGCATCTATGGCGCCTTTAGTCCAGGTACATAAGTGACTTATTTTGTTTTTCGGTAAGAGCCGAAACCTCCAGGCATCCCCGTCAAGAGAATTTATTTATTTTTTTGTCTGTATTAGACCGTAAAAGGTACTACGATGTAGGCCTTCTAGACTTTGTACAGATTTTTTTTGCGATTGCGTAATAGGTTTTAACTATCCGCTCTGTGATAAACACGTCCGTTCACTACAACTGATCAACAACGATCAGACTAGCAAGCTTGGAAAAATGCGTTGTTTTATGTTTACTTGTTTATAATTGAATTTGTGATATATTTTGTAATTTTTCTCCAAATTTCTAATTTTTTTTCACCGGATTATGTTGTTTTTTGATGTTAACAATTTGCTTCATTAGTTCACTTTTTCGACAGAGTGTGACAGATCTATCTTTAACTTAATATTTTAAACGAGACAGCTTCATATATTATTATTGAAATATCCCGGAATTTATTTTAAAAGATCCCTGGGTTCAGGATTTCTCTGGATCGGGATTTCCCGTTTGACATCACTATAAACAAAGTTATCAATAGTACGAATATCGGTACCGGAAATATCTGTCAGACATCCTAAAAAATCCGACCCCAGTATATCCAGATGTCGTTTAGTCCCTGGCTGAATGTTCAGCAGATTATCGGCGTTTTGTAGGAGAGAGAGGCAGTCGGAAAGAGGGGGGGAAACTATCCCTGAACGTTTTGAGTTATTCGTGCAAGTTCAATAGAGAATTTGATGATAAGCTGCTGACAAAACTTGCCTAGTGTAAATCCGGACTTACTTAAGGAGGTACAGTAGCAATGCTCTCCACTTCTTCCTCATCACAACTCATACAGAAGTCATTGGATTCAATACCTAACCTTCTGGCGTTTTCGCCGATCAGGCAGTGTCCCGTCAGTCTTTTCCTCTCTAGTGCGTGGATACATTTTGACCAACAAGTCTACATAATCGGCCCTGCAGGAAATAGTGTGCACTATCGAATCATCCCCATACATAGGGACTCCACATGGAGGAATACTGTTTCCACTAATTTGGAATCTAGCGGTGAATATTATTCTGTTAGGTCTAGAACGCTGTGGCATTAAGATTAAATTGTCTATCAATGTGGATGCACTGGAACTACGTCAAACATGTGGATATCACGAAAGGAACATTGCCTCTAAGATACCTGACAGAGAGGATTGGCGGAATACCAGGAAACATAAACTATGAGAAGGTTTGCTTTGGATTACACTATAAATGAATTATTCATGATATAGCCCACAGACTATAGTATAATAATTGCTATAACGGACGTCGGCAAGTGGATGAGTCACAACGACGCGGATGTCGTCATTTACTCCGGCAGCCAGTCTGTCATTAAATCTCTGGAGGACACATCCCTTTATTCACAAACAGCCCTCGACTTACGCATCTCCAAACGAGATGGCTGAGTGGTTGAACATATTTATACCTCATATGGGTGCCTGGACATAGGGATTTTCCGGGGAACTGCAAAGCTGATGGATGACCTTGATTGGAATGGGACGACGTTAAATTATGTTAACCATTTACCAACCTTTTATAAACTGTTTAGGCAAAAGTAAAATGCATATGTTAATATTAAAATGCTGTCCCCTATGTTAGTATCAATCCTGGCCTGACGTTGGTTGATCGGCGAACACGCCAGGAGATTGGGAACTGTGTTCAATGACTTCTGCAGAAGCTGCGGAGATAAGGAAGTGGAGAGCGTTGAGCGCATGCTATGTTGCATTGAGTAAACGACGTCTGTGTATACTGGGGTCGGCCTTTCTAGGAAGTCTGACAGATCTTGGCGGCACCGATGTTCGTATTATTGATAACTTTGTGTATCAAACAGGTTAGTTCCGATGAGGGGCAACTGGGCCCGTGGTAGCACTAGGGACCTCAGTTGGTCTATGTGAGCTGGCTTTAGTTCGACTTCATATAATATCAAACGTATCTATAGATACAATAGTTTTTGTTTTCTAAAAGAGGAGAGGAAAAAGTTAGCTAAAGTAGCAAAGCAGACAAAAAACTGCTGTAACAACAATTTTTTACTAATATTTTTCTTTAAGTGTGCCAATCTGCTTCCGTAGGTCTGCATTTAGTCCCCATTTACATGGTACTTTTTTTAAGTAACTTATCGGCTTATTCTCTTTTGAAAAAGTATTTACGTTCACACGCGTACTCAATACTTAACTTATTTTCATTTGTTTTGTTTCGGCTTTTCCTGTGTGAATTGTTGTTGTTTCCAAGTGCGAACGAAAAACACAAAACGATGAGTACGATAAGTACGAGTACGGCATACTTTTTTTCCCCCCGTTTCCGACTGCCTCTCTCGCCCACAAAACGCCGATAAGTATGCTTAATACTTAAAAAAAAAAGTATCATGTAAATGCAGACTTACATGATACTTTTTTTAAGTATTC
The DNA here is from genome assembly GCA_963930755.1 of Eudasyphora cyanicolor. NCBI lineage: Eukaryota > Metazoa > Arthropoda > Insecta > Diptera > Muscidae > Eudasyphora > Eudasyphora cyanicolor. The sequence continues at coordinate 246,888,604 of OZ005737.1, forward strand.
GCCCTTATTCCAGTTGGCGTCATCGACGTCGATTCTTAGTCGACACTGTTTAGATTGACGACTTCATAAATTTTGAAATTTTTTAAATATTTTTAAGTTATAAAAAGGGTTTTTGTTACTTCATGGATACCAAAAACATTCGTTTTGGCGTAAAGATGACAAAGTTAGAACTACATAGATATGACGAAAATTATGTGACGACGTCGACGACGCCAAATGGAACAAACACGATTGAGTATACTTATCGGCGTTTTGTTGGCGAGAGAGGCAGTCGGAAACGGGGGAAAAAAGTATGCCGTACTCGTACTTTTCGTACTCATCGTTTTGTGTTTTTCGTTCGCACTTGGAAACAACAACAATTCACACAGAAAAAGCCGAAACAAAACAAATGAAAATAAGTATAAGTATTGAAAAAAAAAGTACGTTTGTGAACGTAAATACTTTTTCAAAAGAGAATAAGTCGATAAGTTACTTAAAAAAAAGTACCATGTAAATGGGAACTAGTTCACCAGACCGTATTTTGGTGTACGAGCGTATTTTTGACAGACGTCGTACGCTTTCATTTTTAATTAAGTAGCAGCCTTAAGATATCAGCAAACTGCTTTGTCCACTTTGAACAAAGGCCGGCAACCCATAACCACTTTTGCTCGCGAAACCGGCATTGGACATTTCGATATCTCGAAAGTTATCGAAAAATTTTATTCGATTGTTTAAAGTAATAAAAAAAATTCAATTTCTATAACTAATGTAGTTATTTATTTATATTTTCGATAGCTGAGTTAGTTTCAAAAATTGTATTTCATTTTTTCTCTAATTTTTTTCTTATCTCATATTTTACAAAAAACTCTTTTTTTTGTTATTCTTTCAAACTTTTGAATTGAATAGTGGTATATGAATTTATTAAGTGGGCCGCAGACGACCAAATAGCATAACATCAAACTCGTTTGATGTTAAGCGAGTTTGATTTTTGATCAAGCGTCACACCGACACATATCTCGCACTTTCACTAACATTGCTACGTTGTTTGTCAAGCAAACTTGATCGTCTGCGGGCCACTTAAAATAGTTGTCTTTGACAATCGAAATATTGTCAAAAGGTGGAGTCACCCAATATTTGGTATTGGGTGACTCTACCTTTAATAATATTTTGGCATTGAACCGCAAAAAAGTGCAAAATTCCCAATCTAGTTGCACAGAGGTAACACTGCTTCTCTCAATAAAAAACAACAGCTGATCAGCTGACGTTTGTGACGTGTTGGTGTAATAATTGACCAAAGGAAAATATGAGTAACAATATTAACTTATTTATGGAATGTTCGTGAAAAATTCAAAGAAACCGTATGCGTAAATTTGCAAGACAAATTCATGGAATAAACACTGATATCTTTCGAAAGCAAAATTTATTGCAAATTTGCCAATTATATGCTAAAATATGGGAAGAAAACGTGCAACATTGGCGTTCTGTGGAATAGTGCTGTTGATAACATGCTCCAGCATATTCACGGTTACGATAAGAGCTGAAGAGCAAAACCAACAGCAGCAGTCAAACGCAAATCCCCTAGGTATACCCACAACAAGTGATAACAATTCGAATACCGTTGTCGGTGTGGGTTTCATCAAAAGCGATAGTAAAGCTGATGCTCAAAATGCCACTAATTCGGGGCAAATAAGTCAAGGTAATGCTGCTGACTCCAACAACTCTGCTATAAATAAAACTGAGGATGCCAAAGAAAACAGCAGCACCAAAACGTTGTCTCCGTCGGAGACGAGCAATCAGAAAAGCGCAAATCCAATTGGAGATGCTGTTGCCTCACCTCCAGCGCCCCTTGCAAATACTACACAAAATGATACAAAGGCTGTAACCGAACCGCCGCTGCCAGATCACCATGCAGTGGAACAGGAGCACAATTCTTCGCTTTCATTATTCTTCGTTATTTGTGTTATTATGCTGGGCATTCTCTTGATACACTCCATGCTACAGACTGGATTCCAATATCTACCCGAGTCCATTGTGGTGGTATTTCTGGGAGCTCTTATTGGTCTACTTCTGAAGGTGATGTCTGGCGAAAATGCTAGCTGGAAGCGTGAAGAGGTTTTCTCCCCAACTGGATTCTTTTTGGTGTTATTGCCACCCATAATCTTTGAATCTGGTTATAATTTGCATAAGGGCAACTTTTTCCAAAATATTGGCTCCATATTGGTTTTCGCCATTGTGGGTACAACCATATCGGCCTTGGTAATCGGAGCGGGCATATATTTGTTGGGTTTAGCGGAAGTAGCTTATCGGTAAGTTGTTGTTTATTTTTGTTTGCTTATTTTCTATGTATGTAGTTTGATCCCCCAAAACAACGAAGGCGCAAAACAAATTGTTTCAAACAGTGATTAGTATTTGTTTGGAAAATAAAAGAATGTCTCAATCCATAAATTGACTTTCTGAAAAATATTTGAAATATACAAATTGTTATTTTATAGGATCGGTTAGGATGGACAAGGAAAATTAGTCTAAAATAACGAAATATGTATGTATGTATGTTAAATGTAGTTTTTTGAGAAATTACTGAAAATACTCGTAAGCCTAAAAGACATTAGACCTTGCGAGCCCAAATGCAATGTTTCGATCTATGTGACTATTGTGAATACTTCCTTGTTATACATCATATTGTACACGAACTTATTTGTTAATATGAATTGCTTTACAAGGAGCTACCAACTCCCCAACCGAAAAGCTCATTGTATAATTAATTGACATGTTTTAAAATTAATTAAATTTAATGTAGTTTACTAACGACATTATTCCAGTGTTGTTTCTTGCTATTTCCTTCAGCTAGTTAAACGATTTGGTTGACTCTTTCAGTAAGGTCATTCTCCAGCTGGTCTTGGGCCGTCCACGCTGTCTGGACCCTTGGGGATCCTACTCTAATACTTCATGGGCCAACCGTACTTGCGTTTTCGTATATCTACTTCAGCGGTAGTTTGGTTATGAAGTTGTATGAAGAAATATACAGGGTTGCCCATATTCGACGGACCCATGTTTTTTTTGGGCCCATTCCAATCGACGAGGCTTGTCCGCAGGCAACAATCTTTGCGTCAATTGAATTTTGTACGGGAACAAATTCAAATCAACGCGAATAATCCGTTGTAAAGTGGACCGAGCCATGCCCAACTGCTGAGAACGGCGTTTTTGGGATGTTCTTGGGGACCTCTCAACACTGGCTCTTACGGCAGCGATATTCTCGGCCGATCGCCTTGGTCGACTTTTATTTGGCCTCTTCGGATTAGAAAGAGCCTCACCAGTCGAAAATTTTTCGTATAAACGCTTAATGGTGTTCTTAGAAGGCGCACTTCTCACATTTTTTAATATTTTAAAAGCACGTTGAGTTTTCACAATTGACTTCTTCTGTTGAATGTAAATTTCAAATATTTCGCGTGGCGTGTATTGTTCCATGGTAAAAATCTGCTTGGACTGACGCTTCAAACGCGGTATGTCATTAAGCGATCTGACATCTCTGTCAAAAGTTATGGCGTTGCCAGATGGGTCCGTCGAATATGGGAGACCCTGTAGTTCTTATAGTATTTTCGGCCAAAAATTACTGCGCACATATGCGAGAACATTTTTCTGTGTAGAATAAAAGTTTTTCCCCTTATTATAATATTAGTATGCAGGAAGGCAGGTTTTACGCATTGTAGCAGATCAATCTGACCGCTATTGAATCACCGCCTCGGTTTTCTTCCTTCTTCTTATTCTTTATTTGCGTATCCGTATTTGGATAATAACTGATAACATACATATGTATGTGTTATAAAATATATACAATATTTCATTCAGTATAGAAGAATTGTCTATTATTGGTAGCATTAAGGAGACTTCGTTTATCTGGGTATTCCGTCCATTCTTGACTATTTCTTAGCCAAGAAATCTCTCTGCTACCTCTTGGCATTCCTACGATTTTGTGTTTTTTCTCATTGCTATTTAATGATCTCTAAATATGCATTTTACCGCAACTATTTTGATTGATTGTTGGACCAAATTGTATGTTGTTAAAATTGTTAAACCTTAACATATGCAACATTTCCTTTAAAGACATACAAATTACTCCTTGTCTTTGTAAAACGTTTTCCTTCGATTATTTCGAAACGTCAAAATTCAAACAACTATCTATAACTCGAAATCTATAAAACACGGGCATGACATATTTTATGTATGAACTATTTACGGGGTTTCCTATAGTAGACGACTTATTGACTCCTGTGCTTAAATATTTCGCGTATCAATTGGGTGTTTTTTGATGACGAAAGAAAATGTGTTACAAAGACTGGGGGCAATAATGAGGTTAAATATGTAGCTGAATAAATAAATAATTTTCGGAATCATTTGCCCTGCCCTTCCGGTTGTACATTTGCCCTGCGTTTTATCTAACATTACACCATCCAAAATGTTTATTTATTTAAGTCTTATACATCAGTCAACTGCATCTGAATTAATTTGGAACATCTTTGGAAATGCCTAATTGAAAATATTAATACACATTATATTGGGACAACAAATGACACAGTTTTAATTATTTTCTTATATGTATGTCATGTACTACATGTTTGCAATTTTAATATAATAAAAACCAATTTCGAAAAACTCTTTGAGTATTACTAGTTTATGTTCCAAGAGCTATCTTAGTATCCTGGAGCCGTATTTTTCTATTTTTACTCCACTGTAATCCTTAATCCGTTTCCTCAATAAAGATGTATTTGAAATTTTACATTTAAAACTGTTTAAATTTACATTTAAAACTGTTTAAATGTACATTTAAAACTGTTTAAATTTCAATTGAAATTAATATTTTCCATTCAAGATTGACAAAATTTTAATTGACGCCCCTTTTCTGTATTCGAATATGGTTTGTATCGCAATTTTCCACTCGGAATCAAGTTTCAAAATTTGTGATTTCGGACCCAAATATGTTTCCAATGTATCAAATATGTTCAAATGGGAAAATAAAGGCAATCTGCGTTTACGGAAACTCCAAAAGTCCTCAAACAGAAATTATGGACAATTTTATGAATTAGAAATTCGGATTCAATCCGCTCTCGGAATACAGAACAAGGCCGTGAAATTGATATTTTACATTTGAAATTGATTATATTCCCTCTGAAATTGAGATTTACCATTTCAAATAGGATAGATTTAACTTGTGAGGTGAATGCAAAAATTAATAAGGAATTAATTATTAAGGTAGTTATTTTATATTATATAATAAGGTATTAAATAAACATATTTATTTATTTTTTGTTTCTTCTCTTTTCAGTCTTAACTTCTCCGAATCGTTTGCCTTTGGCTCGCTTATATCTGCTGTTGATCCTGTGGCCACAGTGGCTATATTTCACGCCTTGGATGTTGATCCCATACTTAACATGTTGGTATTTGGTGAGAGTATACTCAACGACGCTATTTCGATTGTTTTAACTACAACCGTGACACAGTCGGCAAATAGCCCCCTATATGCAAAGATGACAACAGGTGAGGCCATCTTCTCGGCATTGAAAACTTTTTGTGAAATGTTCTTCGCTTCTGCCGGTATTGGAGTGATATTTGCTTTAATTTCGGCCCTACTATTGAAACACATAGATTTAAGAAAACATCCCTCATTGGAATTTGCCATTATGTTAATGTTTACCTATGCACCATATGTTTTGGCGGAGGGCATTCATTTGAGTGGTATTATGGCTATATTATTCTGTGGTATTGTGATGTCGCATTACACACATTTCAATCTTTCGACCGTGACCCAGATAACCATGCAACAGACTATGCGTACCTTGGCTTTCATAGCGGAAACTTGCGTTTTTGCCTATTTGGGTTTGGCGATATTCTCGTTTAAACATCAGGTGGAGTTGTCCTTTGTTATATGGTCCATGGTGTTGTGCTTGATTGGTCGGGCTTGCAATATCTTTCCGTTGGCATATTTGGTGAACAAATTTCGCGAACATAAGATTACAAATAAAATGCAATTTATTATGTGGTTTTCGGGTCTGCGGGGAGCCATTTCTTATGCGCTGTCCTTGCATTTAGATCTGTCCAGTGACGAAACACGACATGTTATCATTACCACCACCTTGATAATAGTATTATTTACAACTCTGGTATTTGGTGGCTCCACAATGCCTCTCTTAAAGTACCTGAAACCGGGTAAGAAACGTCGATCACGCCCAACACGAGGTAGCGGGGCTTCTTCTTCGTCCTCGCGTACACGTAGCAACTCACGTAAACGCTCCAAATCGATTTCGCTGTCAAAGACACGCGAATGGGGCCAAGCCATTGATTCGGAACATTTATCCGAACTCACCGAAGAAGAGGATGTATCGTTCGCACAAACACGAATTGCCGGTTTTGGTCGTTTAGATCGTAAATATTTTATACCGTTCTTTACGCGACGCTTCAATTCACAAGAATTGCATGAATGCAAATCGCAAATGGCCGATTTAACAAATAAATGGTATCAGGCGATTAGAGTAAGTCCTTTGGATTCAGATGAATCCGATGAAGAGATGGGCCTATCGGCAAGTACTAGTCAGAGTACGTTAAATGCCCGTACCTAAGGGGAAGGTGATAGGAAGACGGGTTAAATATCGATAGCTCTATTCCAAAACAGTCAAAGTCAAAACAGCTAGTTTTTCAGAAGAAGCGATTAAAGTTTTATGACATTTTTTAAAGTGTATGGAATTCCTTTATGAAAGAGTCATGCTAAGATGACTTAGCATACTTGGGAATGAAGATATTGATATATGAACTCTATGACTGGAATTTTGGGGGACTATGATAATAATTTGTGCATGGAAAACGGAAGAATTGGCTGGGGAATAAGCTTATTTAATTATTGTTAAGTCATATTTCTAGATAAACTTTTTGTTTATTTTATGTATGTATGTATGTATGTAGTTGTATTTTATTCAAGCTCAAACTAAAAAACCATATTTAAGAAGAATCCATGTGTTTCTTAACACCGCCATTTTCAACAGAAATTGCGAAAATTTCGCTTGAAATTGAGATATTTCTTTTGAATTTGGATACATTTCAAATTGAAATTGAGATTTTACATTAGGATTTGGATAAATTTCAATTGAAATTGAGACTACATTTAAACCCGAAATTTTACATTTGTAATTGAAAAAATTTCGTTTGAATAGAAATTTCAAATTTGAAATTGAAATTTAAAATTTTGAAATTGAGATTTTAAATTTGCAAAATTTTATTTGGAATTTTAATTGAAATTTGCTACTTTTTATTTGAAATTAAGATTTTACATAATTAAAAAAAAAAATTTTGAAAAAGATCATTTGAAATTTCAATTGGCCTCGATTGAAGTTCAAAATTCGTTTGAAAGTTAAAAAAATTAATATTATTCCACTTTTAATTAAATAAACAGCAACTTGAAAATCTCAATTTCAACTGAAATTTATTCAATTTCAAATGCAAAAATATCAATATCAAATGAAATGTATCCAATTTTAGATGGGAAATCAAAATTACAATTGACATATGATTTTGCAGTAGATTTTGATATAAATATAATATAATAAAGTTCTCAGCCTAAAACGTTATATGCAACAAAATAGAGAGGATAAACCACATATTTTAGCATAACTCGAGAACAATTTATCCTCGGAATGGGCTAATTTCTTTCAAAATTTCGAATTCCACATTTTATCATGATGGAACCCGCTTTGTCTGGAATCTATTTATAACATCGATTACACTATGCAACAACAAAACATTAAAACAATCATCTCACTTTAGTGGAGGAGGGTATATATCATTTACTACGGGACAAAAGTGTCACACACCGAAGGATAGACCTAAGAACCTGTAAAACCGTTTCAGGGCGATGGGAATTCTTTTCAGGACATTTTAAGTGATTTGAGTTATGTACATTAGGGAGATAACTTTTATACAACCTCGTTTCCCTGTATCATATTTAGACGAGTTTTTATTTAAGGTTAGATAAAATCTTACATATAAGGTGATTCGATTAAAAACCCTAACGCACAAAATGATTTTAAGTTTTTTATTTATCAGCATTTTGGACATTTTTTTTTTAAATTTTTTCAAAACTTTCAAAATAATGACCGCTCATAAATGTGGTTTCAGTAACAAAAATCAGAAAAAATGAGAATCATTAAAAAGTTGTCAACGTTTTTTCCAAAGAGATACATTCGATTCAAAATGAGATACCTTCACTTAATTGTAAATAAAAACGAAAGATGTTCATCGATTTCTATGATCAATGTCTCATTTTGTTCATAGGTTATGTGGCTTTTCGTGAAAGTTATTATAAGACTTGAAACTTTATTACAGAAACGGTTATTACAGAAAAACCCAGAACTATAAAAACGAGTCTCCGATTGGCTTCATCTTTTGTATATGGTTTTCTTCCATATCAGGCCAAGTTCGAGGATAGGTCATATTGGTCCATCCCTGGTACCGTCCTCAAAAAAAAGAAAAATCTTGTCGTTAGAAAAACGGGGGTTTCAGGAAAATACCCCATCCCAAAAACATGATTTATAACCTGTTCGTGAAAATTGCGTGAAATAGGAATTCTTAACCAAGAAAAAATAAATAATCTGTTGTGAGGCCCTTTTGAATTTCGTTAAAAAATTCGCCATTTTTGATAGTAGGTCGCTAAAAATTTGTCAGGATGTGTATTTTGATGCAGTGTATCGAAATCCATAAAAACTGAATTTCCATTTTTCTTGTTGTTACGCACTTTTTCGTTTCTAATGACGATATAGAACTTATTCCAATCATCCGTATTTACATACATACTCGTAGAAGTATAGTAGAAGTATATAGTTATACAGGATGTGTATTTTGATGCAGTGTATCGAAATCCATAAAAACTGAATTTCCATTTTTCTTGTTGTTTCTAATGACGATATAGAACTTAGTCCAATCAACCGTATTTACATACATACTCGTAGAAGTATAGTAGTTTCTTCATCGTTATCAATTCTAGAAAATTGGCCGATTGGGGATATAAAACAAAGTCATGTTGCATAGTGTTATTTGTTAGCAGTTTATTATTTTTAAGTATTTGATCAGGGTATACATACACACATACATAATTCATCAGAGCTGTGAAATTATCAGAAATCCAAATGAAACCAATATGCCAAGTTTATTTTTGTAATTATAATTTATTATTCATTAAATTCGGTGTTGGGCTTACATTTAATTCAATTAATTCCGCAAAATGTTAGGATTCTTCTCATTATAAAAAAGGTGGTTTAATTTATAAAATGTATACATATATGTATATATTTGCTTAGATCGAAGAAAATGCAAAATTTTCAAATTTATTTTCTCTCCTGATAAAAAACTTTCAACTTTCATTCAATAATATTTCGAAATGATTTTACGATTATCCATTTATTTGTTAGCTAGATAACACCAAAATCAAATAAATATACACTCGCAAATTCCTCCGTATATGTATGTATTAATGCGAATATATGTATGAACATCGAGAATACGATGTACACAAATCGCAAATTCCTCCCTAAATGTATCAATGTCAATATACACTGAGAATATTATAAGTATATACGAATCGATTCAAAATTAAAAAATAAATTATTTTGAAAAATTTAAGAAATTTGACATTAATCAATTTAATTTTTTTTTGGAAAAATAAATCGATTTATTGTTAAACTCATTAATATAATAGCTAAGAAAAATATCTTTATTTTTACAATTATAAGTGATATGTTATTCACCGATTACATTACATCCAAATTGAACGAAAATAATAATTGTCACTTCTGTCACCACATGTTTGCCAATATTATATCACAAAATAACAGTATGTACCTTATTAAATGAAAACGTTCTATACTAATCATTTGACCATTACAAAACTCGCATACATTTAGCTATAAAGATAAATAACAGTATTCGTAATATATTGAAACAAGTCACTTAGAACATTAAATTTTAAGAAAAAATATTGTATAATTTTTTTATCAAATATTCTATCCAAAAACAATATTATTTAAGAAGACATTCCATCCCGTAGCGAGTAAGTGTCGGTGATGAACGAATACGAATTTGATTTCAACGAGTGAGGTTTTTTCCGATTTCTCAGACTGATTTTTTTAATTGTCGCAATTAAAAAATTAATATTAATCGATTAGTTCTAATTCAAGCTATGTTTGCCGAAAACTGTTTTTTGGCTCGTAACAATTAATTCCTATTCGTTCTTATCTGACAGATTTTGACATTTCGTCCGGAAGGAATATTCAAAAATTATCGAATACAAAGATATTCCTTCAGGCCGAAATGTTAAAATCCGCCAGTTACCTACGTATATGAATTGTCACACACAAAAAACAGTTTTTCGCGAACATAGCTTAAACTTTTTATGCACTTATTGATTAATATTAAATTTTTAATTGTGACAATTACAAAAAAATCGGGAAAAACGGTCTGAAAAATCGAATTCCTATTCGTTCGTAACTGACTCGCTACGGGAAGGAATTATGTATATTGTTTTTGGGAATATCTTCTTACTTTGTTATATTTGATACCTTACACAAAAACAATATAATTTAAGAAGACATTCCTTCCTGTAGCGAGTAATTGTCAGTTACGAACGAATAGGAATTTGATTCCAACGAGTGAGGTTTTTCGCGGATTTTCAGACCGTCTTTTCTAAATTTTTTGTAATTGTCACAATTAAAAAATTAATATTAATCGATATGTGCAAAAAAAATTCAATCAATGTTCGCCGAATACTGTTTTTTCGCGTGTTACAATTCATTCCTATTCGTTCGTAACTGATAGATTTTGACGTTTCGGCCTGAAGAAATGTCTTCTTATATTCTATTTGTCTTTGACCTTACATATTCAAAACACAGCCATTTGAAAATGTCAAGGATAATTGTTTTTCCTCTCTCTTTCTCGCATAAATTGTATATATCTACGAATTAATTGATGGTAAAATATTATTGTTTATATATGTAAGTATATTTATAAATACATAACGCTTTTTATTGAAAACCAACAAGTTATTTTTATTTTTTGCTTATGATTTTTTTTTTCAAATATTTTTTAAAAAATATTTTCTTTGTGATCACTTATTTCTTTTTGAAAAGAATGAAATGTAATTATGTAATAAACCAAAAATAATGATAAAATATTTAATTTTTACTCAAATGTTGTACAGTCGGTTTATGAAAAAAAAAAACAAAAACATCGACGCAACAACAAAATTAGCATATAAAATTCATATATTGTAATAAAGAAATTCTTATTATTTAAATAAATAAAATTGCATAAAAATGCGTCAAAATTGTGTGTGTGTCTTTTTAAGTTCTCACATAATTGAAGGTTTATTAAAATAGCTGAAAACAAATACGAAAATGTCAGTCGTGTAAACCGACTAAGGTATACCCTCACTTTGTGAGTAATGCAATATTGGATAAGTGAAAACATTGTACCCAATCTGTAGGCAATGCAAATGTTGCCAAAATACAGAGTATGAAAAGATGATAATTTCTACAAAAATGTTGAAGAAGTTGTGTTCGAGGTGTCTTGAAAAATATTCCTTATTTTGCTGTGAACAATATATACTCAAATATATTGCACTGTACCGTAATTGTACGTGTTTATGTGCACTCATGTTAAAGTTATGGGCTTTTAAATTTTGGTATGAATACAATTTCGTGTGGTAGATACCAAAAGGGGCGTAGCAATAACACCCATTTTGCACGGGATTGTAAAAGCATTACACAACAAATTTTCAAATAAAGGGTTTTTATTTTGGTATTCAAAGAAAAATGCCATTTTTTGAGATAAATGATCGGATGTTTATTTCATGATAAAGGGGAAGGTATGCCGTTAATGATGAAAAACAACATCAGCCAAATGACCACCACGACCACGCTTACAGGACCATATCCTTTTCATGAAATTTGCCATAACCAAATCGCAAAGTGGCTGCCCTATGTCCTCGATAGCCTCACGAATTCTGTCTTCGAGGTCTTGAATCGACGCTGGACTGTTGGCGTAGACCTTATCTTTCACGTGGCCCCAAAGGAAGAAGTCGCAAGGTGTTTAGTCACAAGATCTCGGTGGCCAATTGTGATCACCTCTTCGAGAGATAACACGGTCCGGAAACTTTTCCCGGAACAGGGCAATGGTTTCGTTACTTGTGTGGCGCGTAGCGCCGTCTTGAAAGTAAGTAAACATTATCCACATCAATACCATCCAACTGCGACCATAAAAAATCATTAAGTATCTCTCGATAGCGCAATCCACTCACCGTAACTGTTGATCCAACCTCATTTTCGAAAATGTAAGGTCCAATGACCCCCGCCGGACCATAAACCGCACTAAACAGTCACACGTTGAGGATGGGGAGCTTCTCAACAATAACTCTTGGGTTTTCCGAGCCCCAGATGCGACAATTTTGCTTGCTGACGTAGCCACCGAGGTGTAAATGGGTCTCATCAGTCATGATGATTTTCGATTTTTTCGAATTTTAATAATTTCAATGCGTTTTTGAATCGTGTATCGTTCCATTTTTAGTAATGTCGTAGTTTCTACTTGTCAAATGTCAAAGAATAAAAGCTTCAAAAGTGACAGCTACCGAAATACCGGGTGATTCAAAATAACACCTCTTGTTGGAAAACCCTTTACTATGTAGAAGGACTGGACCAATATGGGCCACCTGTGCCCAAACTGGGCTTGAAATAGAAAATATATTGTTACATATTCATTTAAAAAAATGGGTTTAGGTTTATTGTAGGGTGGTAGCCGGATTTACCAGCTCACATAAACCACTTGAGGTCCCTAGTGCTACCACAGGTAGCACTTTGATAAACAAAGTTGTAGAACAAAATACGAATATTAGTCCCGGCAAGATCTATCAGACTTCGTAGAAAATCTGACCCTATTACATCCAGACATTGTTTACTCAATACGGAACAGTATCAAAGCAGGTAGGTGCTCAATGCTCTCCACTTCTTCCTTATTCTGCGGAAGTCATTGGACTCAGTTCCCAGAACTTACACTAACACAGTCGACATTCTTGTCCTCATATGTTTAAAGAGATATTTTGACCTTAGGTCGTATCATGGCCAGATTTGTCTTGCTATCCTACAGACTTACCAATATATGCAAATTCTTCGATAATTTGTAATGCTGTCGCTTTCATAGCAAGCTCATCGGCTTAGCAATTCCCGGAATATACTTTTGCCCAGGTACCCATATGAGGTATACTCGTATGTTAAACTGTTTAGCCATCTATTTGTGAGATCGGTGGAAGTCCAGGTTGTTTGTGAATTTAGGGAGGTAGCCTCCAGAGATTTATTGGCTTGCTGGCTGTCGGAGTAAATGATGACGCCAGTTTGGCCACTATGTTCCGAAGCAGCCACTTGTTTCCCACGAATTCCCTTATTGCCATTATTTCGGCCTGCTGAACACTGCAAGTACGTGGTAGTATGTGCGATTAGGTTTCTAGAAACAATGTTGCCCCGACGTGAAATATTAGAAAACTTTTAGGTCAAAATAATGAAGTCCCTTGAATTTAACTTAACTGCAATTTTCAAACTTCAAAAATGTTTTAGAAAAGGGCAGTTTTATGGGAAAAGTGCAAAGAAAATGCTGTATTTTTTCAGAAACGAAATCACCATTAGTTCTTAACATACGATTCGATAGTGAAACTAGTTCATGCAGGGTCGATTCTGTAGACTTGCCCTTGCTGTTAGCCAGTTGGTTTCCCGAACGTAGTTTTGTATCCAAGTTTGCTCTAATGAAAGTATCTAAGAACCCTTCTAGGTTATTTAATAGGAACGAGTATAAACTAAATAGGAACGAGTATAAATAAATTGACCTGAAGTCCTTTGGCCTAGTGTCTGATATATTTTCCACTTATCCCGTGAAGGTGTACTAAGAAAGTCTTTGCGCTTTCCTAAGGATCCTCTTATAGGTTTTGAGTTGCGCTTTATAGGCATCCCTGTCATTGGTGACCCCCATTTGGCCAGGTATCCTCCTATTTCTGTGGACGGCAGCCAGACAGACGGCTGGACATTGTTCTTAGGTCACTACTTCGATGTTTCACACTTTATGTCAGTATAAATTTATATATACCATTCTCCCTGTATGTTATGATTCACACGATGCAACGAGTCGCTCAACGATTCAGACTATCACGGGAGGGAGAGGCAGGAGGAATAGAAAGAGGAATTCCTTCCTCATCCTCTATCCTCTTATGATGGACAGAATAGTCGAGCAACACGTTGTATCGTGTAAATCATGACTGGGATAATGACCCAAATCGAATTTCCACCAAACATATCTGGGGTTTTAGGCCACTCCTTCGACGTATTACATGGGGATAACAATATAAAAATTGTGCTTTTAGAGGTTTTAATTTTAGAGGTTTTAATTAATTTTCTCAAGAAATGGGATTTTTTTCGTAATATCTTGTTAGATATCTTTGAAACCGTTGATGGGATGAAAAAATTATATGAGAAGAAGATGAAGGCTACTAAATTTGGGATTCTTTAAGGTTTTCCTGAATCAATTTAGTATAAATAAAATGTTAAATCGTTAGCCGTAATTTAGAGCATAAATGTCTTTCTCTTATATTTCTTAACAAAGAACGAGGCAAGTACAACAACATCTGATCACCCAAGTCAATAGGGAAGCTAAAAATAGACATAACACCAAGACCAGCGTTACCGTTGTGCGACTAAAGTGACATATTTGCCCCTTTTTTTTTTTATTTTTTGATACTAAATGTACCCCTTTTCGATTTTTTGTGCCCCTTTTCGATTTTTTGTGCCACTTTTTGGCTTTTGAAAAAAAATCTGCTTTTTATACTCTTATAACAACACTTTCGTACTAACGTACGGAAATGCCTCACGCGCTACTTTCTGAATTCGGTTATTTAATGGGATATACGCATATGCTAAAACGATTTACATTTATCTTTTGTATGTGTATGCATATGAGAATTTATTTCCACCGTTTCATCTTATTAGTGAAAATTCTGCGAATAGGTCGGCGTCTATGCAACAATACAAATAATTTGAGTGATTTCTTAAATGTAACAATATATGGTGAAAATTGATTTTTTCGAATCGGTCAGCGTTAATAAAAAAATCCAATTTGTTTTGCTTGTGGTTTCTTAAATGTAATAAATATATGGATAAGCATTTTTCATTAGGTTGATGTACATAAACATATAAGTTTTTTTCTAAACAGATCTATTGTGAGATCAAAAAAACTCAATACAAAACACATCTGTCCCAAGCACAGATCTAATTAGAAAGTATAAAAAAAAGTTACAAAAAAGTAACTATAAATAAAGAAATGTATGTGATAAAATTTATTTAGTATACATCATAAGAAGTTTTCTATAACATTGTATTTTTTGTTTAGTTTTCGTGTAAATGCATTTTTTAATGTTACCTACTTATTTTTTATGTTAAGCTTTGTTTTTTTATTGTTGTTTTCTTTAAATAAAAACCTTAAAATTGATCCCCCTTTTTTAATGATCAGTTGCCCCTTTTTTCGAAAAAATCCCCTTTTTAAAATTTTCCAACGGTAACGCTGACCATGACGACTATTAACAGTAGTGCACCGCTTCTAGTGGAGAATAGAAACGGCAACACTAAAATAACATCCATTCGCTGAAATTACTAGACGACTGTTAATTTACAACCGGACAACATTGAGTGGATGAAAACAACATAAGGTTCCCGTTATAATCGGATATATGCCGGAACGAAGTCTGTAATAGTAATAGATCAACATATCAACAACATTATCAACTCAGCGTCTCCAAGCTGCTACAACAACAACAACAAACTTTGACAATTGCTTGGCAAAAATTGCCGAATGTGAATCTACACATACATAGGTTCTAATTGCACTTTGTTCATATATGAATATATTCACACTTGCAATCTTCCCCAGCAGAATTGCACTGTTTGTGGGCAGCGTTACCGTTGAACAATTTCAAAAAGGGGCACAAAAAGGGGATTTTTTCGAAAAAAGGGGCAACAGATCATTAAAAAAGGGAGATCATTTTCAAGGTTTTTATTTAAAGAAAACAACAATAAAAAAAACAAAGTTTAGCATAAAAAATAAGTAGGTAACATTAAAAAATTCATTCATTTACACGAAAACTAAACAAAAAATACAATGTTATAGAAAACTTCTTATGATGTATACTAAATATATTTTATCACATACATTTCTTTATTTATAAAGTTTAGTTACTTTTTTATACTTTCTAATTAGATCTGTGCTAGGGACCGATGTTTTGCATTGAGTTTTTTTGATCTCACAATAAATATGTTTAGAAAAAAACGTATATGTTTATGTACATCAACCTAATGAAAAACACTTATCCATATATTTGTTACATTTAAGAAACCACAAGCAAAACAAATTGGATTTTTTTATAAACGCCGACTGATTCGAAAGAAAAAAACAATTTTCACCATATATTGTTACATTTAAAAAATCACTCAAATTATTTGTGTTGTTGCATAGACGCCGACCTATTCGCAGAATTTTCACCAAAAAGATGAAACGGTGGAAATAAATTCTCATATGCATACACAAAGATAAATGTAAATCGTTTTAGCATATGCGTATATCCCATTAAATAACCTAATTCAGAGTAAGTATCCCGTGATGCATTTCCGTACGTTAGTACGAAAGTGTTGTTATAAGAGTATAAAAAGCAGATTTTTTACAAAAGCCAAAAAGTGGCACAAAAAATCGAAAAGGGGCACATTTAGTATCAAAAAATAAAAGGGGCGCGAATCGGATATATGCCGGAACGAAGTCTGTAATAGTAATAGACTTAAGGATTATCAACTCAGCGTCTCCAAGCTGCTACAACAACAACAAACTTTGACAATTGCTTGGCAAAAATTGCCGAATGTGAATCTACACATACATAGGTTCTAATTGCACTTTGTTCATATATGATATATGAATATATTCACACTTGCAATCTTCCCCAGCAGAATTGCACTGTTTGTGGGCAGCGTTACCGTTGAAAAATTTCAAAAAGGGGCACAAAAAGGGGATTTTTTCGAAAAAAGGGGCAACAGATCATTAAAAAAGGGAGATCATTTTCAAGGTTTTTATTTAAAGAAAACAACAATAAAAAAAAACAAAGTTTAGCATAAAAAATAAGTAGGTAACATTAAAAAATTCATTCATTTACACGAAAACTAAACAAAAAATACAATGTTATAGAAAACTTCTTATGATGTATACTAAATATATTTTATCACATACATTTCTTTATTTATAAAGTTTAGTTACTTTTTTATACTTTCTAATTAGGTCTGTGCTAGGGACAGATGTTTTGTATTGAGTGTTTTTGATCTCACAATAAATCTGTTTAGAAAAAACGTATATGTTTATGTACATCAACCTAATGAAAAATACTTATCCATATATTTGTTACATTTAAGAAACCACAAGCAAAACAAATTGGATTTTTTTATAAACGCCGACTGATTCGAAAAAAACAATTTTCACCATATATTGTTACATTTAAGAAATCACTCAAATTATTTGTGTTGTTGCATAGACGCCGACCTTTTTGCAGAATTTTCACCAAAAAGATGAAACGGTGGAAATAAATAAATAAATCGTTTTAGCATATGCGTATATCCCATTAAATAACCTAATTCAGAAAGTAGCCCGTGAGGCATTTCCGTACGTTACACAGAGGGGTGAAATCGCAAAAAATGGAGATCAATTAAACTACTCATCCCATTTAAAAAATTCTTTCACTATTAGAATGCTACGTTATCACTGAGTGACATAGGCTATAATTTTTTTTTGGAAAAGTGGGCGGTGCCACTCCCCCCTCCTAAAAATCGCTCTGGCGGCCATAATAATAGAGCGATTGTCACGAAACTTTCCCAATGTTGTACTGTTGACCTGCTAATAGTCCTTGGCTATACTTGGTTATGATTGGATAAAGGGGCATGGCACCGCCCATATAACTCAAAACTTAGAACGGATATATCTCATGAACTATCAGAGGTATGAAGATGAGATTTGGTATATATGTTGATCGTACAGTATGAATTACATCCAAGGTGGAATAGGGCGGTGCCACGCCCCTTTTTAAAAAATGCTTTTTTGGAAAAAAAATTAATACAATTTTTACATAGTAATCAATTTATTTTTAATATAATTACGTAGACGAAAGGGGGATTATTGTATCATATATGTAACTAAATTCGGGACTCAAAGCAGATATTAAAATTGTTCGATCGTGTACGGATGTGTCCGGTGAGCGTTTTGTTCAAAAATATAAATAGCTTGTTCCTTCATATCTACAAAATAGTAAAAAAGTTTATACATAAGTATTTATATATATCGTATTATATTATTATATATATATAAGTATTTATATATATATATAAAAGAACTTTTGGATGTATCTAATGTATATATTTATTATAAGACATGTGTTTCTGACCTGCTATTTTAAAAAATATGCCCAAAGTCATGAAACTCTAATGCATCGCCCTCGATATAATCATTGTCGTCATCTGTATCATGATTTGTGCCTTCTGGTGCCACGTTCGTCAAAACTGAAGGCGAAACTAGTAGATCTACTACTGATTTTGGAAGTTGGTGGAGTTTTTTTTGGGCAATTTTGTTTTACCAGATAGGATTGGATCTGAACTAAGTAGGAACCTATTTAATATGTCTCGATTGCAATCCTCCCGACTACATTTGCGAGAAAAATGTTCTCTGTAGTTTTTAAAATCTTTGTTTCGGGCTTCCTGGGCTTCCTCAGACAGTTCACCGATCGGTAATAGGGCATGCAAAATGATTTCTGGGCCATGTATTAAAAACTTATGCAAGGTTGGTGGCATGTTAAACCACTGATACTTCTTAACAAAAAGTCGAGCTGTATTCTGAGCAAATACAACACATAACGCACAATAACAAATACTCTTGTCATTGTAACACACAGTTGCTAACGATATACAAAAACAACAATTATAACAAAGAAAACGAAGACAAAGCAAACAAAAGACAAGAACTGGTGTTCTTTGCTTGAGTGACTATTTTCACAGTTTATTTAATAAAAAAAATTCGCGCAAAAACGCGCCACATTTTATTACTGAATATGAAAGCCTAGGAACTGTAGTTTCTTAAAAAATTAATATACTAACGCCAAATAACCCCATTCATATTTAAATATCCACAAATATTTTGAAAATAGCCAAAATTTAGACACATTTTAAAATATTTTTTAAAAATATTTCTACACATTTTTTGTTTACACAATTATTTTTAGAACAACGCTAAAATACCTGAGGTTGAAGATTCCATAGTGAAAGTATTACTTTTGACTTGCGAAAAACTATATATTAAGCGTCGAAATATACCGAATTTCAATTAACACTATTGTGCGCGAATAGCTCTAAAATTACTTAACTTTAACACAATGCAGCTTGACAAGTAAACAACATATGACATTGAAATTTTCAGTAGTGATGTAGAATTTTATATACTTTAATCGGATACTAAGTATTTTTCAAAAAAACAAATTTTCATTTTTCAATTAATATCCATTTTTTGCGATTTCACCCCTCTGTGCGTTAGTACGAAAGTGTTGTTATAAGAGTATAAAAAGCATATTTTTTACAAAAGCCAAAAAGTGGCACAAAAAATCGAAGAGGGGCACATTTAGTATCAAAAACTAAAAGAGGCGCGAAAGTAGCACGGCTGAAAAAAAGGGGCAAATATGCCACTTTAGTCGCACAACGGTAACGCTGTTTGTGGGAGAGGGAAGCAGTCGGTTACCGGTTACCCCCTTTCCGACTGCGTCCCTCTCCACAAACACAGCAATTGTGCGGGAGGAAAATTTCAAGTGTGAATATGAACTTTGCAACGCTAACTGGCCTAACAGTTTAAAATATAACGGTCAAATTCAAATTCATATGAAAACAGATGCAAAATTAAAAATAATTTTTTTATATTTCTTTGCATCACATTCGTAAATCAGCCGGTATGTCTAACGCCGTTGCAAAAACAAAAACATCGTTGTCGTTTGCGGAATATTTTCAGCGCCGCCGGTAGACATCGTTGTTTGGCCTAGATCTCTGGAGAAAAAAAATAGGAGAAACATACACGTAAACCTCTTCACAGGAGATTATCAATTAAAAACTACAAGCAGATAAATTAAACAAAAGCAAATCAAGTGACAACACAACACGCAAGCAAAGGCAGTCAGATACAGAGCTAAAATGAGACGACGTCTTCCACAAATTTTAACAGTTTTTCTACTTTTTGTTGCTGCTGCCATAGTTAAAGCTGATGATCCTTTGAATCCTAAGGAACAAAAAGAAAAGTCAACCAAACAGCCACCATGCAAAGCTTGTTGGACATTGGTGTCTTCTTTTAAACTGGGCTTGGAACGCACAAGGTAAGTGTTTGAGTTTATTCTCTGCCCCACTTGTTAAAAAAGTATTGAAAATTTGCATTGGAGACTGTTTTGTTTATCCCATGCTCATTTTCCTCCCCCACATGATAATGTGAAAGAAAATTGGCATTGCGAAAAATATCTGTATTAACTTTTTCTCACTCCAAATTTCCAGTCGTGGTAAACATGCCGGTGGTGATGCCGCTTGGGAGGAGGAGAAATTACGCTCCTACAAGACTAGCGAAGTCCGTCTGGTGGAGATCCAGGAAAATCTCTGTCGGGATGTTCGACGTGGTCAAACACAGTGTCACAACCTGGCCAATGATCATGAACATTTGCTAGAGGAATGGTTTATTCACAAACAAAGTGAAGACGAAGATTTACACAAATGGCTTTGCATCGAACAGTTACAAGTTTGTTGTCCGGAGGGGCATTACGGTGCAGAATGTAAACCATGTACGGACTGCCGTGGAAATGGAAAGTGCAAAGGAGATGGAACCCGTAAAGGCAATGGTAAATGCAACTGTGATGCCGGTTATGCTGGAGATGATTGCAATCAGTGCGGACTCGGATTCTATGAAGCTTTTCGTGATGACAAAAAATTGTTGTGTTCAGCATGTCATAAATCGTGTACCAAAGAAGAGGGTTGCAAGGGTGCCGGACCAAAAGGTATGTTTATATGTACAGAGAAGGTGTGTGCTATTCATTTTTTAAATAAATAGTTGAGAACATTAGCTGTCTAAGACAAAACAAATATATTTAACGCCGATCTCTGTATGGGGATAATAACAAAATTTTGACCGATATTAAAAAATTTCTTTGTGGAATTTTAGAACAAATTAAACAAAAACTGCAAATTTTCAGACAAATCGACTGGAAAATGTGGCCTTTATGGCATAAAGACACAAATTTTAAAGCGACCTCTATGGTAGTTGTGGCAAAACATGGATGGATGTTTTCCAGGTGGACCATTTAAATTTCTAAATTTGATTTGGTTAGAAAAAAAAAGTATTGGAAAGGTTGAACTTTGCGATATAATAATAGAACACAATACTACCACGACTGGATCGGCAGTACATCATTCGATCAGCCCAATTTTTCAGTACATTTTCGATTGTTTCGGGTCGAATCTCTTTAAAGGCAACTTCGATTTTAAATTGTGAAGGCATTACCCTTCACAATTTTAAGTATTTGTATGGACTGGAATCAAAGATATAAACAGTTAACTTTTTGTGCATGACTGCCCATTTGTATGGGAGGTACCAAAAGGTTTGTGGCTATAACTCCAATTTTTTATGGGACTGAAGTTACAATAAATGCTTTACTCTTCACAATATTTCAAGTTTTTCTATGGACCGGAATCAATGTTTAAGCCGTTAACTTTTTGTGATAATCCATATTTTACCAAATATTGATAAACCTTAGTGGGGGAGATACTCGAAGAAGTGGACCAACATAGTCCATCTTTGACCTTAGCCTGAGGTACGAAAAAATATTGACGCATACCAAATTTGAACCCAATCTGTTTATCCTGTCGAATGTTATCGGGCGCACCAACCAGATAGACAGGCTGTCGGGCATTGCCAAATATTCATGGCGTCTCTTAGGTCACTCCATCGATGTGTTACACTTTTGGCCCGCAGCATCTGATATATACCCTTGTTCACAATAGTGGGTGTACAAAATCCGGATTATGTTGAAATTTTCCTATTTCTACCAAAAGTGCTACAATTTCTACATTTGTCCATAGCATTTCCTCAAATATGCATTGTTCTCTTCGTTAGTATGCTAGCTTTCAAAAATTATATTTTTTATATCATTTATAGTCCTCGTAATTTCCTTTAATAAATACATATATGTACATATACATATTTGGAATATCGTCGATCAGTTATGTTGATTTCGATTTCATATTTGTGACTTGTTGTGATTGTGTAACAGTCACAAAAACGGGTAAATGCATCCCTCGCAATTTCGGTAGCAATCATCTAAATGTTTTTTTATTCTGTTTTTTTTTGACTATTTTCCAATGACTATAGTCAAAGAATTATCAAACGTTTGCACCACGTTCTCGTATCTCCCACACCAAGTACCAAATTCCATATTAGATTTGTCAAAATGTGAGAAAATACTTTATTCGGGTTCCTCGAGTTAATTTGTTTACTTTAGGGCAAACATGAAATAATTACTTACATTTTCCTTTTTTTGTTTTAATCCATCTTAATGATTCCCCATCCTGTATTTTTTCAGCCTGCACGAAATGCAACGAAGGCTGGCGTTTAGATGCTACAAATGGTTGTCAGGACATCAATGAATGCCTGGACAAGCCTCGAACTTGCCGACCCAATCAATTTTGTGTCAACAATGAAGGATCTCATTCGTGTCTGGAATGTGACCGTTCGTGTGAAGGCTGCGATGGTGATGGACCGGATATGTGCAAGAAATGTGCTGCCGGTTATTCACTCAAGGATGGCAAATGTCAAGGTAAGTGTTAAATTGTGCTTGTGCTTGTCACAAAAGAAATATGTCATATTTTATATTCTATCTACTTATTTATCTAATGCGCTCCATCGCGTCTCATCAGATGATTCTAATGAAAAACGTGATCAATATGTGAATATCACACGTTTTCTAACCTATTTCGGCTTGTGTGTGGCCACCTGTGTTATCTTCCAAAGTTCCACACACATAGCTTACATAGTTGGAGCTGCTGTAGCCATTTACATAGCGGCATCGGAATATTGGCTTAGTTCCGCTCCTGCCGGAGCTAATAAGCCACAAATCGATACAAAACAATTGGAAGAAATGTTAATGAAATCATTGTAAGAGGAGGAGGACACGTACAACATCATTGCATTGCATTTGTTTGTCTAGGAGATGTGTACTATTTTAATTACAACTAAGAGTAAAAGTAAAGAAGCTGTTCAATCCAATATTGTTGAATGGCGAACACAAAGCATTTATTCTGTGAATAAATGTTTGGCCCAAAGCCCAAAGACAATGGTATACAATGCATGTCGATTTAACATGAAATATACATACATACATAGAATAAATTAAAGTTAAACAAAGAAGTGATTAATTTGTACGCCATTACATTGTAAAACCTTTTCTATTGTATTTTTACATTATTATTATTAATGATTTGGAATGCTTTATCTAAATTTTTCAATTTTCTGTTATCAATAAATTTGTTTCTTTTTATACTGAACATACAGATATAGGCAGCTAATACATACTTGTATATCGTTAATATTTTGTAGGTCTTCGATTTATTCAATATAAATTTAGTAAATATTTTGAACTTCTAGCATTTATATATAGAATAATTCATGGATTTTGTATTGAACGAAAAAATCAGAATTCGCAGATTTGTTGCATATTTTATAAAATTATGTAAAAGACACAGAATTTATGTGTCTGACACTTAAAGGTTTATTGCTTGTGTGTTCGCTAAAATCAAATGTTTTATTGATATTTTTTTATTAAAATTTACCGCCTGACCCACGATGTCGAACGTTACCGTTCGCATGATTTCTATGCGAAAACAGATGATTTTCGACCTACAAAAAACCATCAGAACGACAAAGCGAATAAAAAACATACTGCCTGATGTCTGTTGGTTGGTCTCAAATTCGCTGTTTTTCGCAAAGAAGTTAACGTTCGATATTGTGGTTATTTTAACAATAAATTTAAATTTCGATGTCCAAAAATTTTCTAGGCAACAAGCCTTATAAAATATATTTTTTATATGTTTTATTAATATATTTTTTCGCCCACTGTTCCTTAACCGCAGTTTTTACATATAAATTAGCCCACAAAATGACCTTTCATTTAGAAAAAATGTTCGGGCTCACGATGCCGAAATATTTTTTAAATGTTATACATGCCTTTTGGATAGAATGGAAATTAAAATAAGGACCATTTTTGTAATCTCTGACAAATAAAGTTTTTTTTTTGTTAAATTCAGGATTAAATTTTCCCTCGACACTGCGGACTTTTTGACTCAGTTCACTCCATTAGAAGGCGCAACTTGTTTACTTCTCCAAACAAAAATAAAATTGGTAATTTATAGTGAACTGTCCTTCCCCCATTTCCGCATAAATATTTTCATATTTTTTCAAAAAATTCCTTTAATTTATTCTTTTTAAAAAATTTCAATTTTAATTAAAAAAATTAATATTCGTGAAATATTTAAAATATGTGGGATTTCATGTCAAGGGAGCAAATTTTTAAAAGCGATGTCTTCTGATCGATATGAAACTTGCACCAAATTTATTGGATAGCAGTTATGACACCAAATTTCAAGATCGGTTAAGGACTGTGAATCGGAGGGTGTTGAATTTTGAAATTTCGGACAAACGGACCTTTTTTCCATCCATATAACTACTTACCTATTAGTGTTTACGATAACTTTTTCTTTAATCTTTTTAAGAAAAAAAATCGCAAAAATATTTTTTTGTGATTTTTTTTACGGAATTAAAATGACATTTGACATTTTTGTAAAAACCCATATTTTTATTTTTTTGCTCAAAAGAAAGCGAAGGTTATTTCCTTCAAGACCTTGGTGTTCTTTTAGCGGGGTGGGACCAATCAAAATAAAGATAAACCTCTAAAAAATGAGGTTAAACTATATATTTTAGCATAACTGGATAATCATTTATCGTAATTGGCTGAGGAAAGCTTTAAATAATCCTAAATACATTTTCTTCATCCCATTGGCGGTTTTAAAGATATCTTCCAAGATATTGCGTAAAATCCCATTTCTTGAGAACATTTTAATAATTTTTTAATTAAGAGGTTAAACACATCGAAAAACTCACAATTATCATATTGTCGGTCGGTCATGAATAAAATGAGACCATTCCGAAGAATGTCGATGCCAATTTTAAAAAGTTGTAGCTCATTTGTCGATGTTTTTAAGAGTTTTTATTCAAAAATTTTAAAATGTTCTCAAAATGGATTTGGATGGATTTTTTCGCATTATCTTGTAGCATATCTTTGAAACCGAAATGGGATGAGGAATTTATATTAGAAGAAGATGAAGGCTAATTTGGGATTATTTGAAGCTTTCCTGAACTAATTACGATAAATGGTTCTCCAGTTATGCAAAAATATATTGTTTATTTTGATAGCTTAACAGGGTCATCCACTAATGGTCTTAAAGTAAATGACCTATGTTTTCTTTTGAGCAAAAATAAAAATATTGTTTTTCACAAAAATGTCAAAACAACATTAAATTTCGCAAATAAAAATTCACAAACTAATATTTCTGCGAATTTTTGTATTTTCTTAAAAAGATTGAAGAAAAGGCTATCGAAAACACTTTGGGCAAAATTTTACCGAAAAAACGGAAAGGCACCCTTTTACCGAAATATCAATATTCAACACTCTCCGACTCACAAAGTCGTTATGCGATCTCGTTGAAATTTTGTGTCATAGCTACTATTCAATGGGACTTAAATTAGTGCAAGCTTCATCCCGATCAGAAGACATCACATTTTAAAATATTGACATGAATATCCAATATTTTTTCGAGTTTAGGGCTATTCAATGGGACTTAAATTAGTGCAAGCTTCATCCAGATCAGAAGACATCACATTTAAAAATTGGCTCACTTGACATGAATATCCAATATTTTTTCGAGTTTAGGGCCAAACAAATATCAATAAACTATTAAAATTCCAAACATCTTTGTAATCTGTGAACAATAAGGCATCAAAAATAAACGTTTTAGACCAGGAGCTTTTATAAGATTCTAGAAAAATTGCAGCATTCATTATTCACCAGATTTTGAGGAATTTTTGAATTATTTAACTTCATTAGAAGTTTTCATTATTTATGACCTATCCTGTTAATTCTATACCTGTTTTACCATTTTTTCAAAATTTTATTTTTGTTTCATATTTTCTTTAAAATTTTTATTTTTTTTTTAAATTTTTTTTCGACATTTTATTTTTGTTTAAATTTTTTTTCAAAATTTTATTTTTAGTTGAGTCCCTAGCACCTGTAGATGAAGAAGTTGATGATGATGATGAGGAGGGGGAAGAATACACGCAGATAGAAGCTCCTCATCTCAAAGATGAGTTATAATTTCTGTTTAAACCAAATATAGAATAGCACAATTAGAAAAACATAAACACCACCCGCCCTGCCCCTCTTCCATTAACCTATTAAGTTATTTTAAGATACCCTTCAGAGTACTGTGTTAATTATTTAATATAGCAAAAAAAAAATAATTAAATAAAAGTCTAAGTCAAATAAAGAAAATTAAAGCATCGATAAATTCATAATACAATAATAACATCAGTAATTTATTATGATTTGTAATATGTTTGTATGATGCAGCTTTAAACATGTTGTTTAATATACAAAATAAATCCTTTGACAAATCAATTAACCATTCTTTTCCTTGTTATCATCTATTTTAGACTCAACATTCATAATTGACTCCTTTTGTTCTTTGAATAATTGCAGGTTTTCTAACATTTTAGGATTTCCATCTAGATGAGAGCAGCTACCGACAAAACTGCCAAAGATGTCTTCTTCGTTTGCTTGGAATTCTTTTTCCTGTACATTCTGTGTATCTTCATCTTCGCCATCATCTTGGCTGTATTTTGCCAAAGTGTTATCCAATGTTTTTATGGTATTTTCCAGTTCTTCTTTTAGAAATCGATCTACCACTTGTTCAATGATATCTTTCTCGTTTCGCTGCTCATGCATGATTGAGTCATTTACACTACTAGATCTTGATGTCTCTTCGGAAATATCAGATTCCGGGGGTTCCTCTACACACACTTGACCACCCTTCAATACATAATCCGGTTGTGCCTTATTATAATCGCCATACAATTCCTTCAATGTGGATTTGGTTAGATTAAATTGACGCCAGCCAAAACCTTCATTATCTCGCTTTTTGGCGGCTTCATGGCGAGCCACCTTTCTAGCAGCATGTGCCATTTCTTCCTGTTGAGTTCTTGGCATCTTTATAGTCTCGTCTACGACACTGTTGCGCTTCGATGACCAACTCGAAGAAATTGATCTGCGTGAACGTTTTATAATTTGCCGACATTTCTTTGTAATACCTCCAACAATTTCCGAGATCAAAGCTATGGCACCAATGGCATAACCAATACCCATTAACAGAAACATACCCTCTGTGTCGGCTGTCGTCAATTGTCGCTCTTCTTGTATGCTTTCACGCAAAGGCGATGAGGAACTTGCTTGTAGTAATTTGCCATTCGATGATCTTTGCATGGACCATTTCACTTCACTTTCAATTTTATTGATTAGCCCGGCTTGTTGGGCCAAGAGAATGAGAGAGTTAAATTTTTGTTTATACACGGAATTTTTGGGAAACATATATCCGATGTAAAACAAGGCAAAGCATTCCTCACTTAAATGGAGAGCTGAACGGCGGGATATGTTTCTGCAAAAAACGGACAAATAAGAGTAAATTGTAATAAAAAGAAAAAAATGTTTACAACAATAAAGACACAACAAAATCCATACTGCCCTAAAAAGGAGAACTTGACTTGGAGATAGCGTTACAACAGACTGCCTAGAAAGACCTATAACTCATGAAGACTGAGCATAGCTAAAACAAGTAAGAAAGTTCAGTCGGGTAAACCGACTTATGTATCCCTTCACCTTGAGTCCCTTTGTTTTAATTAAATTATTATCAATTTAAATTACATTTAATAACTTAAACATATGCACTGGTATTAAAGTTAAGAGCTGTTTATATTTGAAACAAAATGGACCATTTGTGTGGGAGGTACCAAAAGGGCCGTGCCAATAACTGTAATTTTTCTCTGGAATCTAGATACTCTAAAACCATTACACCGTACAAAATTACAAGTATTTATATTCACTGGTGTTAAAGTTAAACTGTGTTAACTTTTGGTACAATAAGGTCCATATGTGTGGGAGGTACCAAAAGGGCCGTGCCAATAACGCCCACTTTTCTCTGGGCTCTAGGTACTATAAAAGCATTATATTGTACAAAAGTATTTGTATGCACTGCTATTAATGTTATAAGCTGGTAACTTTTGGTACAAAATGGTCCATTTGTGTGAGAGGACCCAAAAGGGGCGTCCCAATAACGCCCACTTTTCTCTTGACTTTAGGTACTATAAAAGCATTACACTGTGCAAATTTTCAGGTATTTGTATGCACTGGTATTAAAGTTATAAGCTGTTAACTTTTGGTCGAAAATGGTCCATTTGTGGGGGAGGTACCAAAAGGGGCGTGCCAATTACGCCCACTTTCCTCTGGACTCTAGGTACTATAAAAACATTATACTGTACAAAATTTCAAGTATTTGTATGCACTAGTATTAACGTTATAGGCTGTTAACTTTTGGTGCAAAATGGTCCATTTGTGTGGGAGGTACCAAAAAGGGAGTGGCCACTCCGCCCATTTTTCTTGACGTGTTAGCGACTAACAAACTAATACAATTTGTGAAATTTCAGAAGATTCGTGTAAGTAGTATTGAAGGTATTAAAGAATCAATATTTCACTAAAAGTTAACCCTTTGTGTGGGAGGTGCTAGAAGGAGTGGACCAATATGGCCCATCTTCGAACTTAGCCGGAGATAGAAGAAAATATTATGGCATACCAAATTTGAAGTTAATCAGTTACTCCTTTCGAGAGTTATCGTGCGCACCAGCTAGCAGACTGACACACAGACAGACGGACATTGCTCAAATAATGACGCAAAACGGATTTCAGTCGAACGTACTTAGGGTCTTAGGTCACTCCTTCGATGTGTTACACTTTTGCCTCGTAGCAAATGATATATGCCCTCCTCTCTAAGGTGAGGGGATAAAAAGGGGTGAGTCAGTTCTTGACTTTATTCTAATTACCATCCTAACTATTTGTAACATAGACAATAAACCGACAAGAAGTACTCAACGCAAACGTTTGTTACTCACCGGCTGTCTTACAAAATTATTGGGTGGAATGTACTGGACGACCATTCATACTCAGGTCACCATTATATAGAGTTCAAACTCGCTGAAAAAGCACCTAAACCTGCCGTCTACAGAAAATAATTTCAAAAAAAAATCCCCAACTCCAAACTTCTGTACGAACCGAATGTCAAAGCCGGTTTGGATAATCTGGTCGAGCATATCAACACATCATTCAATAGTTCCCTTGAAGAAGCCTGTTCAAAACCAAGGTACAAGGGTAAAACTAAACCACAATGTGGGACTTCTGAGTTTAAGGCTATTAAAAAGACCTGCAACTAGCTATTCAATAAGGCCAAATATACTGGGGTCACGAATGTCTGGGATGCCTATACAGAGCAACTCAAAATCTATAAGATGGATCTTAGAAAACCACATAGGCGATCTTGGCACACCTTTTGTGGAGAATTCGAAAAGGCCTCGGATGCCGCAAGGCTTCCTAACATGTTATCCACTGCTTCCTGTACAGTGGGTTACTTGCAGGGTGAGTCAAATAACAGGACAGAAAACAGCGGGCAGTCAGTCGCAGATATCGCACACCAGGCCAAAAGACTTCAGACCAATTAGCCTATTGCCCTTTCTATTGAAAGGTCTGGAAAGACTTATAGATTTCATCATTAGGGAAAACCTGGATACAAAACATGTTTAGAATAAGGAAAAGTTTACAGAATCAGCACGAAATTGCACCCATAATCGAATTCAATATGGCCTTTTTTTCATAGACACACATCTAAGGGTGGACCATATACCAACTGTGTACACCTTCGAGAGGAACTTCATCACTAAGATACCTGTCAGAGAGGAATGGGTTGGAAGAATACCAGGAAACCGAAACCTTCTACACAGATGGTTCGAAGCTTGATTATAAGGTTGGCTGGTTCACAAACAGCCCTCGACTGCCGCAGATTTCTTAACGAGAAGACTGAGTTTAACATATGGGTACTTGGGCATAGGGATATTCAGGCGTATTACAAAACTGATGAACATGATAGGGAAGGGACAAATTAAATCGCCACATGTAGGGTAGCTAGACAAATCTGGCCAAGATACGAACTGAGAAGGTCAAAGTGTCTCCTTGCACTAGAGATGAAGGAACTGTATACTTTAGTGTCGGTTCTGACGGTACACTGTTTGTTCGCCGAACACGCCAGAAGATTTGGTATTGATTCTAATGACTTCTGCAGGAGCTGTGGTGATGAGGGAGAAGTGGAAAGCATTGAGCACCTGCTTTGCTACTGCCCATCATAAATTCCTCATGGATATACTGGGGACTTCGATGAAAGGCCACTAAGCCTGTGGTATCGACCTCTGAGGTCTTCCTCTATACTAGAATCGACCTCTGAGGGTTTCCTATGTACTAGAGTCGGCCTCTGAGGTCTTTCTCGATACTAGTGTCGACCTCTGAGGTCTTTCTCAGTACTAGACCCGACCTCTGAGGTCTTTCTCTGTATTAGAGTCGACCTCTGAGGTCTTCCTCTATAGTATTCTATTTCGAGGTTCCCTACTTTTTTCAAGACAAAAACACAGAAAATTCAAATTGAATGGGGAATGTTTATTATCATTTAAAAAAACAGTTTTTGGCATTTATTTTTTGAAGATTATGTCTATCAAATGTTGGCCGCGGCTACGTCTCAGATGATCCATCCGTTGAGTCCAATTTTCGATGACTCGTTCGAGCATTTCGACTGGTAACTGGCGAATGACACGCGTGATGTTTTGCTCCAAGGCCTGAATCGAAGCTGGTTTGTCCGCATAAACTTTAGACTTTACATATCCCCACAGGAAAAAGTCTAACGGTGTGATATCACACGATTTTGGCGGCCAATCGACCGGCCCAAAACGTGAAATTATCTGCTCACCGAAGTGTTCCCTCAATAAATCCATTGATTGATGCGATCTTGTTGAAACCAAATGGCGCCGAGATCACGAGCTTCAATTTCAGGCATCAAATAGTCGGTTATCAGGGCACGATAACGGTCGCCATTGACGGTTACCTTCTCACCGGCATCATTTTTGAAGAAATATGGGCCGATGATTCCACCGGCCCAAAAACCGCACCAAACCGTTGTTTTTTCTGGATGAAGTGGCAGCTCTTGAATCTCTTCAGGTTGCTCTTTGTCCCAAATGCGGAAATTTTGCTTGTTTGCATACCCATTGAGCCAGAAATGGGCCTCATCGCTGAACAAAATTTGGCGCGAAAACATCGGATCTTCTTGGAACTTTCCAAGAGTCCATAGAGCGAAGCGATGTCGCTTGGGAAGGTCGGTCGACTTCAGTGCTTGCACAAGCTGTATTTTGTATGCTTTCAATTCTCGACGAGACCTCGAGATCTCGACGAAAAATGCGCCAAGTCGTTCCATACGTCAGTCCGAGTTGCTGCGAACGAGCCGAATCGACTCTCCACGGTCCTCGTGTACACTCTCAGCTACGGACGCTACATTTTCTTCACTGCGTGCTGGATGTGGTCTATTCGGTCGAATATTATCCAATAATGAATGCTGGGTCTCAAGATAGGTGATGGTGTTGCGAATTGTACGCTCAGTAGGCCGATTATGTTGACCATAAGTTGAGCGAAGTGCACGAAACACATTTCTCACTGAACGTGAATTTTCGTAATAAAGTTGAACGATTTATAAACGTTGTTCAGGCGTAAGTCTTTCCATGACGAAATGCCAAACAATACCTTACAAAAATAACATGACAGCATGACACGACTCACATGTGGTCTGTCAAAAAAAGGCTATTGAAAGAAGTATCTCTACTTGGATCAACCGTTAGATTCGACTTCTGAGGTCTTCCTCTGTACTAGAGCCTTAACCTAAACCTTAACCTATATTTGTAGTTTCTCCCACTGTTTCGCCGTCTCATACAGGGTGGGCCATTTACAATTTGAATCGGCTATAAAAAAAGTACTGATAATTTGTTCAAATTTCTGGTTTTATTGGAAAGGTTGAACTTTGTCATTTAAATAAGGAATGCAAAACTCGTATCACTCATATGACTACCACTACTGGCTCGGCAGTGCCATAATGATTCATATGCCACAATGGCCTTGTTAGTAAGTGCCATATGGCCTTTTTAGTAAGTGCCATATGGCCTTTTTAGTAAGTGCCATAATGGCCTTGTTAGTAAGTGCCATAATGGCCTTGTTAGTAAGTGCCATAATGGCCTTGTTAGTAAGTGCCATAATGGCCTTTTTAGTAAGTGCCATAATGGCCTTTTTAGTAAGTGCCATAATGGCCTTTTTAGTAAGTGCCATAATGGCCTTTTTATTAAGTGCCATAATGGCCTTTTTATTAAGTGCCATAATTTCCTTGTTATAATGGCCTTGATTGTCTTGATGGCCGATCAACCCAATTTTTCACTAAATTTGTTATTGTTCCGGGTCGAATCTCTTCAATGGCAACCTCGATTTCATGTTTTAACGCTTCAATTGTCTATGGATGCTTTGCGTAACATTTATCCTCATTGGCTCCCCACAGAAAATAATTCAAAGGTCTCAAATCACAAGTCAAAGTAATCGGAAGTTCAAAAAAAAAAAAAATACAAATGAATACGAAAATCAATTCCCTATATTTTCTGCCCCTATTATCTTCGATTTTCCAAATTAAGAAGTTTATAATACTATTAATGAGAATACTCACTCGTTGGAGAAATTAGCTTGAACCAAATACTCTAATTGCGCACGAGATCCCAGAAAGGCATAATTCCAGAAGAAACTCTGTGTCACGTTACCAATGCCCTCTTCTATCGTAGAAACATATTCCATTTTCTGGAATAAACGCATTGTAGCGTCATGTGATGAATTTTGAAACCAGTTTTCCCAGCCTCCATTGTCTGCAAAAAAAAACCAACAACACAACAATAAATCATCTAAACCTATTAAAGAACGTACAAAAGACCTTTTTCACAAAACCTTATGAGAAGTTTTAAAAACTGAACTGACAATAGTCCACAAAATATTATGAATAAAGCCCTATCTCTGTACCATACTCACCCATGGTTCCAACTCGGAAAAATAAACCCAACAAATCCAGAACCGAGTCCACTGTATCCGGGAAAGCGGGTAGCGTAACAAATGCAATAATTGAGCCCGTATAACAAGCCGTAATTATAATCGTAAATATCCAATATGAACCAATCAAAATTCTTGTCGACAACTTTTGGGTATTACCCCATGAATATCGCCCCGAAAACGTCAGCGAATTCGTGAACATTCCAAAGACATACCAGAACATATTCTCAATTTCACCCCAATTACCGAGTAAATGACTTAAAGTCAAACGATCTGTAAAGACAATGGGAAACACACCGCCCAAGTAAATGAATATTAAGGCCACCCACACGGGCCATTGGAAGGGACCCATTATTGCGCGATACCTGTAAAAAAGAAACTCAATTTTAATATGAAACACTTAAATCGATTAAATTTCTTTCGCACTTTGGCAAAGCTTTCGAGGCCAGAGTTATGAATGCGGCACAATCCTTGGAATGACCAACGGATAGATCGATACCTTGCAATCGCTCTGGCGAAATATACAAACCGCTCATTCCCAAATCGACCAAACGTTCGGATACACTGTAGTCCAATAATTCCAAGGGTCTGAAATAAAAAAATTGATGCTAGTTTATAAAAATCATAAATAATTACTTTCCTCTGTTAGGAGGTAATCACTTTTTATTTTCGAAATCAGCATTTGGGGTGTCTAAAATGTCTATCGAGAAGTTAAGTTTTCTTCCCATCATATCCAATAAACGGTATTCGACACCATCCCAACGGACTTGAGTGACTCCAGTAGCATCTAAGGTTCTTATTCGAAATATATACGGTGGCTGATTAACGGCCATCACCTGGAAGCGGTGCCCAGCAAATCCGTGATCAAATTTTTTCGGAAACAGATTGATATGTGGTCGTGTCAATCCTCCTTTAATCCAGCTGGTCAGGACTACGGGTTTGTTGGAACCCAAACCATCGGCATATAGTTTATGGGTGTATAGGACGTAGGGACGTTCCTTGAAAATAAAGTAATACATACATTATGGAGCATATGTGAGGATATTTGCAGGAAGTAAATTGTAGAACATTTTAATTTCACTGCAACTGTTTAGTCTTCACTATTAAATTGTAAAAAATACTGGTTTTATATGCAACTGACTCGCTAGAAATATTTTCTAGTTTCAATTGCCATGCTTCAATTAAGCATTGCTCTCTGCATTCTATTGAAGCAGTTATAGAACTGACACCAAGACATTAATTGCACCGGTCGACAAAAACGATTTTTTTCTGGGTTTCTGTTTTAATGCATGAATTCTGATGCTATACATCAAAATATGCCAAAATATCCATTCTTTTGTAAATTTTACATCGATATGAAAGTTTTGAAGTTAAAACATTACTAAATTAGCTACAACTTTTTAAATTATGCATCGATTTTCTTCGGAATGGTCTCATTATACCCTACACCACACTGTGGTACAGGGTATTATAACTTTGTGCATTTGTTTGTAACACCCAAAAGGAGAAGAAATAGACCCATCGTTTATTATACCGATCGACTTAGAATCACTTTCTGAGTCGATTTAGCTATGTCCGTCTGTCCGTCTGTCTGTCTGTCTGTCCGTCTGTCTGTCTGTCCGTCTGTCTGTCTGTGCATGTATTCTTGTAATCAAAGTACAGGTCGCAATTATGGTCCGATCTCGACGAAACTTAACACATATCTTTTTTTTTGGCCCAAGGACGATCCCTATTGAATTTGGTTAAAATCGGTTCAGATTTAGATATAGCCCCCATATATATGTTAGCCCCGATTTGACATGTAAGCGCTGTAAAAACTTTATTTTATAACCGATCAGTATGAAATTCGGCAGGAAAAGGTTTCTTATTACATGAATGAACTCTGTTAAATTTGGAAGAAATCGGTTCAGATTTAGATATAGCCCCCATATATACATTACCCCCGATTTGACATATAAGCGCTGTAAAAATGTTATTTTATATCCGATCAGTGCGAAATTCGGCAAAGAGAGGTTTCTTATTACATGAAGGAATACTGCTAAATTCGGAGAAAATCGGTTCAGATTCCGATATAGCCCCCATATAAATGTTACCCCCGATTTGACATGTAAGCGCTGTATAAACTGTATTTTATATCCGATCAGTGCAAAATTTGGCAGAAAGAGGTTTCTTATTACATGAAGGAATACTTCTAAATTCGGAGAAAATCGATTCAGATTTAGATATAGCCCCCATATATACGTTACCCCCGATTTGACTTGTAAGCGCTGTAAAAATGTTATTTTATATCCGATCAGTATGAAATTCGGCAGAAAGAGGTTTCTTATTTTATATGCGATCAGTACGAAATTCGACAGAAGGAGGTCTTTTTACATGAATGAGTATTCAGGGAAGATCGGTTCAGATTTATATTGATTGTTCCTCCTGATTTGGTATCAAACCGCTATAGAAGTTGTATTTTACTTCCGATCATTAAAATTTTCCAGAAAGATGTTTCTCAATTTAGGAAGGAATATTGCTTAATTTAGCGATTATCGTTTCAGAATTAGATAATATGTTTCTACCCATTTACCAAATATTCCAAATTATTATGGGAATGGCCCTTATCGCATTGTTAGGGAGGTGTAGGGTATTATATAGTCGGCCCCGCCCGACTTTCTGCCTTTCCTTACTGGTTTTATTCATGGCCGAAGCACATATATCGGCATAACTAGAGAACCATTTCCCCGAATTGGTTCAGGAAAGTTTAAAAAAATTCAAAACTAAGCAACCTTCTACTTATTCGACCATATTTTACAAAATATGGCAAAAAAATCATATTTTTTGAGAAAATTTTAAATAACGCACAATTGTTATAAAGCGTGATCCATTTCAAGGTTCCCTACTTCTTTAAAGAAAAAACACAGAAATTCAAATTGAATGGGGAATGTTTATTATCATTTGAAAGAACATTCTTTGGCATATATTTTTTGAAGATTATGTCTATCAAATGTTGGCCGCCGCTACGTCCCAAATGGTCCATCCGTTGAGTCCAATTTTCGATGACTCGTTCGAGCATTTCGACTGGTAACTGGCGAATGGCACGGGTGATGTTTTGCTCCAAGGCCTGAATCGAAGCGGGTTTGTCCCCATAAACTTTAGACTTTACATATCCCCACAGGAAAAAGTCTAAAGGTGTGATATCACACGATCTTGGTAGCCAATCGACCGGCACAAAACGTAAAATTATCTGCTAACCGAAGTGTTCTCTCAATAAATCCATTGATTGATGCGATGTGTGGGAAGTGGCGCCGTCTTGTTGAAACCAAATGTAGCCGAGATCACAAGCTTCAATTACAGGCATCAAATAGTCGGTTATCATGGCACGATAACGGTCGCCATTGACGGTTACGCTCTCACCGGCATCATTTTTGAAGAAATATGGACCGATGATTCTACCGGCCCACAAACCACACCAAACCGTTGTTTTTCCTGTGTGGCAGCTCTTGAATCTCTTCAGGTTGCTCTTCGTCCCAAATGCGGCAATTTTGCTTGTTTACATACCCATTGAGCCAGAAATGGGCCTCATCGCTGAACAAAATTTGGCTCGAAAACGTCGGATCTTCTTGGAATTTTTCAAGAGCCCATAGAGCGAAGCGATGTCGCTTGTGAAGGTCGGTCGGCTTCTGTGCTTGCACAAGCTGTATTTTGTATGCTTTCAATTTAAGATCTCGACGTAAAATGCGCTAAGTCGTTCCATACGTCAGTCCGAGTTGCTGCGAACGGCGGCGTATCGACTCTACACGGTCTTCGTGTACACTCTCAGCTACGGCCGATACATTTTCTTCACTGCATGCTGGTCTATTCGGTCGAATATTATCCAATAATGCATGCTGGGTCTCAAGATGTTTGATGGTTTTGCGAATAGTACGCTCAGTAGGCCGATTATGCTGACCATAAGTTGAGCGAAGTGCACGAAACACATTCCTCAAAGAACGTGAATTTTCGTAATAAAGTTGAACGATTTGTAAACGTTGTTCAGGCGTAAGTCTTTCCATGACGAAATGTCAAACAATACTTAACAAAAATAACATGACAGCATGACACGACTCACATGTGATCTGCCAAAAAAAGGCTATTGAAAAAAGTATCTCTACTTTGATCACCCGTTATTTCTATGATTTTATCGTAAATGATCGGTCATAAATAAAATAAGACCATTCCGAAGAAAATTCGACAAAAAAATATATACATATTTTTCTCTTTATTAGTAACCAAAAAGAAACCAATTTTTGACACATAGAAGTCAGACCCAAAAATCGTGTCGGCCGCTGTTATTCATTGTATTTTTTCCTTCCGGAATATATAATGTGCTCTACCTTTCCTGGACTTTCTAATGGAGAACTTAATTCCAAAAATACCCAATAGTAAGCGAGACTTAAAATAGAACTGTCAAATTGAAAAATTAAAACTCTTGTATCCCCTCACCTTAGAGAGGAGGGTATATATCATTTGCTACAAGCTAAAGCGTAACACATCGAAAGAGTGACCTAAGACCCTAAGTATGTTCGGCGGATATCCGTTTTGGGTCATTTTAAGTCGAATGAGCAATGTCCGTCCGTCCGTCCGTCTGTCTGTCTGCTGGCTGGTGCGCACGATAACTCTCGAAAGGAGTAACCGATTCACTTTGGTATGTGGTAATATTTTCTTCTATCTCCGGCTAAGTTCGAAGATGGGCCATATTGGTCCACTCCTCCCACACAAACGGTTAACATTTAGTGAAATATTGATTATTTAATAACTGATGTACTACTTATATGAATCCTCTGAAATTCTACACATAGTATTAGTTTATTAGTCACTACTACCTCGAGAAAAATGGGCGAAGATGCCACGCCCCTTTTGGTACCTCCCACACAAATAGACAATTTTGAACTAAAAGTTAATAGCTTATAACTTTATTACCAGTGTATACAAAGACCTGAAATTTTTATATTTTGTTTACTAGTACCTACAATGCAGTGAAAAGTGTGCATTATTGCAGCGCTCCTTTTGGTACCTCCCACACAAATGGACCATTTTGTACCAAAAGTTACCATCTTATAACATTAATACAAATGCATACAAATACTTGAAATGTTGTGCAGTACAATGCTTTTATAGTAGCGAGAGTCTAGAGAAAATTGGCCGTTATTGGCACACCTCTTTTGGTACCCCCCACACATATGGACCATTTTACACCAAAAGATAACAGCTTGCAACTTTAATAACAATACATACTTTAAAGTTATTAAATGCAATTTAAATTGAAAATAATTTAATTAAAACAAAAAAATAAATACATTTACTAATATTTTTTTGGGACTCAAAGTGAGGGGATTCATAAGTCGGTTTATTCGACTGAACTTTCTTACTTGTTTTCTATTTTCTTAACAGGTGAAAATGTCGAAAAAAGAAGGCATTCTTTTTCAGAATTTCGAAATTAGTTCCAGAAGACTCATTCCTTTATAAAAATAATTTTTATGATTCCTTACTCAAATGTGTTTCCGGAAATTTTTTTTTGGGTTCGCTTTTATTACAAAATATTATATTTATGTGCATTTCGTTTAACTGCACAATTCTGCCCACAAAAAATGTGAAAGCAATTTAGAGAGAAGAACGCTCATGTTACTTTGTTGTTGTTACAAAAAATTAATTTCATTCATTTTGTTGTGATGATCATGTCATGATGAAATTGCATGATTATATTATGATCAAATTGAATGCAGAATCAGCTCCAACATTTCGCTTAAGTGCACAGACAGGTACGCGAGACTGCAAAGCAAAAAATACTGTAGCAAATAGAAACACTATAGCTAGAATCACCCTAAAGTATACCGATCACTAGCGGAGTCGATGTAACCATGTCTCTCCTCGCGTCTGTAGGTCCGACTGTCTTTCCATCAAAGATGGGCGATTTGAAACGAAGGACTATTTATCAACTTAGGGACGCACATTGTAGAGTTTGAAGAAAATCGGTTCAGCTTTAGGGTAATTCCAACGGCAGTCGACCCACTTTTTAACACGACCCCCTCCGATTTCGATGAAATTTGGTACACGCTATCTCCTAGTGGGTACAATTTGTATGATGTCTATATTTAGTCCAAATTCGTTATGGTTCTTGTTTTACAGCGTCCGAAAGTTGGTCGAATCTCTACTTTTTTCTTAAAGGATACTGAATTCAACAGAGTATAATTTAAGAACGCGTTATCCGATTTCAACGATTTTAGTGTCATTGTAACCGGCCACTCTAGTACTTCAAAATTTATAATTTAAAAAAAATATTGTCCTTGTCGAAGGACATTAAAAATCTAAAAATTATTTTAATCCTTCAATATCTTGAAATGCACCTAATTTTTTTTCTTCATATTTTTTATAGTTAAACCGCTAAATGTCCTTTACACGTGACATAAGTTTCAGGATGGAGGTCATTTTGCTTTAAAAGATACAGATTTTTTACTGTTTTCTCCCACATATATTTCAGGATTTTTATATAAAACACATTGTAAATTCTTTCTATGTGAGCGGAATCAGATTATTATTTGTTATGAGAACGTATATCGGACCGTGGTAATAATACAATCTGATTTATATTTTTGAAAGTCTTAAGTCAGGATTACGTCAAAAGCAAACCTGGCTTAAAAAATATATTGGTTAGAAGATATATTGGTTATACGAATTTTGTACCATTAACTCCCTAAAAGTACAAATTTCGGAATATAACTCCTTTAAGTCTGAGTCTACGTCCTAAACTACGACCTCATACCAAATTTCACGATTCTAGTTAAATTTCGACGAAATTTTCAAGAAAAATGGAATCTCAATTGTATTTTGTAGAAAAATTAAATTTCCACAAAATTGTCTTGAAAAATTTTATTTTGATGAAATTTTTTAAAAAAACATCCAATTTTGATAGAATTTTTCAAAAAAAGTGCAATTTCAACGAAATTTTCTAGAAAAGTGCAATTTTGATGGAATTTTCTGAAAAATCTTATTTACGAAATTAGAAAAATTATTTTTTTACGATTTTTCTTGAAAATGCATTTTCAACGAATTTTTTTCGAAAAATTCAATTTTAATGAAATTTTGTAGAAAAAAAATATAATTTCAACGTAAATTTGTAGAAAACTGCAATTTTAAGGAATTTTTGTAGGAAAATTAAATTTCGACGATTTTTTTAATATTTTCTAAAATAGAGAATAAAATTTCAGATATTTTTTAAAAATTTAATTTCATGTACGAATTTCGGAAGTGTATTATTAGATCATCCCTGGAGAGGATATTAGGACACTTTTACCCAAATTGTACGAATATTGTACCATTAAATTTTGCACCATTAACTTAAAAGTACAAATTTCGGAATATAACTCCTTAAAGCTGAGTCTACATCCTAAACTACGAACCCATACCAAATTTCACAATTCTAGTTAAATTTCGACGAAATTTTTAAGAAAAATGCAATTTCAATTGTATTTTGTAGAAAAATTAAATTTCAACAAAATTTTATCTTGATGAAATATTTTAAAAAACATTTAATTTCAACGAAATTTTTTAGAAAAAATCTCCAAAAAATTGCATTTTTACGAAATTTTGTAATAATTGATTTTTTTCCTATTTATCTAGAAAAATGCAATTTCGATGAAATTTTGTAAAAAAAAATATTTCAACATAATTTTTTACAAAAATGCAATATCAAAGGAATTCTCTACAATAAATAAATTTCATTAAAATTTTTAAAAATATGCAATTTTTAAGAATATGCAATTTTAACGAAAATGTTTAGAAAAATGCAATTTTAAAAAATTTAAAATTTTAACGAAATGTTTAGAAAAAATAAATTAAAAAAAAAATAAAAATGAAATTTCTTCGAAAAATTCAATTTCAACAAAACTTTCTGGAAGAATTGATGGAATTTAATAACTTTAATTTCAAGATTTTTGTAGAATAATTAATCTCAATAAAATTTTCGAAAAAAATGAAAATATGATGAAATTTTCTAAAAAAAATAAATTTCACAAAATTTTCGGTGACATGCATTTTTACCAAATTTTGTAGACAAATTATTTTTTCACGATTTTTCAAAAAAATGCATCTTTTTTGAAAAATTCAATTTTGATGAAATTTTGTATTCTCTAGAAAACTTAAATTTCAATGACATTGTTAAAAATATGCAATTTTGTACAATATGCAAATGCATCTTTAACAAATTTTTTTTGAAAAATTCAATTTTGATGAAATTTTGTATTCTCTAGAAAACTTAAATTTTCAATGACATTGTTAAAAATATGCAATTTTGACAATATGCAATTTTCACGAAAATTTTGAGAAAAGTTCAAAAGAAAAAAATAATTTGAACGAAATTTGTATTTTCTTAAAAAAAATCATTTTTAAGAAAATTTTGTAGAAAAATAGATTGTTTACGATTTTTTCTAGACAAATACATTTTCAAAAAAATTTTGTTGAAAAATGCAATTTTGTAAAAAAAATAATAATTTCAACGTATTTCTGTAGAAAAATGCAATTTCAAAGAAATTCTTTAGAAAAATTAAATTTCGACAATTTCTTTAGAGAAATTAAATTTCAAAAAATGCATTATCGATGGAATTTTCTATAAAAAAGTATTTTAAAAAAATATTGTAGAATAATACAATTTCGATGATATTTTGTAGAAAATTACAATAATGATAATTTTTTTTATAAAAATGCAACAATATTAAGATTGTAAGAAAATATCAATTTGGTGAATTTTTTTTGAAAAATGCAATTCCGTCAATTTGGAAGGAATTCTTAATAAAATTAAATTTTGACATAATTTTCTATAAAATTTTAATTTCTATGAAATTTTTATTTTTTAAAAAATTTTATTTTGAGAATTTTGTTAAAAAATGCAATTTTAACGAAATTTTCTAGAGAAGTGCAATTTTGATGGAATTTTCTAAAAAATATTATTTACGAAATTTTGTAGAAAAATTATTTTGTACGATTTTTTAAAAAAAGCATTTTCAGCGAATTTTTTTCGAAAAATTCAGTTTTAATGAAATTTTTTAGAAAAAAAAATATAATTTCAACGTAAATTTTGCAATTTTTAAGGAATTTTTGTAGAAAAATTAAAATTCGACGATTAATATTTTCAAAAATAGAGAATAAAGTTTCAGACATTTTTTAAAATTTAAATTTCGACGAAATGTTGTTGAAATATGCAATTTCAACCCAATCTTGTAGAAAAAATTTTCAAAATAAACTTTTGCAAAAATTTTTTTTTAAAAAATTTGCAAAATTTTTTTTTACAAAAAATGGGTAGTCTTTAAAACAAAGAAAACTGCAAAAATCGGTTCAGCCGATCGAGAGCAATACAAATTTCGCAAAACACAAAAACTCATTTTTTAATTTTTCAAAAATTAAAATGCTCACAAAATTTTTTTAAAAAAAATGATAGCGATATATTTTTTAACCTATTTGTAACTGCTTATACAAATTTTAGCCAAAAATAAACTACATAGGTCGATATTAAATATTCTGACCCCATAGGAAAAAACAGTTAATCGCTCTCCCGAGAAATTGTGTTTTCGTTGATAGCCATTTTTCAATATAAGCCCTCGATATTATATTGTTGGATCGACCGTATCTTAATATTTTTGTGGTCATCTTTTGGCTGATTTTTCAAGTCGCTCTACCTAAGGAGTTTTGTTCGTTTTAGGACCCATCCACCCTGTTTCAAACAGTGTACATTATTATCCCTTTGGAGTCAAAGTTCTTTTGGTGTCGAACTAAAAAGCCTAATTCACTCACCTTATTGGGATCAGACGTCAATGATTCACCAATTACCAACAAATTCACAATATTTGCAGATTTTTCCGACGACAGAAAATCTTTTAATTTCCACTGTGTCGATCTGGAGACTACCAAAACTCTATTCTCCGTTTGCGGTCCAATAATATTACGCGCCATTAAGGGATCCGACAAAAATAATATATAACTTTTGCAATTCGAATCAATGGATTTCTTGAGATGTTTATTCCGGGCCACATTACGACTGTTGATCTCGCCGTGATAATAGGTGAATGGAAATGTCTTGAAGAGTAGCTCCAAAAGTAAACTATCAGATTGTTCCACAAAACTGTCGTAGTATATAACCGGAGGACATTTGCTCAAATATTCGAGGGCAATTTTAATGACCAATGTCACCAAGGAATTGGTTTGTCTGCTGTCGCCGTTCAAGCGAAATTTCGCTGCCAAAACATCTGCACGAGGTTTAGGTTTACCACGAAAAATCGGTTCAATGCGACGCGGTTTACGGTTGAGAATTTCGGCCGATTTCAAAGATGCTGCAGCGGAGGCGGCCGCGATATGTTCACACGATTGATAAATTTCCGGATTTAATTGAAAGCGTTTGATGATTTTTTCACTCATACACTTTTTGTCCCAAGATTCACTTTGACTGGAGATGGAAAATCCATTTATTAACGCAATTAAAAGTAAACTTAATTTTATTATGGCCATCATTTTTGGCTAAACTATCGATGACCGGACGACCGACGGACAATGACACTCGTGGCAACACTTAAACACAAGAGGTGTTAACGTGACAAATGTTTTCCGTGTTTTGACAATGTGATTTTTATCTTCACTCTTATTTATGGTTGCGGTCGGTATCATTGCCTCTAATCCTCCGACCAACCATTGCACAGTGTTTCATGTTCTAGTAAAACGAAAATAGAAGGAATTTTTTTGTTACCGTCCAATTGAAGCTATGAGTGTGAAATTAGGCACGCAATATATCCTTATCAGTATTTATTGCATCGGTCAAATGACGTTTGGTCAATAGTCAGTTGGTCAAGTGCGTACATTCCTGGCTTATCTGGCCCTGCCTTAGACACTTATAGTGTCTGTCATAACGATTGTCTGACTTATTGGAACGCATGCAGAGAGATTGAAGGTCTTGCGAAATTACTTTTATAGAAACTGCAGAGACGA
The DNA here is from genome assembly GCA_963930755.1 of Eudasyphora cyanicolor. Classification (NCBI taxonomy): domain Eukaryota; kingdom Metazoa; phylum Arthropoda; class Insecta; order Diptera; family Muscidae; genus Eudasyphora; species Eudasyphora cyanicolor. Next base: position 246,933,056 of record OZ005737.1, read on the forward strand.
AGAGGATGAGGAATTAATAGAACACCTTCGGCCGATTTTTCTTGAAGGCGGCTGGCTACCCTAGCCACAATGGACTACGTAGTCTAAGTCAGCTTCGAAATTTAAATCTTCCAAACATGTGGCTTCAAAACCGCAAACTAATAGTCTGTACGGTCAGTTAGATAGGCAACAGAGTCGCTGCTGATCAGTCGTAGTGAACGGACGTGTTTATCACAAAGCGGATAGTTAAAACCTATTACGCAGTACCTATTACGCAATCGCAAAAAAAAATCTGTACAACGTCTAGAAGGTCTACATCGTAGTACCTATTACGGGCTAATATAGACAAAAAATAAATAAATTCTCTTGACGGGGATGCCTTCGTGTTCCGAAGAAGCGGGGTTCCCCAATCGTCCGACTGTCCGTCCGTTGGTCTTGGCCAAAGCCGACCACACCAAAAATGGTGAAAATTTCCCCCCAGTACTCACAACAGGTGATACGGAAGCACAATGAGCGGAGTTTTGACGAAGTCGGAGGCTGTTGAGGTTTCGGCTCTTACCGAAAAACAAAAAGACTCACTTACCTGGGCTAAAGGCGTCATAGATGCTTCTAAGGCCAATGAGCCGGCTTAAAGAGCCACAAATTCAGCTGTGTTAACGGCTTATAAAGTCAAAAGGATCGGATCACCTGATGAACCCCTGCCTTCGACAAAGGCAAGAGGCCCTAATGTCACCATCAACAGGACACTCACCAAGCCCTTCAATGAAGTGGCGAAGGAGAGTCTAGTGATGGCTGTTATAGACAGAAGTAGTGAGGATGTATCCATCCTCAAGGACAAATGGAGCCATGTGCAATCAGCCATTATGGCTCATTACCTCGATGTCCGGAGAGAAATGCCGGGCAAACGATGCAGGATGGCATCAGGGGAGAGTAAAGCTCTTATATTTCGGTGATGCCAGATCAGGAGATCTGTATAAGGCTGCTCTGAGTCGAGCGGGTGAGGTGTGGCTGGGTGCCCAGTTGGATGTTGTCGAAAAAAACAACATCCCCAGTCACCCTAGAGCCATCGCCTGGGTTACAGAATAGCCCTCCAACCCGGCTGACATATTACAAATTATAAAAGATTCCAATCCTGGTCCGCCGGCCCATAATTGGAGAATCAGCAAGTTGGGTGAGGCGGATGGTAAAAAGCGGCAGTTCAATTTGATACTTAACGCTGAACCCACCTCCCATATACAACGTGCAAGAGCAACCCTACAATATGGCTTCACAACTATAGTCTTGAAGGTTTACAAGCAGGATATAGCTCCCACTGCGGAAGGTGAGTCGTCCACCGTTGTTGATACACGGCTTTCTGGAAGTGCGGAGGTACCCACGCACATTATTTCTGGTGACTCCAACTCTAACAGAAGATCTGTAACGTCCTTCTCTGAGGACGAAAGCTCTACTTCTGACTCAGAGGGGCTGAGGGGAGTCTCCGGACTCTTTGACGCATCTGGCGGAGGAGACACGCTTCTCGATGATACGGACGACCACCCCTTGTCGGGGTGGATGTTAATCTGTCATTTACCAAAGATGGTAAGAATTCTACAGATTAACCTCCATCACGCTAAATTAGCCTCAGCGGCTCTATTGCTGCGCCTGTCCACAGGTGCAGTAGACATCGTCTTGATACAGGAGCCCTATGCAGTAGGAGGAAGTGCGTGCGGTATCAGGACACCCAACTTTAAACTGCTTGTGGCCAACTGTGAAGGCACTCCAAGAACCTGCATTTTGGTTAGGACAGATCTAAGTATCTTTCTCCTGGCTAATTTAGGTGGTATAGACCAAACATCTGCTAATCTGGAGATCGGTAATCGCATATATTGGGTGGTCTCTAGTTACTTGCCGTATAAAGCTGTAGTACCGACTGCTCTACTCAGGGAAGTAGTGGAAGAAGCAACGTCTGACGAGGTCGAGCTGATTATTGGCGCAGACACTAACGCTCATCATACTATCTGGGGTAGTACGGATATAAACAATAGGGGTGATTCGCTTCTTGACTTTATTCTAACTACCAACCTAAGTATTAATAAACCGACCTTTACAATTAAAGACAGACAAGAAGTACTAGACGTAACGTTTGCTACTGACCGGCTGTCAGACAAAATTATTGGGTGGAATGTACTGGACGACCACTCATTCTCAGATCACCATTATATTGAGTTCAAACTCGCTGAAAAAGCGCCTGAACCTGCCGTCCACAGAAATGTGATAAAGACAAAGTGGCACCTGTATGAGAAGAATTTCAAGTCCTCAACTCCAAACTTCTGTACGAACCGAATGACAAAGCCGGTCTGGATCATCTGGTCGAGCATATCACCACATCATTCAATAGTTCCCTTGAAGAAGCCTGTACAAAAACAAGGTATAAGGGTAAAACTAAACCGCAATGGTGGACTTCTGAGCTAACGTCTATGAAAAAGACCTGCAACAAGCTATTCAACAAGGCTAAATCTACTGGGGTCGCTAATGTTTGGGATGCCTATAAAGAACAACTCAAGATCTATAAGAAGAAGCTTAGAAAGGCGCAAAGACTCTCTTGGTATGCTGAGGAAAATACTATCAGCTTCACCCTGTACAGTGGGTTACTTGCAGGATGAGGCAAATAATTGGACCAAAAACAGCGAGCAGTCGCTCAATGTATTGCTCGACACACATTTCCCGGGGAACTCTCTAACAGAACCAGAGGATCAGCAGGACCAACAAGAGTGCGAGTGGACTGCGAGCGTCGCTAGCTTGTTGACTGAGAGATCCGGAATAAGCTGGGCTATTAATAGCTTTGAGCCCTTAAAGTCACCTGGACCAGACGGCATCACTCCAGCAGAAATGCAGAAAATGTTGAAGTACATTATCCCCTGGCTGGAGAAAATGTATGTAGGCTGTATCAGGCTTTCATACATCCCGAATCGATGGAGGGATACCAAAGTGGTATTCATACCTAAAGCGGGGAAGATATCACACACTAGGCCAAAAGACTTCAGACCAATTAGCCTATCCTCCTTCCTATTGAAAGGTCTGGAAAGACTTTTAGATTATTTCATTAGGGAAAACCTGGATACAAAACTCCTGTCGGTGAACCAACATGCTTACAATAAGGGGAAGTCTACAGAATCAGCCCTGCACGAACTTGTGAGCACTATCGAATCGTCCCTGCATTTCAAGGAATTCACCATGGTGACATTTCTTGTCATAGAAGGGGCTTTTAACAACATTCATTCAGATGCAGTAATTGCGGCACTGTCACATCTAAAAGTTAACTCTAGTTTGATTAGACTAAGTCAAAGCCTGCTCAACAGAAGACGCATAACAGCATGTCTTGGGTCCACAACTCTAAAAAGGTTTGTTAACAGAGGGACCCCACAAGAAGGAGTACTGTCTCCACTAATTTGGAACCTAGCGGTGAAAGAAATCCTGCTAGATCTAGAACGTTGTGGCTGCAAGGTCATGGCATATGCGGACGACGTGGCAATCGCAGTGAGTGGCAAATTAGAAAATGTCCTCCGAGACATTCTACCGGTGGCTCTGAACAAATTGGCTAGATGGGCCAGAAGCAGCGGTTTGGGCGTACAGACAAGACAGAATTGGTTCTCTTTACTAGGTTGAATAAAGTCCCACATGTGGACCCTCCACCTCGGATAAATGGAACAGATCTAGTCTTTTCTGAAAGTGCAAAATATTTAGGAATAATTCTAGATAGAAAACTGTTATTTAGACTTAACGTATTGGAACGTGTAAGGAAGGCCAACGTCGCCTTCGCGGTGGGGCCTCTCTCCTAAAATCCACTGGATATATATAGCAGTAGTTCGTCCTATACTGTTATACGGCATTGTGGTATGGTGGACGGCAACTGACAAACTAACCATCACCAACCTACTAACAAAGGCTCAGAGAACAGCCTGCCTGAGCATAAGCGGAGCCTTAAGGACTACAGCGACCGAGTCTCTACAAGCCCTACTCCATATACTGCCGTTTAATATTGTGGCGAGAGAAGTTGCAACCAAAGCGGCAATAAGATTAAACTGCCTATCAATGTGGAGGTACAGAAACTACGGTCACATGAGGATATCAAAGGGTAGTGCTATGGTAACCGACCGAGTGGACTATATACCAACTGTGTACACCTTCGAGAGAAATTACATCACTATGATTCCCGCCAGAGATCAATGGGTTGGAAGAATACCAGGTAATAGAAAACATCTCCACTTTTACACGGATGGTTCGAAGCTTGATGAAAAGGTTGGCTTCGGAGTACACTGTGCAGAGCTTAGTTTGGATATAGCTCACAGACTACCAGATACCTGCAGTGTCTATCAAGCCGAAATAATGACAATATGGGAAGTAGCCAAGTGACTGAGTCGCAACATAGTAACCAACACTGGCGTTGTCATTTACTCGGACAGCCAGGCTGCCATCAATTCTCTGGAGGCAACATCCCTAAATTCACAAACAGCCCTCGACTGCCGCAGATCTCTTAACGAGATGGCTGAGCAGTTTAATATACACCTCATATGGGTGCCTGGGCATAGGGATATTCCGGGGAACTGCAAAGCCGATGAACTTGCTAGGAAAGGGACGACATTACAAATTCTCGAAGATTTGCATATATTGGTGCGTATGCTATCCACGTGCAAGCTTTTTCTTAGGCAAGAGGAAATCAGGGAGTCCAACGAAAGATGGACAGAAATCGGCACCTGCAGGGTAGCTCGACAAATCTGGCCAAGGTATGACCTGAGAAGATCAAAATATCTCCCCGCACTAGAGAGTCAAAGATTGTCTACGTTAGTATCAGTTCTGACCGGACATTGCTTGATCGGCGAACACGCCAAAAGATTGGGTATTGACTCCAAAGACTTCTGCAGAAGCTGTGGAGATGAGGAAGAAGTGGAGAGCATTGAGCGCTTGCTATGCGACTGCCCCGCTCTGAGTAAACGACGACTGGACATACTGGGGTCGGCCTTTCTAGGCAGCCTAACAGATCTTTCCAGTACTATCGATAAATTTGTATATCAAACAGGTTAGTTTCGATGAGGGGCATTGCAGCCCGTGGTAACACTAGGGACCTAAGCTGGTCTATGTGAGCTTGTAAAAAATACGGCTGCCACGCTAACCTAAACCTAGGCATTCAACCTATCACATATGTCATCAACGGACCCACGCCATGGTCGTACAATCATCCGCATACGTTACGATCTCGATGTGGTCAGGTGGGCGTGGAATATCAGAAAGAGAACTCCCTATTTCACTCTATAGACTTCTTGTTCCTGAATTCCACGTACATGTGGGGTCCACACAAATAGTTGGTTACCCAACGTTTTAAAGCACGCCCTATTCTGGTTAAGTCCTCGGCTTAACCAGTGGTAATGACGTGTAAAATTGTTGTTGTACTGCGTTGCTTCCGGTATCCGTGTTGATGGTCGGCAACTGGATAACATTATCTCGCGCTGGGGAGAAGTAATGCCTCAAGTGTCTTTGCTACTGGCGACAACAATGATAACGGCCTCTACGAATCTGTATTGTCAGGGGGCCACACTGCCCATTTCCGGATTTCGGGAACTATGTGGGTGGTTGACGACAAGTTGAAGACTTTTGTAAAGTACTCAACTCCGGGTTCATCCAGCTGTTTTAACATGACCATAGAGATTCCATCAGGGCTCAGCGCTTTGGATGATTTCGTTCTTCGAAAAACACCTGCAACATCACCCATTGTAAATTGTGGTGGTACCTCCTCGGCTCTAATACGACGTAATTCTGTCCTCTTCGTCTTGTCACTCCCTACAAACGAAATGCCGGGTAAAATAACTCGTGTTAAGGCTGGCGGCAGACCGCACGTTGAAACAGTGCAATTTGAAAATTGCTCAAAGTCACTGCTAAAACCATGCGACAATATGTCAGGCCGACTGCAGAGAGATAGAGAATACAGTCATGTTTTGAAGTGAGAAAGCAGATTGACTGTGTTTGTTTTTTCTCTTTCTTTCTTGCATTTGTGTTCTGACTAAGCAAAACTAAGCTAGAAACGCTTCACAACGCGCTACCTCGCTGAAATTATCGCTTTCGTTTTGACTTTCTATTGAGAAAACACTTTTCGGCCGCTGTACGGTCACGCAACAAAATTGCTTCTTGCTTTTGGTCTGCCGTCAGCCTAAGTCGTTTAACGTCTGTCACGTCCCATCATCCTTCTTTCCAGGTTTTGAGAGCGACTTTATCATTGCCCAAAATGTACTTATTCCGGTTCCAATGTAGCAAGGTTTCAGGCGGTCTAGGCACTTTTTCCGCTTATGCTCGCCGACTAACCTATTGACTTCCAATGGCAGTTCCTTGACTCTGGGTCATCAAGATTAGTACGGCGAAGCCCGTCACGCTCATTTGCTAGCCACGTTACATCTGTTTGGTCTTATTTCGGGTATTCGACCAGCAGGTATGTAGCGATTAGCTGACCAAAAGCGCCCAATTTATGTTGGGCGTTGCGACCGTTTTAATAGCGAACATAAAGCCCATTAGGCGTTGTGTCCATTTTCCTTTCAACATTCTTTGAGGACACCTATACTTAAATTTACATAAATATTTCGAAAATACGACCGATGTTTTTAAAGATCGTGGGTTAAAGATTTTATCTAATTATTTATTTTAGATTACTTTTTATTCTAGATTCCTTTTTTACTCTACGAACATTTTCATACTTGTTACCATTTTAATTTTGTTTTACATTTAGTTAATCATACGGTTTTAAAACACTGTGCTCCAATTGTCCACTGCGGTAAATACAGTTGTAGTAGGATATTATTGTTTATGATTGAATTGAATTTGTATTGCAATACGAGTGTCTCCTGCAACAAGGCACACGCCATAGGTCACCACCTCTATAAAAATTAATTTCATTCGGTTAATGAGTTCCCAGTAATTTTATTCGACAATGTAGGCCTCATGTGGAGCAAACATATATTGTATGTGATGTGCACCTGTTCAATGTCTGCGAACTTTAAACTGAAATTTTTGGGAAATAATTCTACGTATACTTTTGTTAAAGTCCAAGGCTAATCGACAAATGTCGAGGCAGACCTCTTTGGATGTTATTAAATTTGGTATATGTAATGACAGTCTCCGAGATAAATTTTGCAATTTAACAAATGTCCTTTGATTTAGAGCTAAAGACAAAAAAATTGACATATGTTTATTTTGTACTTATATTAATTTTCTTTAGTTTCAGTATGCAATGCCTTTATATTAATAGTTTATTATCTTTTGCGCCAAAGATAATAAATCATTAAAATATGTTTAACAAAACTGAGTTGACATTTTCCCGATTCGCCTAGAACTTACTCTTTTAGAAAAAAAAAAAAAATAGGGAATATTAATGGTGATTTTGATTATAAAAAAAAAACTGTTGCCGCGTCGATGCGAAATTCTGAAAAATATTTGTCCCTTTTAGATGGAACTGATGTAGCCCTCGAATTAAACTTACGTCTTATTTCAATAATCCAAAATGTCGTATAAAAGTCTAGTTTTCGGGAAAAGGACAACGAAAATGTTGCTCTTCGTCGAGATATCTGTAAATCAAAAATTAAATTAAAATGTGAATAACGGAGCAGAATTCACCGTGCGACATAGGCGAACTTTTTTGATTAAATTGTTCCACCCAAAACTGTTAAGGATATTCAAGTATCAAAGTTGAAAAGGACATTTTAATATCCTACGTCCTTGAAAATTTTTTCCAAAAATTTTAATGAATAGCAGGAATTCTCACCTTTCATTTGATATGTATATTGATATTATTCACATTTTAATTGATGTACAAAAAATTAAATCAAAATTTGTGTCCACAACCGGGAGAAATGTTAGCAACTTTCAGCAAACCGGGTCTGGTGGAGATGCGAAAACACCTGTGCATGCTCGCCCAGTTCATTTGGTGCAGCTTATGGGCTGGCGACATCATCGGGCAATACTTCTTCGAAATGAGGCCGGTCAGGCAGTTACTGTGAATGGTGTTCGCTATCGTGAGATGATAACGAACTTTTTATGGGCCGAATTGGAAGATATGGATGTGGACAATATGTGGTTTCAACAGGACGGTGCCACTTGCCACACAGCTAACGGAACAATGGCTCTTTTGCGCAACAAATTCAATGGCCGTGTTATCTCACGTCGTGGCGATGTCAATTGGCCGCCAAGATCATGTGATTTGACACCGTTGGATTCTTTCTTTGGGGTTATTTGAAAGAAAATATGTACGTCGATAAGCCAGCAACAATTCAAGAGCTAAAGGGAGAGATAATTCGGCACATTAACGGCATAGAACCTCAATTATGCCTCAGCGTCATCGAAAATTTGGACCATCGGATGGAGGTGTGCCGCCGAGGTCGCGGCGGCCATTTGGCCGATATTTTGTTCCATACATAATTGGACCATACCAATATTATCATAATAAAAAGAAATGACAAAAATTTCCTAAATAATTTGTGTTTTATTCAAAATCAACATCGGCACTTAAAATTTAACCACCCTTTAGTTTGACCCTTTAGTACCAGAAAATTAAGGACATGAATAGATACTTTTTCAGGATATCAAGGATTTAGGACATTTTTCATATTTTTCATGTACATTTATGTAACTTTGGAGCTCTGTACCACGAAAACTACAAAGAATTTTAAAAAAGTAAAAATGCCATAAAATTCATATACATTTGTGTAATCATTGTGTCAAATTCTATTAAAATCAAAAGGGGTAAGTTTTAAAATGTGTGCTTTTCGATTCATTTGCTTTGGAACAACTATCCCATATTTTGGGTAGTAATAGAAGTACTTTTACAACATGGATCATAAAGTTATACATTTATCCATACTTTCAAGTTGGCATTGTTTACTACGATAGGATGCTAGCTTTTAAAAAATGGAATAGAATAAATTCTTGAGATATTTTTCTATTTTTTATTGTTTTTTTTTTGCAGCCAGCAAAAAAAGTTTTTGCCACTAATTGTTTTTTTAGTAAACATTTGTCCCCTTTACTGAAGAATGTCTACAAACTCATTTATGTTAGGCACAAAAAGGTCTTCCTACGGATATAACAATTTTCAATATTCCATTTTTTGTGATACATACATATTGAGTAAATTATGTTTTATAAAAGTGCATGTGTCATTTATGTTTGAGGCAATAGACAAACTTTGGAACTATGGAGTTGGCTAAAATTTAGCTAAGGCAATTTTTTTTTGCATACAAACCAAACAAAAATGTGGGACAACCACCCAACCTGTGCTGTAATAGAAACAAATGCGACGAGTCAGTCTCTTGAGGCGTTCAAAGTCATACTGTTGTTATGAAAATTCAATTATTTTATTTAAAACCCAGCGGAGACCTCAAAAGGCAAGCACCGAAATTGGTCCATAAAAATGAGAGACAATAGAAGTGTGGTATTTTTTGTGTTGTGATCATAAACAAAGGGAGGCTGAAAAAAACCATAGATATATTTTTGGTAAATCGACGTTAAGTGCATCATACTCTCACCCTACATAGAATAGGAGAGTACGCTTCAAGTTTGTCCTAATATAATAAACAAATTATCCCTGTTCAAGAGCGTTTTACTTCGATTATGCTATCAAATGGAAAGTTTTCAAGTTTTTTTTTATATACCCGTAGACCCTATTTAAGGTCCCCTCAGATGTAAATTTTTGAAGCTCTTGAGAACAATTTTTTTCAACTATTTGGCTGAAATTTAAGCATTTATACTTTATATAAAGAAGAATGTGTTTGTTTGTTTGTTGGTTTGTTTGTACCGTATAGACGTCTAAACGACTGAACCGATCTTCTTGAAATTTTCACAGAATGTACATGTGTAGGGCGTGGTTAAAATAGGGTACTTGCATTTTCGATATATGAAGTGGGCGTGGCCCCGCCCACATAAGACAAATTTTAAAATTGAGATATCTTGCACAATTTGTTAGCGAGAGAGCTGCAATTTTGTACATATGTATCTGGTGGCAGTCTACGTGATTGGTCAAAAAATGGGCGGGATCGGACAAATGGGCGTGGCCCCGCCCATATAAGCCAAATTTTGAATTTGAGATATCTTGCACAATTTGTTAGCGAGAGAACTGTAATTTTGTTTCTATATATATGTTGGCGACCTACGTGATTGGTCCAAAAATAGGCGGGGTTGGACTAATGGGCGTGGCCCCGCACTTTAAGCCAAATTTTGAAATCGAGATATCTTGCACAATTTGTTAGCGAGAGTGCTGTAATGTTGTTCATATGTATTAGGTGGTAGTCTAATTGATTGGTGCAAAAATGGGCGGGATTGGACCAATCGGCGTGGCCCCGCCAATATAAACCCAATTTTGAAATTGACATAACTCGCACAAATTATTAGCGAGATTACTCTAATATTGTGCATATATATTAGGTGGCAGTCTACGTGCTTGGTCCAAAAATGGGCGGGGTCGGACAAATGGGAGTGGCCCCGCCCATATAAGCCAATTAAATTTTGTGTTTGATATATCTTGAGCAATTTGTTAGAGAGATCAATGTAATTATGTGCATATATATTTGGTGTCAGTCTACGTAATTAGCCCAAAAATTAACGGGATCGGAAATCTGAAGTCTGGGGCAACGAAGTGGACCGGGTCCAGCTAGTACTTTATATTGGTCCCTAATCGTCCGTAGTGGAAATGGGTCACATCGGCACATGTTTTTGTATAGCCCCCATATAAAGGATATCGAACATCGCTTATTGACGCTCTGGGTAACACGCTATGGCATAAAATCATCCCTAGTGAAATAGGGCAATCGGTCCAGCTTTGAATATAAATCTCAATTTGTAGCCTTATGTTCCTTATCAGATTATGAAGCCGGCGAGCCGAGCCGCCGATTTTAGCCGCCGCCGACCTTTTTTCACCAGCCGCCGCCGATCTTTGCGGCTAATATCGGCTGAAACACAGTCGCCGTTCCATACAAACACTTTAAAATATGGATAGATACAAATAACCATATAACAGATATATCGTCCCCTCAATAGAAGAATAGTGTATACACATAAACATTATTATTTTTATTGCATTTTAATAATCTTCGCAATTGGCTGTATATTTAGTAAAAATTTGGGAAAATTCTACTTCCACAAATTGGGTTATTGGTGTTTGAAATTGATTGTTCATTAATAAAAGCCTTCAAATATTCAAATATGATTTTCTCTAAACGACAAATGAATTTTACCCTATTCATTTATTGGGGGGACGGAATGGAAATGGAAAGTGATTTTCGTTTTGATTCGTTTATTGTTATAAGAGGGAGCTTAACATATTATAAAAATGAGAATATTGATAGTAATAGAAAAATAATTATAAAAATTATTTTTTAAAGGAAATAATACGGTTTTTTATTTATTATTAGATTACGTACACATTGAAAAACAAATATTTTCGGGAAAAAACAATGGAGTATAACAGAATTGTAATACTGCATGTAAATTAATACCTCCATTGTAAAGAATGCTAAGTCGACTTGATACGTTATCCAGTATAATTGCATTTTTAAATTCTAAATATTCCAAATTGTCTTCAGTCAAATCCATTAATTAAATGAAGTTAAGCTCAAAACAAATTACAAGGTAATTCTACACTAATTTAAAATTTCACTAAGACGACGATTCGCATCTCTTGAAAACAACCAGTTTCGACTTAGCATACTTCGAAAATCGAGTATATCATAGAGCTGCCTAGCGTACATTTTATGACTTATCACTGTATGGAAAGCGGGTATACTAACTTTGCCATTCTGTTTGCAACACCTTGAAATATGATCTGCAACTCTATAAAGTATATATTCTTGATCGTCGTGAAATTCTTAGCCAAGTCCGTCTGTCAGTCTATCTGTTGAAATTACGCTACAGTCCGTAATAATAGAGCTAATTTAATCAAATTTGGTATAAATTCTTATTATAGCTACAGGTCGTTTGGGATTGCAAATGGGCCATATTGGCCAATGTTTTGATATAGCTCCCCTATAGAGCTCGCTCCAAATTATGGTTTTTGAGCCATGGATTCCACAGTTTTAAAGCAATTTAGCTGAAACTTTGCAGTTTGTATTCTATTTTGACAAAGATTCATCACAACAAAAATTTTACATTCATATTTCATATTTTGTTATAGTCACCCTATAGAGGCCGCTCCAAAATATACGTATTTAAGCAATAAGTACCATATTTTCTAACCATTTTAACTAAATCGGGTGAAACATATATATGGGGACTATATCTAAATCTGAACCGATTTTCTCCGAATTTGGTAGTGTTCATTCACGTAATAATAAAACTTTCTCTGCCGAATTTCATAAAGATCGGATGTAAAATGTGGTTTCTACAGCGCTTACATGTCAAATCGGGTGAAACATATATATGGGGACTATATCCAAATCTGAACCGATTTTAACCAATTTCAATAGGGATCGTCCTTGGGCCAAAAAAGAGCACTATGCAAAATTTCATCACAATCGGACCATAAATACGACCTGCACTTTGATTACAAGAATACATGGACAGACAGACGGACAGACGGACAGACAGACGGACATGGCTAAATCGACTCAGAAAGTGATTCTGAGTCGATCGGTATAATAAACAATGGGTCTATCTCTTCTCCTTTTAGGTGTTACAAACAAATGCACAAAGTCATAATACCCTGTACCACAGTGTGGTGTAGGGTATAAAAAAACATTTTCAAACTTTATTTACTACACGCTGAAAAAAATCGATTCGGTAGTATATTGTCCCAAACATATTCGGCTTGAAACATATATATGTTTAGGGTACACTCTAAACATATAATATTGGGTGCACACAAAAAGTATATATTTGGGAAAATGTTATTCTAAAGAAATCTTTGTTTACATCCCAATATGTTTTTATTTGGGACTATTATTTCCGAAACAAATGTTTATTTGCACTTAAGAATTGAAAAAATACATTAAGTGTTAAATTTTTAACTAAAAAGTTATTTTTTTTAGAAATTTTTAATGTTCGTAAAAACAATAAATAATAATAATTGAAATCGTAAAATCTTGGATCAAATTAATTATTAATTGTAGGATTGACAAGAAATGTGACTTGGAATACTAACTCAGAAATTTGAAATGATTGATTTAAAACATAAGTTTATGCTGCATATGGTATGGTACAATTCGAAACCAAGGAAAAATTATAACTGAAATTCGAAAATGTCAGCAAAAGTTTTGGTAATCTTTTTAAATAAAATATATTTGGAAAATTTCCTAAATAATAATTTTATTTATATTTAAACACATATTTTATTTGAGAAATTTAGTTTGCAAATATAATTTGTTGTAATATATTAATATATGCGTTCCAAATATATTTTATTGATTTTCAAATAAAATTTATTTGCTAAGAAATATATAATATTTAAAAATTTGTGTTCCAAATATATTTTCTTTCGATTCAAACATACCAAAAAAGCGATTTTGCCCCGTGTATGCGAGATATCGGTAAAACGCCCTTAATTTGTCTTCTTATTTTGCGGTGCTCTATCCAAATATGTTTCAGACCTCGGATATCATACACTTGCCGTTATATTTTTATTTTCAATTAAATAAATTTTTATGGTCGAAGCACACCTTCGGGTTGAAATAGTTTTTCTTTGAGTGTATATGTGGAGGCGGCAACAAGCCAAGCAAGACTAGGCCATTATTACGTTGCACTAGTCATGTCGCAACAACGGCACTCCACACTACGAATTCCACAGAATACAGAGCAAAAGACACAATGTCGCTTGAGGTCAAAAGATAAATGCAAACAATTCTCCTGCCGCCGTGTGACACTGCGAATGGATGGAATGAGTGAGTAAGTCTGGCTTGTGTTGCTGAAGAGAAAAAAGTCAACAACTGAGGCGGCAATAATACAATCGTCACACTGTGCCATAAAATCTAAAACATAGAGTTTTGGAAAAATTTGTGGAAAAAATTTCATCAAACAAACTATACTTTTTATGAAATTTTGTGAACCAAATTCACAAAAAAAATACAAATTTTGAAGATTTGTTATAAATACAGTGTTGTTTCAGGAAAAAATACACCTTTCGACGAATATAACCGATTGGCACACGTCATTTTTAAAAATTACATACTTTTTTTATGAATTTTTTGAACAAAATTAGCAAAAATTGAAAATTATTTAATTTGTCCACTAATTTCGTGATTTTGCAAAATTTTATGAAAAAATTAAGTCAAACAATTTCATTTGACGTGTATAATCGGTTGGCACACGCCATATTTCAAAATTACAAACTTTATTTTTCAATTAATTTATTTAATTTTGCCATAAATTTCGTATTTTTGCAAAATTTGAGGAAAAAACTTCCAAAATTAGCAAAAAATAAATTTTTTTAATTTTGCTATAAATTCCGTATTTTTGCAAAATTTGAGGAAAAAAATTCATCAAACAATGTCATTCGACGAGTATAACAATTGGCACATGCCGTATTTCAAAATTACAAACTTTATTTTTTAATGCATTTTTTTGGAAAATTCCAAAATTAGCAGAAATTTTGTTTAAGCTTGCCGTAAATTTCGTATTTTTGCAAAATTTAATATCGATTGGTATAAACGTTTGACACACGCCACATTACAAAATTACAAACTTTATTTTTTTATGCAATTTTTTGAACAAAATTTAATTTTTTTTTTAACTTTGCCATAAATTTCGTATTTTTGCTAAATTTGAAGAAAAAAACTACATCAAACAATTTCATTTGAAAATTACAAACTTTATTTTTTAATGAAATTTTTTTAACAAAATTTTTTATGACATTTTATTTTTAATGACATTTCTTGAACAGTGACCGCTGTCCAATTTTTTTTCCAAAATTAGCAAAAATTTAAATTTTTGTTTGTTACGTGGGCCAAACCGGGGGATCTATCCTGAAACAAAAATTGCATAGACACGTCTATAAGAAGTACTTTTTCGAACTTCTGGGTTTATAATTTTTGAAAATTTAGCAAAAATTTTAAATTTTGTTAAATTCCGTATTTTTGCAAAAGTTGAGGAAAAATTACATCAAACATTCGACGAGTATAATCGATTGACACACGCCATATTTCAAAATTACAAACTTAATTTTTTAATGAAATTTTTTGAATTTTTTTTCCATAATAAAATTAATTTTTTATTTCATTTTCCCATAAATTCCGTAATTTTGCAAAATTTGATAAAAAAAATTACATCAAACAATTTCCTTCGCCAAGTATAATCGATTGTCACA
Source organism: Eudasyphora cyanicolor (assembly GCA_963930755.1). NCBI lineage: Eukaryota > Metazoa > Arthropoda > Insecta > Diptera > Muscidae > Eudasyphora > Eudasyphora cyanicolor. The sequence continues at coordinate 246,948,336 of OZ005737.1, forward strand.
CGCCATATTTAAAAATTACAAACTTTATTTTTTAATGACATTTTTTGAACAAAATTTGTGAAATAGATTTTTTTAATTTTGCCATAAATTCCTTATGTTAGCATAAATTTGAGGAAAAAATTACATAAAACAGTTTCATTCGATTAGTATAATGTATTTTGTATACTTATTTTTAATCTCAAAATTAGAAAAATTTTCAAAATTTTCAAAATTAGCAAAAATTTAAAATTTTGAATTTGCCATAAATTCCGTTGTTTTGAAAAATTAGAGGAAACAATTACATCAAACAATTTTATTCGACGGCTATAACCGATTGCCACATGCCACGTTTCAAAATTACAAACTTTATATTTTTATAAAATTTTTGGAACAATATTGCCCAAATCAGGAAAAATTGAAAATTTAGGAAAAAAATACATCAAACAATTTCATTCGACGAGTATAATAGATTGGCACGCGTCATATTTCAAAATTATTATTATTATTTTTTTTATGAAATTGTTTTGAACAGTGTAACTTCTTTTCAAAATTACCAAAATTTAGCAAATATTTAAAGTTTGTATTGCCAAATATATAATATTGTCAAATATTCAAAATTTGCCAATATTTCCAAAAATTGTTTTCGAAAATTGCCAAAATTTAACAAAAATTTAAAATTATGTTAAATTCCATATTTTTCCAAAAGTTGAGGAAAAATGACATCAAACATTCGACGAGTATAATCGATTGGCACACGCCATATTTAAAAATTACGAACTTTATTTTAAATGATATTTTTTGAATTTTTTTTCCAAAATTAGCAAAAAATTAAAATTTTTCTAATTTTGCCATAAATTCTGTATTTTTGCAAAATTTGAGGAAAACATTACATCAAACAATTTCATTCGACGAGTTAATAAATTGACACACGTCATATTTCAAAATTACAAACTTTATTTTTTAATGACATTTTTTGAACAGTGTAAACCCTTTCCAAAATTAGCAACAATTAAAAATTTTGAATTCTGCCATAAATTCCGTGGTTTTGCAAAATTTGAGGAAACAATTTTAGTCGATTGGCAATCGCCATATTACAATATTACAAACTTTATTTTTTAATGCAATTTTTATTAACAATGTAACCCCTTTCCAAAATTGCCAAAATTAGCAAAAATTTAAAATTGTTCTAATTTTGCCATAAATTTCGTATTTTTGCAAAATTTGAGCAGAAAATTACATAAACAAATTTCACTCGACGAGCATAAGCGATTGACAAAATTTCCATATTTAAATAAAATTTAAAATTTTTGCAAAATTTTAACAAACAATTTCATTCGACGAGTATAAACGATTGGCACACGCTATGTTTCAAAATTACAAACTTTATTTTTTATAAAATTTTTTGAAAAAAATTCTAATTTTCCAAAATTGCCAAATCTTTGAATTTTGCCATAAATTCCGAAACTCGAATTATGATGAAAACATGAAATGCTGATGTTAAATTTTTCCGGTGCCATGGCTGGGAGTTGAACCCAGCACCTTCGGGATCCAAGTCTAACGCACTAACCACTTAGCTACCGAAGGCCACCATTCGACGAGTATAATCCATTGGCAAATGTCATTGTTTAAAATTACAAAAATTATTTTTTAATGACATTTTGTGAACAAATTTTTTTTTTTAATTTTGACATTAATTTTGTATTTTTGCAGAATTTGAGGAAAAATTACGTCGAACAATTTCATTCGACGAGTATAATCATTTGGCACACGCCATATTTCATTTCAATATTTCAAATTTTATTTTTTTTATGAAATTTCGGAACTATTAAAAATTAGCAAAAACTACAATTTTTAATTTTCCCATAGATTTCGTATTTTTTGCAAAATTTTAGGAAAAAATTACATCAAAACTTGTCATTAGACGAGAGTGTAATCGATTTGCATATTTCAAAATTACACACTTTTTTAATGAAATTTTTTGACAGAAAAATTAAAATTTTCCAAAGTTAGCAAAAATTTAAATTTTTTCTAATTTTGCCATAAATTCCGTATTTTTCAAAATTTGAGAAAAAATTTGCATCAAAAAATTTCATTCGACGAGTAAAATCGATTGGCACATGCCATATTTCAAAATTAAAAACTTAATTTTTTAATGAAATATTTTGAAAAAAATTGAAATTTTCCAAAATTTGCAAAAATTTAAATTTTGTTATTTTTCCATAAATTTAGTATTTTTTAAAAATGTTGAGGAGAAAAGTACATCAAACAATTTCACTCGACGAGTATAATCGATTGACACACGCCATATTTCAAAATTACAAACATTATTTTTTAATGAAATTTTTTGAACAATGTAACTTTCCTTTCGAAAATTAGCAAAAATTAAAAATTGTTCTAATTTTGCCATAAATTCCGTATTTTTTGCAAAATTTGAGCAAAAAATTACATAAAAAAAATCATTCGACGAGTATAATCAATTTGCACGGCACACGCCAATTTTTGAACAAAATATCCAAAATGAGCAAAAATTAAAACTTTTTTTTTGCCGTAAATTCCGTGTTTTTTTTTTGCAAAATTTGAGGAAACAATTTCATTCGACGACGTAAAATCGATTAGCACACGCCATATTTCAAATTACAAACCTTTTATTTTTATGAAATTTTTTGAACAGCCAAAATTTGCAATAAATTGTTTTTGTTTAATTTCGCCATAAATTCCGTAATTTTGCAAAATTTGTGGAAAAAATTATATCAAATAATCTCATTCAACGAGTACAATCGATTCGTACCCGCCATATTTCAAAATTACAAACACTATTTTTTAGTGAAATTTTTTGAACAGTGTATTGACTGACCCCTTTCCAAAATTTAAAATCAATTTTACCATAAATTCCATATTTTTGAAAAAATTTAACAAAAAATAGCATCAAACAATTTCATTCGGCGAGTATCATAGATTGACGCACGCCATATTTCAAAATTACAAACATTACTTTTTTATGAAATTTTCCAAAATTGCCAAAGATAAAAAAATTTAACATTTTTAATTATGACAAATGTTGTTTGCATACTTACGCCATTAGTCAGTTATTTCCATTGCCAGTAATACTCATTTACTTTGTTTTTTATTTTATTTTTTTAAATTATTTTTAGTTTTTCTTAAACATTTCTTTAGAGTATTTTCTAAGACAACAAGCAATTATTTCATAAAATTTTTTCTCTAGCCATTTAAGCACAAAAAATATTATTTTTTGCAAACAAAACTCTATTCACTCGTTTCAATAGCGTTTTGGAAAAATTATTCTTGTATCAATTATATAAATAAACTAAAATATTAAATTAATAACCGATTCGTTTTTTGTTTTATTTTTAGACTAAAAGGAATATAAACAGACCAACAAATATATTGAAAACCTGTCTCAATATTTATATGTGTATATATGTATGTAGGTATGTAATATATATCTCTTTATGTATACGAGTATATGTTAAATTCTAGTTAAAAAATAATGTTGTTCGGATTTTCCAAATTAATAATAATACTTTCGTTATGTCAACTTATTAAGGTTTTCATTCCTCTAATGCGATTCGCTTATCTAGAATAGATATGGGAAAATTGCTAATATGATTTACACAAAAAAGTTTCGGTTTTTGCTTAATTTCAAAAATATGTTGGCCAATTGTTTTCCTCTTTTTAATATTTAAAATAATAATGGCTAAGCGAAGGGCAAGACACAAAAACAAAGGAATTATATAAATATTTAGGAATGACTAACAAGTATTATTATACAAAAAAATATATTTTTTGTTTTATAGGAAATTATTTTATGTAGGGCCAAGGAATCTTTTTGGATTTTTTGGGCAGTGCAGTGATGTTTTGGGTTTATTTAAAATCTTAAAATGTGATTGTTTTTAAAAATTCTAGTTATTTTATTATTGTTAAAGTATTTAAATTCTTAGCATAAAAACTAATTTTACTATTTATGAAATATGAAGATTGAATTTACAAAAGTCAAAGAAATGTGGAAAGATGTGCAAAAATGTTGTGATGTAGGATTTTGTCGTGGGAATCGAAATGTTGATGTTATTGCACGCAAAGAAAAAATGCATCCACAGGGACGAAATTCTAGACAATTATTACACTGCGTTCCTCCGATGCAGAAGAATTTTTTTTGAAAAAAAAAGCTGGAAATCGAAATTTCTGTTGTCAGAAATATACAGAGCTGTTTTCTACAATTTCGATCATGAGAAAAATTTTTTTTCTTTGCATGTAAAGATCTGATTGGTTTCTATTAAATTAGTACCAGGTCCTTAATTTGGTTGCAGTAACCGTATTTAGTTAGTACAGTACATGTCACATTTTTTTTTGCAAAAATACTATTATTTTTGTTTCATGGAAATTTGATAATATTTGATAGAGTTGCCAGAATAACAAAATATTTGCGAAAAAAATAATTTTGCCATAACATGCTTACAAGGGAGTCATACTATGGTCATGGGGACTGTATGTCAGGGGATTCTGAGCAGATGGTTAATAAGGGAACCATATTATGGTCATGAAGAACATATCATGGTTACAAGCGAACCATATTATGGTGAAATTTCACCATAACATGATTAAACTGGAACATATTATGGGAAATTATTACCATAATATGGTAATTTATGATTTTCTGTCATCCAGACAAGAACAATGCGTCATGGTTCCAGCAACCATATAATAAACATTACATTATGCTCTGCATGTATTACGACGTGTACGAAGAACATTTTCAGAGTATAATTACCAAGTTACAAATAAGTTGTATTTATAAATCAAACAAAAAATGTTTGAAGCCAAACCCCAAATGCAAAATAAATTGGATATAAGTAAAAATTCCTTAGAAACAAGTTTCATTGATTTGCAAACGTTTGGAACACAGCAGAGGGAAAACAAAGTCCAAAAAGATTTTTATATATAAAGTAATTAAGTTTCTTCAGAACCCGCAAAAATCAATACAAATAAAATCTAATGTCGATTTTGTTTCTGGAAATAGTGAAGCATTTTCTTTACCCTTTTCACGAAAACTGCACTTTTTTAACACATTTTCGAAATTTAAAAATTGGATATAAATTAAATTCGGGGAACGACATCATTTAGGCTTAAAGGCGCAAACATTTTCTAGTTTTACAAGTCGACGGGGCAACACTTTTTCCAGAAACGAAATCGCCATAAGAAAATGTCTTTGAAATATTTTTTTTTAAGACATTATTATTAATCCAAAGACATTATTATTAATTTTCCAAAAATGACGATAGACTACTAAAAATTGTTATTTTCAAAGGCAGTTGTCTATACCTTTTCTCTATTTTCTTCAACCTTATGTTATTGGGACAGAATTTTTAATATTAATCTATGAAATTTATTTATTTGCCTAAAAACTTTATAAAAATATGCTAAATGGAAAAATAAGATGTCGCTATAAAATATTTTTTAAGAAATTATTTTATAAAATTTTATGGGATTTGAAATTTTAAAAATTAAGAAAACCGAATTTTTGGTTTTTAGGAAATTTTGAACGGCTGAACGTTTTTTTGTTTTTTATACGCTGAAAAAATCGCTTCTGTTGTATATTGTCCCAAACATATTCTGCTTGAAATATATAAATGTTTAGGGTAAACCCGAAATATATTATATTTGGGAAAATGTAGTTCTAAAAAAAATTTGGTTTACGCCCTATTTTTTTAATTTGTTACATTATTTATGAAACAACTATTTATTTGCATTTAAATGTTCAGAAAATATATCAATACATTAATTTTAAGACAAGTTTAATTTTTTGCATCAATTCAACGATAATTATTTTTATGAAATTTTAAATGTTCGAAAAATTCTTTTATACTTGAAGGATTGATAACAAATTATGACTTGGAATAAAAAGAAATAACAAAATAGCGGTTTAAAACAAATGTCATTGCTACTTTTGTCATTATAAATTTTATGGTATTACTCGAAATCAATGAAAAATTATATATTAAATTCGAAAAATCTGCCAAGTTTTGGAAAGCTTTTTTAAACAAAATATATTTGGAGAAATTCATAAATAATAATTTTATTTGTATGTAAACACATATTTTATTTGAGAAAATTAGTTTGCAAATATAGTTTGTTGTAATATATTAATATATGCGTTCCAAATAAATTTTATTAATTTTCAAATAAAATTTATTTGCTCAGAAATATATAATACTTAAAAATTTGTGTTCCAAATATTTTTTCTTTCGATTTAAACATATCAAAAAATGCGATTTTGCCCCGTGTAGGAAGTTTTAAATTGGTCTTGAACGGCTGAGCCAACAAAATTTGAGGACTTAAACATGTTGACCATAATAAACTAGTTCAGAAACGATATCCTTAAAATGCACAATATAGCGCTTTGATACCAAATTGGGAGGAACATATATGTATATATGGGGGCTATATCTAAATCTGAACAGATTTTATCCAAATTCGGCAGAGTTCCTTCATGTAATAGAAACCTTTTTCTGCCGAATTTCGTACGGATCGGATACAAACTCCAGTTTCTACAGCGCTTAGATGCCAAATCAGGTCTAATATATATATACGAGGTATGTTCAAAACATATTGCGAATTTTTAATTTCCGCGGGCTACGTGTATTTGATTTTTGATATTTTTGTGCTGACAAGGTCGGCCATTTTGAATGTTTAGCTAATTTTTGTTCAAGCTGTTGTGCTTGGATGTGTTTTAACTTGTCTTCGATTTTTATCTATTTCAGAAAATGGATCAAAGAATCTGCATCAAATTTTGTGTGAAAAACCAAATAAAGTGCGCTGACGCATTCCGAATATTGACTGTAGCATATGCTGAAGCTACCTTGGACCAAAGCAACGTTTATCGGTGGTACAAAATATTCTTAGAGGGCCGAGAAGATGCGAAGGACGAACAGCGTGCCGGACGCCCGAGCTCACAGTTTTCTTTGATTGCAGGGGCGTGGTGCATTATGAGTTCTTGCCACAGGGTAGTACGGAAGCAATCCGCAAAAAACGCCCGGATTTGTGGAAGAACAAAAACTGGCTTTTGCACCATGATAACGCCCGTGCACACACATTGTTGCTTGTGCGCGAATATTTGGCCAAAAACAACACAGTAATGGTGCCACAGCCACCGTATTCCCCTGACCTAGCCCCCCTGTGACTATTTTTTGTTCCCAAAACTGAAAAGGTCCATGAAAGGACGACGCTACGCCACGATTGAAGAGTTAAAGACGGCATCGAAAGAGGAGCTGAAGAAGATCACAAAAAATTATTATTTGAAGTGCTTCGAGGATTGGCAGATGTGTATTATATCCGAGGGGAATTACTTTGAAGGGGACAAAATAGATATTCATGAATAAATAAATTCTTTTTGAAAAAATTCAAAATTCGCAAATTTTGTTGAACATACTGTGTATATGGGGGCTTTATCTAAATCTGAACCAATTTTCCCCAAATTTGGGAGAGTTCCTTAATTGTAAAAGAAAACTCTTTCTAAAATGCAGTTCCTACACCGCTTACATGTCAAATCGGGAGTAACATATATGTATATGGGGCTATATCTAAATATGAACTAATTTTCCTCAAATTTAGTATTGCCTTTGAGTGTATGAAGAGACTTCTCTCTATCAATTTTTATACAGATCGGTTAAAAATGCTGCTTATACAGTGCATATATGCCAAATCGGGGGAACATATATATGGGAGCTATATGTAAGACTTAACCGATTTGAACCAAATTCAATTGGATTTGAACCAAACGAAAGACATGTGCAAAGTTTCGATGAGATCGGACCGTAACTGCGACCTGTAATTTGATCAAAAGAATACATGGACGGACAGATATGGCTAAATGGACTCAAAAAGTGATTCTAAGTCGATCGGTATAATTAACTATGGGTATATCTCGTCTCTTTTTGGGTGTTACAAACAAATGCACAAAGTCATAATACCTTGTACCACAGTGTGGTGTAGGGCATAAACTAGGGATGTAACGAATATTTGCATTCGCATATGCAAACGCGAATTATTCGCATCATTTTAACATTCGCTTTCGCAAAAACCATCTTTGGATTATTCGCTTTCGCAAAAATATATTTCAGTATTCGCTTCCATGTGTTAAAAGTGTTATATCTTCTTATTCCCTTCACACATTTTAAAGATATTAATACCAATGAAAACCTCTTCCACTTCTCTTCAAAACAGTTGAAAAATATGCTTGTCCTTGTGGTAACAGGAGGTAAAAATATGGAAAACATTATTAATACTTGAATATTCGGGAAAAGTATCAATTTATTTCCTTAATTTTGGTGGTACTAAAGGGTCAATCTATTATTCGCACTCGCTTTCGCAAAAATCATATTTCAGTATTCGCTTTCGCAAGAAATATATTTCAATATTCGCTTTCGCATTCGCTTTCGCTAAAGTCACTTTCGTTACATCCCTAGTAAAAACAGCAAACATATCTGTTGAAACAAAAATTTTTGTTTACTAAAATAGCAGAAAAAAGTAAGCTGAAGCTGAGATTTGATGTTCAGTTATTTTGATAAACATCTCCGAAAATTTCATTCACATTACCAGAAGATATTTTTTGGTTAACTGAAGTCATGATGAGATATTAAATTAGAGAATGGGGCAATTTTGTGTGTCTGATTAGATAATTTCATTCACAATAACCAAAATGAAATAGATTTGGTAAAAATCTGCGATAATTTCTTTCACATTCCCACAAATTATTTTTTGTTTAAATGAAGTCAGGAGAGATATCACCGTGTGACACTCATTTTGGGTCATGAAAATGTCCATATAATACTGAAAGCTGACATGAAACAAAACTACACAGTTTTCCATTTCCTGGTCGAGATCGCGTTTAAAAGGACATGACATTTTTTAAGGGGGTAACGTTAATTCGTGCAAAAAGGTACATTTTTGTAAAGACATGGTTACAAACTTTTGATTAAAAACAACGGAATATTATAGTATAACTTTCCAAGTATATTGTGTAAAAATTTCATAAAGAAATATTAAAAAATATGGCAATGACAGCAATTATTCGGAATAGTTTTGAAGATATGATGGACACCGACTTTGAAAACGTGGGTTGTGGAAAATCGCTTTAAAGTTTTTCTGATGTACTGAGTCATGTATGAGGCGCGGTTGCTTAGACTGCTGTATCTTTTTAACTCCGATTCATCTCACATTTTTACAAAATATTTTTTAGACGTTCTCCATTAAAAAAAAAATATAAAAAAATAGCAAAAAATGGTTTACAAATTTTACCCCTTAAGGATATAATTATTCAAACATTTCTAGTAATTGTTCTGCTAGTCCTAGTAGGACGATGTGGGTGCCAAATGAAAGGCGAAAGTTCAGGCTATCTAAATATTTTTTTTTGTTTTTAGGAAGTGGAACAAACGGTAGACAATTTTAAAAAATATATATTTTGCGGATCTTACTTTTCTGCTATTCATATAAAAATTGTAGCTTTCTACGTTGATTAGTTTGTGTTTTAGAACTATTTTAAATTTACATTGATTGTTATTTTGATATTTTCTTATTTACAGAAATGTAAATGGATTATAAGCATTCAACACAATTGTTTATATTATTTTATGGATGAGAAAAATTTGAATTAATAGTTTTAGAAAACAAACTAATCAACGTAGAATGCTAAAATAGCAGTAAATAAGATCCGATCCGCAAAATATATTGTTTTTTCGAATTTCTACAGTGGAGTTTGAAATATATGAATTTTTATTCCACTTCCTAAAAACAAAAAATATTTGGATACCTATTCCGAACCTTCCCCTTTCATTTGGTACGTCTTACTAGGACTTGCAGAAAAATTACTACAAATGTTTGAATAATTATATCCATAAAAAATTGCATGTTCTTGCAAACTGAGTACACCGTTTTGTTTATTTTCTTGCCAAAATGCTGGGTAAAATGCCATTACCCAGCATTTTGTCGCACGGTGTATTATGTGTCTGATTCGATAATTCCAATATGGACTTTTCACGTTCAAAAATATATCGAAAATCAGGGATTTATCGGACACGAGGTTAGCTTGGAAATTCAGAGATTTAATATTAATGTTTTGCTGATGATAATCTTCAGTAATTCCATTCCTAATAACCAAAATTAATGGCGAATTCTTTTCTGCAAAAAAGTGCAACACTTGCATTGCCCTTTTTCCGAAAACTGCACTATAATATCGCTTTTTTGAAATGTTAGTTGTGCTAAATTTGAGTAACTTAATTACCTAATTTCAAAAAATTATCACAAAAGTGCCGTTTTCGGAAAAAGGGCAATGACAATGTTGCACATGACAATTTTGGCGCAACTAATGACGTGACGGGAAATTCTGAGATTTTGTAATAATTTTTCTGAAAATAATCTCCGACCATGTCATGCAGAATAATACCGGGTTTTTCAATAAGAGCGCTACAATGAAATTCTTTATTCCTGTGAAAGTACGTTCGATGCCATTATGTATGGAACTCGATTTCTTTTGCATGGCCACCAAGGGTACGCTTGCGGAAGTCCATACGCGGAACCCAATTATCGACGGTTTTAAGCATAAATCGGCCGACACTGCTGCAATTTCACGTTCGATATTCGTACGAAGTTCATCAATCGTCGCTGGCTTGTTGGCATAGACCATAGACTTGACGTAGCCCCACAGGAAATAGTCTAACGGCGTCAAATCGCACGACGAAGTCCAGACGCGGAACTGGACTGGCAGCCAATCGACTGGACCATTTCGTGAGATAACACGTTCTCCAAACTTGGTTTCCAATAAATTGATTGTGGCATTCGCTGTGTGGCTTGTGGCGCCGTCCCGTTGGAACCACATGTCCTACAAGTCCATATCATCCAATTGGGGCCAAAAATATTCGTTTATCATTGAACGGTAGCGATTCCCATTCACAGTAACGTACCGGTCTTGATCATTACGGAAGAAGTACGGCCCATAAACCGCACCAAACCGTATTTTTTTCGGGATGCAATGATGACTCATGTAGTACGTGTGGATTGCTGTCTGACCAGTAACACATATTTTGTTTATTGACGAAGCCATTTAGCCAGAAATGAGCCTCATCGCTGAAGATGATTTTTCGCGCTCTTAACGTTGAGACCACTGACTCCGAATTTCGGTAGTAAATTTTAATAATTTCGACTCGTTGTTGGCTCGTATATCTTTCCATTATGAAATGGCAAACCTTACTGAAGAGAAATGTCAAAAGAGCGGCAAAAAATATGGCGTCGTTTGCTGTCCCTGTCGGTCTACTTTTGTAGCGTCCCTGTAGAAAATCCCGTTACAAATATTCTGGTAATTATTTTCATTCTCAATGGCAATGAGAGCGCCTTATTGAACTGATTTTCAACGTTGAAATATATTTTAAGCCTTCTATAACTTTTTATGAATATGGCCTTGAAATGTTATCTGTATGTTTAGATAATTCCATTCACATTAAACGAAATAAATTTTTTTATAAAGTCATGATTTATTATTTTGTTCAAAGCAAAGTCTTGATTATAACCATACTTTTTTAAATAAAGTCATGATTAGAAAGAAGTCTATTTAAAAATTACGAGATTTTATGTAATTTTTTACAACAATTACCTCCGACAACTTCATTCACAATAACAAAGGTTGATTTTTTACTCTGATAACTTCATTCCCAATAACTAAAGTTGATTTTTTCAAACTAGTCATGTTTACAAATATTTAGAAATTGTGAGATTTTAAATGCAGTAATTTAAGTAATGAATGATTTGCTATAATACAATTAGAAATTGAGATAATTGACATGTATGGTTATATAATAACGGGAACCGACATTATTTTTTTTCAAACTAAAGACATAATTAGATATCTTTAAAAATTATGAGGTTTCAAAGGCAGTAATCCAGAAAAATTATTTACTATACTCTCATTCAACATAAAAACCAATTTGAAATTGAAAGATTTTATTAAAGAGATTTTATTAAAAATTGAGGAATATTCAACAAACTGCTTTCACAGATGGTTTGTGTTTGGATTAAAAAGCTGAACACAAATCCACTTAGAAAATATGAGGTTCTCTTAGTCCTGATTTACACAAGGCAATTGTCAAAGTTTGTAGGAGAGAGAGCTCTTTCCGCCTACCTCTCTCTCCCACAAACTTTGACAATTGCTTGAAAAAAATTGCCTCGTGCGAATCAGAACTTATATCTGTCGCTAGATATGAATTCGATATCCGATAATTTCGTTCACAATAACCAAAGTTAATTTTTGTTCGCTCTAAACTACCATATCCAGATGTTCTCAACAAAAATACGCGTATACTTAATTTCTCCAAAGATGTCTGAATCTTATATCTGTCGCTAGATATTGTTAGATATGACCACAATAACCAAAGTTAATTTTTGTTTGCTCTAAACTGCCATATCCAGATATACTCAACGAAAATATACTTAATTTCTCCAAAGAGGTCTTAATCCTTACAATAAAGACATGCCATACTTAAAATTAAGATTATTTCTCTAATATAAAATCAACTTTCCCGATTCTATAAGTATGAATTGTTCTTATTTCAAAGATTAGTATGTCTTACGATCAAAATCTTTAAAATTAAGTAATGTGTTTCAGTACAGTGTTGTTAACTAATGAATCCGTTGGTAATGTTTCAGTGAATGGCAGGAAGTTCGGGTATACTTCTGGAAGAAAAATTAATTTTAATGTTTTTGTTACAAAGACGTCATTATCTTTAAAATAAAGATATTTCATACTTCAAATTAAGACAATTTCCTTAATATTAAGTACATTTTTACTTCTAATAAATATGAATTGTCTGTATTTTAAAAAATAGGACGGCTTTGGATGAACATTTGTCAAAATTAAGTTGTTTGTTATTGTAATGTTTTTTGTTAACTTAAGATACAAAATGTCAACTATCAAAACCATTAATAATTTTTCAAAATATTTTTCTTCAGTGCAGCGTTGCCAATATTTGGATGAAATAGAAATAGAGGATGTACACTGAACGAAAATCTCTTCGTTGTATCAATTGGACGCATTCTTTGATATTGCTTCATTATTACAACCAATAGTTTCGTTAATATTACGAAATCGTACGTTAATATAACGAAAACAAGGTGTCGGTAGTAAATATAGCAAAATGGGTTTATAAACCAGCGAAGCCGTTAGTTGGGGTCTATTTCAATGAAGGAATTTGTGAGTATAATGAAAGATTTGCTTCTGGTATGGGGTACACAACGATTCAGGGGGATATGAGTATTTTTCTGTTTCTTGTGGAAAGTGTGAGGACAGCGAAAAAGTAACTCTAATCAATTGCAATTATTCTTAAAAAAATAACTGTTTTTTTTTGTATCTTTATCACATATTCTATACTATGTTTTATGACAACTTAAAAAATAATTGTTTTTAATTTTTTTCTTTTTTATTTATAATATAATCATTATTATTAAGTAATACATTATTTTTATTATTATTATAATACGCTCATATAATGAAATTAAAAAAAAATAAAGAATTTTTATATTTTACATAATTTGTGGTAAGAATTTTGTCTACATTTGTTTGTTGCATTTTTATTTTTGTTTTAAAACAAAAACAAAATTTAATACTAATATTGCGCTTAAATGTGGCCATATTTTCGTAGTTTTCCCTTTTTTAAGATTTCGTTTTTTTTCTTTTGTTTTGTTCTATTCTAGAGGAAAGGGAAAACAACAAAAACATTTTTCAATTATAAACCTAAAGTAAAAACTAAAGTTTTTTGTTTTCTCAATTGATTTCATTAAACTAAGCTAGTTTTTTTTTGTAAAATAACAAATTTTGAATAAATAATTTTGTTTAACATAAAAGAAAAAAACACCGAAACATAATAAATTAATTTTAACAAAACAAAGTGTTTCAAACTCAAAATAAAATCGTTCAAATAGTTTAGTTATAATGAAAATTTTACTAACGAAAAATTTCTTAACTAAATTTTTAGGTTTTTTTTACACTTATTATGTATAACTTATACAACGAGAGAGATAGAGTATTATGATGTATGTGTGTATCGAGATGTCGTCTGTTTTATTTTTGCCTTATAGAAATTTTATATGTTTATTTATCGATTTGTGTGCTTAATTTTAAATTGGATGTCTTGAATGTTAAATGGTGTCGAAAACGAGTGAATATGTTTTTTTCTCTTTCATCTGCTCTGTTTCAAAATTGTAGTTGCTTGGTTGGATTTTGGGGGGGAAGTTTTGTGCCTTTTTTGTTCTTTCTCTTTTAAAGTCTGATTAAGATTTTTTCGTATTCACAATTTGGATTTGAATTTTTTTTCCATTTTAATTTGTGTAATTCTAGGCTATTTATGACATTTACGCTGTTGTCGAATCTTCAATTTCGTTGTCAATGCGTGATGATCGTATACCCGTCTTGCCGGTCCATGGATAAATGTCAGGACAGGGCTGGCAGGTCTTCATGTAGCGCACACCAGATTTGTGCCAGAGATTGCAAACCTTAGGGTTATTACAACGTTTGGGACGATCCTGGAAAATGTTGAGATAAAAGGGAATTGTTAAATGATTATTGTTTTTGAAGAGAAAAAATTTCGAGTCAAATGGGTTCAATAGATAACACTGTGGAACACAAAAAAAAAGTTTCTGACAACGGATTCTGATAGAGGGGATAAAAAAAGAATATCTATACGTGGTCATTTTAGATGGGGATCAATATTTCCCCTTTTGCACACTTTTATGATGAATTTTCAGAACATTTTGACCCGTTAAACACCTGTTATAGGGGTGATATTTACCCTTCACCAAAAAATGGACCAAAAAGACCCCTAGATTGAACAGCTAGAGGGTTAAAATGTTCCTTTTGGTGTTCTAAGCAATGTTGCTCAGCACATCATAGACCTAAAATGTAAGGATCACACCGTTTCCTATGCCGATTTGCAATAAGAATGTGCAAAAAGGGAAATATTGATCCCCCTCTAAAGTGATCAGCATACGTATACTCTATATTCAGAATCCGTTGTCTGAACCTTGTTATTTTCGAAAAAGTTTAATTTTGTTCCATAGTGTAAAAGGAGTCCCGAAAAATATCTCCTTTTTTTAAACATTTTGCAGTAGAGAGGCGGTTATTACTTAAAATTATGATCAATTATGACACATAATCCCTTCCAGGTGTTCCATAAACGCATAATTTTTATAACATTTGACTTCTGTGGGCAGAGATACGCGATTTTCTAAGCAATTAATCAACTTACCGAATAATCACATTGGAATGGCTGGAATGAATTCATTCTCGACAATGGAGTTGGATCTCTGACCCATTGCAGAGCCTGCCAGTTGGTGACAATCCAAACATCGGGCATGGCATTGATAGCATCCAAGAATTTGATGAAGCCTTCTTTATGATGGGGCTGTGTGAACCAGGCAGCATGATAGAACAAACCGAAGGGAGCTCTGGAAACACCAAAAAAAAAAAAAAAACCAAAACACAAACATTATTCCACAATTCCGCACTCAAAATCCCCCTTCTAAGTCATCATACCTGTTTGTTGTGTAATGTCTTTCGAAATTCTTCATAATCATTTTGGTTACACCCTCAGAATCAGAAGGATTGGCGCAAGCGTCACCCATCGAACAACGTCCCCCATTCAAATCTTGCCACATGACCATAGGCACTTGCCAGACACCGGGATAACTCTTGGTCGGACAGGGCGGGATCATGCAGTCGTGGAAGATTTTATAGTCCAAAGTGTAGGGCCAAGAGGGTGGACGATTTTCATAGACAGGCATTGAGGAGTCATAGGTGAAATTTGAGTCGTATAACATTTTGAACATTTTATTGCCGCCCACCGACAGGAAAGGAGCACGCATACCACGAACATCGGAGAGTTTGACACCACCGTAGGCGGAGAGAATTTCACGTTGGCCGGCTACTTCGCGGGTCCATTTCTTCTGAGAGAATTGTTCGCCAAAACTGTGACTGTTTTTTGGGGGATTTTTAATTTTGTGGTGAAAAGCAAAAATTATAAGATTAGAATATGGCTTCCAATTAGAGGAGATTACTTGTTAGTTATAGGTTAGGTGCATACATATGAGAGGTGCAGTTTTGTGTAGGGTGCAAGAGTAATTTGGGTCTTAGAAATTCTTGACAGATTGACAGTGATTGATAGGTTCAGGGGCACTTTGGTGTATAGTAGTAAGTACTTACTTTTTATTTAATTTATTTTAGGTGAGTTATTTCAAAAATAATAATGTAATACGATAAGTCATCCCTAAGATAATAAGAGAGTAAGTGTCAAGTACGAACGAATAGGAACTCCAAAGAATAGGATTCCAAAAAGTGAGGTTTTTCGCGGATTTTCAGACCGATTTTCCCCCATTTTTTGTAATTGATAAAATAAAAAATTTATATTAATCGATAAGTGCAAAAAAAGTTAAATCAATGTTCGCGGAAAACCTTTTTGATAAAATAAAAAAATTAATATTAATCGATGAGTGCAAAAAAAGTTAAATCAATGTTCGCGGAAAACTGTTTTTGGAATTAACTGTGTGACAGTTAATTTCTATTCGTTCGTACCTGATTGATTTTGACGTTTCGTCCGGACGGAACATCTGTCTAATTAAAGGTCTGTGAGTAATTTAAGGGGATTGTTTATTTATCGGGATTGTCATTAAAATTCAAATAACATAGGGTTTTTAGAATATGTTTTTTTCGTGTTTTAAAAGTGGATTATAAATATACATAGATTTTTTCTAATCACAATTCTGTTTCCTGATTTTTGTTAGAATGAAATTGTTGGAATATGCGAGAATTTCCTAATGATTTTTTGACGTTTATATAATTGCTTACAAAAATAAATATTAAAATCAATAAAAATAATTTTATGGCATATTCTGTATTTCATTTCAATTAACTTTCTAAAAAGCGAATTTGAATTATCATTTAAAGTGGACATTACGGAATATGTTGCCTAAACCATTTATTTTGACATTTAAGAATGGTTCATGTAAATTGTAGAATTCTAAACTACCGAATTCAGTAAGAAGTTATAACCATTTTAAGTTTTGTAAGAGACCTTAATGCGATACAAATAGTATTTGATTCAAATCGATTAAAAAATTAGTCGATTGAATAAAAACATTAATTGAATCGTTTAGTTATTTTTATTAAAATGAGTTAAGGAAATTACAAATTTTTTT
The DNA here is from genome assembly GCA_963930755.1 of Eudasyphora cyanicolor. Classification (NCBI taxonomy): domain Eukaryota; kingdom Metazoa; phylum Arthropoda; class Insecta; order Diptera; family Muscidae; genus Eudasyphora; species Eudasyphora cyanicolor. The sequence goes on from OZ005737.1 coordinate 246,965,562, forward strand.
TTTAAATTAAATAATCATAAAATGTCTTTCTTTTCGCTCATTGCACATATTTAAGGAATTATAACCATTTTAAGTTTTTGCTGATTCCCTATAAGGGGTTGATTATGTTATTTTTTATATTTTGCTCACACTGTGGAGTTGAGCTCAACATCAAATGGAAGGGAAGTATTTTTGAACAGTTTTGTTTGGAACAGGAACATGATTCGATAAAATATTATTTGATTCAATTAAGATATTAATTCATTCGGCAACAAAATGCTAATTGATTTAATTAAAATTTTAATTGATTCAATAAATCATTAAAATTTTATGTGTGAATAAATATACAAGGGTGGTCCCAAAATTAGTCGACCTAATAAAGAAAACACAACAAATTTGGGTGCTGATGCAATTCGAACTTTAATTTTATGATTTTGGCCATGGCAATAGAGGTGCATTGTTTTGATTGAGAGCAAACGTGGCACCCACCTTGCGCACAGCTTTCCCATAATCAAATTGTCCATGAATATGCGATGTATAGCACTTTTTGAAATGTCTATGACTTTAGCTAGCTCATGAACTTTCAACCGATAGTCATCCAATACCATTTTGTGGATTTTTTTCAATAATTTCTGACGTGGACACCCCAATTGATCGACAACTAATACTTAACTGCTGGTACGGCCCCATTTAAACTATGCCAAGCAATATTTTATAGTTGTAAACGAAGGAGCAGTCTCCCCCAAAGTAGAATCTAGCTCGGTATGCATAATACATATCTGTGACCAATTTTGTCCTTGTTTCCAAAATCCCCTGAAATCGTTTACTTTAGAGCGCTCAAGAAAAAGGTAAACAATGTGACGCCTAGAAACTTAAAAAATATACTTGAGGTCTTAGGTCACAAAATATCAAATATGAAATAAAATATTATTTGAGACTATTAAAATGTTATTTCATTCAATTAAATTGTGATTCGATTTTCTAAATATGTCATTTATTTGTATTAAAACTTAGACCATAAAAGCCCGTTTTAAATAAAATTATATACGAATTGGCTCAATCAAATTAACAATTACTGATTTCAGTTGAAATATTAATTTATTCAATAAAAGTAGAAATGAATCCAAAGAAAATAGAGTCGATTCAATTAAAATTATAAATTTTTTAATTAGTGTTTATGATTGAAAGTATAGAGATATATTTTCAATAAATAAATTATCCGAGCCAATTAGGGACCGATTTTTGTTAATAACATTGCTGAGAAATTGATTCGATACGATAAGAAATTATTAAGTTTTGGCAATTTCCGTCCTTTCGCTCTACAGATCTTCTTTGAGGTATTATAGCCTTATGCTAAGGAAATATTAATTTATTCAATAAAAATAGTAATTGATCCAAAGAAAAATAGTGTCGATTCTATTAAAATTATAAATTATTCAATTAATGTTTATGATCGAACCTATATAGATATGTTTTCAATAAGTAAATTAGCCGAGCCAATTAAGAAATGAATTAAGTTAATAAAATTGCAGAAAATTGATTCGATACGATAAGTTTTGGCAATTTTCGTCCTTTTCGCTCTACAGATCTTCCTTGAGGTATTATAGCCTTCTTAAGTTATGCTAAGGAAATTCAGAATTTCCTTCCAATATTAAGAGATCATAAAATCCATTCGCTCAGTGCTCACATTTAAGCAGTTATAATCATTTAATGTTTTGTTAGGGAACTCAATTTGATCAAAATAATAATTGATTCAAATAGGATATCAAAACATTCGTTGAAAAATAATAATTCAATTTTTTTATTGATTCAATAAAGACATTAATTTAATCATGTCAAGTTATTTCGATTAAAATTAATTAAAGAAATTAAACATTTTCTTTAGTATATGTATTTAAGGAGTTATAACCATTTTAAGTTTTGTTAGGGAACTTAATTCGATAACAATATTATTTGATTCAAATAGGATATTAATCCATACATTTAAAAATAATAATAAAAATTGTAATTGATATAAAAAATACATGACGTTATTTCTATCAAAATGAATTAAGGAAATTAAAAATTTTCTTCAGAATATGCATTTAAGGAGTTATAACCATTTTAAGTTTTGTTAATGATTTAAATTCCATAAAATATTACTTGATTCAAATGCCATATTAATTCATTCGTTCAAAATACTAATTAATTCAATACAAATATTAAGTGAATCATTTTGTTATTTCTATAAAAATAAATTAAGGAAATTCAAAATTTTCTTGCAATATTAAGTGATCATAAAATTCATTTCTATTCGCAGAGCGCATATATTTAAAGAGTTACAACCATTTTATGTTATGTTAAGGAAATTGATTCGATATACGAGAAATATTATTTGATTCAAATAAGTTATTAATTCATTCGATTAAAATGCTAATTGATTTAATTCAAAATTTAATTGACTCAATAAAAATATTAATTGATTCATTTAATTGATATGTATGAAAATATATATGACTTCGATACAAAAAAAAATTAATTAAACCAACTTAATTTACGAATTAATACTATTAAAATGAATTAAGAAAATTCAAAATTTTCTTGCAATATTAATTGATCATTAAATTCCATTCTTTTCGCTGAGCGCATATATTTAAGGAGTTACAACCATTTTAAGTTATATTAAGTTATATTATTTGATTCAAATAAGATATTAAATCATTCGATTAAAATACTAATTGATTTAATCAAAAATTTAATTGATTCAATAAATAAATTAAGAAATTGATTTGATTTTCAATATTGAATAAAGAAATATGTATTAATAAAGGCAGCTTGATTTCCAATCAGTTAATTCAATTAACATTTTAATTAACGTAATCTTTATTTGAGACAAAAAGTATATATATATAAATATGTCTTAAATAAAAAAATGAATGGAACCAATTAAGAAATTGATTTAATTTTCAAAATTGTATTAATTCATTTTAATAGAAATATCTACATTTTCTATGATTATGTTTAATTAAGGCTTTTTTGCGGTGTTCGATTTTTTAATTTGAAAAATTGGGGTTTTCAAGGATTTCATTCATTTCCAAGTTTCTTTGTGAATGGATTGTTTTGTTGAATTAGTGCTTGCTTATTTATTTATTGTTTTACGTTTTGGTGTTCAATTAATTTGTTAATTCATTTGTGTTCATGGTTTAAGTTTTAACTACGGGTGCTCAAGACTATCTAACTACGGTGTTATGTTTTTACTACGATTACTGGATATAAAGAGGTGTTCTACTTTTTATTTGTTCAAAATACTTACGAGACAGTATGTGAAGCCATTTCATGGCCATCAGAATACAAGTTCTGAACTTGACTATAATCGGTCCATTCGTGAGAGACATAGAAGGTGGCCGTAATGGGGCAACCGTTAGGATTAACACGACCCTTTTCGAATAAGTCAATGTACAATTGTTTATTCAAGTCATTAACGGAATCGTCAAAGGTGATCAGGACAATTTGGGGAACACTTTCCACGGGCATATCACCTATTCGAGCCGGGTCACAAAAACACAGGGACACAGACAGGGGATAGGGTGGGGTAGGGTAGGGACAATGACAATGATTTGATGGAATAAAGCACAGCAATTTGATTCGATTGATTGATTTTGTAAAGGAGGGAAGTTGATGAAGGGGAAACCACATGAAAATAAAGTAAAAGATATAAGACAAATGAGCAAACATAAAATAAAAGCATATTTATAAAATATGTTTCAATGTTGTAGAGATAAATTTTTGTTGATAAGAAGAAAATTAAATGAAAAGCAAAATAAAATAAAATTTAAGCTAAATATGTTTATTTTCGAGTCGAGTAGTTTCATTTCCCAATGAGAGATAGTTTCGCCTGACTCAATGACATGATCATGATGCGCTTGATTTTCATGCCCAAAATCCAATCCATATATTATACTCCAATAATGGCTTTAACACTTACGAAACGGTATGCGAAGCCAATTCATGACCATCAGCATACAGATCTTGGACCATACCATAATCGGTCCATTCGTGCGAAACATAGAATGTCCCGCGAATGGGGCAACCATTGGGATTTTTACGTGTTTCATTGTTGAACAACTCCTCGTAGAGTTCAATATTTAAAGTACTCACAGCATCGTCGAATGTCATCAAAATAATTTGAGGTACTTCCTCAAGTTTTAAATTTCCTATGTAATCCAATTGTTTACGATTTTTAAAATTGTTTTTTTTTGTTTTTTTTTATACGATTAAAATATTTTTAAATACTATTTTTTAGAGAACTATATTTTATTAGAGTTTTTAACTTACCGGGAATATCTCTACCGCCACAATAACAATCGGGCAAGAGACACACGTCTTTGCGGCATTTAGCGGCTGTCTTGTCGGGTGTGGGTTGGGGATACAAGGGCTCTGGACGAGTTGGAGGATTTCTATAGATATCAATGAATTCAACGGCTTTGCTGACAATGGTACCCGAAGGTTTCAGAGTGGGGCGGGTGCGTCTGAAATGAGAACGAGATGAAATTTATTAAAATACTTTAAAAATAAGCAAAAAGAGGTCTAAAATCCGACGTGCTGGGCCGTCATCAGTCAGTCATCTAGCTCAAATACTTAAGATGATAATGTCTTAGAATTATATATATACTTTCTGGAGAGATAAAATAAATACCCATTCTGTAGTGGAGGGTATTAATATTAAATCGGCGGTGGTCTGAATAGAGTGTGTTCTCCAAATGACCTTACTGATAACCAGTAAGAATAGACTAAAGTATGTCAGGCCCGACTATGCAATACCCTCTATCATTATTTGTCAAGCAACTATACGAATTTCTAAGAATTTTTAAAGCATAAATACACTAAAAATTCAAGGCAGATCGGCTTAAATCGTAGCATCGTCACCGACAATATGTCAAATGAGTGGGACCTTCATTTGGAGGATATATCAAAACATAGACCGATATGGGCCATTTTTACGAAGAATATAACAAGGAAAATAAGGACAACATTTCCACCAAGATTGGTTAGGCAATATGGTGAATATGTCAAAACATGGACCGATGTGTCCCATTTTCACTAACGCAACATAAAGTACGAGTATAAATGCTTAAATGCTGAAAGGACCTTTGTATGAGGTGTAAAGAAGTCATATCGAAAAGGACCTTTATATGGGGGCGAAACATGGAAACATGGCTGAAAAATGATTAATTTTAACCGCATTGGTTGTAAGCTGTGACATCTAGGTCAAAGAGGACTCAAATTGGGGGGGGTCATTTATATAGGGGATATATAAAACCTTAGGTTTTTTATTTTTAGAAAAGACTCTGTATCACTTTCTTTCGGTTCATATTCATATACTCAAAGGTGCGATATTCCATTAAGGACAGAGATCGGTTCGAAGATTGTCTCTTTTAGTTTAAAACTTTGTCCTTGGTCTAAAAGAATACCTACAGTAAGTAGACCTGTCAATGTCAGTCACAGTGTAAGTCACATTTTGAAAACAATCAATGTTTACTATTTTATTGTTGAACTTTGAAAATTGGATCCAAAGAGTCCTCTACTTAAGAGTATATAACCCAATGAATATTATATTATGGAGTTATTAACTCAGTGGATTGTCTAAGGAATAGATAACCCAAGTGGTAGTCAACTAAAGAGTATACCAGAACTCTTCGTCAACTAAGGAGTAGATAACCCAACTGGTCGTCGACTAAGGAGTAGATAACGAAACTAGTCGTCAACAAAGAAGTAGATAATCTAAGTGGTCAACAACTAGGAAGTTGATAACCCAAAGTAGTAAATAGCGCAAACACTCGCCAACTAAGTAGTAGATAACCCAAGTCGTCGTCAACTAAGAATTAATTAACCCAACCGGTCGTTAACTCTTAGTGAACTTACTCAAATGGTAAGACCTACTCAAAAGGTCGTCCTACTCAAAACTAAAGGGTCGTAAACTAAGAAGTAGTTAACCCCATTGTTCGTCAACGAAGGAGTAGATACCCCAACTGATCACCAAGTAAGAAGTAGATAACCCCACTAAGGTGTAGATAACCAAACTAGTAGTCAACAAAGAGTAGAAGTTGTTATCGACTAAGAAGTAGATAACCCAATGTAGTAGATAACCCTCTGGTCGTCAACTAACGAAGATAACCCAAGTGATCGTCAACTAAGAAGTAGCTAATCCTCCTAGTCGTCAGCTAAGGTGTAGATATCCCAACTGGTCGACAACTAAGAAGTATATAACCAAACTAGTCGTCAATTGAGGGTAGATAATTTAAGTGGTCGTCAGAGTAGATAACCCAAAAGGTCGTTAACCAAGAAGTAGATAATCCTATTGGTCGTTAACTAAGGAGTAGTAGATAACCCCAATGGTCGTCATCTAAGGAGTAGAAGGTAACCCAAAAGGTCGTCAACTAACAATTAGATAACCGTACTGGTCGTCAACTAAGGAATAGATAACACAAGTGGTCGTCAAGTAAACCCACTAAGAAGTAGATAACCCAACTCTTCGTCAACTAAAGGTTAGATAACCAAACTTGTCGTCAACTAAGGGGTAGATAATCCAAGTGGTTATCAACTAAGAAGTAGATAAACCTAATGGTCGTCAACTAAGGTGTAGATATCCCATCTGGGCGCCAACTAATGAGTAGATAGCCAAGCGAGTTGTCAACTGAGGATTAGCTAATCTAAGTGGTCGTCAACTAAGTAGTAGATAACCCACTGGTTGTCAAATAAGGAGTAGATAACCCAACTGGTCGTCAACTAAAAAGAAGATAATTCCCTGGTCGTCAACTAAGGCGTATATAACCCAACTGGTCGTCAACTAAGAAGTATATAACGCCCTGGTCGTCAACTAAGGAGTAGATAACCCAACTGGTCGTCAACTAAGGAGTAGATAACTTAACTGGTCGTCAACTAAGAGGTAGATAACTCCACTAAGAAGTATATAACCCAACTGATCGTCAACTAAAGAGTAGATAACCAAACTAGTCGTCAACTAAGGAGTAGATAAGCCAAATTGTCATCAACTAAAACGTGGATAACCCAAAGTAGTAGGTAACCCCTCTGGTCGTCAACGACAACTTAGATCTTCAAGTAAGGGAGATCTAAGTTGTCGTCAACTAAGAAGTAGATTACCCCACTGGTCTTCAACTAAGGAGTAAATAACCCAAGTGTTCGTTAACTAAGGAGGAGATAATCTAAGTTGTCGTCATCTAAAGAATAGATAACCAAACTATTCGTCAACTTAGAGGATATAATCTAAGTGGTCGTCAAAAAGGAAGTAGATAACCTAAATTAGTAGATAACGCAAGTGGTAGCCAATTAAGGAGTAGATAACGCAACTGGTCGCCAACAAGAAGTACGAGTGTATAAACCAATGGGTCGTCAACTAAAGAGAAGATAAAACAACTGGTATTTTACTAAGTAGTAGATAATTCAACTGGGTGTAGATAACCGAACTGGTCGTCAACTATGAAGAAGATACACCAACTGTCGTCTACTAACTAGTAGGTAAACCAATTGACCGTCAACTAAAGATTAGATAAACCACTTGGTCGTCTACTAAAGACTACATTTCTCTGATGCGGTCGTGTGATGATATAATATATCCAGCAATATTCTTTGGTGGATTTAAACTGATTTAATTGATACAAACCAATCAATACGCAATGAGTTCAGTGGAACACTCACTGAAGTCATTGCGTATAACTAATACCACGTATAACTGGACCACTCACTGAACTCATTGCGTATAACTAATACCGGGATCAGTTGACGCAGACAAAGTTAACAGCAATCTTTATAGCTCCAAAGAGGAGCGTAAGCTTTTAATAAACATTTGTGGAAAATAAATCGAGTTGAACATAAAATTGGCAATGTACGCAGTAATTTTTATACAAGGTTTTATACAAAATTATTTATATATTTAAGAACAATTAGTTTAGTTAGCACCATAGCCATAGTTTCTGACATAATATGTTCTTATACCTCGATCGATACCTCCACACTAATAAGGGACTATGTTTCAAAAAACGGAGGTCCAGATAAGTAATCATATGTATTTCTCTGAGAGAGAGATTAAACGCGAATATATTTTAGAATTTGGTACTTTTGCCGGAGCAAACTGGTTCGAAAAATAAAATAATAAGATATTTTTGAAAACGTACTGATCCTTAAAAAGTAATAAACTGTTTTGTAGACTAGAAAAGGAACTATTATAAAATTTTAAAAACTGCTTAATTACTTCTTGTGGATGCAATGTGTAATCTGATATATCCCCACCAACCTCGTTTTTGTGTTACAACTACTATTTTCGATAGGAACTATATTCACTTGATGTGGCGACTATCGTTCCGATCCTTTAGTAATTTGAAAATTTAATTATAATTTGATTTAAATGAAGTTTACTTACGGTGGATGAGTTCCACGACTGTTGGTCACAGGCGCTGTTCCAATATCTCCTTGATTGTAGGTGGCTGTGGCACTACCGCGATTCCTGTTACTGTTCGAATTAATTCTGATTATTTTTTCGAATATCAACAAATTTGGACAAAGACAAGTTTTTTGCAATAGTTGTAGTTTTGGAGGTTTTTTTTTGAAAAGTTTAGTAATTTTTTTTTGGTAAATGTTAGAAACAGCGAAAAAAAGAGAAAAAAGAAACAGATTTTAGAAATAGGCAGCAATTAGTACGGCAGCGTTATGGTTAAAAATAAATAAAGGCAACAAATGATTAATATACATACGAGTATATATAAATATAAAAAATAACTTAGAATTAAAAAAAAACAATCAAAATGACACTTTATCCTTCTACATGAAATATATAATATTCAACGTATGTACACTGAACGAATTATATTGCAGTTTTAGTGACAAATAAATGAAACCTTCACCTTAGCAAAAAAACAAATATATACATATGTATAACGGAATGTACAAAATTTACAGAATATCCCCAACAATTTTCAAAAAGTTAATTCAATGATTTGTATGTATGTGTTTTCAACTTCTTTACAGTGAGAACCAAAAAGTTTTTTTTTATTTTTATTTGAAAATAAAATGAATGTTTGTAGTTTAGATTTTTTTTAAGTGTAAAGTGTTTGTCTTTTTTTTTGTAGGCATAAGGATTTTCCTTTCTAACAAAAAACCTGCAAGAGAAATATTAAATCGGAATCTGTTTTAGTTTTTCTTGAGTTTAGGGAGAGGATAGAGTTTATTTTTGTTGGATGTTAGGTTTAGTTTTTCTTTTTGGGGGTGGAGGGAGATTTGTATTAAAGGTTAACGACGTTTAGCTTTCCAAATGTTGAAAAGGAATTTCCGTTGTTGTCAGCCATAAATCATATACGTGCGCATTTCGTAAGGATTAGCCGCTTCGCAAACCTCTCTATTAATATTCATATACTTAATGAATATTTAAAATGTTTTTCGGTTGCTATATTGAAAATCTAGCATAGTCTTGTTTTTCTAACAATTTTTCCGGTGTACGCTAATAATTTTTTTTATTTTTTATTTGAAAATTCTTTTGTAAACTTTTCAGTCTAACCGTGGTAAAATTTATTATCCAGATTTTGTTTTTGCGAAAATGTATTATTGTATTTATTAAAAAATGAAAATGGAATAAAAAATATATATTTATTTTTGAAGAAAATATTACTAAGTAATGAAATGAAGACAATGATGGATTTATGAATGCCTTAACTACGGAATGATATTATCTACACAAAAATATAACTTAATTTTTCTACCTCATCCTAAAATTTCTAAATTTTCATGTTGTGGCGAGTTGATTACTGAAATACCAGATTTTTATTTTGCAAGAGTACTTTTAGTCCGCAGTGAATCATTATCTGTCCTAAATTTAATTTTGAATTTTATGGTTGATTATCCCTTTGGCATTTCTGTTGACGACATGATAAAATATATCATCAACTCTCTAACGAGGTTTAATTCTCATCTCACTCTCGAGTGAAATTTATTGACACGAAAATAAAAACATTTCTTTTTCGGATCGCTCATAAAGGAGCGATTAACATTAAAAGAAAATAAATACCAATCGCTCATAATTTTAAAAATAAGGAAATATAAAATATTTCTCTTCCGAGAGTGAATTGTTTTTTTTTGGCAATTTTGGCTTTGACGTGTTTTTGTATAGACAAAATCGAGTTCAACGAGTACATTGTTAAAGATAACAGCAATTTTTATAGAACGTGGTATTGAACTTCAGAGTACAGCAGTTTTTAGCGAATTTATTTGGGACTCAATACATGAACGTAGCCCCAAAAATAAGAACTTCAGCATCTTTCGTTTAGTTAAGTTGGGTCAATTAATAATTTAATGGCCATACGAATTGTTTTGCTAAAGGTGGATTTTTAGCACTTTTTCTATATTTTAATATGGTTATATATCGGTAACAGCAAGTTGTAGATATTGAATAGGAGAAAAACCTATTTTTTTTTACCATTTTTACCCATTTTTCATATTTTTTGCTCAATAACTGGATTACAAATCCACAAATATGCTGTTTTTTCTTTACAAACTTAATTTTGCATGAAAATAAAAATTCAATTTCATATTACAGCTATTCTTACACAGAAATATTGGGATTTAGAAAATTTGTCGATCCTAATTGCATATTTTTGGGACGATATAACCACAAACGTAGCAAAAATAATCCAATTTTTGGCACTTGTTATATTCCATATTGAAATTTTGAATGCTTTTCTGCCTTTTAAAATGTTTTTCATTCTAAATTATAATTTAAAATTTAAAATTTGTACCTTCGCTTTGGCCGCAACTTGTTGTATGGCAAAAATCTATCAATGAACACCTATAAATACTACGTATTTTTCAATACTTTACTGACTGCTAAAGTATTGAAAAATACTAAATGAGTTTGTTCACGCGTGCGTTTCAAATTTTTCAAAACTTTCAAAAAAATTATGACTCATAAATGTGGGTCGAATTTCTGTAGAAAACTCAATCATTACAGGTGGCCAACGGAAAAACACACATCAATAAAAAAGTATCATGAAGGAACAAGAAGATCAATTCAGCGCCCCGCACATTTATGAGCGTTTACGCACGTGTGTTTCTATGTTCTGCATTTGTTTATACCATTTGTAAATAGGTACTTCCAGTTATTGAGCAAAAAAAGTGAAAAGTGGGGAAAAAATGGGCATTTGTGCGATTTTTAAGGTACTGGATGCACTTTTTTTCGGGTAGGTTTGATCCGCATTGTTTTTCTCCTATTCAATATCTACAACTTTGCTTCAGACACATAGGAAGGGGGTATACTAACTTTGTTATTTTGTTTGCAACACCTTGAAATATTGAACCATAAATATGACATTTTTCTTTTAAGCCATAAATATGACATTTTTCAGATGGAGATTTTGGCTAACAAATTTAAGGCCTAAAATATACTACAAATTGCAGTGTTCGTTTTTTTAATAAGTTGCCCATGATTTGATCCATATATAAAGATTTTTCTTGTTAAACTTTTACTTTTTAAAGTATAAGTTCAATAAATTAAAAATATAAATAACAATTAAAGTAAATTATCAGCCTGTTTCTGTAACTTAAAATTTTGCTTTCGTTCGCTTGCCAGACGACAAACAGCTGATTTGGGTTTCACTAACTACCATCACAACGGCAAGTCGCACGATAATGAACTCGTACGAAAACGTAATCATTTCAGTGTAAATTTTGGTTTCTCTATCTCTCTTTGCTGTCATCTGGGCGAACACAAATGTCAGATCGAGTCACTTTATTTTATTTGTCGACTGATAAGAACAATGACAATAAAAACGTTATTAAAAGCAAAAAATAAGTAGATATAAATATAATTATGGTAAAAACAATTAAATAATGATAAAATTGTATACATATGTTTACATTTTGAAGCATAAAGAAGTCAACATTGGCAGCTCGCTGAGATGGAAAAAATCATCAGTGCACAATGAGAGAGACGTGAGAGAGAGAGAAAGAAATGAGAGTGTTGGATCAGCTCAGCTGAACCACCCAGGGTTGATTTTTGGTCACCACCAGTGTAAAGGATACAGAGTTGTATTTTCTAAGGTCGACCATACAAAAATGTGTGCTTTTTAGACCGGAAGTTGTGAAATTATTGACCTGGCAATTACATTATTTGCCAATTGGTAAATTGTTGACGTCATTGACGTAAAGCCAGGCGAACGAACGAACGAACCTTAGAGAAACCAAATTCCAGACGAAAGTGAGTGATTGGTTTTCGTTCGCAGAGACTTTCGTTAGAAATACAGAAACAGGCCGTATGAGAGCTACAAATGTTGAGAATATCACTTTCATGTAGACACTGCAGTTCAGTAACTGTCGTTAAAAAAATAGGAAAAATTTTATTTTTTTTAATCGGGTTTTTCTTTCTCGAAAAAAGCCATACAGATAAGATAGGAGTAACCTATTGACTTCACTCTTTTGAGTACTCGCCTCACAAAAGGTCAAGTTTATTGAAATGTTGTTTCTTTAATAACTCCTATACTACTTATTAGAATATTCCAGAATTCCACTCATAGTATTAGTTTTGTGGTTGCCACGCCCCTTTTGGTACCTCCCATACAAATGGCCTATTTTGCTCTAACAGTTAACGGCATATAACATTGGTTACAGTCCTTCTAAACATTTGAAATACTGTGCAGTGCAATGATTTTGTAGTACCTATAGCCCTGTGAAAAATGGGCGTTATTACCACGCCTCTTTTAGTACTTCCCACACAAATGGAACATTTTGAACAAAAAGTTAAAAGCTTATAACATCAATTCCAGCGCATACAAACACAGTGTAAAGTTTTTATAGTACGCATAGACCATTGAATATTGGGCGTATTTCCACACCCCTTTTGGTACCTCCCAAAACAAAATGGTCAAAATAAATCGTATGAAAACTATTTTTTTAATTTCCCTTAATTTTATTTATTATATTTTATTAATTATACATTTTTCCAAGACGACATAGATTTATTCGTTGGGATCCCGGCTTAAAAAGAAATACGGGGTTTTCCAACAAGAGGTGTTATTTTGAATCACCCGGTATTTCGGAAGCTGTCACTTTTGAAGCTTTTATTCTTTGACATTTGACAAGTATAAACTACGCTATTACTAAAAATGAAACGATACACGATTCAACAAAACATTGAAATTATTAAAATTCACTACAAAAATGGTGAAAATCTGAAATGGTGAAATCCGGAATTCCATCGAAAATTCATCTTGACTGATGAGGCCCATTTCCACTTCGGTGGCTACGTCAACAAGCAAAATTGTCGCATGTGGGGCTCGGAAAACCCAAGAGTTATTGTTGAGAAGCCTCTCCATCCTCGACGTGTGACTGTTTGGTGCGGTTTATAGCTCGGCGGGGTCATTAGATCTTACTTTTTCGAAAATGAGGTTGGATCAACAGTTACGGTGAATGGATTGCGCTATCGAGAGATGGTTAATGATTTTTTATGGTCGGAGTTGGATGGTATTGATCTGGACAACGTTTACTTTCAACAAGACGGTGCTACGTGCCACACAAGCAACGAAACCATTGCTCTGTTACGGGCAAAGTTTCCGGACCGTGTTATCTCTCGAAGAGGTGATCACAATTGGTCACTGAGATCTTCTGATTTAACACCTTGTGACTTCTTCCTTTAAGGTCTTCGCCAACAGCCCAGCGTCGATTCAAGACTTCAAAGATAGAATTCGTGAGGCCATCGAGGACATAGGGCAGCCACTTTGCGATTTGGTTATGGAAAATTTCATGAAAAGGATATGGTCTTGTAAGCCTGGTCGTGGTGGCCATTTGGCTGATGTTGTTTTTCATTATTAACTGTATACCTTCCTCTTTATTATGAAATAAACATCCGATCATTTATCTCAAAAAATGGCATTTTGCTTTGAATACCAAAATAACACCTCTTGTTTAAAACCCTTTACTTGCAATTTTGCGAAGTATAATTTTTTTATATTACCCATAGTATATTAAACAAGAAAGAAAGTTCAGTCGGGTAAACCGACTTATGAATCCCCTCATCTTGAGTCCCAAAAAATATTAGTAATTTATTTATTTTTTTGTACCAAAAGGGGCGTAGCAATAACGCCCATTTTTCACTGGACCTATAAAAGCAGTACACTGAACAAAATTTCAAGTATTTGTGTGACTGATATTAAAGTTATACGCAATTAACTTTTGGTGCAAAATGGTTCACTTGGTTGGGAGTTACCAAAATGGATATGCCAATAACGCCCACTTTTCACTACATAGACTGTAGGTACTATAAAAGCATTGCACTGTACGAAATTTCAAGTATTGGTATGCACTGGTATTAAAGCTATAAGCAGTAAAATGTTTGTACAAAATGGTCCATTTGTGTGGGAGGTACCAAAAGGGGCGTCTCAATAACGCCAATTTTTCTCTGGACTCTAGGTACTACAAAAGGATTACACTGTATAAAATGTCAAGTTTTGTATGCACTGGTAAAAATGGTCCATTTGCGTGGGAGGTACCAAAAGGAGCGTTTTAAATTCGTACATTTTTCTCGAGGTAATAGTGATTAATAAACTAATACTATGTGTATAATTTCAAAGGATTCAAAAAAGTAGTATAGAAGTTATTAAATAATCAATATTTCACCAAATGTAAACCCTTTGTGGGGGAGGTACTAGAAGGAGTTGACCAATATGGTCCATCTTCGAACTTAGCCGGAGATAGAAGAATATATTACCCCATACCAGATTTGAAGTCAACCGGTTACTCATTTCGAGAGTTATCGTGCGCACCAGACAGACAGACGGATGGACGGGCATTGCTCATTCGACTTAAAACGGATATCCGCCGAACATACTTAGGGTCTTAGGTCACTCCCTCGATGTGCTACCCTTTGGATCGTAGCAAATGATATAAACCCTCCCTTTTTGGTACCTCCCAAACAAAATTAAAAATTAAATTAATAAAAAACATGAAAAATATTTTTTTTTATTTCCCTATTTTTACAATATGGGTAATAATTTATAAATTTATTGATAGACTTTTTGCAAAAAGGCTTTGACTAATTCCTTAGGATTCCAGCTTTAAAATATAGAACAAACTATTTTGTAGCGATTTTTTTCTATTTTTTATGGTTTTTTTTCGTGCCAACAAAAAAGGATTTTTTCAAAAAAATCAATTTCTAGCCTTTAATTTAAATGGTATACCGGCTTTATCGCGCATATAAAGGGTTTCCAATAGGGATGATATGATTTTGAAGTGACTTTTCGGCCATTTGTAATATGTCATGATCTGTCATTTGTTTTTCATTGTATTCAGTAGTGTTTACAATTTCATCATGGAGAGATATACGCAAGAACATCGTTTTCAAGTTATTCAGTTTTATTATCAAAATAATCTTTCTCCAATTGTAACTTTTCGTGCGCTAACACTTTCCAGTCGACCTACTACCTTGACAACCATGAGCAATATTTTAGCGCACGTTAAGAGCTACCTTTTTGCCATTGACCGATTCCCGATCCGACGTACCGTAAGAGCTAGAGCAAAAATACACTTTTTTTAAAGTTTGGAGATTCGATTATTTCAAGAAATTGTTATATTGAATGGCCTCCAAGAAGTTGTGATTTAACACCATTAGACTATTTCTTGTGGGGTTACAAGTATTTGAAGTCATTGGTCTTTTTTTTTAAAGAAATCATGTCACTCTTTTTGGAAAACCCTGTATTATTATTTCAAGTGCAGGAAGTAGCCGATTTACAAGGGACATTATGTGGGAACTATTTTGTTCATTTATCAGGCAACCGAGCTTACGCTTTTTTGGGGTACAACCCAATCTGTCTTATTTTTATTCGTTTTTTTAGTTTTGATTAAAATTCCCAAAAAAAGAAAATCTTATCTGCCTATTATTCCTAGTTTAAATCCTTATATGTGCTTTTTTTGTGGGGCTACACGTTGGGCGCCACGAATTATATGTGTTGTTTTTGATTGAAGCCTTTAAATAACTAACTATTTACCAGTTATTCTACATAAAATGTTGTGCTTAAATTCAGTATTTGTTCTCATTCAAAATCTTGCAAAAATGTATGAAAGATGATATCTAAAATTACTTCCAAATCTTTAAATTGATATTCTAATGATTTGAAATAATCAAATTTAATTTCTAAATGTTTGTATGAAATTTGGTTTCCTAAATTAGGGATGGAAAATCCAATTAAGTAATAGTTAATAGATTGTTTTTAAATATTTTTCGTCTAAAACTAAAGGTGCAACAACAAAATGAAGCTAATACGAGTAATGGGGTGCATTTCAAATGGAAGACCTTTTCGGTTCTCACGTATTTTTTATTTTTTTTTTATTTTATTTTTGCAGTTGTTGTTTTTTTTTATAAATTGTGCGTTTAACAAAACTATAACTAATATGAAACCAACAAAAAAAATATTTATGTATTATTTGAATACAAAAGAAACAAATTCAACTCTAAATTTTACCACCACCTGAAAATGTTTCCAAAAACATAAAAATTTCCAAATTTTCATGAAATGTATACAATTGGTTTGTTGTTTTTTTTTTTAACAAAAATTAATTATTTGAGCGTACAACGTGAACAATTGGATTAGAAAAAAAATTTGCTAATATATTTTCTATGTATATAGAATAAGGGGCATTTTTGGATTTATTAAATTTTCAATATTTTGCAATATTTCGGTTATAGTAGTTAACAATTGTGATTGGGTGATTTATTTTTTGCTACGGCAGCATTTTGTTGGTTTTAGTAAAAATTGGCCAATAGAAAAAAAGGGGGAGAGATAGATAACATAATAAAGGGTGCATCTATAACAAATTTTGCGAATTGAATTATTTTTAATTGGTTTTAGGAAGCCAGTGATTTTTTTTTCGTTTCTGATAATTGCTTCAAATACATTTTAAAAAAAGAGAGAGAGAGACAAAAAAATATTTGGAAAGAGTAAGAGAGACAAGGGTGTTTGTTGCTTTTTCAATAGACAAATAATACCTCGAGGGAATTTCGTTGCATTTGGCATTGGAGGTTGTATCGGAACATTTAACCGCCGCCGAACCCACAGAGAATTTGTTATTAGGCGCATTTCTCTGGGACGCACCGGTGGTAGCCGCGGCGTTATTAGCATTCAGCGAGGAGGGTAGGGCAGTGGCAGCTGCAGCTATGGATGATTTCAGAGCACTATTGACACGGGAGGCACGAGCAGGCGCTAAACCCGACGATGCAGAGGAGGAGGAGGCGGCGGCGGCGGTGGAACTGGCGCCCGATCCAGCCGAGCTGGCTGCTCCTGTTGTCTTACCATGGTTGGTGGCTGCGTAAGCAGGTTGTGGTGAACTCGTGGTGGGCTGGTTGTTGGATTTGGTTGTAGTGGTGGTGGTGGTGGTAGATGTGGTGGAAGTAGTGGTTGTGGTCGAGGATAAAGACGAGGATAGAACACTAAAGGTTGAGGATGGAAATTTGGGATAGTATTTAGGCGTTGTGGCTGTTGTCGATGTTGTACTGGGTTGGGTTTGCGGCGGTGGTGTTAACCTAATCTGGGAGGAGGTGTGTTGTGGTGTACTTGTATTCAACGTGCTGGGAGGAAGGTTTGTGGTAGTGGTGCTTGTGTACAGGTTTTGGTCGTTGTTTAATCTATTGTGTGTGCTACTAGTGTATGCTAATGTCGAAGGTCTCACAGTGGTAGTCGGTCTTGTGTTTGTAGTTGTGGTCGTCGCTAACGATGTGGTGGTCCCTGTCGTCCGTTGTCCCGTCGTCGAGGCATAGAGATTTTTGATTTCTTGTACCGCGGCCTTAATCTCAGGTTCATGGAAATCTTCATTCACAAATTGTGGTGAACTGCTTTCGCTGTCTTCTTCACTATCACCGCCACCGGTTAGGAATAGCTTAAGCTGCTCCAAAACCGATGAATTTTTATTGTAATTATTACTTTTGCCCGCTGCCGTGGTGGAGGTTATATAGCCGGCATTTTCCAAACCATCGGCCAATGTTTGTGCACCGCTCTGTTGGCGATATTTATTGGAGAAATAATATTTCAGAGGTCTATCCGTTATTTCCACCACCACTTCTTCTGTGGTATCTGTGGATTTTGTGCTTTCTATGCTATTGCCTTGATTTGACTCCACAGGTCCTGCGACTAAAGCCTCAGCCTTGGGAGTTTCGGATTGTGTGGCCTCATTTTCATAAGATTTTTGTACATCGTTATTGTAGAGCTGATATTTATCTCGAGATTTGATAGATATATTTTCTGGATTTCTGGGGATTTTAACCGCCGATATACGGGCCCTCTGAGCTTTTCTTCTTCCCGCATAGTTGGATGTAGGGATGTGGGTGGTCAATTCAACCTCATTGGGACGGTAACGATTTCTGGGCGCATATGTGGTAGGTGTTTCATCTGTTTCCAAAAGGTTATTGGCTGTGGCTACCGTGTAACGTGATCTACCTCGAGATCTTGGCTTGTCCGGATTAAACCTAAGAGGGGAGGTTGAAATTAAAGTCACCACCCTGGTGGGTGTAGTGCTTTCCGTTGGGCTGGGCGGAGCCTCGGTTGTTGTGGTTGTGCTTGTGGTAGTAGTGGTTGTTGTCGTCGCTAACGGTTTACGTTGAGCTGCTTGTCCTGGTAGTGCTCCTATTATAGCATCACTAATACTAAAATTTCTCGCATTCGAAGCCATGGTCGCAAATAGAGTTTCATTGAGATTTCTTGGCGGTGAGGTTATCAGAAAGTAACTTCTTAAAGGCTTCGCAGTAGTCTGTAAAAATGGATGGACCGAGGATGTGGCCGTTAGATATTTCGTTTTGACGGTTGGCCTTACAATTGTATAGGCTGATTTCTCATCTTTCTGGAGTATAACTTCCAGACTCTTATAGGGTGAGACATAGCGGATATTTGTAGCTGAGGTAGTTTTCTGCAAACTATCCTTAAAGGTAGAAGCTCGAGCTGTATAGGTTTGCACCGCCCAGGTGGCTGATGTAGAGGGTGTACTTGCCGTTGGTTGAGTGGTCGTTGTTGTTGTGCTGCTGGTGGTGGTGCTTCTCGGAGTTGTTGTGGTGCTACTTGTGGTTGTTGTTGAGGGTGTAGATGAGCTTTTGGGCAAATATTCCTTGGCAACCGATTGCAGCTTACTTGATTCTGTCTGTCCTCTATAGGTATAATCGTAAAATGGTTGTCTATATTGTGTTGTAGCTGAAGTGGGTGTGGTCTGTATGGTTGGTCGGCCATGACGCCAGGTTCTTAGGGGCGGGGCATAAGTGGTGACCTCCAAGTCCTCATCATAATAGCTTTCCTCAAAAGCTTTCTCAGCTGTAGGTTTCAAGGTAGTACTGGTTGTGGAGCTGGTTGAGGTGGATCTAGTCGGGGGTAAAGCAGTGGTTGTGGTGGTCGTTGTAGACGATTCAGTTGTGGAGGACAACGTTAAAGGTCTGGATGTGGTAAAATATTGTGTTACCGGTTTTCTCTCGAATAGCGGTTTATCTATGTCCACCGGGAATTCTATATGCTGGGCCCTGAGCGTAAAACCATTTGTCCCCGATTGTAATTTATACTCGAATGGTTTGGGTTCGGGTACATTATTATAGGTTCCTGGATATCTAAGTGTTGTACTGGAGCTAGCACCATTTAAAACTTCTACCTCTTCTGCGGATTCTTCTTTATGCGGCTGCTGTGGCAGCTTTTCGGTGGGTTTGGGCTTAAAACTTTGCGGCGACAAATCGGAGATGATATAACTTTTTATATGTTTTTTATTCGCTCCATCTTTAGATTTTTCATCGACAAATTCATTACTCTTTAGACCACCATAAACCTCATAACTTTTAGCACGAAATTCTGTGTTCGCTGTCTTTTCGTTGGTTTGTGACCTGACTAAATTACCACGTGAAATTGTAGCATAGTTTAAGGGGGTTGACTGATATTCCTTATGTTCTGTGGCATATGTTTTAGGCGGTTCGGCACTTTGAACGTGGACATTTTGACTTTCACCATAAACGGTTTCCACGTCTTGAAGACTGGGAGGGGGAAGATTTTGGCGTTCATGGACGTCGCTGGGGGATTCTGGGGATAGGTAATGTTTTTCGGGGATTCTGACGGGGACAGAGGATAGGGGGGATTTGTGGGAAAAGGTTTTGGAAATGGGTGGTGTAGGTGTTGTGGTGGTGGTGGTGGTAGATGTGGTTGTCGTACTCGTCGTCTTGCTAGATGTTGTAGTACTTGTTGATTTGGCATGTAGAGGCCTCGAATGTTTGGATTCTTGTCTATTATAGTGTTTTTGAGGTAATTGTGACTTTTGTTGTTGTTGGTCTTGTTCTTGTTGTTGGGGTTGGGGTGGTGGTGGTTGTTGTTGTTGTTGTTGCTGTTGGAGCTGTAATTTCTTATTGACATGCGTTTTGGATCTGTTGGAGAAATCCACATTATCCGTTAATAGAGTTAGTATATATCTTTCGGTCTTATTAGCCTTAAATGGTAGTACAAGAGTCTCTGGTTCTTGTTCTGGTGGTTGTTCTTGTTGTTGTACATGTTCATAATGTGGCGGTGTCAATGTTGGATTAATCAATTGCAACTTTTGTTGCTGTATTGGTATAACTAGTGATTGTTGTTGTTGTTGTTGTTGTTGATGTTTTGATAGTGCATATTGATTAATATTTTGTTTGTTGTTATTACTATTATTATAATTATTAGGATTTTGCCTATTATGATTTCTATATGGTATTGTGGTGGTTTTCAATTTGCCAATATTGAAAATGATTTGCTCCTCAACTTCTTCAACATCGTGATGTTGTTTATTATTTCTATTACTATGATAATTAATGGCAGGTTGCTCTACAGACGCATCTACATAAGGGTGGTGGTGATGGTGATGGTGGTCAGCATTGCTGTTGTAGGAAGTAACAGGTGATGAACTACTTTAGAGCCAACAAGAAAAGGGTTTGGAAGTCCCCCATAGTATATGGGACATTATTTTGTTTTATTGTTCAGGGAAAATGGGTTACACGCAGAGAAAGAGGGTGTGAGAAAGACAAAGATAAAGTATAGAGAAAACAAAGGAATGACATGGCGGTGATGGTTGTGGTGACGGTGATTTTTTTTGATGGTGTTGTTGAAAGGTCATGGATTGGTTTCAACATAATTTTTAAATTCGTAGAAAAAGAAAAATTAAATATATATTGAAAAATTATTTGCTTATACATATATAACAACTTAAATAATTAATTTTCATTATACTCGATATAAAAACCTATTTTTTCAGAATGCAGGGGTTCTCACTGATCTTTTTTTGTATGGTTTTTGTTGCCCCATTTCACGCAAAATACAACATGCCTTTTGGGGTCTTGATGACTTGATGAATGACTAAATATAGATTTATCATGCTCATGCTAACACATAGAGAGAGAGAGAAAAAACGTGCACTTAGTATTAATCTCAAAAGTAAGTCTTGGGTCAGGACTATGGCATAGAACCTTAGGATGGTTATGCTTCAATTCAAAGTCAAGGATTTTATGTGATATACTTAAAGTATATATAATGGAACCATAATGATTATCACTTAGTGCTAAAGGATGCGGAAGTTGTCTATTTGGACTTGTTAAATGTCATTAATAATTTCGCGCTAATGGTTTGCGGACCTATGATCCTTATAAGAATTTTAGGAAATAATGAATAATCGTTTTTGGAGACTTGATTTGTTCATCGTCTTAATTTGCCTAATAGGAATGCAGGACAGATGCTGTGCTAGTGTAACAAAATCAATTCGAAAATATTAGAATTTTCTTCAAATATGAATATATATCGAATATAATATGAGTATTTTATTTAGTATGGAAATAAAGTACCGAAAGGAAATAAAAAAAATTGTCAGATTTTTCTTATTTGCCAATTTTCAGTTTAGTTTTTATAGTAAGAAGTACGAACTGTTATGGAATTTGGTACTTTGTGTGCAAAATTGGAGAAAAGTGGAAACATTTTGGTCATTCCTTGGGGACAAAATGTTTCTAAAGTATAGAAGTTGAAGTTATCCAAATTACCGATTGACACTACATACCATTTTCAGACGATTTTCGTAATTTTCATTGTCGTTTTTATCAAATAAAAAAAGAGAAGTTCGGAATAATTACATACTCAGAATGGACATAATCTAAAACAGGCCTTCCTAATCGGAGTGCCGCGGCACCCCAGCCGTAGCGACCTTCCAGAGGAGTCGTGAGTAAATTCAATAAATATATTACCACTTTTTATGATTGTATATTTAAAATATTTTAATTGTTAATTTTTATAGAATTTGACTTTTTAAAATATCTAAAAATGACTTGAGGTCTTACGAAAAAGTAATGACATCCTCAATTGTACTGGATTTCTTAATACTCTCCAATTTTTAAAATACTCTCCAATCTTTTGTTTTGAAATTTCAAAAAAGAAATAAGAAAAACAACTTTAATTTATTTTGTTTAATGAATTTGCCCTTCAGATTTTCAAATTTTATATTTTTTGTAAGTTTTGTGGAAATTTCATCGAATTTTAGCAAAATTAATTCTTATAAAAAATAAGTAATACTTTTATTATAGAAAACTTTGTCAGAATTGTCATTTTTATAAAAATTTGTCAAAGTTGAATATTTCTAACAAACATTTTTTTAAAAAAAAATTTTGTATAAAATTTCTTCAAAATTGCGTTTTTGTACAAAATGTAGTTAACATTTTTTTTTCGAAATTTTAATTCATATTTTTTTGTAAAATTCATAAAATTTCAGCTAAATTTAATTTTTATAAAAAAATTAATAGAAATCAGTTGTCATGGAAAATTTTGTCAAAATTGGAAGTTTTAAAAAATTTCGTCAAAATTTAACTTTTCTAAACAATTTTGTTTGGATTTTTTTGAAAATTTTTGTTAAAAATACATTTTTAATGAAAATTTCGATTTTTCTAGAAAATTACGTCAACATTAAATTTTTATACAAAATTTCCTTAAATAGAATTTCTAAAATAATTTTTTCAAAATTTTTCTTCTAAAATTATTAAAATTTCAACAAAACCATATTTTTTATAAAAAAATAATAATAATCGAAATCTGTGTTTAAAGAAAATCTTGTCAAAATGGAAGTTTTTAAAAAAATTTCGTCAAAATCAAATTTTTATAAAAAATGTTGTTGAATTTTGGTATACAATTTGTGTTTTAAAAATAAAAACAAAAAATTGCAATTTTGAAATTTCCATATTTCTATAAAATTTCTTCAAAATTGATTTTTGTTTGGTTTTTTCTAGGAAATTTCGTTAAAATTGCATTTTTTTGGAAAATTTTTTAAAACTAATTTTTTATTGAAAATTTTGTTTTTTCAAGAAAATTGCGTCAAAATACGGTTTTTTGTACAAAATTTCCTTTAAACTGAATTTTTCTAGGAAATTTCATTAAAATTGCATTTTTTTGGAAACTACTTTTTTAATGAAAATTTGGTTTTTTAAGAAAATTATGTCAAAATTCGATTTTTGTATAAAATTTCTTTAAAACTGCATTTTTAGAATATTTTTCGAAATTTCAGTCATATTTTTAGTAAATTTATTGGAAATTGCATTTGAGCAAAATTCATCAAAATTGAATTTTTATACAAAAATTATTAAAAAAAATTTTATATATAACAATGTTTAAAAATTTTACTTTTCTATAAATTTCTTTGTCAAAGGTGGCATTTTAATTTGTTTTCAATATTAATTTTTCTAATAAAAATTGTTGCAATTTGAATTTTTCTAGAAAATTTCGTCAAAATTGATTTTTTTTGAAAAATACATTTTTATTGAAAATTTAGGAATCGGTTTTTATAGACAATTTTGTCAAAATTGGTAGTTTTGAAAAAATTTCGTCAAAATTAAATTTTTTAAAAATTGCTGAATATTGCATTTTGTTTATTAAATTTTTCGAAACTTGGGTTTTAAAAAATTTCGTAAAAGTTGCATTCTTAAAAAAAAATGTTGAAAATTCCATGTATCTAGAAATTTTCATTAAAATTGCATTCTTTGGAAAATTCTGTTAAAATAACTTTTTTAATGAAAATTTAGTTTTTTCAAGAAAACTACGTCAAAATTCGATTTGTGTACAAAAAATTCTTTAAAATTGCATTACTAGAATTTTTTTTCGAAATTTCATTCATATTTGTAGTAAATTTATCAATTCAGCAAAATTCATCAAAATTTAATTTAAAAATAAAATAATAGAAATCGTTTTTTATATAACATTTTTCTAAAAATTTTTTTGTCAAATTTCATTCGTACTTTGTTTTTGTCAAAATAGGTATTTTAAAATATATTTTTTATATTTTTTTAAAAAAATTCGTCAAAATTTAATTTTTCTAAACTTTTTCTTAAAAAATGAATCTTTGAATAAAATTTCTTCCAAAAATATAGATATTTTAAATATACAGTCATAATTACATTTTTCTTAAAAAAATGTTGAAATTTATTTTTTTTTCTACAAATATCTTCAAATGGTATTTTTCTAGAAAATTTCGTCTAAATTGCATTTTTTAAAAAATTTTGTTAAGAATACATTTTTAATGGAAATTTAGTTTTTTCTAGAAAATTACGTCAAAATTAAATTTTGAAAATAACATTTTTTTACAAATGTCTTCAAATTGCTTTTTTCTATAAAATTTCGTCACAATTGGATTTTTTGAAAATTTACATCAGAAAATAGATTTTTTAAAACAGAATGCAATTTCAACGAAATTTTGCAGAAAATGTAATTTTTAAGGACATTTTCAAGAAAAAATACAATTTACAAGAAATTTTAATTTATTAGTCGTCAAATTGGAAACAAAATATAATTTCGGATAATTTTTTTGTGGGAGGGGGGCCTGAAGATTTTTTGAATGGTTGCGAAGAGTCGTATGGTTGAAAGGGTTGGGAAACCCTGCTCTACAATAATAAATAATAAAGTTTTACTTTCAAATTTTAGAGAAATGTCTTGTATATTTAAAAATTTATATTAAACACTTAGCACACATGCAAAAATTTTGTGAACCCCAGATGGTTTGCTTTAAGGCCCTGCAGATACGCCCATGCAATCTATCTATTAATCCGTGCAATCTATTGACTACCTTCGAAATTCTCTAGAAAATCGCATCAGATTTGGGTATAGTCTAGACGATGTAGTCGTACAGTCGGATCCGTTCGATTTCTGCTTGCAAACTTCCCTATAATTCTATGTTTACTATACCGCTGCAGATGTGGGAATAGCCTCGGTGATATAGTCCTACAATCGATTTTAGTTTGTGTTTAAATGAAAACAAAAGACTTAAGTCACGAACATCCCATGAAATAATATACTCATTATGGTTCCATTACAAGGTCGTGACGTTCCTTAACTGTATTTAATATTTAAGATTTCTTATATAAAATTTTTCTTTCAGACTCAGGTTTGACATTATCATGCATTCGTATAAAGCTCGGCGAGATCTTAAAACAAACATGCAACATTCATTGTCCAGATCTAGAATTAGTAAGGCGGGGACAGAAACCTTAATTAAATAAATTTTCAGATCTCCAATGTGTTTAGAAAGGAGACAATCCTTAAAAAGATTGTATCGATGCTTTGGTGTTGGTGTCTTGATTAAATAGTATGTGTATGTGTATATGTATGAGTATGTGTGTATGAGTGAAGTTGTAAATTTCAAGATGTTTAGATGTTTTAAGCCAATATAAAGACTACAAATGGAAAGGAAAGACAGACATAAAGATTCGAGAAAAGATGCTTGATATGTGGGAGTAGAATGAATTTTGAAAATTTTCTTTCCATGAATAGTGTGTTATGTGTTTTCTGGTTTAAATGCCCGGGGTTAAGTGATGTTCGGATGTGTGTTTTTGTGTAGTTTTTAAAGAATCTAGAAGCCAATTCAATTGAGTAGAGTGTAATGAAAGCCTACTACTAATGTTCTAAATGGATGCAGCTAGGGAGAGGACATGTTCGAGTTGGATTTCGATTTGAAATTCAATTTCGAATTTCGCTAAAGAAAGCAGCTGTGAAATACCTTGATTTCGTTGTGGTCGTTGATGCTGTGGTTGTGGGCCTGGGAGTCGTTGTGGTGGTGGTGCTGGTGGAAGTGGTCGTAGTTGTGGTTGTTGTCCTGGGTGTTGTTGTTGAAGTACTAGTCGTTGTACTGGGAGCTGTACTTCTTGTTGTGGCTGGGGTTACTTCCGGTCGGGTATTGATCCTATTGCGATTCACTTCATCGCGGCCATTGCTTTGAGGCAATTTTGCCGTAATGACATTACTGTAATCCACATTATTAATTTTCACCACAGGTGCGGCTGGAGGTGCTGCCGGCCGGGGCAACTTATCATTATAATAATAATCGGGTGCATCAACATATTCCGTTTCGTAGACATACTCTTCTTCATTGTTGTTGCCGGGCACAGCATTTACGGGTGGTGGCAATGGAGTGGTCAAGGTACTGTAATAATTGCGTTCATCATTGATCAACAGTGTGCGGACTGTTGATGAGGGACCGTTGGAGCCTCCGGCACCGCCAGCATTAAGCGTCTTAATGGCCACATGTTCATTCCTTTAAAATGTGGATGGATATTTTTCGATTTCGATATCGTTTTACAAGTGATATGTAAATGTTCGATGGTTTGGTTGATCGGTAGTTGGAGGTGGTGGTGGTTGTGGTGGTTGGGGAGGGGTGAAGGTGAAGAAATATAAAATTTTGATGTTTGTTTGTTTTAGTATAATTTTGTTTTATGTGTTTCAATTTTGTTTAGTAAGTAATGTGAGCAAATTTTTGTTTCTTGTTTTCTAGTCTTAATGGAGATTTTAAATGGGCCTATGAGTTTGAGCTTTTCTTTTGTTTTTTTGGAGGGGGTGGAAGATAACAGTCTGGACAAAACATATACAGACATGCCTTTTTAGCAAAGTTTTTTGGTTTTTAATCAAAAATGAAGCCTATTCTCTAGTACGACATAAATGGCAACCCATTTTAATATAAATAATTATGAGGGTCGGTTAGATATGAGGTTAGCATGATTTTTTTGTATTTTTTTTCTTTTTGAGTATTATTAACTTTTTATTATGTGTTGGTATTTTCTGGCGTGTTTTGTTTAGAGCTATGACGCTAGAAAATCTATATTAGTACACTTACCTTGATGGTGGTGGTCTTGTGGGTTGATCGTAGGCATTATCTTGTTCAATCTGAAAAAGTTGAAATTTTATTAGAATCAGATGACATAAAAAAAAAGAAATAAGATGCACAAGAATTAATATTATTATTAAAATAAATCGGTTCCAAATGTGCCAGGACTTCTAAGCTAAATGCCAGGAATAAAATCTATAACAAGGTCAAATATACTAGGGTCACAAAATGACTGTGATGACTATAAAGAGAATCTCGAAATCCATAAAAAGGAGCTCAGGAAAGCGCCAAGATGTTCTTGGTACACCTTCTGTGGAGAAGTGGAAAAGATCTCAGACGCCGCAGGCTGAGGAATACGAGTATAATATCTACATCACCCTGTACAGAGGTTTGTCTACAGGATGAGGATAATAAGTGGACAAAAAATAGCGAGTAGTCACTACAGCCACTTCTTGGCACATATTTTCCAGGGAACTCCCTGGCAGCACTCAAGGAACAGCAGTACCAACAAGAAGCAAGTGGAGGACAAATGTCGCAAAATTGTTGACCGACAAATCTAGACTAAGCTGGGCGATTAACAGCTTTGATCCATCCTAGTCTCCTATAGAAATGATGATGATGTTCATCATGCACTGGCTGGAGACGATTTATATGATGGAGCATTAACATCATGTATACGAGTATCCTTAATCGATGGAGGGGCACCAAAGCGGTATTCATAGCCGAAGCGGGAAAGACAGAGCCGAACTGGATAATCTGGTCGACCAAATAACTATATATTTCAATAATTCCCTTGAAGAAGTCTGGCCAAAACGAAAGGTACAAGCGCAATAATAAACCACAATGGATGACTTCTGAGCTAAAGGCCCGAAAAAACCTGCAACATGCTATTCAATAACGGCGAATCTTCTGGGATCATTAATGATGGGGATGCCTATAAAGAGAATCTCGAAATATATAAGAAGGAACTTAAGCCGAATGACTGAGGAAGATACTATCCACAACACTCTGTACAGTGGGTTATATACAGGATGGAGATAACAGCTGGACAAAAAAAATAGCGAAGAGTCACCACAGTTACTTCTTGGCACAGAATTGCCTGCCTCAGGATAATCGGGGCTTTTAGAACTACAGCGACAGAGTCTATACAAGTCATACTCCATCTACTGATATTGTGGATGTGTTAAGATTCGGCAACAACGCCGAATCTATTGGGGTCTATAATGACGGGGATGACTATAGAGAGAATCTTAAAAGGAGCTTAGATCTCAGACGCCGCAATGCTGAGGAATTTACTATCTACAACACCCTGTACAGTAGGTTATCTAAAGGATGAGGATAACAAGTGGACAAAAAATAGCGAGCAGTCACTACAGATACCTCTTGACACATATTTCCCGGGGAACTCCCTGTCAGAACTCGAGGAACAACAGGACCAACAATAAAGCGAGTGGACAACAAATGTCGCTAAATTGTTGAACGATAAATCTGGACTAAGTAGCTTTGATCCATTCAAATCAACTGGACCCATAGAAATGATGATGATGTATCTAATGCCCTGACTGGAGAAGATATACATAAGAATCGGTGGAGGGACACAGCGGGAAAGATATCACACCCAAAAGACTTCAGGGCAATTACGAATCAGGCCTGCATACGAAACTCGTGTCGGAAAACCAACATGAATACAACAAGGGCAAGTCTACACTGGAAATAATGTTAAAGACGGCGGCAATGATTTCGAGCCAATGATAAGTTTTCTTCAAAGTTAGTACATTTCCTACTTAAATTAAACATAATTTACTTAATATTAAGAAATTCGGCTTAATTTTTATTAAATTGTCTTAATATTAAGGACCGTTCTTACTTTAAAGATTATTTGTCATTGGCTTGAAATCATTGCCACTGTTTTTTCTGTGTACAGAATAGGCTCTGCATGAACTGGTGGGCACAATCAAATCATCGCTAATTATAAAATATAACATTGTGTATCAACAGTCAATTAATGAAGCTTCAGAGAACTGCCTGCCTAAGCATAATTGAGGCTTTAAGAACTGCAGCGTCAGAGTCTATACAAGCCATACTCCATGTACTGATATTGTGGCCAGAGTAGTTGCAAGCAGAGCGGCATTAAGATTAAACCGTCTATCAGTGTTGAGGTATAAGAAATACGTCCTCATGAGGATATGACACTGTACGATGTATACCTCCGAGAGGAACTTTGCTAGGAATAGCAGGAAATAAAAACTATATCCACTTTTGTTTGATGAGAAGGTTGTCTTCGGTTTACACCGTAAAGAACATAGTCCTTGTATAGCCCACAGACTACCAGATACGTGCAGTGTCTATCAAGCCTAAGTAATGGCAATAAGGGAAGACGCTAAGTTGCTTAGGTTAGGTTAGATTAGGTGAAGAGTCCATTGTAGTAAGAGACGTAAGGGAAAGCCTTAATGATGACAATAAGGGAAGTCGCCAAGTTGCTTAGGTTAGGTTAGGTTAAGTTAAGAGACCATTGTCGTAAGAGACGTGAGGGAAAACAAAAGTTATCATTAATCCCTCCCGTTGCTTTAAAAAGCTCAAAAGTTGGCGGATTCCAGCATTAGCCAAGTTAGCTAATTCCCAAAAGAAATAGCAGACTAAGGTTGCTTGTCGCTTTCTAGAGAGAGCAGGGTACAGACACGGAAGGTGTTCTATTGATTCCTCCTCTTTTTCGTCTCCACAGCATCTGCAAAAGTCATTATGTAAGCCTTCAATCTCACTGTGTGCCGTCCAATAATATAGTGATCTGTCTTGAACGAGACACGATAAGTGAGACATCCGGTCTCGACAACGACAGCACTGCTTTGGTGCGTTTTGAGTCTAGGCCGGGACACATCAGTTTGGAATGTATGCAGTTCCTGACTAGTTACCACCTGTGATTTGTTGCCGAAAAGTGCACTATCTGTGAAGAGGAGCTTGCAGGGCGCTAGAGGTTCTAGAGTTCCCCTGGAGAGTGTAAGCTACTTCCTAGTCTTGCAAGTTCATCTTCCTTGCAGTTGCCTGCAATGTCCCTTTAGTCCGGCACCTATGTCAGGTGGCCAAGTGGCTTAGTCACAACATAGTGACTAACACTGTCGTCGTCAGTTACTCAGACAGCCAGGCTGCCACTAAATCTCTGGAATATATAAGTACATCCTTAAATTAAGAAACAGCCTTCGACAGCCGCAGAATTCTAAACGAGATGCACTCAAAAAAAATTTTCCTCATTCCTCAAAAGTCAGCTAACGTATGGAATAATCCTAGCGATGAATTTGTTCGTCGCCCTGAGGAATCTATGTTTAATCTCTTGAAACTATAGTTTATAGAGTTATCGTTTGGCTGGTGCAGATGGATATATTCAAATCACTGTGGGCATAGGGATATCCCGAGGATCTTCAAGCCGATGAACTTGTTCAAAATGTGACGACATTACAAATTCTCAAAGAATTTGCATATATTCGTGCTCCACTGTCCACATGCAAGCTTTGGTATATCCATGAGGCAGTCGGGCAGTGCAATGAGAGTTTGACAGAATCTCGCAAAATCTCGACCCAGGAAGGTCAAAATATATCCTCGCACTAGAGAGGAAAATACTATCAACGTTAGTGTCAGTTCTGATTGCCAGATCAGCGAACACACAAGAAGGTTGGGAACTTAATCCAATGACTTCTGCAGATGCTGTGGATATGAGCAGGAAGTGGAGAGCATTGAGCACCTGCTTTGTTACAATCCCGCATGGAGTCAAGGACATTTAGATATAGTGGGGTCTGCTTTTTAGGAAGTCTGACAGATCTTGGGGTACCGATGTTCGTATTTTTCGATAATTTTGTGTTTCAAACAATTTGGTTCCGATGAGGGGCAACTGGGCCCGTGGTCTTTGTATGACTTCAATAGGTCTAAGTGGGCTGGTAACTTCGACTACCATCCTAACCTAACCTTACCTATGAACTATAGTCTTGAAGCCAGAGTGAAGGGGGCCAATGAACGAAGAAACTGTATGAGGGTAGCTGATTTTGGATATTTTCAGGAATTATATAGAACGTTTTCGGTAATATATAACTTCATTTCATGGAATATATAACATAATTTCATGAATTCCTGATTTTAAACCCGTCTCAAAGGATAATCTTTAAGTCCAGAACTTTTTGGCTTTATTTTCATTAATCGTATTGGGCTATTATTAATTATGTTGACCATATTTTTGAATTGGCGATATTTTATAATTTTTTTGGGTCATTGTTCATTTTGCGATTTTTCTTGCCATCCTCAAATGTATGAAAAGAGTATTAACAGCATAGAGAATACTTTGAATTTTTTTTTTAGTAAATATTAATGATTTGTTTATAAAAGCTCAGTTTTATCAACTTTTTGGCGCAGTGTAACTGGCGTAACTTAATTTTTAAATCTACTCTAAAACTTACCTGAGCAATCAGATCTTCATCGTAATCGGAATTATATACCAATGGTTGTTGATTGGCGTATGTGGGTCTTTCCGGTTTGGGTTGAGGTTTATAAGTCTCTCGTGGCGCTGATTGCGGAGCGGGTGTAGTGAAGATTTCCAAGGGGCGATAAGTGGACTGTTGTTGGTGTGAGGATCTCAAGGGTTGTTGATACTGTTGTTGCTGTTGCTGCTGCTGATGATGTTGCTGTGGTTGATGTTGTTGCTGCTGTTGGTGCTGCTGGTGTTGTTGTTGATATTCTATGT